>OX637280.1:741353-1482706 GCA_951799465.1 Leptophobia aripa
GAACCGGCAAACGTTGTTTTACCATATAAATTATTAAAAAAGTAGAACCAATTGAATTTCATTTAGTACAAACTAAATGTAATTTATACTTTAGACTCAATAACACGTGGTATTGAATTGTAGCTTAAATGACACGTTTGTCGGTACCATAGCAGTGCCATCTATTGGTTACTTACTCAATCAAGTCGAAAAGTATCGACATCTGTTAGAATCTTTTGGAGTTAACAAATAATTGTGACTGTCAATTAATTATATAGACCAATAATTTGCAATAAAATAAAATTGCGATTATAATTAAAGATATGCTATATCTCAAGTTAGACCAGACTACTCACGGTGTGCCAATTTAATTTAAAATCGGTTATGTAGTTTAGGAATCCATCGGGGACAAACATCGTGACAGGAGATTTATATATATATCAGATATATTATGTGTTATAAACATACAAAAAATATATACACTATACATATAAAATTTATTCATACAAAATAATGACGATGGAAAATCTCTAATAAATTACTCACTATTTTTGTACACATTTCTGTAGTTGAATTATTACGGACAAATTCAACTAAACTTATATAGTTATATAAACAGCCTTGCAAGATAAATGCGGTTGTAGTGGCCAACAAATGGACGTGTAATATCACAAGATAAATTGCACAGGTTGGACATTAGTACCCTTCACAGATTAGAAGACACCATTTATACATCGTACATCTACGTCTTTTAAAAATAACTTTGAATCTAACCTTAAAATATAGTTATATAGCATTTACAAATTTCATCACTTAACTGACAGAAATTCAACACATTATCATCATGCTTACATTTAGGGCCAGCTCTTGGCTCACCAGTACTGTATACCAGGCCCGTTTTTATTATTAGTTTATGTATGTTGTATGCTTAATACTATGGGATAAAATTTAATATAAGACAAAAAACAACAGGAATACCAGTTGTTCAAAACGGTTGAAAATGTTAATAACATTACCTAAAACTTATATACTATATGACGGCTAGCTATTTAGATATTTGTGTAAGTATTTATTTATTTACACTTTATTGCACTTAAACACTAGAAGCAAATGACGTTAATAGATGTTAGTACATCGGAGCAACGGGCGGCCTTATTGCTAATAACCGATCTCTTCCGTATGCGAGTATGTAAGAACACTAGCAGCATATACCTGTTTTATTTAAACCTGTTTTAAGGATAAACGACCACTTAGCCCATGGACACAGTTTTTTTTATATTGATGTGTGTTATTCAGCCTAGTTTAGCCTCAGTAGTTTTAAATCTTCGCAGACGACTAAAATATAATTTTAATTACAGCGTTTATGAAACTTCGTAAACCAAATATTTAATTTCTAAACATTCCGGTTATTTTAGTTCTATAAATCACTGTCATAAAGTTCAGATGAAAACTAAAATAACGAGACGTGTATAATAAAATATTTAATAATTCATGGGAGTCTTAATATTTTATCTAGCGGCGTCAGAAACTTCAGTTCTGTAATACAATAATAAAAATAGCTAGACCCAATTAACACCCGATTTCCTGCAACCGAAAAAGGACCTCGACCAGATTAAACCACCAAGTGGACTGCCCAAAAGTCGTATTTTTTTTCAAGGGAATCTCGCTGTTAGCTACCCAGCAGGGGCTTGGCGGCAAGCTGCCGCCAGCCGTCTCAAAACTCGGTTTAGGCCGCCACGGGGGACTTGCCTGAAGGGCGGGACGGTAGCTCACGGGAATGAGTGACACGCGAAATAAGAGACCACGCCTTTCCCAGCGCACATGGTTTTTAACCCTAGCTCTCCTATTTCTCGGTAATATGTTGTCAGGTATAGAAATGTCTCTTTACAGCTCAGCATGAGCTGGGTGCTGAGCTTTAATTCAGCCGAGAATTGAGAACTTCGTTAGCGCGTTTCAGGATCGAAGACGTCATCATATTGATTTTAGATGTAGATCATAGATGTCCAATCATAGAGAAAAGCTTTCTATGAGAGACCTAAAACACAAATAAAACAAAATTATTATTTGAGTTAACATTTGACTGTTAGTAGACCCGTTAGCTAACGAGCTATCATAAAATATTATAGTGTTAAAAGTCATAAGGCATGCCAAAGTTTTGCGTGTATTTGCTGACAGTTTTATGTCTCCCTCAGGTGACTAATGTACAGGGTGATCAAATAAATATTCTTCTTTTATATTGGCAGACATAAATTTAATTGTATTGTGTTCGAATTCTTATCAGCTGAGAGCACACTGTGATGCTATGTTAACTTTTTATAAAGTTTTACATTTCTAATATTTTCAATCTCAAAAAACTTGTTGTACTATTTAACCCCAAAACTTAACATTTGACACAGAACTGTCAATTTGAATCATGGATCAAAAGTTAAACTAGAGATCATGGAGGTTTGAGTTTGGTACCGTCGTCGGAATGGTTTAAGTGCTAAACTTCGTTTTGTAATAAGAAATTGCGTTAAACCTCTCTTTAGACCGTGGACTGTCGTTAGTCTTCGTTTTGTAATAACACCGTAAGTGACGTGCAGTGGTTTATAAATAATCCTTTTTGCTTCACTTTCACTTTGACATTGTGGTGTCTTTAAATTTAAGTTAAAAATAGTAATTTAACTTAATACCGTGTAACTCATTTAATTATTCTAACCACTCAGTAACTGTATATACTTAAAAAGGGTTGACATAAGTAAAAAGCTTCGTGCCTGGGTTTTATGTTACCCTTTTCACCTACAATCTCCAAGTACACGTCATTCTGTAGAATACAACAATTAAAATAAATGTTGTTTTTAATGCAGAACTTTTAATACATTTTTATCTGTAACCTTTACCGTGAGATGAAATATAGTCGACTATATAGCTGTGGTTTTATTCAATGTGGACTAAACATAGTTTTGTATTAGCTGGACTTAACGGACGGACCTTTACGCTTCCGGTCCGTTGTAATTGGTCATCACTAGGCCAATTCAGATTCTTCTGTTTGCCATTTTGGCTTTCTTTATCTTTCGTTAAAATCTGCTGTCCTTATTTTAACGATAGGCGGTGTTGTTTTTGTTTTCTCTTTCTCTCTTTCATGTATATTTTTACATTAAATGAAAAATTTGAAATGTGATATTATTTATATATATTAACTTAATTTTCATTTCTTTTACAATTCTGTTCTGTTTCTTAATGTTTGACGTAGTAAACAGTAATATGATATATAAATAAAATTTGGCTTTTATCCGCAAACAGATCTTTGTGAAACAAAAACCTGTAATATCATATTCATAATTTTATTTATTAGAATTCAAATGTTCTTAGGGATTCATTTAAGCACCGTTGCGGTCATCTTCAGCCATAATTAATGACATCATCTTTCCTGAATCGCGCTAACAATGTTCTCTATACCTCCGAGTATACACTTATTTTGAACCTTAGCTACTGTAACCTTTGGGTGAGCCAATACAATTCCTCCTTATCAATAATGAATCAGTTATTTTCTTCTTCTAAATTAATAGAGAGACCGAAATGTGAGATTTCGTTGCCGACTTATAAACAGTTGTGTTTAAGTAAGAATGCGACGAGAAATATCCCAACTTGTTACACAAATAACAGAAATAGATCGTTCACTTAATTTCACTCTCAAAATAAAGTGTTTTGCTTCTACATCCGTCACAACATTGTACTTCTAGCCTACGGCAACAGTTTGAAAAGCGAAATAATTTTGTTCTATTTTTGAACTTTGACTTTGCAATACTGTGCCGATAACATCGTTTGCGTCAACGTATTGTGTAAATGGGATCAGTCAGGTTAAACTTGGTATGCAATTCGTTTTAGTTAAGTAAAATTCCCATTTGTAAATTTCAAACCAAATTAATTTATGAGACTAATTGCTCTGCGTAATTGTCCAATATATTTGTTTTAAATTTTTTATATGTTATCGATTGGGGCAATGTTTAATCTGAAATATGATATTATTAGTTTTTCGTTTAATTCATTCTCAAAAAATGGTGTATAAGTGTATACATCATTCTTTAAAACTATTTATAGACACAAATCAAAATACCTACCTCTCAATATAATCTCTTCAATATAAAATAATACTAGGAAAACACTGCCTGCTAACATGGCAATAAACATATACACAATAAATATGTATGTGAATTGTAAAATATTATGGTTTTAATATGTTTGGACCTTTAATTGTATTAAATTAAAACACAATTATACGCCTAATGGTCGCTGTAACGGAGTTCAGAACATAGGGTTCCGAGTTTGAATTACTACGGTCAACAATTGTGTGTTGATTATGTTTGAAAGGGGCTGTTTGATTGTTTTTCATTATGAAAGTACTCTATTTCAGAAATTAAGTATATTTGTTTACCGAGGCTTTAATAGCGCGCTTAGAAATAATACTAGTATTATAGGGTTAGTATTATAGTAGACGTGGGCAATTTGGCGACAGTCTAGATAAGTGGTCTATTGTTTCAGGCTCGGTCATATACTTATATATTTCGTATTTTTATTGTATCCCTTATTTAGGTTTGTGTTTGTTTTCATAAAGCCTCAATACTAGAAATAGGGATAAGCTTGTTGTTCCCACAACTAGGCTCCATAAAGTTGGTAATTCATTTAAAGGACAATGTGTACGCTTCTATAACAAAATCCCAAACAATTTGTTAACTTTGTCAGTAAGGAAATTTAAGAAAGCATTTTATTAATTATCTGATTATTTTGATGATGAAAACATTTGGGAATGAATTAGCTCCAGTTTGGTCTTGCTTCTAAAAGTGGATCTGGATCATTTTCCAAAAAAACAACCAATCCGAGTAGGCGTAGAATCACTTAGGTTAAAACGATTCAACATGATCCTATGTATCTTAGTGAATAAATATATTTTGACTTTGACTGTAGTCAATTTTATATAACGTTACTCATAGTCAATCTTTTGGTCGGTCTGGAAATTTGTGTGTTAACTATCTGTTCGTCAAAATTTTTTTTTTTATAGAAGAGGGGACAAACGAGCAGGAGGCCCACCATAAAGGTGAAGTCGCCGCCCATGGACACTCAAGTGGCTGGGAGCTCATGAGTGCGTTGCCGGCCTTTTAGGGATTTATACATTATTTTTATTTACAAATTAAATAAAACATAATAAAATCATTTTAAATATATAGAAAACAAAATAATACTCAAAAAGCCAGCAGTACAGTTACATAAGTAATTTCTGAACGCAACTTGTTGCTTTGGCCCCACCCAGCGATAATGAAACGTTATCTCAGTAACATTTTCATGCTGGGTGCAAATTAAACTTTATTGAAACTATAATACTTAAAAATACTTAATTGAAATTGTGACATGATAACACTTCGCAGAAAGAAAACAGATTGTTTTATTAAAACAGGAGACAACTTGAGTGTCTAAAGATACATGCAACGCCAGGAGGCTCACAATTGAGTTGCCGGCCTTTAAGGGAGAGGTAGCCTCTTTTTTTGATGGCCCCAAACTCGTAACGGTTCGAGAATGCCTAACAGTGGGTTCCGAGTTCGTTCGCAGATATGGTCAACAGTTATGTGCACATATTTGTTATCTGTGGTCTGGTATGTATGTATTCAAAGTACATAATATTTAAGCGTAGTTAAAGTGTTAGAACCCATCCAAGGGGCATACCAAAAACTTTTGCGGTTAACCGACCGAGTGTAAAATGTGTCCTGATTTATAAATGTGTGTTTCCAAGCACAGTACCCATCCAAAACCAATAATAAAGAACTAATTGAGCGGGATTCGAACCCGCACCATCAGGAGGTCAAGCATCATTGTAGTTTTATAGCGTTATTTGTCCACAGAGGTCGACTGCTTTTGTATGAAACTAGAAGACTCTTGAACTGTATAGGAAATTGTTGGGTTAAAAAGTCGGTTGGTTTTTACTAACCACCCAACAGTACGTACAAAAACGCACGTATATAGTTTTCATAATAACTTTATTGGTGAGCTTTTATGATATAAGGTAGTATTTGTGTCTTATAAACAGAGAATGGCTGGAAACAGAGAAGCTGGTGTTCCCTGATTTTCAACCACTCCCAACTCCAAATACCAGGAAACCCTGTAAAAGATTGTTAATACCACGACGTAATTAATGCGAGTAAAATCACAACTTTAATTAGGAAAACTTTTTCCTAAAACATGAACAAATCTGTACAACGTGGGAATTTTGACGCATTGTTACCATAGCTTAAAGCTTAGGGTGAGCTTAAATAGGCGTAAATTATGCGAATTATTTCAAGTAAAGTCTTTGTTATTCGGGTAAATGCTTTAGATTTAATACCTGCAGCTGAATTTCATCATCGGACATCTATGCAGAATACGAAATTCCACCCTCATCACCTAGATGCCCGTCGTTCCACCCAACTGAGTTTTAGGCAACGCATTACTTACCTCGCACCACCACATAATTGAACCAGTTACCCGTCACCAACCATTTTCTAAAAGGCCGACAACGCACTCACGAGCTCCCAACCACGTGATTATCTATGGGCGACAACATCGCGTGTGTGGTTCCTGTTCGTTCTTAAATAAGCTATCCACCATTAAAAAATAAAAAATGCAGTTTTTAAAGAAACATAATAATAACTTTATTGGTTTATATATTTTGTCACTTTTGTTACTATAATTACTCCGTATATATAGTGTAAATACATATCCCGCCTAAAGCCTTAATCATTTCATCACATTCATTCAAGAACCTCTTTACGCCAACTGAGTCGTCATAAGACGTTACGTTCTAATCCAAATATTTTAAATAGTTCGTATACATTGACATGACAATACAACGCCACATTTCTTGAGAACTCATTTAATCTCAAGAGACATTTTTTTTTGATAACCGAGGAGAAAATGCTTTACGCATTCCATGCAACCTAAAGGTCACGGGGATATGTGAGACTCAACTCACTAACCAGGAAACCTCTGCTACTCAGAGGACCGGTGAGCCATACCCACTAAAACACTCTTCAGGTGTAACCCACAATTCCATATGGAGACTAATGGGGTCACATTTGCATTCTACCAGAGAAATCTCAAGAGACAAAAAAATGGACGGAAATGTCTAAGTTAACTTGTGAAAACTAGTATATCTTTATTTATACATAGATGTTATTTGAAACAACATAACATACAAATGGAGCAAATCATTATTTAACTTTCCTCATTTTTCATGCGTATTTTGTTTTCTACACTTCAAACCGACATTTTGTTCTTTTATTCACGAATAAGTACGTTTAAGGCGTGTATTTATCACATAGAATATATTCCGAAATGTTATGTCTATTGTTTTCTTGAGTGTTAATATGAAATGAATCCAAAGCACATTTTAAAGGAATAATATTCTTATTAATCGGATCAGTTGAAATGTGCTTCACCCAATCCAGAATTGATTCCAATTGAACAATTTCTAAGGAACCTCTGATCTAATTCTAGACCCAGCCCGATCCGTTTAACCCGGTTATCAATCTTTAGACCGGAAAACGGCAATCTTCATACTTTCATAGCGATTTGCACTTAGCACGCCGGAAATAGCGTCCATTTTCCAATTTCCTACAACACTGCATTCGAAATTTCTGCTCCGGTTCATCGCGAGTTGAAAATATGATTTGCCTATCGAGTTTTCACTAACTAGATCCTTTCGGTCATAGTGGTTCATGTCTTAAATAGTGAACTCATATACACATATTATTAACTTATTTAGAGGACAAAGATCCCTTTAATGTGTCGGCAATTGGCTCAGCATCGGGACAGTTCAATTCTTGAGTAGCCTTTCAATGCTTATTTTAATTGTCAGTAGCACAATTTTGTATTAATTGTTTATTTTAAAAGAGCAGCTATCGAGTTTCTTGTCGGTTCTTCTCGGCAGATGACTGCCTTCCGAACCGGTGGTAGTGTAAAAAATGACGATTCAAAAGTGTCTTTATAAAGCCCTACTTGAATAAAGTATTTTGACTTTGAGTTTGAATAGGTACTTTGTTGCCCAAATAATAGAAGTCAATATCACTAATAAGCGATCTCTTTCAGGCAACTCACTATATATTAAAACAATATTTCTAAAACCAGAAATTATAGTTATAATATAGCAGATCCCACACTAAGATATTTCCCGTGCTGTGGTTGTTCAGTCTCTTCCAATGTGCATTATACGTACGTTATTATTTGTGTGTGTGTGTATTAGCATGTATGGGTGTGTCAACACTAGCTTCAATAACATAACTTCGCTTCCTATCATTATAATATAATGGTCAGAAGATCCTCTGTTGACCGAAAGTCGAACTGTCGCAATAGAGTAATTAAAATTTCGTTCAATTTGTATCGCGATAGTTTTGTAAACTCGGTTCCCGCCATTTGCATTATTCTATTAGAGGAAATACATACGTTTTAAACAAAAAAAAAACGATGGTTGTTCTTGTTTTATTATTGCTAAAGTCTTATTATATATAAAGGACTATTTGAATGGTAAAAATTCGTGGGATTTAAAGTCTGGACATACTAGAGTAAAAGTGCTTTATTGATGTTTGGTTGTATTATTTTAATGAGATTGTGCATTTGATATAATGTTTATACAAGTGTTATAAAACTCATTTGCAAGCAACGTTTGTAAAATACAGATAAAAGAGCGTAATTGCTCAAAGAAAATGTTACTTGTGTGAAAATGGATCAATCCGTTTGAATGGAACTAGAATTATTCAATTGAAAATTTGTGAGATGAGCTTGCGTTTAATACAAATTGAACGTCCCTTTAACATCTGTTCATATCAAAATTAATTTTCCACGAAAATTACCAAGGAGTTTGATATATTATATAGATATATAGCATCATCATACATAGCTGACCCGAAAAACGTGGTCATATAAATTATTTATTAATTTAACTGGCGGTTATAACTAATTAAATGACGATTGATCAGTTATCGACCGGGTACGAAAGATGATTAAATTACTAAAAATAGGGGTTGGTGATAAAAAGGTAAAAATGTAAAGTTGTGCGTATTTTTTTAATGTAACATAATTTTAAAAAAAATGATAAAAAATGTCTCTAAGATAGATGTTGGCCGATACTCAGACCGACGCAATACACTCACACAATTTCATGAGAATCGGTCATGCCATTTCGGAGGAGTTGAACACGAGAATTTTATATATTAGATATTAATTAGATATATATTTTAAGTTACTTATATTAGTTAGGTTAATATGAAGAAATCTAATAGATTGTTAATTAAAATTTCTATTTATGCTTTCTTGCATGTTCAATCAAAAATCTGATTTACTTTAGCCAAAAGCGGTAATACGAATGTCGTCTCTATTTCCTTTTACTTTAGAATTTTGTCTAGGCCAATAACGGTACACAGTACAGTAGTCTTGTAAATATTAAATATTTTATTATAATAGTTTATATATTTAAAAAAAAAATGCATTCTTAATATGCAATATTTTCCACTAATGCGTATTGTTCCAAACGGGAACATTGCCTACGCGTTATCAATAAACTCTTAAAGAATCTGTCTTTTAATAAACTCTTGAAGTTTATTAAACAACAATTGTTGAGCATACTATAGTGATCTATAAAAGATTAGAAACTTGGGAATTAATCGCCCTAAATGCTGAGTTAAACAAATTTGTCCAACAGTGATCACGCTTAGAATAAGCTGAGTTTGTTGTGAATATCATCTCAGACCGGTTTATTATGGAACCCTAGTTGCCGTAAGCGTCGAGCGTCGAATCTCTAATACGATTCTATGTACATAATACATTAATAAATAACATATTTGTAACTACATCTAGTTTTTAATACAAAAACATTGAAAATGCCACAACAAGAATTTAATAATGTATTATTGAAACATTCAAAACTGTACTTTAATCGATTGTAATATAGTTCAAAATTTAAATGAATCCAATTCCTTATCAAATCCGTAGTAAATCGCTTATCAACAGATTGAAGCCTGCTACTTAAGTCTGGACACGTACCTTTGTTGCTTAAATATTCCAGTATATTCACGAAATATCATACTCGTATAGAACAATATGACATATGAGTGGTATGAGATATTTATAGCAAACTAATGATCATATAATGTAAGAGTTTTTAACATGTCGGTAGATAACTGCCTTCAGCACCGGTGGTAGTGGAATAATTGACTCATAAGTGTAATTATAAAAATATTTTTAGGGTCAAAGAAAGATATTTTGAGTTTTAAGCACCGCAAATCTATTACTGAATACAAAATATGAATTTATCCCGGTTACAATTGTTATCACAGAGGTTTCTGTTTTATTTCTGGCTAACAAAACTCCATTACGCCAAGGTGTTAAGACAAGTTTTATATGGCCCAATACAAACCTTTAATATTTGTATTAGTCACGTAAGTAGTATATTATTTATTTGAAAAGCGCAACTACCACTTACTGTTTCTTATCGGTAGAATAAATATATTTTGAGTTTAAATAGGTGCGTCAATCATGACAATAAAGATATTAAAAAAAAATATAAAACCTTTAATTAACTAAGTATATGGAATGACTTTGATCCCATGGAGTATGGGAAGGGCTATGGTCTGGGATGCCACTTGTGCGGACACTTTACCGTCCCACCTTCCGGTCACAAGCTCCAAAGCTGGCGCGGCTGTAATAATTATTTGACAGAAATAATTCTTTTCTATGCATACATGTGCTGTGCATATCTATAATTTGTACCTACACTCACGAGCTCCCAGCCACGTGAGTGTCTATAGACGACTACACCTTTATGGTGGGCCTCCTGCTCGTTTGCCTCCTCTTCTATTAAAAAAAAATACTTGTGTGTTATATATCCTGTTGTTTAGTTTTAGATACGTTTGTGTGTGTTATGTTGATGCACCTTATTAAATAATAAATTGATAAAAAAATGTATTTTACGTAAAAATCTCTGTTTATTATAGCATCCATTTATATCGGGTTCACGCCGGTGTCTGTCAGAGATAAATGATAGTGGTCAGCAGAAATTCTGTTCATAAAAATTTAAATTTCGGCACAACTTTATCGGCTTATTGTTTTACATAAAGTAACCTACTGTATTTAAGTGTTAAAAGCGGTTTTTCCTTCAAGTAGTATGTTTTGTAGATTTATATTTAAGAAGTACTCTTAAGTATTCGCTACTTGTGTCGATAATTAAATGGTTCGCGTTGTTAAAATACAAAAGGAATTTGGAATATCTGTTTATAAATGGCAGTGTATTGGTGAAAGATTTATACAAACTTTCATCCCCTATTTAAAACCCCTTTAAGATATCTTTCGCAATAAAAAGTAGCCTATGTCCTTCCATAAAGTTTAGTCTACCAAATTTCATCGAAATCCGTTTAAGTAGTTGAAATGTGAAAGCGTACATACATAATAAATTTAGCATTTTTTTAGTGGGAGTGCCATGCTGTTACTTAGAGTTTCAGCTGAATGGGCAGGCACGTCCGGAGAAATACCACTCTCTCACAGAAAACCGGCGTAAAGTGATACAATTGGACTTTGTTCATTTTGTACTCGCGTTTCGTTCGGTGAGTGATATCTTCCGGTGCCCATCCTATCCCCTCCCCCGTCCTCTTCCCCTACCCCTCCATTTCCCAATTTTCCTTTAAAGGCCGGCAACGCACTCACGAAGTACCAGCCGCACGAGGGTCTATGGGCCGCGACTTCACCTTTATGGTGGGCCTTCTGCTCGTTTGCCCCGTCTTCTATAAAAAAAATATATTTAAAATTAGTATGGATAAAGTTGTATAAAAATGAAGAATTGATACAAAAAAAATCCACGCACTTGGCCAATGCATTTAGACACGCATTGATAAGGTTATTTCACAATTACACAAATAATTTTATACATTATCACAGTCGTGAGGGAATTTAATTTCAATGTTCTTATCACACCAGTACCAGAAATAATTATTAATAGAAAAAAACATGTCACAACTTTTATCGTAAAACTATATTTTTTTAAATTTCTCTAACCCATAAACCAACACCACAGATTACATATGAAATATAAAACATGAAAACAAGGCTAAAATAGGCTTAGAACATTACGTAATACACACAATTATTGTGGTTTGCCTGGAAAAGATCGCTTATTAACGATAAGGCCACCCGTTACTTTTATATGCACTAACGTATATTAACATTATCTACGTCTACTGTTTTAGTGCAAAAAGTGTGAATACATAAATACAAGAATAAAAACAATATACGACTAAGGCTAGGGCTTCGTAGTTCGCGAACCTCCCGGGCTTCGCAATTCGCGATCCTCCTGGGCTTCACGCTCGTTAGCTTATATAAAATAGTACTCACAAAAAAATATTTCGTGATATGAGTCAACGATCGTTAATAATATAAAGTTTAATTTTAGCATTTAAATATGACTTGCATGTGCTTAAAAAATATCGTAACTGTCAAAAACAATGACCCAATTTTACTTTGAACACGCAAAGGGCGGTGCGTAACGCTATTCTATATAGCCTATGCACAATGTATTTTCATAAGCGGTGCGGATAGCGATTTTTAACACTTACACAGGAGACATAATCTACAGCTGCCAATTCAGTGGTAAATTGACTCTTTTATGAGTGTTTTATATAAGTGTATTCATAAGTACCCATAAAACAAGTTTTGAGGCTATCGTGAATCAAATGTGTACTATATTTATTATTATAACTATATAATTTAATTTATGTGGGTATGTAGGTACTATGTACCTTGGGGTTTAAGTGCACAGCCTTTTAATAACGTCGACGACCAAGAGATTGTGCCTCTTAGGTCGCTGTAAGCTGGTGACTCAGGTGATACAGTGAGGATTTGCCACCAGCATTATCGGTACTCTGCCACAAGGACCAAACTTTTAATGTTTATTTTAGTGTGAGAGTTTCTTCTATAGAGTTTCTTCTCGGTAGATAACCGCATTCCGAACTGGTGGTAGTGTAAACATGACAATTCAAAAGTGTCTTTATAAAGATCTTCTTGAATATTTTGATTTTGGGTCTTATTATCTGTATAGTATTGAGAAACTGGTAATAAAATAAACCTCGTAGAAATATGTTGTGATTTTGTGACATGAGACAAAGTCGTGGGTTGTCTGGAAGAGATCGATTATTAGCGATAAGGCTACCCGTTGCTCCTATGTCTACTTCTACTGTTCTATTGCAACAGCGTGTAAATAAATAAAGTATTTGTTGTACACGCTTTCCGCTTCACTCGTGTTGTGATCTTACCTCACCTAAGTTAAAACCACAAGTAAACAGAGTTTGTCCATCCCCGACCAGTAATTACGCAAAATGCTAATGCATCCCAAAGTTACTAACGCTTCTAAAATTAATTTATATCCCTTTCGCCTTGATTGCGGCCAGGTATTTACATTAACTTCATGCCGTGCAAAACTTTTTGTTAGTATCACAAATAGTTTTAGTTATACCGAAAGATTAAATTTTTTCAACCTTCTCAAAATATACTACGATTTGTGGGTTAACTTGAATAGCGATAAGGCTGTCCGTTGCTCTTATAAGTACCAACGTTTTTTTTATAGAAGAGAGGGCAAACGAGCAGGAGGCCCGCCATAAAGGTGAAGTCGCCGCCCATGGACACTCATGTGGCTGCAACATGTGGCACGTTTACTAAATAATAACAAACTCAGACTGTTAACTATTGATTTTAAGCTTGATTACTCTTTTACAGCATCTTAGAATTTTAAAGATCTAATGATTTTAGACGATTTAAAGTACAATCGAACCATATTACCTATTTACCATTAGTATTTTGTTCCTTTGCATCCCCAATCTGGTTCACAATGGTTTTATAAACAAATTTACAATAACTTCACAAAGCATTTGCAAATATATTCGCTGCAATATATCGATTCGTTACACTCGTTAAACTTTGCTGATAGGATTTAAAAGTTAGAATAAACTTTTCACAAAGATAATCCCCATGTTGCATTGATTTTTATATGTTCAATCGATTTGAATAACCTATATTTACACGGTTCTTGATTGTATTTGAATCTTAAAATTTGAATAGACGTTCTTTGATTCATAATTAATGCACTAAGCGTTCAACATTCCCATTATCCTACTATCTTAAAGGAAGTTAAAACTATTAACAAGAAACATATTTTTATTAAAATACTTAATGATTATATAATGGTTATAGTTCTCAAGCATTTTATGATTTAAAAGTAAATACATCTCGTGTAGTCCTTGAGTTCGGTGAGGAGATATAAATTTTAAAATCATTCAATTAAAACTTGCAATATAAATTATATTTTTATCACATTCTAAACGATGCAAGACATGAAAAAGTGTTTAGTAAACAAGATGTTTTTACTTCAAGTTTAAACTCAACAGATGAGTTCTCAGTTCTGTCCATACTTTGTTGTGTCAGAGTGAACTGCGTTAACGTCAATCGACATTCTGTGACAATTGACACCCGTTCAAAGCCGTCACACTTATTATTTTATTATTGCCAGTTATAAATTAGTTTTGAATTGAGAGAACTCATTGTATTAAGCTACAGATTATACAATTCAATTAACATGCAACATCGGTTACATTGTTCATAGATTATGTGTGCAGCATTTAAATTAAATCCTCAGCGGATATAAACTCAAATTCGTCATGTTTCTGCTAAAAAAAACAATAAATTATTAATCAAAATTAAAAATATCTTTAATCACAAAAAAATATGACATCTACATCTACTCGAAGAAAAAAAGGATTACAGAATCGTTATTTTTAATCCATCCCATTCAAATATTATTACGCCCATAAAGAGATAATTCCATTAGAGAAAAGTACCAGAATTTATGCGTTTAGTCTGCAACGTCCTATAGATAACTATCAAAACAAACCTATCAATTACAAAATAAACAGAAATGATTGAATTTGGGATTACGTTGATCCATTAGTAATCTGATACTTAGCCCATGTTCATAGAGTATTTAACGAGCCGTTTTCACACGTGAGTTGAGGTAGGACATTTTCTTTGTGTTTTTTCATACAGTAAAAAAAATATTAAGGACTACGGCGGCCTTTTTTGCTCTAAATTGATTTCTTTCAGTTACCTATAGAAAAGATAACCTAAAATTTTACTCCAGTGATAATAATAACTTCCAATCTTTAACTTACCATGAATAACTAAAACTTTAATATTTCCTTACAATTTACCCATTCTGGATTGATCCCATTCTATTTGATGTTAACATATGTTCAGAATAACATTGAACTAAAATCGATTTGTTAAACGATCCATGCACACAGACTTGAGCACCAGACATGTGAGGAATTCGGCCGTAATCCACCATTCGTGTTATATCAAACTTGATAATAAATTTAAAAAAACAGGGAAATTTTTTAAAAATACTTTAATTTAATTCTAAATCTCTTCATTTAAATTGTCAATGATATATCTTCATGCTATTAGGTGTGATGTATAGGTGTAAATGTGTATATTTTATTAAGGTTTAAGTAAACAAGGCTTTTTTTTGATTGACTACCCATAACACAGGGTTACCCCGTGATGGGACTATCGCCTAAAATTGTATGATACCAAAAAACAATTTGTGTTAAAAATAAAAGATGTTTCATTTTCTCAATTACTCGTAAAACAATTGCTAAAATGACGTCTATTATTTATAAGAAACTTTCGGGAGTTATAATGATCTAAAAGCTAAGAAACGAAATTAAGACGTTAAGGAAAAACATCTTATATCCGATTACCAATTTGTTTTAGATAAAAACGGGATTTAACTTATCCATATATTTCTTGATGTAGCTCAGCAATTTGAGAAAGTGCGCCATCTGGGTGCACCAAGGTAGTGTATTAGGTCCAGTTCTATACTTCACACATATGATATCTGGAAGAGGGGGCAAACTTCAATAAAGGTGAAGTCACCGCCTATAGATACTCAAGTGGCCGAGAGCTCGTGAGTGCGTTGCCTGCCTTTTATATGTAAAACAATGTTCATGAATAAAACCATTTTAGTGTAATCTGGCCCCATTATAACATATTATAGCATAAACTATCTCGGTAAGCTTGTACCAAAGCCTTTGTGCTGTATGAATAGGATCGTGAATGTTGGTGAATTTCCAATTTTAGAAGTGCCTTTTATCCATGGCCAGAATTATTAATTGGTGTACTTTGTTATAAAGTATAATGGTTATCTTTATAAAAGATTAATTTACTTTTTTAATAGGACTTTTATCAACTAATGAAGGATTGTTTGGCTTGTTCAAAGTTTAGTCATTCTATTTCAGCATCCATTTTATTTCTAGGGTTTAAAAACTAACAATAAACTAAAAAAAAGGATGCAACATCTAGCAGAAGTACTTTAGGTAATAATAAAAATGGGATTGGTGGCCACTTTGAATAATTTTAAAAACAATATATGAGCAATAAAAATATTTTCGAGTTTGCATCTCTTATCACTTAGGGGTTCAAAATATTTGAATAGATTAGATAAGTAAATGTAGATTGAAAGATTTTATGAAAATCTGTAAAACCGTTTAGAAATCTTAGTTCAATACATGAAAAAATAATCTTTATATACTGTTAATACATACTAATATTATAAATGCGAGAGTTAGTATTGATGTAACGCTTTCGCCCTTAAGCTGAACCGATTTCTATGAAATTTGGGTTAGAGGTAGACTAAACTTTAGGGAAGGACACTTTTTATCGCGCAAGAAAGGGTTAATGGGGTTGAAATAATTTATAAATCTGCCATTTATAAACCGAATTTTCCAAATTCCAAAATTTAAACCACGCGGACGAAGTCGCGGGCAAAAGCCACTAGTAGTCTTATATTCCATTTGACCTAAAAAACACCCCAAACTAAGGAATACAAGGAACTAGCATCTAAGATTCAGGCTCGGTCTAGATTAGATGCTAAGCAAATGTATTACATTTAAGATATGCATAAGTTTGTGTATTTTTTTTTCTAAAAAAAAATATATTTTATTTATTTTTTATGCCGGTGATTGTGATATAAACACCAGACAGTCTGACTAAGCCATTTTCGATGATACTCCTAGTATGACGTCCCTTTATTCATTTCATTCTGTGTTCATTGAGCCTGTGAATCTCATACATAATTCAAACATAAATTGACTCACAAATTAAATTGCTTAAAAATATATCGAATATTGTAAGAAGGAAATATTTTTTCTTTGCTATATTCCAATATAAACTTATTAGTATTTATAGAAGAGGAGGCAAACGAGCAGGAGGCCCACCATAAAGGTGAAGTCGCCACACACTCACGCGCCTGGGAGGTCGTGAGTGCGTTGCCGGCCTTTAAAGGAAGAAATGGAGGGGTAGGGGAAGAGGGCAGGGGAGGGGAAAGGATGGGCACCGGAAGATCTCATTCACCGAACGAAACGCGAGTACAAAATAAACAAAGTCCAATTGCATTACTTTACGCCGGTTTTCTGTGAGAGAGTAGTATTTCTTCGGCCGTGCCTGCCCATTCGGCTGAAACTCTAAGCAACAGCATGGCACTCAAAAAAATATTATATTAATAAATCACTATTTCTAGACAAAGAACATTTTTTTAAGTAAATAACATTTTAAAAGTCTAATCTTTTTATTATATAAGGTGCTTAGTGCAATTTTGAATCGTCTTTGTATCGTTTTTCGTATCGTACTTAACCAAGCTGAGAAGAAGCAGGTAAGGAAATCAACTTGATTGGCACAGAACGCATCCGTTGGCCGTGGTAGGTTAGCTAGTTAGCACTTTATTCTCAATCGATGCCCAGAAACGTTTGAACATAAATTTTCTTAAACCAATAAAGAATACGACGATTTCAATCCAGTACAATAAAAATTTAATGCCCAATGGTATATTTACGTACCAGTTTATACGTATTGATGATTCAGATTGCAAAATTCAGATACGTATACAGTTCTGAAATAATTGGTCCAAAATACAAATAGAACATAATTTATTTCCAAAAAAAAAACGATTGTAAGAATATAGCGGACACTGGACCCCCCACCAGGATATTTCCTATGTTGTGGGAGTCCAGTCTCTTACTTATATTTTCAAACTCAAACTCAAAATATCTTTATTTAAGGTCTTTATAAAGACACTTTTGAATGGTCAATTTTTACACTACCACCGGTTCGGAAGGCACCGAGAAGAACCGGCAAGAAACTCGATAGCTGCTCTTTTAAAATAAACAATTAATACAAAATTGTGCTACTGACAATTAAAATAACAAAGCATTGTAAGGCTACCCAAGAATTGAACTGTCCCGATGCTGAGCCAATTGCCGAAACATTAAAGGGATCTTTGTCCTCTAAATATTCGTTTACGGTATAGTGTTATGCCGTGATAGAACCATAAGGTCTTATAAAGGCATTATTGCAATTTAAACGAATTTTTATACAATACTTTTCTCTTAAATGTATGGCCTCAAGAGAAATGTAATATAAAAACACTTTTTTATTAAAATACAACCGAATTTGATTCGCACCGAGAATCTTAAAACTTAGTGTTTGTATAACAAATCAACTACATAAGAAATATATCCCATAATTATAGAATTTTATTTCCTTGTGTAATGGCCAATCAAGGTAATGCGACGGTTTCCATGGAAATGTTTCTTGTTACAGCCTGTTTCTCAATTAAATGTCTTTATTCTATTCAGCATTACTTAATTAAGAATTACATTAATTCGAGTTGCTGTACCGTAAATAATACTTATATTTTTGTTAAGTTTTCCATATGATATTCCATACTTGTGGGAAATTGTTTGAAAATTGTTTTGTGGGAAAATTTTAATGTTGAAAACAGTTGGATTGAAAGAATAACATAAATGTGTGTATAACTCGGAAGATGAGTGAAAAGGCTATTGGTGAGGGGTCAGAAAAATGGTGATATCAGTTTAAATTATTTGTTTTCCCTATAAACGGTTTTATAATAATATTATAAATGCAAAAGTAACCGTCTGTATGTATGACACGCATTGCGCTTACTACTGACCCGATTTTGACGTAATTTGGAATGGAGATAGACTAAACCTTGGGACGTCACTATATTCATTCTTAAAAAGGAGTTGAAATAGGGGATGAAACTTTGGATACAAATTTCACCAGAACCTTTCGTATTTATACCACACGAATGGAGTCGCGAGCAGAAGCCAACTATAAAATCTCCTTTTTTGAACCAGTTATTCTTTTACCAGTTTTAACAATGTTTTCCATTGTTCCTTTCCTTTTCACTTAACAGAACATATCTTGGCAGTGATATAAAGTAACCTTGGCCATAAATTAAGACTCACAACCCTCGTACGTGAGGAAATAAAATGTGTGAAATGTAATATAAGAGCCTCCTTTAAGGTTACAATTAAAATATATATAAGATATTTCTTTTTATTTTAATCTCTTGGAAAATTTGCATTTGCTACAAAATTTGCATATTAATTTGATAACTAACTACTAACTAACTATTTCTGTTATTATTTTAACATTGGTTATGAAAATTGAAAGCTCAGTAGCCAAAGGGATAACTGTTTTGTGTCTTATTGTAGACTTATCTTGCCAAACGTTGGTTTGTAATTTGTATGTTAAGTATTAAACTATTAATTACATTTCACAGCAATTACAATTTTAAATGTCTATAAATTTTCATCTCTTACAATCGTCAACCGTTTTTTTTTGCGTTTTGCGTGGTCTTACGTAACGATAACAAAGTCCAATACTTCCCGTTGCGAAAATTTTAAATGAAAAATGTAATGATGTTAAAACACAGGATGTTTAGTTAGCTAAAAGCATTTTCCTGATTTCTCAATTACACAACAATGGAAATATTTAAAAATTCGGCCCATTGCCAAGGGAATATGTGCCGGTTCAATCATAGAGCAACAGAAATAAAATATTGTTTTAAACACGTAGGATTGTTGTTTTCTCAAGTTTTCTTAACGTACTTGGGGATAAGCAGTCGCGGAGAGATTCTTGCCAGTTCTTCTCGTCTCTGTCGATTTGGGAACTGACAGTATATATTTTAAAGACAGAAAGTTATCTATAAATTATTATTTAAATATGATCTGTCTCCATATATTAAGATACACAAACAAATGTAGATTTTATGCTACTTAAATAAAATAGTATTATTAAGTATTTCTTATTAAATACGTTTCCACCGTGCCCATTCCTCTAATGCTCTGCACTAATAGATTTTACGGTTTTGCTTGTAAATTTGTCTTAAGCTTTCATTGGCCGTATTTGTTTCACAATATTAAAAAAAATACTTTGAAAATATATAATTAATTATCGGTTTTGGTAATGTGACGGTCAGCCAATTAAGTTTAAAGTTCCCATTTAATTGTTTTATGTGCTTACCTAGTTTTATTATCTCACTAGCTTTCCGCCCGCGGCTTCGCCCACGTGTAATTTGGTTAAGTATATAGCGTTTTTTAATGATCTCGACAGGGCTTTCTTTCACGGGCTAAAATCTTGTTACAATTGGAATTATATATAGCCTGTGTTACTCAGGGATGATGTAGCTTTACAGGATCGGATGATTCAGAGAAATCGAGGGCAACTTTCAAATTAACGTACAGGCAATTACTATTCTGACAATTTTATATTCTGATAGTCATCTTCTTATGTGGATGAGCTGATGATGGAAGGTAAAACTTCTCAGCGGTTAAGAGTTGACAGATAATTCTTACGAAGTTATGAGTACGAAATACGTACTTGTTAGGTTATTACTTATTAGCTTGGCCAAATAATAAAAGGTAAACCTCATTAACGTTAAGGATGTAGGTGGAAAAATGGATGCGGACAAACGATAAACGTCTCTTCACTCGTTTCCTTTTACTTGTTTGTATAGGTAGTGTTCACTCAAAATAATCATAGGGTAAAACGTTAATGAAAGTTTGAACTGCATGGTAGTCATGCATTACACAATGGAGCATCTTAATACCGCTATCTATAGGATATATTTGGCCTAAGTAGAAGTTCTTTAAAAAAAAACTAAGACTCAACCTCGCACACTCACTCACACAGCAACACCATTGCACACACTGATACACACACACACACTAAAATGTTCGTACTTCACATAGTTCCACTTGTTCATGTGTATATATATTTTTATTTATTTTTTCTGTTCGTGTTTTTTTTGTTATTATTTTTTCTGATCTTAGATTCTATTTCCGGTTCTATATTTTAACCTTATTTTGGCTTTATTTTTAATCTATTTACACAATAAAGTAAACTGTTTTTGATAAGCTGTATAGGTTTAAGAAAAAAAATAAAAAAATAAATCTAGGTTGATCACGAATTTTATCAACGCCATCTATCGAGCACATTGTTCAACACTTCAACCGCGCCGCGCGCACTGCGTTATTTGTTATTTTTGTTACCTCTCATAAGTTTTAATATTAAGATTAACGTATATTAGAACATATTTAACAATATATAACTAATCAATCAATATAAGTGTTTAAAAATTTTGAAGTAGTGGTTGAAGTAAATTTTCAATTGACCATAACTTCTCTTTCTCTTAACCGATTTTGACAAAATAAACTTTTGACAACGCTCCCAACTATATGAAATCCAACTGTGAAAACCGTGTTCAAATCCGTTCAGTAGTTTTCAAGTTATAACGTACCAGACAGACAGACAGACAGACAGACAGACAGACAGACAGACAGACAGACAGACAGACAAGAATTCCAAAAATTGTTTTTTTGGTTTCTATGACTCTTCTTTAATTGCCTCCTTTCAGTTTTTTGGAAAAATATTTAATGTACAGTTTTTCGATTTTTACTGTCTTATTATTAGTATAGATAAATTTATTGGTTTTTAAATATATTTAGTACATAAGATGTTTGGGTACAGATATAATATAATAAAATAAAAATAAATAAATCTGTTGTTGTGTACCGACAGAATCTTCCAATGCCAAATAATTTTAAGTTAATTTGATTGTGACCATACCCTTAATTGCTTGTAATATGAAACACATATATTTATTTAATTAAAAAATAAATGAATCACTTCCGTAATTATCCAATCAAAATGTAATTAACGTGAAATTTCCAATGCGGAAAGTGATTTATTGAGATTCAGATATTAAACTCTCATTCAAATATTTTATCTCGTGTTTTTTAAATACATTACAAACATTAATAAACAAATGAATCAATTATGTGAGGGTGTTCGTTTAGGCCTAACAGACATATCCACAGACCGCGTGGACTAGAATCAAACTTGGAACCCTCTGTTATGTAATTTTCATCAATCAAAAATTACATTAATATAATAAAAATGAAATAAACAAATAAAACTACAACACTAAAATAATTTCAAAAAGTTTGGTCCCTGTGGCAGAGTACCCATAATGCTGGCATTTCCTCGCTGTATCGCGATACTTACACGCTGAGCGAGAAAAGCACCACCTCTTGGACCACCGGTACTGACTACCAGGCGCCAACTTAATCCCTTAATAAGCACTTATACCAAAAGTCTCTATCAAAGAGAACCAAATCAAAGTTGGAGGAAAGATGTTATTTTGTTTTTTTATAACTTTTCCATTTAGAATCCTATCAGCAATCACTTGTGTACATCAAAAAAGATCTTATATCTAGATCTACGACGGTTCAAAATAAACCTGAGCTATTTTAAGTACCTTACAGCCAACAATGAATGAATAATAAAATTGCTGGCCCATCTCATTGGCATTTTACTTTGTCAACTGAAATATTGATTGAATACGTTTGAACCGAACATTGAAATTAATTAACGCAAAGAGGATCCCAAATTTGCGTGACTTGTGATACGAAGTGTTGCTTTTATGCTTGTGTATAGCTTATATACAAGCATAAAAGCAACAACATGGAATTATCAACATACGATTGTATACTCAAATCAACTCAATAAATGTGTATGAAGAATTCGTTAGAGAATACATATTTCCTTTATACGCATGTAACTCATCTCAAATCATTCTTGTCATAAAATAATATTTCTTAACTTGATGTTTATTAGTTCTATTGCTGGAAGATATTCATTTAAAGTTAAATGCATGACTTAAAACTGTATTGATAGTAAAAAAAAGTAAGAACTGTTTTATGTATTTTAATGTGGATTGTTATTATTTTATAATAACTTATCCACTTGTCAGTCAAGTGGATAAAATTTTGATTGAGTGTAGAACTATTTGAACAATTTGTGAATACCGGCTTTGTCGTAATTTATTCCGAGTTGAGACTTGATTGAACGCCTAACATTAATTTGGGAAAATGCTTCCTACGCAACGGAATCAAATTTCAATCATAGTAAAGGAAAAACTAAACTATAAAATACAAAGATTAAAAATGTTATTATTTTCATAAATAATTAATTCAAATTGTAACTACTGCCCATTTCTACGTATATTTAGTTTAAATGAATCAACAAAATAGTATAACTTTATTTATTTATTAAACTGTATAGTTTAGTTTGAACGTTAGACGTCACTTATATAAGACATGAACATTCAAACTGAAAATGTCTTTATTCAAGTAGGTCTTAATTAAAAGTGTCTTTCTCATAAAGACACTTTTAAATCGTCAATTTTCACACTACCACAAAGAACAAACTGTAAACGCGACGGTAAACAAAGTGATTTATTTTCCTTTACTATATTTCACAGTATTTGAACTCAAAGCAAATTGCTGACAAATGTAGCACATCCTGAAAGCATTACCGAAGTTTTATCCATTCGAAACTTGTGGAATTTCTCTTAAGTCCATTCCTTTTTCCACAGATGGCGATCACCGTGTTCCATCAGGCGGAATTTATATAAAACGATCCAGTAAATGTGAAACGTAACAAAAATGACGCTCAAAATAACCATCAGTATTATACTACTCACATTGAACATAACTTCATCAGACGACATACACTTAAACGAAACATCGATCAATGATAGTTCAAGTGAAAAACTCACTGATAGTTATATAATAAGAAAACTAGAGGCTGTTAAAGACATGAATACAACAGAGTTTGTAGACAGCGTCGATGATGAATTGGAAGATACAACTATCTACTATGAATACAATGGTACAGATGAATGTGTTGGTGATCCAGAATATTGTAATATGACGAGAGAGGCATACTTCCAGATGCTTAACGATTACATATACCCCCAAACATATGAATGGGTGTTGATAGCAACGCATGCCATCGTGTTTATTATTGGTCTGATAGGAAACGCGCTGGTTTGTATCGCTGTGTACAGGAATCATTCGATGCGCACTGTCACGAATTATTTCATTGTGAATTTGGCTGTAGCTGATTTTATGGTGATATTGATATGTCTGCCACCAACCGTGTTGTGGGATGTTACAGAGACGTGGTTCTTTGGAACTGCTATGTGCAGGATTGTACTGTACTTTCAGGTGAGTTTTTTGAGCTTTTAAACTTTTGAATGCTTAAAGTTTATTGCTTACCAAAGATCCAAGAATATAATTCGCAAATAAGTTTATGCAATATATTTTATTAAGAACAACATTTCTAAAGCTCACAAAAAGTATGAAAGAATTTTTGAAATCTTGCTCTTCAAAACCTTACTTAAAACTTTCGATTCGACATTTGAGAACTAAACTTAAAACTTTTCACTCCTGACCGGCGTTGCTTACGAACAGAATATACTTGACGAATTTTTGTATAAACATTTACAAAACTTTCATATAACATACGTTTTATGTTAGTATACGAGTATGTAATATATGTTATTAAAAATGAAATTCGTTTTTAGTATGTTAGTAATATCATTTTGTGATTATATATAAAGGTATATTTTTACAACATAAATAGGGGTTTTTAATGAGATCTATGAATTAAGCTTAAAAAGCTTAAAACTAAGTACAGGCAGTAATGGCTGCCTATATAGAGAACTCTTAAGTCCATGGACGCGTATTCAATTAATAGCCGCGTTGCCGGTATTGTAAGGAAAAGTCTTTTGATTAATAAACTTTTGTTTTTCCTTGTGAAAAAACAATATCTCATGAAATAACTACACTTATTTGACTGACTGTCAGCGACTTAAAGAATACTTCGTTTAAATTTTAAAATCACACATAACTTTATTTATACCGATAACTTTCCTACAGTTATACATAAATATATATAAATTTACTGTCAGATAAACAGTATCTTAAAAATATATTTAAGCGACTGCATACACTATAAGTAGTCTGCATAATTAATCTAGACTTACGTATGTCTCAAATTATACTACATTTTGTCTCTTGCAAGAAACAGTTCAAGGATCAAATAGGCACAGCATAATTGAACCACTTTTTAAATATATACAGCATTTTTTAAAACAGGGAAAAAATATAGAAATATCAAACGGTCCAATGGTGGTTTGAAATAAAACTTTAACTAGACAAAAAGGTTAACGTTTTATTACGCTGTAGCTTAATTTAAACAGGGAGCTTTTATCATAATAAAGCAGAAAGTTTTGTTATGCGTACGTATACCGCGTGCTACGTGATCCAGCTACGTGCCTTATAGTGCGTAGTAGCGTTGGCAATCTATGCAAAAATCAGATACACAAATTCGCAGAGGTTTTATATATTTAATAAAATACTAAAAAAATAATACTTGTATGCCCGTTCCTTGGGCTCAGTACTTGCTGAGGATATACTGGCAGTGTTTATTAGAAAACTTAAATGTATTTTTAAAGAAATATTGACTGTGTCAAAAATTACTTTACGCCGGATATCTTGGCTTAATTTTTTCCAAAGTTTTCATTTATCAGTCATTGTTTTCGTAAAAAAAGTATAAAAGCTGCAGGCGAGCTTTTAAGTTTTGAAAACCTTGTATTTGGTATTAGTGGAGGGAGAAAATATATTTACTCCCATTAAGTAAAAACGGGATAATCTATTTGTATTCAATAATTTTATTTTCGTATGGAGTATAATAATAAGATACTTTTTAACCAAAACTTTACCGCTTCCTATACGACTACATAATAAATATTTATTTTTCTTAAAGCCTAGACTAGGCTTTTTTTTACTCACTAAATAATTCCATAAAATACATTGAAGTCGAATAAAGATGTTAACTCACACGCAATTTCATTCCAATCCAATCTTAAAAGGGAATTGTATTAGAGATTATTATTGTATATACGGACATATTTTTACAACCTGGAACCAATTAATGCTTGGTCAACTCACACCAACACAATCCAACAGTGGCATCAAGCTTTTCTTTTCTGACCTTTCCATTCTGGTGGGTTCTCAAGAGTTGCTCAGAGGAGAGCCCATCATATGACGGAACGGCTAGTGAGATATCCATTTATTAATTAATTTATTTTACAAAAACAATCACACATCACAAGATAAAAGTTACCAGACAAAAATATAGAAGCATCGTAAAACAATGAAAACCACGGTAGGATAACAAAATAAATTAAACTATAAGTTTAAAGTAACATACACAATAAGATTTTTTTTGAACCTATGACATACGATTATAGATAATAGAGGCACACCTTTCTATTGTTTATGGCATTAAATAAAATTTTGAGTCTAGTGGCGGTACGATCATAGATAATATGCACACCTCTCTATTGTCTATGGCATTCTTATTAATTTAATAAAATGCGATGCAAAGTTATCAGTATATTCCATATAAATATTATTTATTAGACTTGTTGACCAACAGAAAACGTTATTGCGGTGGCAGGTGAAACAAATTGGATCTTATTAGTACAAGTAAATTTGTTTTATGTCTTGGTATATTTTATATTATTTGTGAGAAGCTTTTACCACATTAGGAACATGTCGCGGGTTTTTTTGGGACCTTACAATAAAACTATGAGTCAATTTTATTTGACTTTTCTTGAAGATTTTTCAAATACTATGAAATGTGTTACTGAAAATTAAAAGCAGAACAGCAAATAACATACATGGTAACAACAAAATTAAATTAACAAAGTATAGAAAAATAAACTTACAATCATAAAGATCTTCTAAGTTGGTAATTTTTAAACAAAATTAAACTTTTTTGTATAATTATTGGTTTACTAATCAAATATAAGATTTAACATTGTTTCATATAATAATATATGGTAATAATAATCATTATTATTATAAATATAAAACTAAACCATTTTTAAACGTTTTGAAATTGATTTTATATCTATCTATAAAATCAATCAAATTAATAATCCTTGCATATCGAAACTGGCTAACATTTGTAAGCTTAAAAGCTCGCATCTAGCTTCTGAACATGATGTAAATAAAATGTATAATCTTTGTTTCTATACAGCGTATTTCCTAGTGCAATCAAAGCTGGGGATTAAAGGCTTTATTTCCATAGCTAAACACTTGAATATATTACAAATATACACTTCAGAGATTTTTGTAGTTGAATGTAGTAAATCTAATATATAAAAATCTCGTGTCACAGTTTTCGTTCCCTTACTCATCCGAAACGGGTTGACCGATTCTCCTGGAATTTTCTGAGCATATTGAGTAGGTCTGAGAATCGGCCAACATCTATTTTTAGAGACATTTTTTTAAATTTTTTTTTTCAGCTAGTATAATATAAAATTTAAAGTATCTAAACTTCCTATCGTCTGTGACAGGCCAGTGTCAAATGTAACTAAAGGCATATTAAGATAACGCAATTTTACCCATTTATTGTTGCAAATGTGACGTTAATAAAATATTTACAAACTACATAATGTGTTACTTGATAAATTTAAGAAACTAAAAACTAAAATGTATGTTATAAATAAACTTTTATGATATACTAACCTGTTAAAACTACTTTAGAAACTACGAGCGATGTTATTGTAATATATGTCGGTACCCCATAAAATATTTCCGGGATCGCCATTATGAACTTTTAGGACAACTTAATAAAATTGAATTCCTATGAGAAGTTTTAAAATAATTTGTGTATTACATTCATTACTAACTATTATCAAGGATTGGTATTGTTTAATTTTAATCTCAATAAGATTTTTTCTCTCAGTCTTAGCATATATTTTAATATTTTTTTAATTATTTTTTCTATGAGTGGAAGTGCCATGCTGTTGCTTAGAGTTTCAGCCGAATGGGCAGGCACGGCCGAAGAAATACTACTCTCTCACAGAAAACCGGCGTAAAGTAATGCAATTGGACTTTGTTCATTTTGTACTCGCGTTTCGTTCGGTGAGTGAGATCTTCCGGTGCCCATCCTTTCCCCTCCCCCATCCTTTTCCCCTTCCCTCGTCCCTCTCCCCTTTCCTTTAAAGTCCGGCAACGCACTCACGAGCTACTAGCCGCGTGAATGTCTATGGGCGGCGACTTCACCTTTATGGTGGGCCTCCTGCACGTTTGCCCCCTCTTCTATCAATTGATATTGATTGATCCCTGTTTAATGAACCAATTCTCATCCAGTGGAATTATAAGATTTAACCCTTTAACACATTAGAACAAAAAGCCAGTATCGTAATTAAAACTTCCAGATTTGTTTTCTTTTCTTCGAAATAAAGTTCTATTCCTTTTATCTGCTTAATTTACAAGAGCCCCTAATTTTAAGCTTGGGAATAAATCGCCCTAAACGCTGTGATAAGCATTTTAGTACAACAGTGATCGCGCTTAAAATAATAGACGGCTGAGTTTTTTGTAGGTAGTGTAATTTAAACCCTCGGAGATCCAGATAAAAGAAAATTATTGTCGTACACTACGCTATAAATCAATAAATATTTGGACAGAGCAAACACAGCTTTTGCAATGTTAAAGATTCGCTCATATAGAACAAATAATTAAGTTACATATAAATAGATTTTAAACTTTTAAAAATAATATTAATAAAGTTCAGCGACGACAGAACGTTACCCAAAATAAGTCCTGCGTTCAGAATGACAATGCAAAATGTTCTTTCATTATTAGCAACTTGGCACGCATAACACGCGTTGTGCCGGATAACTTTTTCCCATTGTATCGTAAGCTTAACGTTCCTTTAAAATAATTTTCTTCTTATATACGCCCATGAGGGTTCCAATAGACCGGTTAGAGACAAACAAAAAACCCATTTTCATATTGATTATTGTATTGAGGGCGATTCATTACAAAGTCTTTTCCTTTAAATAGTCATTTGGATTATAATTGCGCTATCTCGCTATCGTCTATCGATCAAGTGTCGAGACCTGGAACTAATTATGTTAATACCCAGTCAGATATTAAGGTCATAGTGCAAGTCTGAGCGTACACTCGGCAACAATCGACTAAACTATAATTTTGCCGTGATTAAACGTTTTAAAATATTTACAATGTAAACAACATGTTAGACTTATATAACATGGAAATAATATATTAACATATATCACGTAATATATAATATATAGCGCTAATAGATAAGAGTTTTCTGAACTAGTAGTTTCACTAAAAATATATAATGTCGTTAGTGCCAAACAGTTTAACGTAAAAATAAATTGAATTGCCTGGTTTTGCCATTACATACGAGTACTCAAGTTTTGTAACTCAAAAATGCCGTCAACAAAGTCATGTTAAGATCATACTTTCATTTTCAGTCAGTATCTGTGACAGTGTCAGTTCTGACATTGACATTCATCTCGGTTGACCGCTGGTACGCGATCTGTTTCCCGCTCAGATTCAAGTCCACAACGAGCCGAGCGAAAACCGCCATCTTAATTATATGGGTGCTGTCATTATTATTCAGTAAGTATTCATTAAGAGAACCTAGTTTTATTAAGATTAAAGATAACTCAGATTTTCTTCTCCCTTTTAATATTGCGGTCCCAATTAACTCCGGCCTAGCGTGCGTGCGAATACATCATTTTGTCGACCCGTTTAATCGTTTCATTACCTTTACAGTGTCTCACTTGGGTGCACATATTTTATTACATTATATATTGGACGTTTTGAGTGCTTTGCAGTAATTGTTTTTAGCGAGAGACAGGAGAATTGCGTTTGGGAAGTTTTATCTTAATGTGATACCGTAAATTCATTCCCTATTCCATGACATATATATAGTGTATCATAGCATGTTACAAAACGTCTAGTTATATTATAATATCGCGCGCTACGAACGCATGCTAGGCCAGACTAATCTATGTGCTGACGTTGATTCGTCAATATAAGACCGTAAAACCCTCTGACGTAACGTCTTCTTTGTTCTTAAAACTGATACATTGTTTTAGATATACCAGAATTTGTTGTGTTACAAGTAAAACGACGGATCCAGTTGCGTTTTGATGCGCAGTACTTCATGCAGTGTACGCCGACTTGGCTAGACGAAAGTGATCTTAAGTGGCACATCATAAAGGCGTTATTTCTTTACACGTGAGTATATTTACTAATATTATTGAGATCAAAGGTAGTACTGGTTCGAATTTTTATTTGTAAAGGCTTGTAAGGCTTTAAACTACCACATTATGGAACTAGTTGCCCGCTAAAGTATTTCCGAACGACTTAGGGTCCTTCAAGACAAAAGCGTACCACTCCCTAAAAGGTCGGAAACGCACTGACGAGCTTACACGTGAGTGTCTATGGGCGGCGACTTCACCTTTATGGTGGGCCTCCTGCTCGTTTACCCCCTCTTGTATAAAAAAATGCTGCAAATTGGGGAAAAAAATTGGTTTATAAAAGGAATTAAGTAGAATTGACGTTAAGTCAATTAATTAATTAAGATGTCGAACAAATTGGTTATTACATTACAGAGATACTGACACGTAAATGTGCGAAAGGTAAATATTTTTTTCTTAATTCTTAAAAAGAATTCTTGAATAAGAATAACTCGAACTGAACAATAAACTAAAATTTTCGAAGTATCCTCGTATATCCCGAGTAAGCACTTTTCTAAAATAATACCATGTTAAAAATTCGGTCAAATTTTTTAACCATAAAGGTTCTATTCTAAGTACTTACAATGTTCATAAACAAATAAGGACTTAAAATGTATCATATTATACTGTAACAAGGAACTTTCATGCTAATTATGTTAGTCGTAATTAGTTTTATAGCGCACTAAAGCTTTGTGCACTAATTTGCAAATAAGACTGTACTGACATAAAGTATTACGTATTACTTACGTAGAACGGACGTATACGTAGACGACGCGTAAATTTATATGAAGCGTTAGATTTTAAGTCACAAATAATGTCAAACGTCGTACGTCCAATACTAACAAAATGGCCTATCAACGCCCGCATTAAAATAAAAATATTCATTTTTTATATAAAATTATTTTTTTAAATAATTTTTAAATTTTTTTTAGATTCCCTTTACTTCTGATGATGATAGCCTATTGTCAGATCGTGAGGGTCCTCTGGAGGTCAGATAACATACCTGGACACACGGAGTCACATAATCTTTGTCCAAGAAGCCAAAATAATTGTAAGTAACTTAAATAACCAGCCTAAAAACAGCATTCCTTATCTCCCTTTTCATTTAAGTATAAACACAATCTGACAGACAGAGACGAAACATCCTTGCCTTTCCATCAAAAGTATTTTAATTAATATGTTTCATACACGTGACGAAAACTTCTGTTTTACAATTCATTTGTTTCACCAGCTTAAATTTATCGACTCATTTTATGAATTGGAACTATTTTTAAACACTTTTTTTAATGAAGTATGGGAAAATGGCCATTTACGTTTAGAGATAATGTTACAAGCCGTTTTCATTCTAATTGGAAATGTTTAAAAAGATTTCTTCCATTACTTCTTCTGTGTAATATATAAATATCGCTGTCGTAAATTGGAAAGCAATACAAATAACGAAATCCTTACCTTTCTCAAATACAGACTTTGGAAAATTGAAAAGGTTTTTCAATGTGAAAAACACTTGAAGTTAATATTTGAACAGGATCTGTATATACAAAGATAATCTCATAGGTAAAGGATCTGAACGGATAAAAAGCTTGTTCTATGAACAAGCCTTATTCTGTTTTTTTATATGCGTAATATGAATTACGTATGTATTAGTAGATCCTCATATTTGTCACCTCTATCATATTAAGGAGGAGCTATTCCGCAAAATTTAGGATAGGCTGCTGGCATGTTGCATGTTTGCCACTCTTAGACAATACATATTTAAATATTGTAACGCCCAAATTTAGAATTATTGTATATTGAGCTTATCGTTAACCAGAGCCTTGAACCTGCAACTTCAATGTTAAGCATTGATAAACCACTATAACAACACTATTTCAGTCTCTTACTAACTCTATAATATCTATAATATTTCTTGATACATTTATTTATTAACGAAATATGAACACAAACATCACAATAAGAAATACAAGTTATTAAAATAAATATCTTAAGAAGTCAGATGTATCCTTCACTAAGTTTCACTGAAAAACAAGAAAATAAGGAGAATATAACATGAATGACAAAGAGTAAATAAATAACAAGTAACATGATATATATGAAACGAAGATATGAAAAAATCAGTTACACTAAAATACATCCAAAATGTTGGTTCTTTGTGGCAGAGTACCCATAATACATTTTAATAGAATAATTAACAAGGCAGTAGTTAAGCCTCAAACAACACAAAACCTGCCCTGTTGTGGATGTAAATAATTTGAATAAACCACTGGATATAATGTAGACAAAAAATATTTTATTAATCATTCAATATTACCAAACTGCCGTGGAATCTGGAAGATGAAAGCATCTAAAAGGTTTTTGGAAGGGTCCCACAAATACTCTTTGCTTTGAATGTACGAAATTTCAATGTTTTTTTTTTATCTAGATCACTTTGTGTTTCGAAAATTAAACATAAAACCAATTTTTAGATTAAAATCTTTTGTAACGTCATTTGCAGGAAATTATTGAGAAAGTTAACGATACAAAAAAATATTTTACACACAAAGTAGAAGAGGATTTCACGAATTCCAATGAGATTCACTATAAAGCTAAGTGTTTCTATAGTCTATTAAAAATTGAAATCGAAAATATTTTTATTCATATAGATAACTATGGTACACTTATAAATCGACAATTGATTCTCTTATACAAATATCAGTTTTACGAACTTCATCCAATAAGTTTTTTTTAGTCTCTGGTACCATCTCTATGACGGCCTTTGATGACACACTTCCGGACCTTTTATAAAAAATTCTATTCGCTTAGAATTATTTCTAATCAAAGTTTTCAAAGAGATCCGGCACTTTGACGCCCACGATTTTACATTCACAAATATTAATAACTATGATATCACACTACGTTCTATTTATTAAACTTTTCTACATTCGTCTTAAACATTACATTTAAAATCAGGGCTTTAGGAATTTGTGCCTTGGCTAAGTGGCATACTCTGCCTAAGACGAGGGGTCGATCTTTCTTGACATGTCAAGAGTAAAGGCTGATCAGCTATTGTCTATTAAAAAAATATTTATAGTGAAAAAAGCCCAGGTTATAACAAAGGTGATTTAACATTATATTAACATCACCAAACCACAGCAACATCCCAGCTGAGTTTCTTGCGAGCTTAAGCTTGATGCATATAGTAATTTAGATTTAACACGATTCGAAATGGTCCTATGTACCTTAATGAAAACATTTGACATTATAAAGTTATAATTCCTAAAGGGCTGGCAGCAAATAGACGTACAACACCATCGATTCACACAAACGCGTCAACTGAGGGTCAACTCCGGTCTCGTCGGAAGGCAGCGAAGATGCTCGTGGCTGTGGTTCTCATGTTTGCCGTCTGCTACTTCCCTGTACATCTTATATCTGTATTGAGGTAAGATATATAGCCAGTATAAACCAGCAAACATCTATATGAAAACAATTATACTAATCCAATGAGGAGCCTACCTTATTGGATCGGATAAGGATAATGGGTCTTTAGATGTTTAATATATTTTATAGCAGGTTCTGATATATATAATGTATTAAATTCTCGTGTCAGTATAGTTCCTATACCTACTCGGAACCGACTGGTTTTCAAACAATTTGACTTGGTTTGAGAATAGTTTGGGAGCACTATTTTTTGTCTTATTAAGAACTATTTAAACGATAAACAAGCTTTAAACTATTCACGCTAAAAATATATAATTAATCAGCTGATTTGTTGCGGGATACATTTCGACCGGTTTATTTTAGAACCGTATACAAGTGATGGGTGATACGATTCTATGTGAAAAAGATATAAATAAATAATATTATTTAAAAAATTCAACATCTATATTTAGGATTGTTAACTTTTGAGCGTCACTTAAACTGGTTCAATACGCGCCCTGCTAATAGTGATATTAGTACTTCAATGATTTTCTACTCTTGGCGGTCGACAAGTGAATTACCGATGTCACTTCCCACCCCGAAAACAGCTCATAGTAGGGATACTGAGAGAGGGATGTGCTGGAACCGGAAACAAATAACCTTTTTCTCACACCCTATACAAGTTATATATTTGTTTACCCTAGAAATAATAAATAAGGGTCTGTAGGTTGCAGTTATATTTAAAAAAGATCATAAAAATGGCGTGCTAATACACGAACACAGTAAAATGACAACTGTACTGAGTATCTTGTGTGTTCTCAGCTGATAATGTAAACATAGTAACACGTTTTTTTAAATGGGAGTGCCATGCTATTACTTAGAGTTTCAGCCGAACGCCAGGCACGGCCGGAGAAATACCACTCTCTCACAGAAAACCGGCGTAAAGTGATGCAATTGGACTTTGTTCATTTTGTACTCGCGTTTCGTTCAGTGAGTGGAGATCTTCCGGTGCCCATCCTTTTCCCCTTTCCTTTAAAGGCCGGCAACGCACTCACGAGCTACCACCCGCGTGAGTGTCTATGGGCGGCGGCTTCACCTTTATGGTGGGCCGCCTGCTCGCTTCTCCCCTCTTCTATAAACAAACACAGTTATTGTGACGATCAAAAGTAGTTTGTTAACCATCCTAATTGAATAAAGAATTTAATTATGCGTTTAAATATATATATATTCTAACAACAAACAATAGATATAAAATGTTCGTATTTAATGCTTAAATCCTGTCATGAATTGCTTCACACGTGCGGGGCATGCAGCGTGCATGGATTTAGCGACGTTTGTAATGCAAAAACTACAGAATAGCGCTCATTAAACCTGTGTTTAGTTTGCAAATGTCCTCTGCCATGAATTTAACTTTGAAACTTGTTGCTAATTTTATATAATCATCTTGGTTCAGTATGTATATTATTGTCAAAGGGTGTTAAATCTTTATTCACTAAATATTTAGGCGTTCGACTTGTGTATTAAGTAAATACATTGTATACTCTATAACGACACTGAAGGGACTGTGAATTTTATGGCGTGATAGAGTGTGGTCGTTAAATGGAGACATGAAAAATCAGAATTAGAAAAACCAAGTAAACAAACCAAAGCGAATTGATTTCGACGCTTTAGACAGTTTGTCGTTAAATCGCGTGACGTTACATGGGGTTAACTGTATTCATTTTTATGTTGAGTTTATGCGTTTGTTAGCGTTACATATATTTTGTCTAATAGTTGTACTATTCTCTATATTAATCAACTATTTAGTACTTAAATGTCTCATTGCATCATTATATATTACTATTGTCAGGATTATAATACATATATAATTTGCGATATCAACCGAACACAGTAATCATTGTCATAACACTTATATTTACTAAAAGTAACTGTTTAATAATAATTTTACAAAAGTACAATCAAGGAATAACACTTACGTTTATCTCGTTTGCCAATCGGACCCAGAAATGGCCACTTACCACCGAAATAACAAATGCTATCGAACATTATTCAAAAATGCTTCTAATCAATTCATTTAACCATAAAGAGGTTCTAATGAATTTATTTCACAAAAGAGGTTTTAACAAATTTATGTATAATCATATTTAAAGATATGATTATACATTATATAACATCGTCTTTCTTTATGTAACGTCAGTATATTAATATGTACTATATTAATATACATATAACACGTTCTTGTATGTATTGCTCTCTCTAAATAAACAAACGAAGTCACGAGTACGAATTAGTATTAGTGTATATTACTTCGGAACAAGCTAATCACTTGACTGCTATACCATGAGAAATATTACGTAGTAGTAAGTATCCGGATATTACGTTGTTGTAATTTTCAGACATCCTATTTTGTCTTTGATCGTTTTATGTGGAAAGGATTAAACTTGGGATAAAGTAGTCTTAATGTTTATACAACATTAAGCTTAGTTGAAGGTTTATAAACATTAGTGTCAAACCAATTTCGTAAGTTCATATCTTAAAATCAGTACAAGGTTTTATGTTTGTATCACCCGTTCATGTTTTCGGGAAGGGAAATCTTATTTCCTAAACTCAATTTAGTGAAAAGACAAGTGACTTGGTAAGAAGGTGAATGTAGGAATAATGTAGAAGTATCCGCATTGATTGTGAACCTAAAACACAAATTTAAATATGACGTATCGATCAGCAAACTCTCCCTACAGATCTATATAACAGTTTGATCTGTCTATGTTATCAATGATGTTTTCGTTTATGTGACGAACTTGTAAAATCAATTGAAGACCGCCGCTAGATTTAGTTTATTATATATTTTTTAAAGTTGATTATTTCTCCACAGGGTGGCATATGATGTGAGGCAGAGTGACGTCATGACATGCATAGCCCTCATCTCGCATGTCATGTGCTATGCTAATTCAGCAGTCAACCCGCTGATCTACAACTTCATGAGCGGTAAGTTTGAAGTTAAAAGTTCTCCGTAAAAAGTTCAAAGGAGAGATAATAAAAATTAAATTATTAGACCTTCAAGAAAACATCATTCCTCTTCTTTAAAGGCAGGCAACTCACTTGTAAGCCACCTGGCGTTGCAGGTGTCCATGGGCGGCTACTCGTTTGCCTCCTCTTACATAAAAAAACATAATAAAAGTTCTGTCTCATGTTTGATTATCGTAAAAATTATAACAGAGCTTTGAAACTGATTATAAAAAATATGTTACTATGGAAAGTAATCAAAGCTTATCATTTTGACACTTATGTACTTTTACTTAACTTAATCCATCAGTCAATAATAGGATTAATTTCCTACCTTATTGACTAATAAAGGTTAGTAACGAATTGATCTCAAAATCTTAAGTACAGGATTATTTGTAATATGCTGATTATTAAAACTAGACTCTGTAGAGTTTTGCATAGTTTTGTATTAACCTTACATTAAAATAGGGAGATTTAAAGTCAATTTTATTTATGAGTTTTAAAATATGTATGTTAATCTGACTTACTGAAAAATATATTATATGCAGGTTAATTGTTATATCAGTTAAAAGGTTTTCATTCGAGCGGAAAAACGTGAAAACATCGTGAAAACATAAAATTTACATAACGATACACGATTTTCGGCATGTGAAAGTTTTATCGTGTATTAATGGATGAAAAAGATCGAAATAACCTTATTAAATATTCCATTGCAATATTATTTTGTGAACGGAATATGCGCAGAAATTTATTATGCTTTGTCAAGTGAAACATTCAAAGATATTATAGATTTTAAATAGTTTATAACGTTAAAGATTTTAACTACAATTCAGGCAATATTTAGCTTTCCTTTGTTTGTATTTATTATGTTTTCTCATCTTACCTTCTGTGACGTCATCATATCTCCTAATCCCTCTTTATACCTCCTCTTACCTCATATTACCCACTCTTACTCCCCCTACCTTCCTATTCTTACCTCTTTCTACCTCCTATTATCTCTTATAATATTGTTCCGTTTTATAGTGTTCTGAAACCACTTTAAAATAATAAAGCCATCTGTGTCCCTCATAATTGTATAGGACACTATATATTTTTTTATATAACCTACCTAACAAAATAAAAATCGTAATGTTATAGTGTGAAGTAATTTATCCAAAGGCCATTGTCTTGAGATACAAAGAGAATCTCAATACAATGAACCAAAGATGAAGATAGCTAATTACCGAGTTTCTTTGATATGAATAAAACTTTCTCGTTTTTAATGTATACGGTTTTCGATACAAACCTAGCACATTACAGACATATTTGTAAGATTTTTTTTGGTATGACGTGCACAAATATCGGTTATCGGTAAACTGAGAACGCCAATAAATATATTAATTATACAATTATGACATTAAAGTCCGTGTATTTAAGTAACAGTAATATTTAAAACAAATGTATTTCGATTGTTTAAAAAAAGCTTTTTAACTGCTCTTGAGATATAAGAAAAGAAAATACAAAGCAACCGACTTTGTCAATTTACATTCTAATCTTGTACGGTCTTTCTGAATATCAAAATAGATAGAATACATTCATATATATACTATGCTGATAATTGTTGACCGTACCGGGGATCGAACCCGGATCTTATTAGTCTGGCATGGTAACCATTGCAACTGACTTATCTATTATTATTAATGTAGAATTAAATGAAGAAGAAAAGAATTCTTGAAAGTTTCTATTTAAGTCCGCCTACACTGCTCCAACGTTTCGCCTTTTCTTTTTCATTTTACCGACTATAAATTGCATTTTATAATTTTAAAACATCGCTACAGATATTAGCTTAGTTTATAATATTTGAGTTCATTTGTGTAGTTTCAAATAAACGGTACCAATAAATAAAAGTTATGAGCTTTCAAAGCAATGTTGCCTTACTAAAATATTCTATAAACCGAATAAGGTATAAAACTAATATTTAAACTATCAATTTTAATAAGTGTTTGTAGACAATTTAACTTTACTATACAATTTATATATTATAGACAAAGTACACAAATTTTCTAATCGTATCTAATTTCTTTTGGATTATTTGTCCACCTAACTTATAAATAAATAGTACATAGTTATCAGACATATTATTAATATATAATTGACATTGTAACGCAAAAGTAATGAAATACATAAAAGAAAAAAAGAAGCAAATTAACAAATTCCAGTATAATCAAACATTCTTTTAAATTTTACTACACTTGTGTACATTATTTATGTCCACAATTTTCAATGGAGTCACAATTTTCAAGTAAAGACGGTTCTAAAATAAATCTGAGAAAATACTCACAACAAACTCAGCTTGTTAAGTAGAATTTTAAGCGTAATCACTGTTATAAATATGCTTATCTCAGCATTTAGAGCGATACATTCCCCAGCTTTTTTATTATTTAATTATCTTAGTTTGAATTGTGAATGTAAACCATAATTATTTTTTACCAAAAGCTTAATAAAGGGAGGTAAGCACTACCACAATTAAAATTAGCAACGTAGAAGCCAACCTCTGAGAAGTAGAGAATATAATCTTTAATAAGCTGCGTCTTGTATCTTCGCAAGGTTTTCATTTTCAGTCAACCTTTGTCTTTGCCTTTCAACTAATTACTCACAAAATACAATGATATCAATATGTTTTATTTTAAGATACAAGCTTGGTTAGGTTTTCTAAAGTAATCTAATATAGATAGAATTATATACAGCCGCTTTTATTTACAGTTGAGATAATTTTCAAATAATTTTTGGTTACATTATTGTATTATTTATATAACCAGAGTGATACAAAATGATGGAATCGTTACTAAAAAAAAATCCATAACAAAGATTAGTAATGGAAAAAACTTAAGCTATTATTTGCATTTAAGGACCGATATTGTTTTAACAGTTCAAGTTCTTTCCTCGAGTTATTAGCGTTATTGATTCGACCCACGCAATGCCACGAATGCTTATAACAGCTTATAGTTATGGAGGCCATCATTTTCCGATAAAAATGTATGGCCATCGTGAATTAATGACTAATTCGTAATTATTAATTATTTTTTTTATTTATATCTTTTCCCGCGTAGAATCGTACGCAAGGGGTTTCGTATGATTTCGGGTTTCTTATAATCTACGAAGGGTTCCAAAATATATCGATCTGAGACGTCTCATTTTAAACGGTTCACTGTTTTACAAAATATGACTATATCTCTGCATTTAGGGCGATTCATTCCCATTTTTTTTTGTCTTTTCACTATAAAAGGAGAAGACTATATTAAACATTGAATCAAAGTAATTTTAATAATGCATTTTATTGTTTTGGTGTTAATTATACAGTGTTATGTTAAACTAAAACGAAATTGTGATTTAAGTTTATTTTTACAATTGAATACTTATTCATTTACTTCCATAACCATAAACATATACAACTATACATACAAAAATATGTTCTTTATTAATTCTTAAGGAGTTTAAACTTTTATGTCAAGAGCGTCAAATAAGCTCTTCAAGTGAAACATTAATTGTATTAATGTTAAATCAAACAAATAAATTTACCGATTGTTGAAAAGCAACGATTTAATGAGCGACAACTTTCTTTACCTTTCTCAACAAGTCAAATTAAGTATAGTGACCCCACTTTTTAGTCTTCAAATCGTAATAAAAATAAGAAATGAATTATCTAGTATTGTTTCTTATATAGTAACAACATTTATTTAAAATAAACAATTCAATAATCATGCATACATCCTAAGACAATACTAACAATGTTGTAATTATTTTTGGCTTGTCAGTTTTGTAGAAAAATTCATAAATCATAGTCAAAATAGGGGTAGGACAAGATTTCTCGCTCGAAACTTACAGTAAAAACACTTAGTTGTTCTAGTTAGATTTAAATTTGTTTTGCATTTTAGTGTAGAATCTCTCTTGGCTCTAATATTTCGATTTCTCCAATATACGTCACAGAAATATTTTGCTTGCAGGTTTCCCAGGCTTTTCAGGTATGTGGTCTAGTATTACACGTTCGGAAACCGCATGCACCTAATATTTTTGTTATGTATTCGCACCTTCACTGTTTACACCTTTATACTTTGTTTTATTGAACAAAGACAAACAAAACATTATGGATCACACTATTAAATTAAAGTGATCTGCTGCTCGGCCAGTACTATAAAAAACATGTTCAAGTACATGCAACGTATTTTCGTATTTTAAATTAAATCGATAAATCATTGATTGAATCGATTTATTTAAATTAAGCGTTTATTTTTAAGACGGTTTGTTTCTTCTTAAACTGCACTTTAATGCGCTGCGCTTTTTATTGATATAATTTGTCACAATTCTCCCATGTCCGAAATTCTATAAGCAATGTTCAGCTTCATCCTCACAAATTACCCATTCCCCTCAATGCATTGTTACAGGTAAATTCCGACGCGAGTTCCACCGTTCGTACTTCAAGTGCTGCTGCTGTCTACCACCTCCAGAACAGAACGCATCATTTGCTCCCATTGGCAGCTCCAGAGCCGGAACAACACGTACTGTAGTCCGTCGAAACGACTCGTGCGCAAGCTACCGACTCACTCACCTCTCGCCTTCAAACCACATTCAACGCGATCTGCGGAACACAAACACTTCGTTCATTGAACATATGAATGGTAACAGACGACTCAAGGTACGTGACGACTCGATTAGTGAAACCGCTCGATTCACATTGACAACAGACGTCAGAGATTGACAGAACTATAACGGGCGAAGGGAATGTGATTGTTTTAAAAGGAATGACACAAAGTATACTGTAACTGATTAAGGTAGGTTTAAGCTTAGTGATAGTTTAGATTTTTAGAAAAAAAAAAACGTTAATATTTTAATTATAAATTGATTGTGTTTTTTATCTGTACAACTTCGCCATTCTAATGACATGAGTCCGCCATCTCGTTTCCATCAATTATATATTGTGCAAATGATGAATCAGGTTTTTTGTAAACTGTTCTACGGTTTGTTTACCTTTTCTACAATACAAGGAATGATTTTGGGTTTGTAAAACAACCGACTGGATTAAGATCCACTGATTTTAGTTTACCACACGTAGACATGCGGGATTTATTATCCTCCAAGTACGATCGAATGGAACGTTCCGTTTTACGCTATCCATTTTTAGTTATCTAACTTTTTGAATGTTTTAGTATACATTTTTTTTTAAAACGGTTATAATTATAATAATTCGCCAATTTCAATATTTTGAAATCTACTTCAATTTACGTTTTTACGTTTACTTAATATTAAGTAATTTTATCTTAGCTAACAATATATGAAATGTAAATATAATTTCTATCATAATATGTAAATATATTTTTCTGTATTATTAAAAACTATAAGAGAAACCTATTAAATATCTTTGTATAATTAAAAATGTACCTCATATCATAAAAAAGTTTTATGTATAAAAAGTATTTACTGTAAGGAATGGAAATGTATGGAATACACTAAAAAAATGATTTTTGAATTAATTTTCCCTATAATAGTTAAAGCTACACGAGGTTAACACTCACGTCAATTCTGATCCGAATGTCATTTTATCAAATTTAACGAAGTCTTACCTCAACATCTTGTAGGGAATTCCACCTAATTGACAGAGGAATCAAAACATTGGAGCAACATAATATGTTACGTTCAGTTCTCTTATTTGACAATATACGTACGATTTTCTTATATAAAATACACGGTATGATGAATCAATGTATTAAATACAGGAAGTAATACAAACTAAAAGTGACGTCAGTATTGCTCAATTGATTTATTTTTAGCCGCATACGATACAGAATATTCCAGTACACTTAAGTTTTCATAGAGCAGACAAGCACTGGTTAATTGCAGTTTGGCAACGCATACGCATGATAGGACATCCAGCATAGCTCTCGGCAGCCCAGGCTCGCTCCCTTATTTATAAAAAAGATATATAAATACATGATTATTAAGTTTACGTATTGAGTTTTAAAATGTAACACACATAAGTGACAATAATGGTCACATAAAAGTGTTAAAAATAATAATAATTGGGTTGTCTGGAAGAGATCGCTTATTAGCGATAGGGCCGCCCGTTGCTCTTATATGTACTAACATAGCGTCATTTACTGCAACTGTTCAAGTGCAATATAGTGTAAATAAATAAATAAAATAATATTTATAACTTTCTTGGTTTTAAGAGAATAATCTAAACCTTAAATGTACCTGAAAATTGATACATATAGTACTACCACAATAAACATTGAGATGGATCGTTTATCACAATGATAAATGACTCAAGACAGGTCAATTTCTACTGGACACACATTTAATTATATCAATCAAACCAATATTCACATAGCTATTTCCTATAATATAGTACTATAGAGATTCAAGATATACTAAAAAGCGTTTTTGAAACTCAAATAACAATCAATCTCTTATTAAAATTAAAAAAGAAATAAAACTTATGGAACATAACAAAGTAACGTTTATTAACACATACACGAGAATTATTTACAATTAATACAAAACATAATGAAGTACTCAGTTTTAATTAGCCGTATAAAATTGGTTATATTTCAAGCTCCAGCTTTTATTCTTAAAATACAATCTGAATAATATTTTGATACATATTAGAATCTGAATTTAACCAACATTTTTTTACTTATTAAGGCTTGTGATCAACCAAAAAATATGTACAGTATATTTACATTAAAATAATATTTCTAATAGGATAATCTTTGTAAATATGTGTATTTTATTTCTTTACGGATTTTACCGATTTTTTGTGCATTTTATTAACATAACAAATTTTAAAATTCGACCATTTGTATAACGTATGTTTGTTATTATTTTTTTTATATAAAAGCTATAGAAATTAAATAATAAAAATAAAATTAAAATTAAATAATTTAAGGAAATGAAAGCTTATTTTAATAAAATAATTACAAACATCCGTTTAGCAACTTCCCTTATGGGTAACAATTGCTAAGAAAGATTAAAAAAAGTTTGTGTGTAAGAGAGAGAGAAAGAGAGTATGTTCGTATTCTTTTGTGTATCGTGTATAAATTACCTAACTCTTAAGTATATCAGCTTCGAGAAAATTAAACAATGTCGCCTAAAAAATTCTGTACGAAATAATTGTGGCGGAATAATTGTTAAGTTATATGTACCGAGTTTTTTTAATAAGACGTGTTTAAGCCAAAATGTATATAAGCGAAATAAATTATTGATGTTGGTAACTTTGTTGCTTTATTTCCGATCGAATAATTGGTTTTATTTGAGATCCTGGTAACCGAGACGTGTTAATAATAAAAACTATTACTAACAAGATGTTAACAATAATCGAAGGTTGAGAAACAGGACAGGGCCTTATCGCTGAAAAGAGATCTCTTGAGGGACCGACCTACACAGCTCTAACATGCTAAGCTCTGAAACATTGAGCATATGTTAACATTTATAAGCGTATGCAGCGTATGCAGTATATATAATAAAATAAACAAATAAATTGACAAATTATTCCTTCAAGAGTTTGCACGAATTTAATTAACGCGGTGAATCTGCAGGCAACAGCTATTTGACTGGAGAAAATAGAAATGGAATGGAAACAAGTTTTGAGTCAATTTGACGTTAATTTGTCTGTACAAACTCATATGCCAGTCCGTTTGTATCTCTTGCGACGCTGGCAACAAAATATCAGTTCTCTTCTATTCTACTCCTTTAACTTTATAGCACCATTTATTGTAATTTATTATTTGTAAGTGGGTTTTCTTTCTGATGGAAAATCAATAACAAATATATCACTATATTTTGTAGCTTAGTTTCCGAAAAAATTTTTCAAACTTAAAACTTTTTTTATTGTCTCTGGTAGCTTTTTTATCGGTTAATTAAAATAAATGAAATGTGCATATATATTTAATTGGAATTCAGTTGAAAATAGCACTCATAACGAGATTGTTTTTGTTAAAACTGAGCGAGCAATAACTTATAACAGTTAACATAGATGTACAAATGTTCATACAAAATAAACTTGTGTAGAAATGTATCAAATTATTTGATTCCTTTCAGACTTAATTCAGTTGGCCGATGGCCTCGGAGCCGGCGCACCGAAAAGAGTAGGTTCGATTGTCGTGGCGAACATGTATTGTTGTCTGTAGTCTGGGTGTATATTTAATTTGGTAACACGAGATATGGTTATAAAAAAATTCTAACCAAACACTAAACTTAAGGTTATTTCAAAAGTTCAAAGTACTGTGGCCCGTCAATGATGTTCCGTTTCAGAAAGCTCGGATACTATAGAATTTTCCTATCATTTTCACACTTGACATTTCAAAGTACATTTTCTCACTAATTGACGCTTTATAGGGTCGTAATGGGATAATTTATACATTTTAGTAACGAATGAGGGGAAAACGGGCGTTTTTAAGAGACCCATCGCCCATCAGTTTGTATATTACATTTCTGTTGATGAAGCTTTGAAAATACTCCAAGCAATCCCTTTTAAAGTGATAAAAAATTGAAGCACGTGTATTTTACTTCGACAAAAAAATCCAAAGTATATTTTTAGTTTTCGACTCAAATACTAGAGAAAATAGTTTTTTTCTAATCTCAAATATTTTCTTGTAAAACTTATGGAATCTATTGTTCATAACGTAAGTTCAACCTGTAACTTAAATAACTTCAAATTACGTTAATATTCTTTTGAGGTCCAAATTCTTAAGAACTGTTATAACCAATCGGTGGCCTAATATTTCACCTAATAATAAAAAAAATTTAAAGTAACTATGGCTCATAAATGTAGGCGCATATTTCTTGTATATTAGTAAGATTAAACACAGATCACAATTTATTACGTCAGGCGACACAACAGCGTGTCATGTACAGTCTAATTTATCTACTATCATGTTCAGGATATTGGAGCTGCTACTTATATTGTTTAACTTAACATTCTGATTATTGTTAAGTTAACTTATCTACACAAAGCTTCTACACATTTCATAATCAGAGCTAACGAATAGTACTTTATTTGTACGTACAAATCTTAAATTGTCGAGAAAAAGATAACCTTTTTTCTATAAATTAGCTCTAACTTTAAGCTCAAGTGAAGACCGATGAACGATATTCTGCTTTGTTTATTTAACTTTTAGAGTAATAGATTAAACGTTTAATAACATTTAATAGTAACTATGCGAGCTATTACTTAAAGCTTGAGCTTTAAAGCTTTTTCTGCATCTTTGTTACAAAAGCTCATGAAAGCGTCATGAAACTCGAAAGTATAACCACAAAATAATCCGGAATTCCATCAGAATAACGATATCGTTAAGGTTTTACAGCCAGATATAAACAGAACTTTTTATTTTCTCATTTTAACGCGATTACGATTAGAACGCTTGTTTAAGGCTTTTGATTTGACCTTGAAATCTCGATAAAAAAAATCCACCCTGCAGCTTTCCGTTACAGTATTTCCGATCCTTTAGAAGGTCTCGACCTTCTAGAAAAGAGCATAAGATTTCTTCTCTGTCTCTTTCTAAGCTCTCTTTCTTATATAAACTCTATAAGAGACAGAGGCTGACAATTTTAATTATTTGTTTTGACGCATACGAACAAATTTAAGTCTTAGGACGTGCTTTACTAGCATAGCTATTATAAACATTTTATTTAAAAATCAAAAAATTGTTCGTTTTATACCTGTTTAAAGCTCTGGGATGTCTAATGTCTACCAACCCCAAGACAACAACATCACACATAATACATACACAGCAGTTATTAAATTAAATAATAAACATTCGTCAATGTGTTAGGACGTAAAATTAATTTGGCAGCTAACATTGAGAAATATCGTTTAACTTTCCCCTCTTTCAAAGTAAAGGCCTACTTAATAACACTTGACACTTCGCAAATAAATAAACCCGTCAACACATACTTTATGAGTTTATTTATCTTTTTAATAACTGTAGATTTAATTAGATACGTCTATTTCAATTTTCTTTTGGCAAGTAGTTTTGACTTCCGGTCATGGAGTTGTTTCCTATAATATTGCAATTATCAAATTTGACAACATTCTGTAAATTTATTTTCACACTGCTTTAGATTCCGTCTGTCAATTACAACAATTATATTATTACAGAAATTATAAAAAAAGAAAGAATTTCAACACAATCAGCACTATGTCATGCAAAAATAACATTATAAATAATATTAAATTTATCTATTGTTAATATTGAAGCAATTATTAGAATTGACCTTGAAGCAATTATTAGAATTGACGTTTACCGTTCAAGCCTTAGATATTGGCACTAGCCAGTTGAGTATGAGTTCAAACATTCTCAGAACCCATCGATAAAATCAATGCTCTTCTAACATAGCCTCATCAATGCAAGCACTAGCAGCTACATGTCTCGTTACATTTGAATAGTTAATGCTTCTGAATTTACTCGATCGATGGCTCAGTATACTACGACGAAATGCCAGCATTATGGGACCAAACTTTTTATTTTATTTCTCTTCTTCGTCTTTTAGTTGGTTTACTTGTTAACTAAGCACATGTGACTAATGGTTAATGTGTTTGGGTAATACTAAGAATGTATATGCTTAATATTACTCTAAAGTAAAGTATAACTTAAAATAAAACAAAACACAAAAATAAAACAAATTTAAAAAGTTTGGACCTTGTCACAGAATACCCAAAATGCTGGCATTTCCTCGTTGCTTATACGCTGAGCGAGACGAGCTCCAGCTTTTGGGTCACCGGTACGGATCACATGACAACCAAGCGCCTATTTCATTCCTTGAAAAGGGCCAGGGTCCAAAGGTCTATACTCTAAACGGAACAAGTTATTAACATAATTTATATCTTTTTGTTTCATCCTACGTTAATACAATTTGACAAACAACTTTGCAAAAGTGTTCCTTACTGATTTTTATGAATAAATTTACTAAGTTCACAATCCTAAATAAATATGTTATTAAATATATGGGTTTGCCAAGTCTACGAAATATGTTTCTTTTATGACCTGATAAGAAGGGCGTGCCATTACTTAGGCCCCTCGGATCGACAGTGTCTGATAATTCCCTTTTTGATGTCCCTGAAATTCAATTATCTATGTGATAAAATATTGCTACGTATATCTGCTACAACCGCTGTTATCTTTTTTCTATTTATTTACAGATCAGGCCTCATTTTAGCTGTCATTTTATGGCACAATTCTTCATCATCTGATTGTTGGAACACAATTAATTAGGCATAGAAAATACTGATTGAGATCGCACCTCCCAATGTCTGTTTGGGTACTTAAGTTCTTATCTCAAAATGTAACTAACACACATGATATTATTGCGTTCATTCGTAATTTGTAACACGAGACTTTTTGGTATAATTGAATGCTCGTTAGCCATTCACCATAACTGGTAAAAAACAAAGGAGATTTAAAATAAAAATACGAATGAAAAATACAATAGTCAAAGCAAGCTTCGCAACACTACTAGAGGTATAAAAATGTATAGACTCACCAAAATAAATAAAACTCACCCAACCGCACCCACGAAATCACGAATTCGGTTAGTTTTAAAAAAAAAATATAATGTCAAACTTATTTACATGCCACGTACATGCTTATTACTTGCGTTACTGCTAAATTTCAAGTTTATAAACCCATGGAATAAAAAAAAATCATAGAAAAGTTGTTGCCCCTTTTTACCCCTTTAGGGGTTGAATTTCCAAAAATCCCTTCTTAGAGCTCCCTTACATATCTCAAGGAACCTACATGACAAATTTCAGCTTTTTACGACCAGTAGTTTCGGCTGTGCGTTGTCTGTCAGTCACTCAGTAACGTAAGAGTTTTATATATATATTTTTTTTTTTATAGAAGAGGGGGCAAACGAGCAGGAGGCCCACCATAAAGGTGAAGTCGCCGCCCATGGACACTCAAGTGGCTGGGAGCTCATGAGTGCGTTGCCGGCCTTTTAGGGATTTATACGCTTTTTTCTTGAAGGACCCTAAGTCGTAGTGGTTCGGAAATACCGTGGCGGGCAGCTTGTTCCATAACGTGGTGGTGCGTGGTAAGAAGTGTCTTACGAAACGCGCAGTGGTGGAACGACAGACATCAAGGTGATACGGGTGGAATTTCGCATTCTGCCTTGATGTCCGAAGATGAAATTTAGCTGCAGGTATTAATCCGAACAACTCCTCCGAACACACCCCATGGTAAATGCGATAGAAGATGCTGAGAGATCCAACATCTCTACGCAGCGCCAAAGGATCAAGCCGGTCGGAGAGTGACTGGTCAGCGACTAATCGAACCGCTCTACGTTAAATGCGATCAAGAGGAAGGAGCTGGTGCTGGGGGGCTCCCGCCCAGAGGTGAGGACAATATTCCATGTGGGGCCGAATTTGCGCTTTATAAAGTTGCAAGCGGTGGCCCGGAGTGAATTATCGTCTCGCCCTACTGAGCACACCAAGCTTTTTAGAGGCAAGTTTAGCCTTTTCTTCCAGATGACCGCGAAACTGAACATTGTCCGATATGTCGACACCCAGTATTCCGATGCTGGCTGAGGCTTTAAGGAGGGTGTCTTCAAAGAGAGGAGTAGCGACAAAGGGTGTTTTTTTAGTGGAAAACGCGCAAACTTGTGTCTTTTTGGGGTTGAATTGGACTAGGTTAAGTCGTCCCCAGTCCGAGGCTACACTTAGTTGGGTCTCGACTTCAGACACAAGTTTGTTTCGGAACTGTTCGACATCAGCCCGAGAAATATTTGCGCGGCCTGTGTATAATGCATCTCCAGTACTATCGTCCGCATAGCAATGAATACTGCTATGCTGCAGCAGATCATTGATATGCAGAAGAAAGAGGGTCGGAGATAAGACACAGCCTTGTGGGACCCCGGCATTAACAGGTTTGAGGTCGGAACAAGCTCCGTCGATAACGACCTTAATGCTCCTATCAGCCAGGAAGCTGGAGATCCAATTGCACAATTTCTCGGGCAACCCATACGCAGGAAGCTTTGAAAGAAGTGCTCTATGCCACACCCGGTCAAAGGCTTTCGCTATGTCAAGACTAACTGCCAGTGCCTCCCCCTTGGACTCTATTGCCTCCGCCCATCTATGAGTTAGGTATACTAGAAGGTCACCCGCTGACCGACCACGCCGGAAGCCATACTGGCTATCGCTAATCAAGTGGTGGCCCTCTAGATACTTCAAGAGCTGGCAATTGATGCTGGATTCCATTATTTTGGAGAACAAGGAAGTTATGGCTATTGGGCGATAGTTTGACGGATCAGAGCGATCGCCTTTTTTAGGGATCGGGTGTACTGAAGCGATCTTCCATCCGTACGGGACGATGCCGAGTGAGTATGAGAACCGGAAGAGACGCGTTAGGACCGGAGCCAACTCAGGAGCACAAGTGCGCAGAACTATCGGAGGGATGCCATCAGGCCCGCTCGACTTATGGATGTCCAAGGAGAATAAAGCCTTGCGGACCGCTCGGATCCGGAATGCAATTTCCGGCATAGAAGTATCACACCGCGGGATTAACGGTGGTGGTTTACCATGGTCATCCAAAGTCGAGTTTGACGCAAAGAGGGTGCCTAAAAGATCAGCCTTCTCTTTCGCAGTATGGGCCAGTGAGTCACCCCTCCCACGCAAAGATGGAATGGACGGCTGACAGAAATTCCCTTGGACAGCTTTGGCCAGAGACCAGAACGCACGAGTCCCAGATGGAAGGCGAGCTAATCTCTCACCAAAACTGGCAATGTGCTCTGACTTTGACTTGGCAATCTCTCGTTTTAAAAACCTAGACGCTGAGTTATATGCTTTTTTAAGTTCGGCGGACTCTAAGCCGCGAGATGACACCGCGTCTGCCCAGACTCGAAAGCATTCTCGTTTTCGACGTGAAGCCGCCATACAAGAGCGTTTAAACCAGGGCTGAGACTTGCCACCGATCGGCACTGCAGAGAATGGAATAAAGAGTTCCATGCCTTGCAGCACCACCTCGGCGACAGAGTCAGCAGTGACATCTGGAGAATCCGACGAAAAGCATAACAGCCCCCAAGGGTAGGATAAATAGAAGGACCGCATCCCATCCCAATCTGCTGACTTGTAATGCCACACGCGACGACAGCCCGCAAAGCGAGGCCGTGGAGGGCGCGTGGTTGGCACCTTACTCCGGACCACGCAATGGTCCGACGAACCCAAAGGAGGGTCGATGGAGACTTGGTAGTTCTCCGGATGTGAAGTCAGCAGAAGGTCCAACAAAGAAGGTTTATGACCCTCCACATCTGGTATTCGCGTAATCGCAGGGACCATTTGTGTCAGATCATATGCCAAGGCTAAGTCGTGAAAGGATCTGCCCGCGTGATCGGTGGTTTCAGAGCCAAGCCACTCGGCATGGTGGGCATTGAAGTCGCCAAGTATCACGATTTCAGCGGTTGGAACCCTTTCGAGCAAGGAATCTGTCGCCATTTGAATGTGCTCGATGAGTCGGTCAGTTTCGGAATTTCCACTATGGGACCTATACAAGCAGGCGTAGAAACGCGGATGGTCATCGCAGTCTACGCGTAACCATAGGCTAGATAGGTCCACGCCTTCAAGCGTCCCGAGGCGCCGAGAGCAGACATCCTCCCTGACGTACACGCAAACTCCCGCCCGCGGCACAAAGGAATGTTCCAATTTATACCCCGGGTAGGAGAGGTAGGAAGTATCAGCCGGAGAGGATATCTGGGTCTCAGTAAGGAAGAGCAAGGCCGGCTTCGCAGTCTCTAGGTGGTGGTGGACTGCGTTGATGTTGGAGTTGAGCCCCCTAATGTTTGAGAAATCCACAGTGAGTGAAATGGGGGAAAACGCCTTGGAAATTTTGCCCTGTTTGCCCCGAGAACGATGTTTTTTTTGTAGCGCAGAGTTGCCCCCCCCAGAGTACGAAGGGCAGCCTGTGCGGCCATCAGCGGGTGTTGAACTTCCCGTTGGTGGACGCCCAGAGGAGGATTCTCCACCGCTGACACGAGTGGTACCTCCCTGGGGTAGTTTCTTTTTGTTCTGCACCTTCATTATTTAATTTGGGTAGGGGAAGAGGGATGGGCTCCGGGAATCTCAATCACCGGACGAAACGCAAATACAACAGGTGAAGCCCATTGTACCGCTTCACGCCGGTCTTCAGTAAGACAGTGGTACTGCCCCGGTCGTGCCTGCCCATTCGACTGAAGCCCGAAGGCAACAGTTTGACACTCCCACTAGGAAGGGGGTTGACTGATTGCACTGGTAAAATAATCTCTGTCACAGACTATTCCACCAGCGGGCGATGGGGTCGTCACATCCCTACGCCAAGAAAATTATTATATATATATAGATTACACTTTTGGTTAAGACACTGTACGAAATCTACTACTACTACAGGCTTCAAATTTGGTACAGTAGGTACTGTAGTATACAAGTCTTATCTATATATTTTTAAGTCTATGCACCATAGATTAGTGGCTGTATTCCGGCGTTGGTATCAGCGCCATCTGCCAGTTTACGCCTATATAGTAAATGTTAGGAATAGCGAAAAGCTTATATTATAGTCTAAGAGATAAATTTGTAAGTAAAGAATATTATTAAGTACGATAAAATCCAATAGTCTTATCTTCGATATAGTGCTCCGTTTAATCTGTAAATATTCAAATTGTATGAAAACAATTCATTTGGAATCCATAAGTAGTTGACAAAATTATTGAGAAGCTCGTGCTAAGGCTTTTGCTATAAATAATAATAATTTTTTATTTAAATCGAGAGACGGATAACTGCTTTCTTGTTCCATATTCTAAAACTAAAAAAAATGAAAAGTCAGCTTTCAGACTTATGCGATACAATCTACCGCAGAACCACCACTATGATTTATCACCTCGACCTCGATTATTGTAATTAAAGGTTTATTGCAGCTAAAAATAAACACATCATACTCTGCTATGTGTCTAGCGTGTCTGTACATAGGTAAGTAAGTATTAAAAATTTATAGTGGAGAAGTAACGAGCAGATAGAATGACCTTGCATAAACACTCACATGGCATTTTCGTTGTGAATTGATGTACCAGATCTAAGTGATGAACTGTGTCGATTCTTTGTGTCAGGTACCTTAGAAACCGCAAACATGAACTGTGTACCGTGCCGGCGGTGCGAACCAACCCAAGTGCCTACTCGCCCATACCCCGGGTTAATGCTCTTCTAGATACGTACCCTGTGTACGCTTTATTTTCGGATGTCAGGCTATATATGTATCCTTAAAGTTCTGTGAGGGAAATGTATGTAGTGTCTATAAATATTGTGGGTGGTTTTTGGTGCCGTCTTTATTATAGTACAAATAAATAAATAGCCAGGAGTTCGCGTCGCCGGCCTTTTACACAATATATACACCGAAATTACTTAAACTTAATTGCTTGCTTAATATATCAGCATCGTCAGCGTGCACTCGATTCCCAACATTGCTGAAATTTCACTTAACTCAAGTAACTCACACAGTTGGAAGTACTACGTAAAAAAATATTAATGTAAAATTTAAAGCATTGTGGGTACTCTGCCACAGGGATCAAACTTTTTAAATTTGTTTTAGTTTTGTGTTTTGTTTCATTTAATATTAAGAATATTTTGTGTTTATTTAATAATTAGTGTAATTAATAAAAGACATTATATAGATTGAAATTTAAACTATACATATATATCAAAGAGCAATACTATACCTGTATGGTTGCTAAAAAAATATAAGAATGATACTTTTATAGTAGAGGCATTGTTTTGAATGGGTTGAATAGAAAATGGCTTGTAGGAATGTTTAAAAAAACGTTTAAATGCAAGGGCCTCGTAACACTAACCCTACAAGGGTTAGCCTCAAAGCCTCCTGGCGTTGCAGGTGTCAGATGTATGTTAGCATTTCACTTCTTTAAAAAACTATGTTCCTTAACATTACATATGCTTGTAAAGATAATGCAGAAAATATACAAAAATAAAGGTATTGACGCAAAATAATTATTATTACTTATAATATTGATAAATAGTCTTTGACAAAGGCATTGAGCTGTTTTACCACCTTGACACCCAAAATCTACTTGCCTTGTCGTACAATGGATCCACGGCACTTAATTTATTAACATACAAGCACATATGAAATACCTGGTATCAGTCACTTAAACAGGAAAGTCAAACAATGTTGGAGCTTCGTTTAGTTTGACCTCAAAAGACTGTTCGAACAGTTGGAAACGCCACTAAATACCAACTGAGATATGCTAAGTTTTCAATGTTGGGCCTTATCAAATAACCGGTTATTCAATTTACAGTTGATATTTTCGTAGTACGGAGGATCACTTTGATCCTCCAACTGCTATATCGAATCAATATAACTTAATTCATATGGGTAAGTTTATTTGACTTATCGTCGAAGAATTTAAACTACATTGTATGTTGCCGGCCTTTTAGGGATTGGTACGCTTTTTTCTTGAAGGGACCTAAGTCATAGTGGTTCGGAAATACCGTGGCGGGCAGGTGGTTCCATAACGCGGTGGTGCGGGTTAAGAAATGTCTTACGAAACGCGCAGTGGTGGAACGACAGACATCAAAGTGATACGGTGAACACTCCCCCATAAAAATAAATAAACATATTTTGTTTTAAACACGCAATAACTCCTTCGAATTAAATTACATAATTACTTAGTAAAATTACGTATTCATTAATATACTACGAAATCAAGTTAAACGCATTCATAAAAATTGTGGACAAAACTGAACCAAATTATTGACAAGAAAGAACACATATCAGTTTAGAGCTATTAGCTTCGCCGTCACTATAACCCTTCATTTTCATAAGCAGAGTTTAATATCACCTGAATCTAAAACGCAAAGAAACAACTCGATAACTAAATTTGAGCTTTATGTACGAAGTTCTTGGATTTATTTTAGCATAGAGCTTTCTCAACGCAAAGTTGAATTGTCCCCAAGCCGCGACGTTCCTTTGTCTAGCTTTATGACTCATTATCCTACTTAGAAACTGGCTAAGGGTGTATCGGATATGATTATTTCAAAAATTGTTTCAGCTTTGTGTGTGAAGCCTCCTTTGGGTTCGCACTTGGCATTCCACTTAAGGGAATTAGGGATCACTGCCGTGTAATAGCAACAAATGGATCATTATTTGATTTAATAGAAACTAGTAGCATTTGCCCGCGACTTTGTCGCGCGTGGTTTAAATACAAAATGAAGTTAGAAAATCGGTTTATAAATGGCAGAGTTTTATTACAAACTTATTTGAAACCTTATTTTAAACCCTTCAATCCTTTGTCTACAAATGTCATTCAAATCGGTTCAGTCATTTTAGCGTGAAAGCGTAACATACAGACAGAGTAACTTTCTCATTTATAATATTAGTATGGATTTATGTAACAAAAACCTCTAACTATGAGTTTTTTTACCATAACCTATCCGACATACGTCATTAAACCAAAAAAATATTTTAATTTATTTTTCGTACATTTAATTTAGACTATACAATTAATAAACGCAAATCCATTGTGACGACGAGAACTGGCAATAAACTCTTTAAATCGGCATGTATTTTATATTACTATATATGTTGTTTTTTATTAGCATATTAATTATTTAATATTCCTATATCATTGGTTGTCTGGAAAAGTTCGCTTTATGGCGATAAGGCTACCTGTTGTCCTCTGTTTCTTAATCCCAGTTTTTCTTATATCAGTAATCTTGGTTTCTTAAATTTTTATTATAGTTATTACTATGTGTGTGACAATAAAACGTTTTTATTATTTTCAACTAAACAGTTGTAAAGAGCTGCCCATTACACCATGCTCCAGCGAATGTATCACAAATATCTCATATGATATGTTTTTACAACTTTTAAAATCATATGTGCGTGTTTTTACGATACAGAACTGCAAATGACTTTACAAAAAATCTGTTGAGCTTTTTGAAATGTAAATATTAAAAAATGCTTACAGCAAAGCTCTTTCTAAGCGCAGAGAAACATTTCCATAGAAAAATCAACAGAGCTGGGCATTAGGGTAAATTTTATCCAGTCAAAGCTCCTGCACTCCGAAACTATTGGAACTGTAAAATGAACCAGTCACAATTCCACCAAAAGTATGCTTTATATAAAGTCGTAACAGACAAAAAATGTATCCATTTATTTATGTCCCCATAATAATATTATTGCTGGTAATAATATTTATATAAACATGATGTAACTCATCCTATAAAATAAAATGTCGAATTGAGTAAATCGGGCTGAGAACAGTTACTCAAATAACATAAACTCAATTAACTATTTTATGGCTCAATGAATAATGTTGCCAGGCAATAAAATCTCTTTAAAAAAATACGATTTAACACTGTGATAAGCGAACGACACATATTATTTAAAGCTTAATAATTGTAATCGGCTGAAAATCATTATCAAAGCGATTCTAGGACTGAACTAATTCGTATGAAGCACCTTTACAATTTTAGGGGTTGGCTGTTGCGTCATTCGTAAAAGCTATCCATTCAAAAGTATCTTTCATTTTATGCCATTGTATAAAAGCTTTTATTGGTAAATATATTTTTTCCATTATTATATTACGGTGAGTATAAGAAATAGGATATGATTAAATATGCCGTCGAGTTACTGCCAATAAATTTCCATCGAATAATTAAGTTTAAGCTTTGTCTATATCTCGGGGGTCTATAGGCTCTGTCTTATCATCAGTATAAGATTGAATCGATGATGATGGAATTGATTATTGCAGGAAAAATGAGGGATTTTTAACAAATCAATAGATCTAGACAAATTATGATAATGTAATGACAGTGACTAAGGCCGTTCGGCTGATATACTTTTTGAATACATAAATACGTTATCAAGCATTGAAAATCACTTAATTTTCACCCACCTCACAAGCAATTTTTCTCCAGTGCATTTACCATGTTTTATAGCCTTTTCATTGTATATTTCAGGTTCTAGTAATTGTTCGTTTTGGTAACAGGCTAAATTGACTTTGTTTGTTTATCTTATACTTTTTTAAACTATTACTGCTGAATAATAATAATGCAGGTATGCCCGAGCCGCTACGACTTAGGGACTTTCAAAAAAAAAACGTTCCTCTTCCTCAAAGGCCGGCAACTCACTTGTAAGCCTCCTGGCGTTAAACGCGTCAATGGGCGGCGGTTGGCACACCACTCGAAGTGACCCGCCTGCCCGTTTGCCTCTTACAAAAAATAATAATAATACATTATTGAGTAATGCAGTGTAGCACGCGTTAGCTTTCGTTATTTTAATTTCTCGCCTTCAAACTCGCATTTTCATATATTATTGAATTTATAGTATTATCTAAGTTTATTATAACATATTAATACTTATTTTAAAAGGTTTTGCCTTTGTTTTAGATTGTATAAAGAACACGTTAATATACAAATAAATAAAACTTATAAGAAACTAGGTTTTAAGAGTAGTTATAAAGTTGGTGGTAATTTCTCGCTGTATCGCGATGCTAATCCGTTGTGCAAAGCACCGGGTCTTGAGTCACCGGTACTGACTACTGGGCGCCTACTCTTAATATGTGGTCTTAATATACTAAGATATTAAGATAAGATACTAACCTAACCTAACTCTTTAATATGTGCATGTGTACCTATCATCTATGAGTTAATACTGGGAACAAATTCATGGTTGGAGCTTTTGAGCTTCGACACAAGTCATTTCAAAAACAAAGACCGTTTTTATGGATTTATTTAAATGTAGTCTGGGTATGATATACCCAAACGTTATGAATGATAATCGTGACGAAACCATCTAAAGCCAAGTTTGACCCATTTGCACTAAATACTCAATAAACGCCTACCTACCCCTACCATTTGTTGTATGTACCATAAATAGTGTGTTCGACCACCTCACGATCACGTCCACTGCGAAACACAGAGCCTTGACTTCCGGTATGTTCAAATTCGAACATATCACTCGGCTACACTCTCCGGCCCAACACTAAGAACATAGAACAAAAAAAAAAAAAAAACCGCTCGATACGACGCAGTCGTCGCTGGATGGCCGTCTTCTGTCAAGACCGCCAATTCGCCGCTCGTCGCACCGCAGCAAGAACCGAGGGCCATTGGCCCGACCCAGTGACCGTCCTGCATCGGCAGGACGCGGTATCTTCCGCCAGAGGGGGGCTAACGCCCCGGAATGGCAGAGCTCGCCCCTCGCGGGGCGAGCCTAGAACATCAGACGAGTAACTATTTTAAGTATACTTTTATTATAATGTGTATGATATTTCATTAATTATTTGTATATTTTGTAATTTTTATCGTGTTTTAAGGGTGTGTTTTTTTTTCTATTGTTATAGTCGCTCTACTGGTTGGTTGACTGATTGTCTGGAAAGTATGTGTCAATTGTTTGTGTTACAACGCATAAGTTTTTATGAGTGTATACAAGTTCGAGTTTTTTTTTAAATTTGAGACCGCATCTTGAAGGAAGACTGGGAGTCGAATCCATAGCTCGGCAGTTCGCGGATGGAAATGCTTCGCAATGCGGTGGATTTCTAACCATCAAGGCTTCTAATCACTTAGACATGTATATGTTAATATTAAAAAAGGGTGTTTATAATCTTGAATAAAGATGTTTTAAGTCTGAATTTTATTTGTTAGTACTAGTAAACGAGACAAAATCGATTCAGTATTGTTTAATATAAACTTTTATATACCTTGCTTCAAAAAGTGTACTGGGATCAATTCCGAAAAAAACAATCAACCAAGCCGAGATTCTTATCTGCTTCTTCTCAGCTTCGCGTCGCGTACGAACAGGCGTAGAACCACTTAAATTTAAGACGATTCAAAATGGTCCTATGTACCATAGTGAATAAAAATACTTTGACTTTGAGATTACTTTCTTACGTATTGTTTATTTATAATTAACAATTACAAACAAGCATTCTCAAAATGCAAATTCGAGAAACATTAGTAGCGGTACGATGACCCACATCAGAATTTACTATTGCTGAAAGCAAACAAAATGCCGGCGAGAAAGCCTTATGGCGCATAAAAATATTGTCTCATATTTTCTGAAAAGATATTCTCATCTTGGCATTTTTAAGCCTGTATATTCGTACAAAACGTCGGTTAACAAATATACAACTCCGCACAATGGAGTTAGAACGCAAATGATTTTCATACAATGTTAATAAAAAATATTTATAACACAAAATACTATACAGATACTATACTATACAGAAAAAAGTACACTTTAATTCACTCATCAAATATTACAATTCGATGAATAACAAGCCGTGACTTTCAAATATATAACCTGATCGCGTTTGAAGCCTTCGTTTTATTCACTGGATGAATTTACTTGGGTTGACATTGACATTCTGTTTAAAAAAAATATATTATTACAGATAGGTCTTTTAAATTCTCAGAAATAGGGTGGCGGGCAGCTGGTACCATAAAGTAGTGGTGCGTGGTAAGACACCGAAGTGATGACAGGTGGAATTTCGTATTCTATGTTTATTCCTTTGAATATTTGACGATTCAAATGTATGAAGGTCTTATACCTTCTTTTTATTAGTCATTTAAACGCCGATCATGCTAATCACAATGTATACACAAAACAGGCTCGGTCTACGTTTATTTTTTTATTATATTTATTGTGTCTTTTATTTTAAGGCTGTGTATTTTTGTATGGTTATAGTCACTCTTTTGGTTGGTTAACTCTTTTGATTGTCTGGATGTGTCAATTGTATGTGTTCAAATAAATTGAATCAGTTTAAAATGTATATAATATTATGGTAACACTGAATTTTACAATCTACACGATTTTATCGAACGATCTAATCAAACACAAAACCATATTTCAATTATCTATATTTAATTAAACAGTATAATGATCAAGTTATAACTGAAAATATACCACAACCATATTAACCTATTTCAATTTCATATTACATACAGGCTTCATAGAACCACTAGAGGTTTAAACCTGGCGCCTTTATTTGTATGCATTGTTCTTGCCGGTTCTTCTCGGTAGATGACTGCTTTCCGAACCGGTGGTAGTGTAAAAATTTACGATTCAAACGTGTCTTTATAAAGACCTACTTCAATAATCTTTATTGAAGTAGGTCTTTATAAAGACCAGAGAGAGAGAGACCAAAGAGGAAGATTTTGAGTTTGAGTTATTTTTTTTTTATATACACATTCATAAAGTGTGGATTTATTATTAAACACAAAAAGTATGAAATAACAGAATAATAAGCAGTGTACCATCATTGACTACTAAATATATTGATAGATTTTAGATTCAAATTACCAATTTTGCAAGAATGTTCTGTATGATAAACCCATGATACATTCTTACTAGCTAATCCCGACAAACGTCGTTTTGCCAAAAAAAATGTCTCTAAAAAACGATAATAAGACAGTAAAAGTCGAATGTCTGTACATTAAATATTTTTCCAAAAAACTGAAGGAGGCAATTAAAGAAACCAAAAAACCAATTTTTGGAATTCTTGTCTGTCTGTCTGTCTGTCTGGTACGTTATAACTTCAAAACTACTGTACGGATTTGAACGCGGTTTTCACAGTTGGATTACATATAATTGGGAGCGTTGTTTATTTTGTCAAAATCGGTTAAGAGAAAGAGAAGTTATGGTCAATTGAAAATTTACTTCTTCAAAATTTTTAAACATTTATTTTGATTGATTAGTTATATATTGTTAAATATGATCTAATATAAGTTAATCTTAATATTAAAACTTATGAGAGGTTACAAAAATAACAAATAACTCAGTGCGCGCGGGCGCGGTTGAAGTGTTGAACAATGTGCTCGATAGATGGCGTTGATAAAATTCGTCATCAACCTAGATTTATTTTATTTTTTTATTTCTAAACCTTTATAGCTTATCAAACCCAGATTACACAATAAAAATAGATTAAAAATAAAGCCAAAATAAGGTTAAAATATAGAACCGGAAATAGAATCTAAGATCAGAAAAAAGAATAAAAAAAAAAACACGAACAGAAAAGAATAAATAAAAATATATATACACATGAACAAGTGGAACTATGTGTAGTACGAACATTTTAGTGTGTATCAGTGTGTGCAATGGTGTTGCTGTGTGAGTGAGTGTGCGAGGTTGAGTCTTAGTTTTTTTTTAAAGAACTTCTACTTAGGCCAAATATATCCATCGCGGTATTAAGATGCTTCATTGTGTAATGACTACCATGCACTTCAAACTTTCATTAACGTATTACTTTATGATTATTTTGAGTGAACACTACCTATACAAACAAGTAAAAGGAAACAAAAGAGACGTTTATCGTTTGTACAATATCCATTTTTCCACCTACTTTAAGGAAGTTAATGGGTTACCTTTACCGTTTTAAGTTAAGGTTTACCTTTTATTATTTGATCAAGCTATTAAGTAATAACCTCACAAGTACGTATTTCGTACTCATAACTGAGGAGTTTTACTTTCCATTATCCGCTCATCCACATAAGAAGATGACTATCAAAATATAAAATAGTCAGAATAGTAATTGCCTATACGTTAATTTGAAAGTTGCCCTCCCTGAATCATCCGATCCTGTAAAGCTACATCATCCCTGAGTAACACAGGCTATATATAATTCCAATTGTAACAAGATTTTAGCCCGTGAAAGAAAGCCCTGTCGAGATCATTAAAAAACGCTATATACCTTACCAAATTACACGTGGGCGAAGCCGCGGGTGGAAAGCTAGTTATTAATAATATCAATCAAAAACTAAAATAACGAAGACTATCGTGGGCGCTACTGAATTCAAGCATTCATTACATGATAAATATTAAATAAACAAATTAAACTTCAACACTAAAATAAATTCAAAAAATTTGGTCCTTGTCGCAGAGTACCCATAATACTGGAATTTCCTCGCTGTATCGCAATGCTTGCAGGTTGAGCGCGAGAAGCTCTTGGATCCCCGGTAATGTCTACTTGGTGCCCACTTAATTCCTTAATAAGCGCCTCTGCACTTGTACCCCAAGGTCCAAAAGTCTATCTATAACGAAATAAGTATCTCCGTAGGTTTTTTGTAAGGCGTGGCGTCTGCATTGCCGGCTTCACGATTACCACTCATTATTAAAACATCACTTTTCTTCTATTTGCCAGGTTTTATTTTCACAATTAGATGTCGTGCAGTTACAATTCGTCCATCTTTTATAATGCAGACATGTCCGCACTTGTTTTTCTTTTACAGACTGCGAATTGAAATAATAAGGATGACATTTCATAGCGTAATAAACTTTTTAAATATTCAGCTTATGTTTTTAAATTTAATGATGTCTGAACTTAATTATTCTAGATATTTTAATTTATTTATTTTATTTCTTAAACCCATACAGCATATCAAAAATTCAAACTCAAAATTTCTTTATTCAAGTAGGTTTAAGATAAAGACACTTTTGAATCGTCAATTTTTACACTACCACCGGTTCGGAAGGCAGTCATCTACCGAGAAGAACCGGCAAGAAACTCGATAGCTGCTCTTTTAAAATAAACAATTAATACAAAATTGTGCTACTGACAATTAAAATAACAAAGCATTGTAAGGCTACTCAAGAATTGAACTGTCCCGATGCTGAGCCAATTGCCGACACATTAAAGGGATCTTTGTCCTCTAAATATTCCTTTACGGTATAGTATAATAAAAAAGTTAGTTTGCATAATAAATAATAGATAAAAAAACAAAGCCAAAATGAGGTTAAAAGTAGTTGCGCCAATATATATGTACCTAGCCAAAACACAACCTTAACTTACCATGAGGACATGCGCTATTTATAATAATGTAACAAAAAACTTAATTATTATAAAAAAATATTGCACAAACCAGTTGCTTGTTTCAATTTACAAAAGACTTTTTTCGGTTTTAATGAACATTGCGTGCCGTCATGTTAAAACAATAAATTTGCATAGTAAATTAATGATTGAATTTACAGCGGTCAAACTTTGTTATGCCTTCGAGTTTCGGATTGTTTTTTTTTTCAATTACTTTGAAAGAATTTTCAATAAGTGTGTACGTTTTAATGATCTGAGTTGTCGTTATCGTCTTTGGAACCCTGGTAGCAATATATATATAAAATCGACAAGATCGATGATACTCTATGGATTTTTTTATATAATTCACAACTGATCTTTCCGCCTTTTTTGCAAGCATTTAAACCCTGCTTATCCCGCGGTTTACTTGATGTAATTATACTGTAAAAGAGAGGACACTCACGGTATCCCGCGTCTATCCCACTTGTATAATTGTCAGTAGCACAATTTTGTATTAATTGTTTATTTTAAAAGAGCAGCTATCGAGTTTCTTGCCGGTTCTTCTCGGTAGATGCCTTCCGAACCGGTGGTAGTGTAAAAATTGACGATTCAAAAGTGTCTTTATAAAGACCTACTTGAATAAAGATATTTTGAGTTTAAGTTTATAGAATATTGCTTTCAAAATCTGCTTGATGGACTACGGACACCGACGCTAACCCGGCAAGGTTAGCGTAAGTATTCATAAAATAAATAATTGGATACTGTAAAAAAAATCTATATTCGTTAAGGACATTTCTTAACAAGATAGATTAACGTCAGATTTTTAAAAAAAAAGTACTAATTTCAACAAGAAAACAATACATGTAAATACAATAATATAGCCCTCTATATAAGTTTAATTAGACATTATGCGTTGCCACCTGTATGTCTTCAACTAATAATGTTATTTAATTAGCTAAAGTATGGGGATTCGCATGACACAAACTTTGGTAGGCAATGTATTACATAAACTTTTTTGCCTTTTTATTATTTTTTGTTATTTTTCTTGTATACGTCACATTCCAACCAACAGATTCATTTCTGTAACTAATAGGTCTGCTAGGAAATACTATGTAAGATAAACGCCCGGCCTGGTTTATATAATAATTAGAAAGGTATGTATTTAAGATAAGAAGTTTTTGGTTGTAATAAATAGATATTATTTTTTATTTCTCTATGGCTCTCAGTTAAATCACCGGTTGTACACCATAGTGCATAGGAGTAATCAATATCCATAGAAACTAGGCCTTTTTATTATAAAATGAATATTGTGGTCGTAAAATGTTTAAGTTTGCGTAATTATGAGCTGAATCGTTAAACATTCCTAAATCAGATTACGAATGGCGGACATTTTTATTTTCTGGTAAAAATACTAAATAAGTGTTAGCGGGATTTAATCATAAAAAATTTAATCAAGACCCTAAAAGGGGATATAAAGAACTTTAGAAAAATCGTAAAAATGCTTTCAAGAGAACATAACGCTTTAATTATTGTTTACTGTAATGGAGCGGAGCTTTTTAAAATTATTAAGAGTTAATTAATTAAAACTGAATTTATCAATTAAGTTTAACATTTTAGTTTGAGTGTAGTTGCAATCATTTCATTATTTGGATTTTTTATACGTATATAAAAATGTATTCTTAGTTATAAGACATCAAAGTCTTGTACAAGCAAAATACTATTACTGATTAAAACAGTTTCTCGGATAGATTTAAATGGGACTATACGTAAGTGTTTCTTTTTATTTCTTTAAATAACAACACGATTATTCTTAAAAAGTTACCTTTGCTGTTTAAACGCATCAAAACAAAAACTGACGAGAGATCCATTTCGAAATAAATAAAAGCATTCCACATTAATAAGCTAAGCGTGAACTATAACGTCTGAGCTATCGTCGTATAAACGTTTCTTAAACGAAATCCTTAATTGGGAGTTTAGGTGGAAATTATTAATCGACTTATAAGAGAAAACTTTAACACAATACGAGATGTGATTTTTGTGTAACTTATATAATAATAGTTAAGATTTTAAAAATAACATTTATTATTAAGTAAATATTAAGTTTTTTTGGTAGCGCCATCTGTAACTTGATATTAGTAAATTTAGTCCATTGCAAATCTAAGCACGTGTATTAATATCACTCACACAACAACACAGACACAGGAGAAATAAGTTCTGTTCTTAAATTGATGTCCAATAATGTGTCATATCTTATAACTGTGTCAAGTGTCATACAGTTTAAATAGTATATAAATACTAACGATTCTTCCGAATAGATTCACGTACTACACACAACGAATGTTGTTCATAACGATTCTATTTGTTGATGGTCTGTTTATATCAATTGAAGAGTTATTGACGTAGTGTGTGCAGCTGCTTTGGATTTTTCTGCTAATTTTCAACAATCGTTTACATGTCGAGTTAATAATAAAATGCTTTTAGACATAAATACTTAGTATATCACTGTTTTACACTTTAATATACATTTCTATATTGCAAAAAATGCGACATACTATTTAGAGTGAGTTCGATTCCACAGATTACGAATGCCATAATGACAGATATTTTTCGTTATCATTGCATTTTATTAATTTTTGAGGCTAATCTGTGACACTAAAAGATTATTTGTATTATATATTTGGTATATTATCTTTTAATTTAATTTGATGTTTGATTTATAACATTTAATAGAAATGAGGGCATATGGCATATTTAATTTCTTTTAAGCGTCGTATCAAGAAATAAAAACATACACGATGTAAAGAAGTTGTGTTAGCAATGTCAAGATTAAAAAGTATCAGTTCAGCATAATTATAGAAAGAAAGGAGTAAATGATAAAACTGTTAATTGAATTAAAATTAATTACTTAGAATTCAAAATGTAATGAAATTACAAAGTAATTTATGGCGTTCATATTTCTGTTCTGAAATAATTTTATTAATTGTGAATGATATTAATGGCCTAAGATAATTTTTCGTAGTGTTTTAACCCAAAAGGTTAAAGTTAAATTTTGGGTTGGGTATGATATTTGCTTTCACCGGGACTGCTAGTGTTAATTACGCTCATAGAAATAATAATTTTGATGATCCGGGTTCGAATTGAATTGATTGAAGCATGACATATTTCATATGTAAATAATTAAAAGAATATTGGCTAAATGAGACTAAGTGGTACACGAGCTGCACCGCCATCTTTTTGTGAATATCAAGAATACAAAACGTATAATATTTCACTTTAAACAATATTTGTTTCAAGTTCCCATTTAATTGTTTTATGTGTATACCTAGTTTTATTATCTCATAATATTTGGTGGGTTGTCTGAAAGAGATCGCTTATTAGCGATAAGGCCGATAATTGCTCTTATATGTACCAACATCTGTTAACGTCATTTGCTTCTAGTGTTTAAGTGCAATAAAGTGTAAAATAAATAAATATTATTGTTTTTTAAATATATTTAGCACATAAGATGTTTGGGGACAGATGTAATAAAATAAAATATACAGGCTCAATTTGACTATAAAATCTTTTTAAATTTAATGACTATTTTCAAACGCTCATATTTATGTTTTATATAATATATGCATCTAATCTGATACGATCATAGTAATATTATTCTGCCCGAAGGCATCCGGCAACTTAAATAGATACCGCCTGTATGCACGTAAAATTTTCATCGCTCCCTGATATAGTAAAACTTAGATATTGCTATTTGGTCCGAAGCAGTATTAACTTTGCAATTTTGAATATTATATAATTGCATATTTTGTGAACTAATAATGCATTATCTATACATATCGCGAGGATAAAACACACAAAATGGCCGACACGTGCATATAATTGATACCAACTAAAGAATATTATGATTTTTTTTTGTATTTTCTGTAACTTTAACCTATATAATCTATTAAGACTTTTAAACTGTAACCTTTTCTGTCTGCTCTGGAACCGTGCCATTTTTTGTGCATTTCATAGGAAGGTGGGATGGTACTTAAGTGTCCACACATGTGGCATCCCAAACCAAAGCCCGTTCCGTACTCTGAGGGAATGTAAGTATTTTCAAAGTACAAAAGTCTTTCCTCCAACTTTAATTATGTTCCCTTTGGAGTAGTGGCTTTCTGACCTTGGGGTACAAGTGCACAGGCGTTTATTAAGGAATTAAGTAGGCGCCTGCTACAAGGGCGCCAAGGGGGGCAGGGGGGTGGGGGGCAGCTGATCTTCTTATCGGCACAGACGTGTCTATTCGATCAAATAATTTGATTTGCTATTAAGCGAGGTCACCCACTTTTACAAAGTGTTTCCTCTTTGAACTTGTACAAAGAACTTGACTGATTTACTTTGGACTCACGAAAAGCTATTCAAGAATTGGTTTGTCAGGCAATCAGGCAAAGTGATCGTTTTGACGGCGCTTCAATGTTTTGACAGTGTCAAGAAACGTCAAGAATGACAATGAAGGGTTGACGTTTCTTCACTCTGACGCAACTCCGGGCTCTCTTGGCGTGCAGCGTTTGAACGGAGGAGAACCACGATCATCGGAGGATTTTGATCCGTTCACATCGCGCCCAAGCAAGACGTGATCGGTGGAGTGTCACTGTGTTATCATTAATAATAAAGTGATGTTCATAATTATGTTCATATTTGTGAAAATTAAAATCGTACATTGTTAATTATCTTCAACACGGGTTTTAATTCTCCTCGCCCGCCTACTAATGACGACCACGTGCCGTTAAGTTAAATTGTGCGTTTATAAACGAGACCTCTGGACTGCTACTAGAAGCTCCAAACTGCTGTTTCCTTAGTTACTTACTAGGTCCATAGACAAATTTCACTAATAAATATTATTGCAGATATAGTTTTTTGTATAGAAGAGGGGACACCATAAAGGTGACGACGCTGTCCATAGACACGCTAGTGGCTGCAAGCTCGTAAGTGCGTTGCCTTTAAGGAAATGGTACTTCTATTGAAGGACCCTAAGTCGTATGTTCAAAAATACCGTAATTTTTGTACCGTTATTTGAGGAGCGAATTTATCGAGCAGCCTTCTAGCTAGTGGAGTGTAAACTGTTATATGTGCTATAGATTTAACTAGCTACGTATTGTATATTTTATATGGACATCGTCAGGAGTATGTTATGTATTGTAAGGTAAATGGCCAAGCATACTTATTATATGAGGATTTATGCTAGGGCTAACAACCTTATGGATGTATTGTATGTAAGACATTATAGGTAATGAATATATAAGAATGCGATACCTGAACCAAGAGACCTAATTTGACAGACAGTTTGAGATTATCTCAAAGCTACCGAGCAGGCTCACCAGCGGAAATTAAGGTCTTGAAGAAGTCTTCGCCACATTGAGAAGATGTATATAAGACAAGGCAATATTCAAATCTGATTTATTACATAAATTTACGGTTTATATATAAATCGCATGTATTACACAGATACAACTTGTGTATGTGTGCTGTGCGTGTATCACGCATATTCAGCTATGACATCTAGGTTACCTACAGAGCAAATAGTCAGCAACATGAATGCCGTTCAATGACATCTTGCCGATTAATATCTAATATAGAAAATTCTCGTGTCATAGTGTTTGTTCCCTTACTCCTCCGAAACGGGTTGACCGTTTCTCATGAAATTTTGTGGCCATATTGAGTAGGACTGAGAATCGGAAAACATCTATTTTTAGAGACATTTTTCTTTTGGCAAAACGTCTTTCGAGATCAACTAGTATTTGTAATAGTATGTAATTTTTTTTTAATTTCCAGAAATTTTTAATCTCCCTTTTCTACATATGAATTATTTAATTCATTTAAATTACAATTTCAACTATTTGAGATTACGGAGTATTATCCACCAAGCATCCTGGCGTTGCATATGTCCACGGGTCATATAAAAAGTTTTGATAAAATACTTTTAAACAAAGCTTTCAAGTGAGCTATTATTTATTTACTAAACTAAACATTAAAATTGCGTAAACTTTAATGTTTTCAAATTTCGATAATATTTTAGAGTCATTTACAATGAAACTTTCATAATTTATTTTACTTCGAACCTGTAAATCAAAATAATTGTTCTTCCCAAACCCTTTTAACTGTTAACATTATTGCTGAAAAATTCAGGTCATAATAACTTTCATCCGTGATATTTCTTTGGGTTTATCGCGCGAAACCTAACACTTGATAATAAATTATATGAGTATTGTTCTCTTTATAGGCTAGAAATGACGAATTTGGGTTGGTTCATATTAATATTAATTTAATTTATTAATTCATTCCATACTAATATTGTAAATGCGAAAGTAATTCTATATCTATGTATGTTACTTTTTCACGCTTAAATTACTGAAGCGATTTCGATGAAATTTGGTATGGACTCTAGGGAAGGAGAAATGATTTTTTAACGCGAAAAATAGGGTGTGAAATAGAGGATGAATGTTTGTAGAAACTTTTCACCAGAATTCTGTTATTTATAGACTACATTTTCCAATTTCCTTTTGTATTTAAACTGTGCGGGTGTAGTCGCGGGCAAAATCTACTAGTAAATAATTACTAAAGTTATCTCTATAACCTTCTTATAACCTCGAATTAGTATGGCTGATTGAGTAAATTAAGCTTTTGTTTGTAGCTCCCCAATTTATGCGTTATCGAAATTATCAGTATAACAAGATAGCAGAAATCCAAGTTATTAAATTATTAAAGGAAAATTCCAGTTATATATATATATATACTGAGATTATATATATACAAATAAAAAAACCATACAGCGTTGACGCCCACTAGGATCACCTGTGTTGTGGGGCTCAGCCTCTTTCTTCTTTACCTCCCTCAACTTAATAATACAAACTTAACATTTGGACAATGGACTAACTATGATTTACGTTTATTTGACAATGATATGTTAATAGACATCAAGAGATAATAATATATGTCTATTTTTGGACATAGGATTTAATACTTCATTCGGTCTTTTGGAACCTTTTATGGCCTGCAAGCGTTCGGATGTCCGTCCATTCAAGGGCCGTTCTGTTAATCGACCCTTATACCTACCTCCCATAATACATCCCATACCAGTACACAAATATGACATAAAGAAGACGTATATACTTAGTCTGGCCATAAATACTGTTACTATTCAAAAAAAGAAAATATTACGTTTGAATTTGGAATCTGTCATTTTTATATGATTGCTTGATGTGTTTTCTTATTTTCGCGCCATTATATTATTAAATATTTTGTTATATTAAAATGGAGTGGGGTGATAAAGAGAACCGAATCGCTGTGATTGCCTTACATAAAGTAGGTATGGAGAAAAGTGCAATTTTTAAAACCCTCCACCCGCTTGGTATTAGTCAAATGTTTGTTTACCGGGCTATTGATAGGTACAATGATACCTCCTCTGTTTGTGACAGAAAAAGATCTGGCCGTCCACGTACCGTTCGTGTGAAAAAGGTGATTAAAGCAGTTAGGGAAAGAATTCGAAGAAATCCTGTCCGTAAGCAAAAGATTTTATCTCGGGAGATGAAGATAGCTCCTAGAACCATGTCGCGTATATTAAAAGATGACTTAGGACTTGCAGCCTATAAGAGACGTACTGGTCACTTCTTAACTGATAATTTAAAGAAGAATAGGGTGGTAAAATCCAAACAACTACTTAAGCGGTACGCAAAGGGAGGTCACAAAAAAATTTTGTTTACGGATGAGAAAATTTTTACAATTGAGCAGTATTTTAATAAACAAAATGACCGTATTTATGCTGGAAGCTCTAAAGAAGCTTCGCAATTAGTAAACAGAGTACAACGTGGGCATTATCCCACTTCAGTGATGGTTTGGTGGGGTGTTAGCTATGAAGGGGTGACTGAGCCATATTTTTGTGAAAAAGGTATTAAAACGTCGGCACAAGTTTATCAAAATACCATTCTTGAGACGGTAGTTAAGCCTTTAACTAACACCATGTTCAATAACAAAGAATGGTGCTTTCAACAAGACTCGGCACCGGGTCATAGAGCTCGATCCACCCAATCTTGGTTGAAAACTAACGTTCCGGACTTTATCAGCACTGAAAACTGGCCGTCGTCAAGTCCTGACCTAAATCCATTGGATTATGATTTATGGTCAGTTTTAGAGAGTAAGGCTTGCTCTAAACGCCATGATAATTTGGAGTCCCTAAAACGATCCATTCGGTTGGCAGTGAAGAATTTTCCTCTAGAAAGAGTTCGTGCTGCTATTGATAACTGGCCTCAACGTTTAAAAGACTGTATTGCAGCCAATGGAGACCACTTCGAATAAACATTGTATATTTTTAATAGTTATATATTGATGTATTAAACTAACTCACTATGAAAGGAATAAATGTTACGTATAAAAAAAATCGTGCTTTTCTTTATAACAATATTTATGGCAAGACTAAGTACATGTGATATTTGTGTATTGTTTTATAACAACCATTTTATCGTACGTAAATACGATTTATTCTGCAAGTATGTATTTATTATATGTATAATTCATATGTTGTATAAACATAATACATAAATATCATATATTTGTTTCGTTTTGTTGATACCTAGTCCAAACTATCAAACTTAAACCATATCCCGACTAGTGTTCTCAATGGTAATACAATCCAGGGCCGTAATCACATACATTATTATTAACCGCATATTCCAAATATGCTTACATATGGAACAGGAGGCGAATTAATTAGTTAATTAGTCAAGTAATTACTTTTATTTTATTAGTTCAAATGTTGTTCAAATGACATGTCATTGTACATTGTAACCCCAGGCAAAGTTGCCAGTCAGTAAGTTGCCACTTTTTAAGCGAAAATGTATATGTAAAAATAAAATAAATATATAGTTTAGGCATATCAGACACATCTGTAACTAAATACCTGGTCAGTCTCATGCCGCCCATTTCAAAAATTTTAACTCATTTTTTTATTTATTATATCTGTCCCCAAACATCTTATGTGCTAACTACTTAGTCTGGCCATAAATACTGTTACTATTCAAAAAAAGAAAATATTACGTTTGAATTTGGAATCTGTCATTTTTATATGATTGCTTGATGTGTTTTCTTATTTTCGCGCCATTATATTGTTAAATATTTTGTTATATTAAAATGGAGTGGGGTGATAAAGAGAACCGAATCGCTGTGATTGCCTTACATAAAGTAGGTATGGAGAAAAGTGCAATTTTTAAAACCCTCCACCCGCTTGGTATTAGTCAAATGTTTGTTTACCGGGCTATTGATAGGTACAATGATACCTCCTCTGTTTGTGACAGAAAAAGATCTGGCCGTCCACGTACCGTTCGTGTGAAAAAGGTGATTAAAGCAGTTAGGGAAAGAATTCGAAGAAATCCTGTCCGTAAGCAAAAGATTTTATCTTGGGAGATGAAGATAGCTCCTAGAACCATGTCGCGTATATTAAAAGATGACTTAGGACTTGCAGCCTATAAGAGACGTACTGGTCACTTCTTAACTGATAATTTAAAGAAGAATAGGGTGGTAAAATCCAAACAACTACTTAAGCGGTACGCAAAGGGAGGTCACAAAAAAATTTTGTTTACGGATGAGAAAATTTTTACAATTGAGCAGTATTTTAATAAACAAAATGACCGTATTTATGCTGGAAGCTCTAAAGAAGCTTCGCAATTAGTAAACAGAGTACAACGTGGGCATTATCCCACTTCAGTGATGGTTTGGTGGGGTGTTAGCTATGAAGGGGTGACTGAGCCATATTTTTGTGAAAAAGGTATTAAAACGTCGGCACAAGTTTATCAAAATACCATTCTTGAGACGGTAGTTAAGCCTTTAACTAACACCATGTTCAATAACAAAGAATGGTGCTTTCAACAAGACTCGGCACCGGGTCATAGAGCTCGATCCACCCAATCTTGGTTGAAAACTAACGTTCCGGACTTTATCAGCACTGAAAACTGGCCGTCGTCAAGTCCTGACCTAAATCCATTGGATTATGATTTATGGTCAGTTTTAGAGAGTAAGGCTTGCTCTAAACGCCATGATAATTTGGAGTCCCTAAAACGATCCATTCGGTTGGCAGTGAAGAATTTTCCTCTAGAAAGAGTTCGTGCTGCTATTGATAACTGGCCTCAACGTTTAAAAGACTGTATTGCAGCCAATGGAGACCACTTCGAATAAACATTGTATATTTTTAATAGTTATATATTGATGTATTAAACTAACTCACTATGAAAGGAATAAATGTTACGTATAAAAAAAAATCGTGCTTTTCTTTATAACAATATTTATGGCAAGACTAAGTATATTTAAAATACAATAAACTTATAAGAAAATGAAACAAGGTATACACATAAAACAAATATAATTGTTTTATGGGAACTTGAAACATTTAAGAGATAAAACAAAATACGATATATATATATAACAATACAAACAAGATACAACATACATGTGAATACCAACAGGATTTAAAGGTTTGTTTTTTTGTAAGGTGTTTAAAATGCGAACAAAATCTACGAAAGGTAAAAAAGGTAAAGGGAGTCGGTAAAAACATCAACCGATTCCTTCACATTTACAATACTATTATAAAGTCGACAAAATTTGTTATCTATGACCTATTGATTTATCTATATTATCTATTATAGGATTTATCGAATCCATACCTGTTAACAAATAGTTTAACAGGAAATCACAGCGAAGTTTGACATGAACTGTCTCATTTCTAATATTGTAATATTACTATGAATATTATTTACATTACTAGAAATTTTGTGTGTTTTCTATATTTGCTTAACTTCATAAAAATAAGGTCATATTTACATACAGCCGAAGCCCAAAAAAAACAAAACATACGTGAAAAAGGAAAAACGTAAAAGTGAAACTTAAATTGTTCTTAAATCTAACAGCTGCTTATATTGTTCCACTATCATTCTTAATATTGTTATAAAAATGTCACATTATGGTGCCGAGTTAAGTAAACGACTAATTAGGGTCATCATACGTGGAATAGGGCTTTGCTGGCAGAGGCTTGTTCGGAAGCGAACCTCAGCCAGCAACGGACGCCTATTGAGCCGGAAAAAATTAACAGGGGCGTGTAATCTTAACAATGACAGAATATTACTACAGTTATCGAAAAGATGGCGAAGAGCTTGCGATAGGATGAGAACTTAGTCGAAGAACAGTCTGACATTTATTTATTTATGACACACGCATTGTGTCAACAAATTATAGAATATCTTATCTATGCTCATCTAAGTCTCACCCAAACCTCACCATACAACAGACAAGACACAGGGTTTAGTTATCCGACAGGGCGGTGCTTAATCATAAAACCTATTTCACGTCAAATTTGCGTGAATCTTATTTCCCCCAAATGAGGTAGACATTTTGTTCAATCCATTAACATTTACATTACTGAAAAAATAAATGAATAATACGACGCATTGCGACGACCTCGTATAATAAGCTAATCAACATACGAAATGTATTTTCTCTTGATGAATTTTTGTTCGTTTCCTGTGACTGATTTATAATTGAATCATAGCCATAGACACAACACGAACCTCGGTCCTTTTTATGTACGTGGTAACTAAAGTGAAAATTCCGGGTGAGTATCACCTGGAATTTTCACCAGGGGTCGCTTTTGCATTCTACCTCGACGGGTTTTAATTCCTTACGTGCCTATAAAAGGAAATAATTACGAAAAGGTCATGTCATGGTTTCATATATTCTCTATTAGTGCATGTGTGCTTTTAAATTGTAGCTTACGCTGTATTAAATGAAGTGACCATCACTTACATCTTATAAAATGTTCTTGTGGCAAAGTACTAATGGAACATTCATTCATTTGGAAAAGCACCAGCTTGAGTCACCGGTACAGACTGCGAAAAGTGCACAGAAAAAATTTAATTACTTTATAAGACATATCTACAGACTTTAATTTTATTAAGTTGATTGATGAATTACGAGGCTGTACGATCATACAATTTAAATTGAAAAACCACAGACTCAAGGCCACCACGTGTCAACAATGAGCTGAATGAAACGCTGAATTCTGGTAGAGATAATGACTCACAGTCACTTTTATAATAGTTCAATCAATGAATCCATAATAATGGAACGCAATAGCGTTTAACTTAAATAAATGTTTAAATTGTCCCCGCGTCGCACAGAACTTCAGATCAGATCATCAGGGGTCATCAAATCAGTCCTATGTTTTTTTTTACAATAGATTTTTTTTTTTTATGTGAGAGGAGGCAAACGAGCAGGCGGGTCACTTCGAGTGATGTGCCAACCGCCGCCCATGGACACCTGCAACGCCAGGAGGCTTACAGGTGAGTTCCGGCCTTTAAGGAAGAGGAACGCTATTTTTTTGAAGGTCCCCAGATTTGACAAATGTTCCGATATTTTTAGCAGAAACGGAGTTTATAAAAACCTACGCAGTCCATCTTCATCTCGTATATAAAACAAAACAAAAATGATAAACTACAGTAATTTGCAAGATACGAAAAGAGTTATTAAGAGCGCTTTTGGCTTATATTATACTGGCGTCAAATCGCGATCAAAGAGCTTGGGTTTGAAAGCTTCCGGCCTTTGATGAGTGAATCGATATTGGCAATGCTTATTCTCTATCATAACTATTTGTAAGAAGCGTTAATTTCAATGGGATATTAAAATAAGAGCTAAAGATATCGTAGATAATAGAATAGACTGAATAATAGTTTTGAAACCTTTGTTTTCCCAGTTACAATTAGAGGTAATATGTAAATATGAATTTAAAGTTTTATTTAATTGATTAAAGAGTGTTTATAGCTAAAATTTGTATTATTTTATATGGTAACAAAATAACTCACTAGTCATATAATATCATAATCAAGCATGACTTGTTCTTTTAGAGTTAATCAACTAAAAAATACCTAAAGGAAATTAATTGGGGCTTTGGTGTTGCGGCAACTCGATCAATGTCAGGTCTGAGTGCTAAGCTTTTGAAATTTATTGACGTTCGCCCTAATAATAAATGAGGAACTTTAATTAGAATATCATCAGATTCGGTAAATTAATTGCTTTTCAATTTTACCACAAATGTTGTTGATGTGAAAGGTTTTAATTAATAACTTTTTCAGTGTCAATTTGTCTGTAGCTCTTAAAATATAAATCTCTGCATCTTGCAAAATCATAATAATATGCAACTTATTTCTTAAGAATGTAAATTCTCACTTTTTATTATTTTCGCCATCTGTCGGTACTTTAAAATACTACAAGACCAGGAATTTCTTTACCCTTTTTTATATACAATATAATATGTTAAGTTTGCCAAAAAATATATTTTGAACATACCAAAGTATATTAAATAGTTTAACTTTTTATGCAGTTAACAAATTGTATCTTTATATCTGTGCGTATTGTCAAATATTCTTATTGTAACAAATGACAATTGACTTAAGATCGCGTTTGTTTGGCCATTGTAGCTCCGTGTTTTTTGCGGTTGCTGAATTTTTGTTTATTTTTACAGATATTTAAATTGTGAATTAGAATAGTATTCAAACTAAACTAAAGAAGCTCTGAAGATGCTCTTGAATCTGTACCAATTATTAAAATGACTGACACGCCAATAATTTGCAGGATATGCTTAAGCACAGATGTAAAAGTATTTCATTACGATAAGTTTAAATTAAAATCATATTACGAAGAAATTCTACGAATAAATGTAAGTTAGTCAATTATGTAGGATGAAATAATCCCCCATTTATATATTCAGGATTAATTGTTACTCAATTTAACATTATATATTAAGAACCTATTTACTTATATGCATTGATGATATTTTTAGTTAAAGCTCCTATTTTGAATATTATTTATTATAATTTTACAGTTATATGATACTGATGGGTTACCACAATACTTCTGCTATGAATGTGCAGCATTGTTGCATAAATTTCACAAATTCAAAGATAAATGTTTAACTGGGAGAAGAATTCTTCAAGAAATGCTCTGGAGGGATTCTGTAAGCTTTTTCTTATTCATAACAATGGACCAAGTGATGAGATATTTAAATCACATATGATTTGTAACTAAGACAATTTTATATAATTAACAAATAGATAAACTTTAAAAAAATACTTCAAATGAATTTATTTTACTTGTAAAACATGTTGCTTCCAGATAAACTATGACTCAGTATTAAAAATAAATAGGCATCTATTACAACTTTCATCTCCACTGCAAATATTTATGGATACAAATATTTTGACATATACCTATAATGAAGTTGAGAACATTGAGGACAACAAAGACAATATAGAGAAAGTACTAGTAGATAAAATAGAGGAGAACACAGATAATGAACTGGATTTCAACTGTGATTTTAATACAGATTATGGTAAAGATTTTGCTGAGGTCAAAAGCGAAGATGAAAAAGGCAAAACAGAGGAGATTAAGAGGTTAAGGATTTATAATAATGTCAATTGGAAATTGGTAACAATGTCTGAAGAGGAAGCTAGTAAGGTTTTTTATAGTTTCATATTTATCTAGACTTGGCACATGGCTTAAAAACAGGTCTTATTGGGCAAGTAAGGGCTACATGCTTTAAAAATTGCACAATCTCCAAAACATTTGCTTAATAATAAAATAAATAAATACATTTAATTAAGGAATATTATTTTGTATTTATCTTATAGGCATTCAGAGCTCGGGGGAGTGATAAAAAATATTTATCAGCACCTTTCAAGTGTACAGATTGCTTTAAGGGTTTCTCTAAAGAAGAAATGATGAAACGGCATAGACAACTACGTCATAATACGGTAATACATTTTATTTATTTACTTTTTTTCTACCATGCACTGCCAAGCTGTGGCGAGCCCTTTGGTGCAAACGACACAAATTGAAAAAAAGAGTATTATCCATGCTTAAAATGATATAAATAATGAATTTGTTTGAATTAAATTAAAGTATTATTGGTTTATTTCAGACGAAAGGCAAACTGGAATGTCGTTTTTGTCGTATGAACTTCAAATTTGGATGTCACGTGCGAAGACATATGCGGGATCACCTTAATACATATGAGTGTTTGCGATGTCATCTTATCTTTATGTCTGAGTAAGTTAATAGATTTGTTATATGATAAGGGGTTTTAAGAAATACTAGTATATTGAAGGAATTAATTGGGATTGTTTTAGTCACTAAAAAAAAACCAAAGGAAGTATTGGTTGTAGATTCATTTATGCTAGATTGTGCGCTACCCCAAGCAAAATGATCACACAATATCATTTAACTACTCGGGTAGCTTGGTTGGGACCATTTCCCTAAGGGTGGGTTGTGGTGCGACGGGCGGCGAATGGCCATCCTGTGACGACGACGTCGACACTCACAACAAGTTCTGCAATATTCATGGTGTCGGGTCGAAGAGCGTGAGGCTCGATTCGACCCTGGTGTCCTGTCCTGGTGGTGGTGGGGGCCGAAGAGCGTGAGGCTCGATTCGACCCTTGTGTCCTTTCCTGGTGGTGGTGGGGGCCGAAGAGCGTGAGGCTCGATTCGACCCCTGCTGTCATCTCCGGCGGGGCGGGCAGAGCCGCGGCACGCGGTCAAGCATGCCAGGTTGGACCCACGCGGGGGAGGCCCAGCAGAGCGACCCTCGCTCGGTACGAGCACCATTATTTATACGCCCAATATGCCTATCCGTCGGAGACGTCACGCTTCGGTTCTGTTACTCCGTCATATACTAATATATATTTGTGAAATGTACAAGAATAAACTAGACTGATTATGAGCATATTTTATTGAACAGATCGTCAGCATTACACCATGAAGGATCACATACTGGGAATATCAAGACGTGCACTCTGTGTGGGGAAGAGTTTAAGTAAGCTAAAATAATTTTATTTTATTTTTTTATAGAAAGGTGAACCTGAAGAGACATTTGATATGAGATATAGATCCAATTCTAACCTTATCCCTTAGAGATATCTAAACTGAACTGGAGATTCAGCTGGTTAAATTTTTTTATAAAAAGTTGCAAGATTAAATTCTAGACTTCTCTAATCTATGATTTTGACGACATAGGTTTATTGTTGTGTATACATTGTATTTTAGACACCCATCGACATATTACTCTCACCTGCGCACGCACAGGAGTCAACATATCTGTACCATATGTGGGTCGTCGTTTGTCAGTGAAATTGGTCTTCAGCAACACAAACGAGTGAAGCATTGGGCGGGACACACCGTAAGTAGCACGTTTCGGATGTCGAAAAAGTTTGCATAAGTTGCAATAGAACCTCTTTGGTCGTACCATTTGTGTCTGCCTGGTTAAACAATTCTAAATTCAAAAATGACGTTTAAAATCGTGAAACTTTATCTAAATACCCTCGCAGAGAGACTTGACAAATGACTACCCTCTTTTCTCGACAATATGGAATTCAAAATGGCGTTTGGATGTGTCCAACATTGGTCAAATACCCTCTCAAGATACAATCAATGACTACCCTCTCTTCTCAACAATATGAAATTGGATTTCATTTCAAAATGGCGATCGGCCGTGTCCAACATTGGCCAAAAACCCTCTCAAGATACAATCAATGACTACCCTCTCTTCTCAACAATATGAAATTGGATTTCATTTCAAAATGGCGATCGGCCGTGTCCAACATTGGCCAAATACCCTCTCAAGATACAATCAATGACTACCTTCTTTTCTCAACAATATGCTTCTTCTATCATTAAACAGAAGAATTGTGTTGTAGGAATGCCCTGATGACGATGACTCGGTGAATACGTTCTGTGTCAAATGCAATAAACACTTTGAGACGCGGAAGGCTTTCGAGGAACACCTGTTCCATTCAGCTATGCATACGGACCAACAGTGAGTTCTACAAGATCTTTTCCAATAAGTACTTTTCATTAAAAGAAAACCGTAAATCGACAAATGTGTTTTTCAGAATTGAGAGTGATAACAAAACGGAGATTGTGCCGACGAGGAAAATACTCGGAAAGAAAATGCAGGCCAAGGTATATATTTGAGTTTTTGCATCTTGTAAATAACTTTATTCACATAGGTTCACGATTTTTTTGACTCTACAGTAACATTTACAGCCACTTCCCAAATCAATAAGAGACGATAAGAACTGTCAAAAAACTATTTCTATTCTATCTATTTCTATTTTCATTAAAAACGGTTTTCATTAATATATATATATATCTACAAACCATTAACACTATAAAAAAGAGAATATAAGAAAAGAAACAATAAAGAAATGCATAAACGTTTAAAATAAGATAAATGTGTGTGAAAGAGAGATAAAGGCAGAATTATTAAGTTTTAGTTTGTTTTAATTAAACTTTAATTGTTTATTAATTATTTATTTTATTTATTTAATAAGGCACACCAACAACACACATACAAACATAATCCGAACAAAATTACAAAAAAACACACAAGGCATGTATGTGCATAAATTATAGGGATGCACAGCATTACAGGTATACAATTTTAAAAAAAAGGAAACAACCAAACAATCATATGTAATTAGTTATCATGAATATAAAGAAGTTATTATTAAGTTTATATTTAAGTTATAGTTATTATAAAGAAGTTATTTTTGCTTTCAGATCGCGATTCAATTGAAAACACGGTATGTAACATTTACCCTAACGTTTCTAGGTACGACGGAACAAACTAAATATAGTCTATCTCTTTCTAACCTGTTGTTCTGCTCACGGCTACAAGGCATAGACAAAAGAGGTCGCATGATGGCATATTTCATTTGTTTTTTATTTTCGTTATTTGTTTTGTGTATAAGATACACCGAATAAATAAATAAAATAATATCTTAAATAGTCGGCATAGTGATATATAAAAAAATGCAGGTTTGTTTACGGTGATCTGCATTCATTAAACATGGTATGGGCAGCCTTGTCGTTAATAAGCGATCTCTTACAGGCGATCTCTAAATAGCTATCTATATGTTTCAGCAAACCGGATGATATAAAATTTAAACCCATGAAGAGAAGATGGCGTCGTATGAGGAAACAGTTCAGAAAACCAACTACGTGCCATCAGGTGAGAAATGATAAAACTTTTTTTTCAGTTATTTTCTTTACGATATGTTATTTATATTGTGTTAACAAAAGGTTTTTTTTATTATTTCAATATTTTATGTTTGTGTTAATTTGGGATAACCCAACTTAATAGTTTCCAAAATGCTAGTTATCTTGGTTTATACTAGTTTATTTTATCGATACAGTCATTTTTATATTATTACTAACTGACCCGACAAACGTTTAGGGAAATGAACAATTATCGAGCGGAATGAAAACATATTGTATTACTAAAATAACCATAAAATAGGGTTGGTATGTGCTTTTTAAAAAAAAACGAAAAATTTCGTCAAAAAATTAAAGAAAAATTAAAGGTGAACAAACTTTATCACTAAGGCGTATGAAAATATATGTTGGCCAATTCTTAGAATCTACTGAATACGCATATAAAAATCGCTCAAGTCGTTTCTGAGGAGTACGGTAGGTAACTAACATTGTGACACGGAAATTGTAGATAACGAAAGAAGTGTCTCCGAAGGGTTTTTGTGAGGGTTGGCGTCTGCATTGCCGACTTCACGATTACCACTCATTATTAAAACAACATTTCTCGGATATTTGCCAGGTTTTATTTTCACTGTTAGCTGTGCATCCATCTTTTATAATGACGACATGTCCGCTTTTGTTTTTCTTTCACAGACTACTTACGTATTGAAATAATAAGGATGACATTTCATAGCGTAATAAATTTGAAAGTATTCAGCTTATGTTTTTAATTTTAATGATGTCTGAACTTAATTATTCTAGTTACTTTAATACTAATTGTTGTCGCCGATATATAACATTTTATTTTACACTAAGTATCTGTAGGCGCAGTATATCTCTAAAGCATAAAACACAGCATTCTTATTTGCAGTGTGGGAAAAATTTCGATTCGCAAATGGCGTGCATGAAGCATCACCTGGAGGAACATCCGCGTACGTCTTTCTATGCGCCGAACGAGCGGCACATTTGCGAGATCTGCGGCGCTTCTTTGGCGGTGAGTATGGCATGGGGAGTGCTCTGATGAATTCCATCACCGGACGTCAAGGTGGAATACGTAATTCCAGAACCTTGACGTCTGGCGCGCACCACCCGTTTGTGGAAACAACTGCCAGCGCTGGTATTCCTTAACAGCTGCGACTTAGAAGCCTTTAAGAAAAGAGCGTTCCTCTTAAAGGCCGGCAACTCACTTGTAAACCTCCAGGTGTCCATATGGGCGGTTAGCACTCGAACTGGGATCTTCTCCCTTGCGACTTTTTGAATGTACAAAACTTAGCTTGTATATATTGTCTTCTTTGCATAGTTGTGGTATTTTGATTTTCCAAAAATTTGGCGGATTATAATTTAAAGGAAATATTAAAATACTCAGGTTTGTATAGACCAAAATGATAGAAACATACATAAAGTGACTGTGTTAATGAGAATGACATAAAACTTAACAAGATAATTTAATACGATGTATTACTATTTATAATTAAAAAAATCGAGACTTTACATTTAAAGATCACTTGTAAAAATCTATCAAAATCTCTACAGCCGGGCAGTGTGCCGACACATCAAAACATGCATACAAAGGAGAAAATACACTCGTGCGAGACATGCGGACGTCAGTTCGTATCCAATGTGGGATTGAAGCGACATCGTTTGGTAAGAAGTATAGACTAGTTAAAAAAAATAAACATTCATGCGAATGTAACTATGTATGCCTTTCGTGCTGAAACTACTGAACGGATTTCGATGAGATTTTTTATGGTTATCGACTCAACTTTACGATAGGGCTTAGGGTTTAATGGGATGAAAGTTGTATTGTATTGTGGTATTTAAACCACGCGGATAAAAGATATTAGTATAATATAAAACAAAATAATTCATTTCACATTACGACTTTTTAGAAGAGAGAGATGAATTTTGTATTTAATGCTGAAAATACAGTTTTTTTTTTAATTTGACACTCCATAGATTAAACTTAAGCAAAAATCAAATTTGAGTTTGATTTTTTTTTTTCGAAAATGTCGATGACTCGCTAAAAATGTCACTGACCACTACCGGTATAATGTGGTATACAAGCACATTTTTGTGGCCGTTTTTAAAAAGGGTTATGCCTTTTCAGACGCATACTGGTGAGAAACCATACCAGTGTACATTATGCGACAAACGCTTCACCCAAAGCAACAGTATGAAGCTACATTATAAAACATTCCATCTGAAGCAGCCTTATCCAAAAAGGTAATTGACTTAATTTTAAAAAATACGTAAAATTTCAATTTCTTTAAATAAAAATAGTTAGTTTTTATTAAGCTTTTTTTAAAACTTGTATTAAATAAAAATAATTATTCTAGTTATCTTCTTGTATTTTCTGACCTAAAACAGTAATAATAAACATAAATATTTGGAAAAAGTAGGTTTAACTCGGTTTGTATATGGTTTTTTGGCTTTCAGAAATCGCAAGAAGAAAGACAAGGATCTGGAGGCGGTGAGCGAAGAATCGGATGTCATGAAGGAAGTTGATCAGCCGGGAGTCGAACCTGCAACTGAACCATATTTGGCCATGTACCCTAACGTAGTGTAACATTTACGTACGGAGACCACTATTTCTTGTCTGATTAGTTATATTAATATTTATTGTCTTTTTTATTTTTTAGAATGAATGAATATCATCCACCTTAATAAGATAAATTTTTATTTAAAAAAAAATGAAGGCAATTGTTTTGCGAGCTCGTGGTGGATTTTAAGATCTGAATTTCTAAGGTTTTGGCTTTAGACATTACGAGGAAACCAAAGACTAGATATAAAAAGATTGAGATCAAAACACAAGTAACGACATCTATGAACAGTACCATGACGTCACCGATCCTGAACCATGGCAAGTACTGTTTGCACAGTCCTGTCACAGATGGCAGCACACATCCTTATAGTTTATGGTCCAAATAACGCCTAAATTAAGGTTCTTTTATACTAAACTAACTAAAAATCACGTAAATAGTAAATCTTTATTACATTGAAAAATAGTCCAATCGGAAACATTTGAAAAATACATACACCATAATAAAAGTAAGTGGAACAGAATTGAGACTTAGTTTTTTGGAGACAATCTTGTTTTTTTTTGTGTCAAAAACTTAGACGATATCGTCTGTAACACGACATACATATCGCGTACAAGATATTTTAATTGTTTTGTATTTTGTTTGTTTGCTTTAATACCTTCTATACTATGCACTGTTTATAACATTGAATATACCAAGCGATGTCTTTTAAATTAATAAAAAAAAACAGGATAATAAAAATATTTCTAATCCAGACAGACAAATTCTAATTAAACATTTTAAACCTTTATCAGTAATAACTATTATCGTGCAAACATATTTTTATCATACATAAAACTAAGTTGTTACAACATAGGTGGTTAGGCGAACGGGACCGCGACATCAAAATATCCTTACATCTAACTATTTGATTACTCTTTTCTTTTAACATCTGCCACTTGATCTGGTCTCCTTCCCAGTAAATCTCTCTTCACACTACATGTTTCGTGCTGAAAAAAAAAACATTTTAAAAATAAAATTTTAGATCTTTTACCAGTGACCTAATGTGTGGCCTCCGGATAACTTTTAAAAACAAAATGTTAAAACTAACCTCATAATCTGATGACTCGTCTGTGTCACTGGACGTGTCTGTATAATGGCCCAGACCTGGCAATACCCCCACAGACCGCATGGCCCCTAAAGTCTCCGATTCCACTACTACGATGCTAACAAGTTTGTCGCTATAGAGCAGAAAAATTAAATTTAATGGACGGACTATTCTTAACTTTTGATATATATCTATATAGAATATCAGCAATTACTCATGACAAGAAGGCCTGAATAGCATAATTCGATGAGAGCTATCAAAGTGAGCACTCCAGTTTAGCTTACTTATATCTGAAGGTTCCAAATAAGACTGGTCTGGTTTTCAACTGGTTACCAATCGCTTTTAAAACTTGATGTTATATTCTAAATATTCTACTTGAAATGTAAAGAACAGCTATGATACAGACATATATGTCATAATTCATACCTATTTGTATTACCATATTTCTTTGGCGGAGTATCCTTGTCTTTATTTTCCCCCTCTATATCACTCGCTTTCCTCTTCCTTACAACAACCTGAATAATGTTGAATTTATATTTTATTAAGGAGTTTGTGCATTTCTTGTGAAGTTGTCCTAAGGTTTAAAATAAACAATTAGCTCATAACAGAGATTTTATTAATATTAATGCTCTGTTTAATTTTGGCGTTCATTGACAGTTAAAAAAGTTGAAGTTCAGACTTCTCAACAAAGAAATGCTCAAGATTAAAATTCATGGCAACTAAGTATAACTAACCCCCTGCAACTTATTCTTCTGTGTCTGAGCGGCGGCTGGTGTAGTTCTAGCGGGTGCAAGTTGTGCACGCAGACGGATTATTTCTTCACTCTCAGCCAGATTGGATACTCTCTCACTAAAAGCCAAAATAATATCATTTTAGATACAAATATATAGTTGAGTTTATTTACTTAGTAACAAGATCTTTAAATTATATTTCTGTCAGCATTGTTGAATGAATGAATGCTTACCGAAATTCCTGCATCTCCTTCTGCTCCTCAATGCTTATCTGTTGTGCAACTTCTGCTTTTGTCCTCTCAACCAAGTCAAGAAAACCCACTTCATCATCATCCAGACCTCTTATCATGTTCTCTGCAAGATTTCTTGTGAGTTACAATATTTATTTATTTACACTTTTGCATGAAATGGTAGGAGTTAATAATTGTTAGTAAATTTTACTATAAGTGAGAGCAACCTTATCTCTAATAAGTAACCCACTGAATATTACAGTATTAGACATCAAAGTATCTTATTCATCAGAAAACACTGGCCTTTTAAAGTTAGTTATTAAGCAAACAGGTAAAATTAAAATTTAGACTAAAATCATACCATCAGCTAAACATATAAACATCAGTTAAGCATAGAATTGAAAATTGAAGAAAATTGACTTACTAAGTTTGTGCGCCTCTTCAAATTCTGCTTCTTTTTTCAGCCTTTGTTCTTCTAAGCGCTGATAGAGAGGTCTATTATCGTAAGGCTCCTCTGGAGCCTCTGTTTAAATAATTATTCTTTATGTCTCAGAGATAACTTTATCATATTCTATGCAAACATAAAAAACACTTTTTTAGACTTTAGCATGTAACATTGATGAGCATTTAAATTATCGTAGAACATAAGAAATTTTAACTTTCAAGGTATGACTAGATCAAATTTTGCTGTTGTGTTGCAAAAGTAAACGCTAATTAAGCAGTTGCAATGTACCTTTAGGTTGATCTTCAGTGCGGACTTTTTCCCATTCTTCTTGGCGACGCCGCCGAGCCTCCAAGACTTCTGATTCCGAAATAAATCCGGAACTCATGATAAATAAATTTAAATACCCAAATTAGTAAAGTGAGTATTTTAAAACATTCAATAACATTTACTATTTAATTTTTACGGGAGCGATAATGTTTTTCGATTTACTTTAGACATTTGATCGTTAGCAGTTAGCACGTTGATCTATCTGAAAAATGTCAACTATCTAACAACTGAGTATTTTGACAGCAAAACATTTAAAAAATGAAAACTAACATCTGTACCCCGTAGGCCATATTGCTTTGTCTGTGGACGATAGTAAAAGATATAAAAACGAAACTCGTAAACATTGAATATTATTTTAATTATAAAAAAGCAGTAGATTATCATATTTGTTTACATAATTTAAAGGAAGTTTTAAACATAAAGTAAGTTTTCATAAAAGATATTGCTTTTTGCTCATAGGTAGTAAAAATATTACCCAAAATAAAGCTATACTTAGCAACCTGCAATAATGTTTAAAACAATTTACACTTCACAGACACAGTAACTGAGTAACGTTCATCGGCAGATTTTGGAGTAGTTGTCAATAACACATACTAACTACAATGTCGGAGGCCGACACAAGAGGTTCCCTGGAAAATGAATATGTTGAAGATGGATCAAATAAACTTCTAGTCAAATGTCAATTTTGTGGTTCTAAAATATTAGAAAAGAAATCTGGTAAATTTGTAACAAAAGAGGTGTGTTAATTTTCTAACCTATATATAATTTTCATAGCAATAACTGTATTTAGTATATAATCTAAATGTCATGCAGGACTGTCTGATAGAAATTTAACTGAGGACAATGTAAAAAAATGACTGTTATTATGTAAAATGATATATTTCCCTGTTTTTGAATAACTAGATAATTTTGATAAAAGTTTAATGGTAAGAGCCAACACCCCTTAATTCAGAAAACAAAGAAAAATGGCCTGCTGAGTATGTTGTGGATATTTTCTACTAAAGTCAGCCTTTTTAACGTCTTCTAGTAATTAGCTGAGGCCTCAAGAGCACTTTGATCTTTTGGCACTTGACATACCATACTTGACATACATAATATAAGTTATATATAAATTCTATATTTCTGTTAACAGATTGACTTACCACTAATGGAGCAAGAAAAAAGAGCCGATGCTAAAGTGCAATATGAAAAAATTAATGAATTTTTCTTTGTAGAAAACATGTATACTTTTGAAAACATAGGTTTTACACATACAATAGATAATTGTAAGTATTTAAGTTGTGCCGATTGTGATGTGGGGCCACTGGGCTATTACAATATGGACACAAAACATAGTTATGTAGCCTTGTCTAGGGTGAAACACGAATAGCTTCAAATCTACTATAACATACTGGTTTTATGCTTACTAAAGATAATTTTTTATCTGAAATTATAATTTTATACAAAAAAACTTTCTGATATATTTAATAGATATTATAATAAACAAAATATACCATTTTATGTGTTTTATAAGCCCAACAAATAAGTTGGGCTAAACTAAACTATATATAAAACTCTTTATAACGACTCAGAAGGGACTGTGCATTTTATAACCTTGGTCAATTAATGAAGAGAAGTTTAATCAGAATGGAATACAAGCTAAACCAACCAAAGCCAATTGATTTCGATGCTTTAGAGAGTGTGTGAATTGAGTGATGGTACACGGAGTTTACACTGAATGTTAATATGCAATCATTAAATTTTTATGTAGACTTGTGTTTATCATTCCATGCATAAGCATTTTATTTTAAATTATATAGAAGTGAAATTATTCTTATTGTATGCTTATGTAAATATATTTTATGTAATAAATATAAAATTGTTTTCTTTACCCTGAATATATCTATTTTACATAGAACCATTAGTATACATTTTCTTTAGTTACTTGTAGGTAGAAAATATAAATAATAATAATAAGTATATTATATATTTATTTATTTACACTTTATTGCACTTAAACAGTAGAAGTAAATAACGTTAATAAATGTTAGTACATATAAGAGCAACCGGCGGGCTTATCGCTAATAAGCTATCACTTCCAGACAACCCACTTTAAAAAACTATTGATAAAAAAAATAACCATCCTTCCTTCAATGAATTTAAGAAATAATAATTATTTATATATCTTGTTTTTTCTTTATAAGTAGTACTAAAATTAAACTTTTGTTTAAATTTCTGATATGAAAAAATATATTTGAATGTCATTTTTTATTGTTAATATTAATTGTACTGTGTACGATGTAAATAAAAAAATTTGAAGTGTTAATAGCGGTTTCCGTGGTGTAGCGGTTATCACATCTGCCTAACACGCAGAAGGCCCCCGGTTCGATCCCGGGCGGAAACATACTTTTTTTATATTTGAATCGTTTATGTAAACAAGCCCTGATTTTGACTTTTTTAGTGCTTTGTTATTTGAAGCATACAATATTGTATGTTTTTCCTTCAACTGAAGAACAATCCGTCACCAGACGAAACCATTGATTGGCCCTAAGCCCCAGATATTATTGGCCCAAAAAACTTTGTTGTTTCAAGATCCATTGCAGATCATAGATGTCGCTAAAGTATTATATTACATTGTTCCCTTTTTTGTTTGTTATTCCCACATCTTGCGCCAATAAAATTGTATTGTAAGTATTATTTTGTGTGTTGCCTGGAATATATATCTTATTACCGATAAATCCGCTCTGTTGTTCTTACATGTGTTAATAAATGAAAATAGTAAATAAATATTATAAGTGTATAGAGAATTGCAATTAAGAAAATGCAGTCGATCTCACGGTTCAAATGTCACGCATGCGTAAAACATACTAATGTGCGGCTATGAGACATGCGATAATAAGACTTATAGAAAAAACCTGCTGACCCGCCAAACGTAGCGTAGGGTAAAAAAAATAGGGTTGTATGCATTTTTTAATGCGACATAATAAAAATGACTAAAAATTTTAAAAAAATGTGAAGGGTAGACAACCCTTATAAGGGGTATTAAAAGTAGATTTTGGCCGATTCTCAAACCTAGTCAATGTGCTTACAAAATATCATCAGAATCGGTTAAGCCGTTCCGGAGGAGGTAACGAACATGTGACACGAGAATTTTATATATATGAATTAACCCCAATAATAATAAATAAACGTAAACGTAAAAAATTATAATGAATAAATAAACATTATTATTTATTTACAAGAGTTTTTCCTCCAACTTTGAATTTGTTCTTCTTGGAGTGGACTTTTGTATGTTGGGGAATTAAGTAGTGTCTGGTAGTCAGTTCCGGTGACCCAAGAGCTCGTGCTGTTCTCGCTCAACGCATTGCGATACAGCGTGGAAATGCCAGCATTATGGCACAAAGGCCAAAATTTAGTATTTTTTATTTCAGTCTAATTATGTGTAATAAATAGATAAATTAAATAATTAATATATCAATATAAAGCTCAGATAATTATGTGTTTTATTATAATGCAAGTTTTTATTTTTTTACGAGCAGGAGGCCCACCATAAAGTCGCCGCCCATAGACACTCACGCGGCTGGGAGCTCGTGAGTGCGTTGCCAGCCTTTAAAGAAAAATTGGGAAATTGAGGAGGGTAGGGGAAAGGATGGGCACCGGAAGATCTCACTCACCGAGCAAGACGTGAGTACAAAATGAACAAAGTCCAATTGTACCACTTTACGCCGGTTTTCTGTGAGTGAGTGGTATTTCTCCGGCCGTGCCCATTCGGCTGAAACTCTAAGTAACGGCATGGCACTCCCACTCAAAAAGTTAGCGATCTTTAAATTGAAATAGATCGCTTAAAATACTTATTTAGTTCGCATTGTTGTAATATTTTTTATTAATATATCGCGTACGTGATATATTGTCCAAAAGAAACGTGTTTTTTTTCTTTCTTTCTTTCATATGTGAATAAAAATTAGAAATTGGATATATTTAATGATAAACGCTGCTCTCGTGGTCTGTTAGAAAGCTGCTGACGTCACAACTCGTTACCATGGTTACGAGGAACGAGTCATCAGATATATGCCTCTCCGGAAGTGGTAATTGCCTAGCATTTTCAACAGATTGAATAATATTGTTTACATGGAAACTAAATAGGCCGTAATGATCCGTTGGTATATTTATGTCAATTAAAGTGCGTTTATTTTTATTGGAGGGCAAAATTAAATTTTTATTTACTGAAAATAGTAACAAAAATCAAAATCTTAAATATCTTTATTACGTCACACTTACTTACTGCCAGTTCCCATATCAAGGACTTAGAGTGGAATAGAAGAACTGGCAAGAAACTCTCTGCCTTTAAATCACCAAGACTACAGTTTCATATATACTTATTGTAGTACGCTTGTAAAGAGTTAAAAACAAACTTGTTTATATTTGGATGTACAATTAAATAAGCAATAAATCTTAGACTGCAGATAATTAATGATCACATTCAAACTAAGTTAAAGTCAAAATATCTCTATTCAGTAAGGTACATAGCACTATTATGAAACATCTTAAATCTAAGTTATTTTACGCCTGTTCGTTCGCGACCAAGCTGAGAAGAAGCAGGCAAGAAACTCAGCTTGGTTGATCTTTCTTTGGAGACATAATTCAGGATTGACATTTTAAAAGTGTCTGCCAAGAAGTTTGTATAACCTAAATTCAAAATTCTAGTTAATAACATTTAACAGCGTAACAATTGCTCAATGACTTTAGGTCACCCAGAATCGAATCTTGTGTTTTGTGAACGTACGGAAATTGAATCGAAGATTCTAATATCCGCTGTACGACATATTACATAACGTGTTGATACGTATTGGCAAGCCGTTGTCTTCTGTTTCCATCAAATAGTCAACTAGTTAGTTAGTTTTAGCTAGTTAGTTTTTATATAGGTTGGTTCGGTCAAAAATCGAAATTTAATAGATGGGAGAAAAAAAAATGATTAATTAATAAGATAAATGAACTTCAGGTTCGAAACGCGACAATGCCTTTTTATGGTACATCAAACTTTATCCGGCAAAGAATTGTTTTGCCATATAAATTATTTAAAGAGTAAAAATACTTCCTGTTGAGGACGTGCAGTGAACCTATGTAAACTTGGTTCAGTAACATTAAAAAGTTTTTAATTCAATTATAATGAAAATCAGTCAAGCAACAGTATGTCATTGTTGGATTGTTCTGAAATTACACAAAAATGAATTCAATGCATCTAATAATTCATTTATACATGTTAATTCATTGTAATAACATGCGTTACACAATACCGAATTTAAATTTAGTTTTTGAGATAAATGACTCCTTACTAGACTAGAACGAGAAATCTAGACTTGCATATTATATTAATACATCGGTTTTCGTGTGCCATTCAAGAGAATGTTTAGAACGTTTAACGATTACTTTCTCGATCTGAACATATTTTTGTTCCGCTCTGCTTCTTTCAGGTGTAATTTAGAATCTAAATACAAATAACTGTCATATGATTATTTTGTGTAATCAATAATATATTATAATACAGCAACACCATTGCACACACTAATACACACACACACATACACACACACTTAAATGCTCGTTCTTCACATAATTTACTCCACTTGTTCATATGTGTATATATATTTTTTTCTGATCGTGTTTTTTTGTTATTGTGGTTAGATACTATTTCCGGTTCTATGTTTAACCTTATTTTGGCTTTATTTTTAATCTATTTTTATTGTGTAAACTGTTTTGATAAGCTTTGATAAGGTTTAAGAAATAAAAAATAAAATAAATACTTGTCTTATCGTAAAACCTGCTTAAGCGTAAAAGCGATAAAGCAAAGAAATGCCAGAATTATGGTACCAAACTTCTGAAAAATAAAATTTAAAAAATATAGAATATTTTATAATTATTAAGTTACTGTTATATTGAAATTCAATTCAAAAATGATTTATTCAATTGTTAACAATTACTTATGAACGTCACTAAAACTAAGCTTACATGGGTCCGAGCTGAAGAACCCGTAAACAAGTCAGTGAAGCTGGCTTTTATCATGTATATATATATTTTTATTTATTTTTTTCTGTTCGTGTTTTTTTTGTTGTATTATTTTTTTCTGATATTGGATTCTATTTTCGATTGTATATTTTGACCTTGTTTTGGCTTTGTTTTTGCTGGCTTTTTGTGATAAACTGTATAGGTTTAAGAAATAAAAAATATAATAAAATAAATACGGCCATACATCAATAAGTAAAAGAAAATGGACCACAAAGCATTATTTGTATTACAGTAAGCATTAATAAATTACCGCAAATTTAATCTCATTTAGCAAGTTATAAAAACGCTAACCTTCAAATGAATTACATATCCTATTAACAGAGCTTATACTACGTATTAGAAACTTTCACAGTATTTTTTTTAATCTATTAAAAGCTCAAACGGCCTCACTGGCTCTAAGTAACACTTATGTCATAGCCAGGTTTACACAATCGCTGGAACATAAATGTTATGTGTTAGTCATAAATGAAAATTATACTCGACACACTTAACTAACTATAACTTAAGGCATTGTTTACGTATGGTATGCAATTCATCCAGGTTTTTATATTTTAACACATCGTTTGAAACTAGGTTCTATCGTAAGCTCACTTATTAACATAGGTACATTACGATTAACCAAATCGTAATTATCCAAGTTTTAGGCTAACTACAAAAGACAATTGTGTTAAAGTATATAAGACATGCATCGAATATTTTATTTTTGAGCTTTATCGTTCGACCTTAAATGTTACTTTAAAATTCTACTTCTTCTTAGCTTAGTCGCGTACGAACAGGCGGAGAATCACTTAGATTTAAGACGATTCAAAATGGTCCTATGTACCTTAATGAATAAATATATTTTGGCTTTGACTATAAAAACATGGACGAATCCGAGGCGAAGCTCATGTCGGATTAAAGACACTGGATTATTATTATTAGTTCCAATTTATAAGCAACTAATAACTACGTGCTGGATATTTTTTTAATACAATTAGTCAAATAATTTTCATTAACCTTTAATCATTATAACATTGACCGTAATTTAACATTTTACGTAATCAATACAAAAATTGTAAATATTGCATAATGTTAACATCGGTAAGCTTAGTTCGATTAAGTCATGTCATAATGGCCATTCTGACAAATTCAAATTGAACAAAGTCATTTTTTAAGGGTTTATTATGTTGGGTAGGTTTTTTTTAAAACAAAAGTACCCATATTTAATCTGTATACTGTAGTCAAAACATTGCAATAGCACCTATATAATAATTTATTTTTCAAAAATATTGCCCAATCATCATAAATGGTTTTGAAGTACTTCTTAAAAGAAGCGGTTATTGAGTTAACTATGTAACAGAGGTCCCGGGCTCACATGAATTAAAAAAAGTAGTGTAGATATTTTGTGCTTGTATGTAGTAATTTCAAATTGCTTACAAGCCTCCGCGACCACTGTGCCAGAGCCGAAAAGTTGGGTTAAACTTAAAAATAAAAGCGTTTATTTCTGTTTACCCAGGACGTCTCGTGTCAGAATAAATTGTAGTGTTTGTTTCATAATGTATGCTTTTTAGGACTCAATCTAAATAATTTTATGAAATACATAAAAGCCATTATAGAGTGACTTAGGTATATTAAAAAACAGAAATATTCATGGCCATTCTATCAAGTCCCACAAAGATTTTAAAGATTAACGTCAATTACTAAAAACATATATTCTGTTATTTGAAAAACATATTCTGAATGCATTCAAAGCTGTTAATGTCACAGCATTGATTTATTTTGTAATTGTATTTATGAATGCGTCAAAAGTCGAAACATGGTCTCTAGAAAGAGAGACCAGTAACTGTAAAAATCACAATGGACGTCAATAACCTGTATACTTCAAATGCTATAACTATCTGCAGACAACATCTTATATATATAAATCTCCTGTCATGATGTTTGTCCCCGATGGATTCCTAAAGTACATAACCGATTTTCAATTAAATTGGCACACCGTGAGCAGTCTGGTCCAACTTGAGATATAGAATAGCTTAAATCTTTCATTATAGTCGCAATTTTATTTTATTGCAAATTATTTGTCTATAGAGTCACAATTATCTGTTAACTCCAAAAGATTCTAACAGATGTCGATACTTTTCGACTGGATTGAGTAAGTAATCAATAGATGGCACTGCTATGGTAAACCGACAAATATGTAGCTTATATGAATAAGCTACAATTCAATAGCATGACTACCACGTGTTATTAAGGCTAAAGCATAAATTAAAATTATTTTGTAGTAAACGAAATACCGTGAAATGTAATTATTTCTACTTTTTTAATAATTTATATGGCAAATCAACGTTTGCCGGTTCAACTAGTACCTCTATAAAAAAAACATATGTTTAAGTATTACTTGGTTCTTAAAAATGCTATCACGTCACAATACGAATTAATGTCGGTCCTGTTCGTATTTGCATAAATAATTCATTCATTTATTAAGAAACCAAGACTAGACGTGTTAGTAGGTACAAGAAAACTATGTTACTAATAATAAATTAGAAAGATCGCAATTTACTGAATTCGACACGATACATCAGTGTCGATCTACAACATCGATCTGCTACCATGTTCAGCACAGTGTTGGACCTGCTCCGCACCATTCCCACCAGGGATGCACATTTGTCGCATGACTGCAGTCTGTGTGAGCGTCTGCAAACATTCCCGATACGCTACAGAAGTGGGGCAGTACCACCAGCGCTCTAAACGCATAGCTCATTTCGTGTTTCTTTATTACTCCTAAAATGTCCACATATTACAACACAAAATTAATGCCAATGCGATCAAGAATATTTCTTATTGTATTTAAATAGACCAGAATTTTTCCTGGGTGTCGCATGTCAAAGAAGTTGGGCGTAAACTCTACGCATCTCCTCATGCTCTCAGACGCTTAACTAATTTTCTTCCTATCCGTACCAAAATCCTTCTTTCTCAGTCACTTCTTCTACCCATCTTAGACTATGCCGATTCATGTTACCCCCATCTGAGTGAGGAGCTCCTGAACAAGCTTGACCGCTTACAAAACCTCTCTATAAGATTCATCTTTGGCCTAAGGAAATTCGACCACATCTCATCCTACCGACAGCAGCTAGGCTGGTTGCCCATACGGCTTCGCAGGGATTCCCAAATCCTCCACCTCTTATACACTATCCTCTTCAGTCCTCAAACTCCGTCCTACCTCAAAAATCGTTTCAAATTTATGGGTCCCTACGACTACAATCTGCGCTCTTCCAACAGACATATCCTCGAAGTTCCACCCCACCACTCCTCCTTTTACGGAAACTCCTTCACAGTGTCCGCTATAAAGCTTTGGAACTCACTTCCCGATCCTATTCGATCAGCCTCGTCACTATCATCTTTCAAATCACTTCTTCGTAAGCATTTCTTGTCTTCAATATAATTATATACAATTCTAGATTTAAATTAGCATATTTTTCGGTTTTTCTTATTTTAATGTATGTTGTGTTTTGTTTATGTATTATTATTATTATTTTTTTGTATACTTCGCACCCTTTGCACCTGTCTTATTATATTTTAAGTCTTCTTTTATCGTGTGGGTTGTCTGGAAGAGATCGCTTATTAGCGATATGGCCGCCCGTTGCTCTTATATGTTCTAACATCTGTTAATGTCATTTGCTTCTAGTGTTTAAGTGCGATAAAGTGTTAAATAAATAAATTGTATCCGATACTGTTATGCCAAGTGTGCGGCCTATAAAGACATAACTGCAAAATTTAGTTTAGAGATTTACGAGTAACACATCATATACCTTGTTTATTTTTATATTAATGTATTACGAACTACAGGCCTAGAATCGGAAATATATCAATAAAAAATCACAAATACTAACAACTAAATGAATGGTTTAGAACTTACAATTTGATTTAATGTTATTTATAGTAATTGTGATCTGTAAAATGTTGCCATACAAAAATGTAGTCGCGACGTTATTGCATCTGTGAATGAAAACCTCTGTATTTAATATTCTTCTCATCAACTTTGTCATTGGTATATTTGTCTATGGAAAGTAATGTTAATGCATTTTAATATGCTTATTAGTTTTCTCTTTTCGCACTTGTGAAAATATATAAGAAAGTATTCAACAGAGCATAAACAATGACGTCCAAATAATTATGCGATAATGCTATCATATAAGTATAATTAATTATGAGATGTGCCTACACCTTTGCCTGCATATATTAAAACTTTTTCCCGAAAGAGGCAAGCAAAGAGGTTTCATACTTTTTACGTTCTTTATAAAAGTAACGAAATATTCATTGATGACGGCTTGACAGCAGACTTAACTAATGAGCATTTGTCGACTCAAGATATTAGATATACTGTATAAACTCTATATAACGACCCTGAAGGGACTGTTGTCATATGATGGAGAAACAAAAATCTTTGTATGTAATACAAGTTAAACCAACCGAAGGCAATTGATTTCAACGCTTGAGAAAGTTTGTTGTTAAATCGACGTTACATGGAGTTTGCGCTGTATTTATAATAAAAATGCTATGAATAGTTTTGCAGTTGAAATTTATTTCCTGGTAATTCGTTCCATCGTTTGATCATTCAGACGATAAGACAAATTCACCTAAGTAATTAACTGACATTAATATTGTAATTTTCGTTGCGTAATCTGTGTTTTATGACCGTTCGCGAATTTGTAGGTCAACGATGTACAATTTGGGAAAAGTATAATGCGTAATTATGCGTGTAATAAGCGGTCTTTGAAAAAATGTGTGTAAAGAGCGGGAATCACGATATATGTCCACAGAATATAGCAACAAACAGATGTATAGATTTGACATCTGTCAATCAATCATTGCACAGAATGGTAAAACGTAATAAAAGTTCAAATATAAAATGCAGTGACTTGAAGGTATTCTGTGACTTGGATTTTTTGTATTTTTAAGTTGCTCTTTTGCTCGTGGGTCGATTCGAATGGAGTGGCCTTGTCGCAAGAATCGTTAATAAATAAATAATGATGCCTCCTTTCCACATATAAACATGGAAAGGCAACATATGGAGTATAACAAATAAAGTAATACTTTTGTGACTTTTGATTTTGGAACACAAGGAATCCCTTGTATAATACCGTCTCTAGTCCCTAATCCTAGTATCTCTTGTACAATTTTTAACGTACCGGGATTCGAAGTCAGGGTTCTCTCGCAGTTCATTGAGGCAATTTAGCCCTTACTTCTAATGTGCGGCTGATATAAATAAATATGATTAGTCCATTGAAAAGTTACTTTTGCTTTGCATTTTTGGAACGTGTTTGGGGGGTTAATAGAAGCTCAACTTCAAGTTTGTGGCGTCGCCACCCCCTCCACCATCTTGGAAAAAGGTATGAAAACACATTTTCGCAGTACCTCAGAAACTGTTTGTCTTACAAAAAATTGTAACGTGACAATTTGTAGCAAATTGTTTAGCTAACAAATATGTTTATTTAACATTTTGTTAAATGCCTAAATTGAAAATTAATGAAGTGAAAAAATGTCTTACTTCTTAACTTATAAAAAGTAAGACATTTTTCAATACATTTTACACGGTATATATACCTTCCATCGATCTTCAGTTCACTATATTATGTATATATAAATTTCATATCTATCTATATTTTTAACGCTAAAAGTAAGACTTACGTTCATCAGCTACATGATTATATAAATTCTTTCGAAGTCACGTAAAAAGCTTCGCCTGTTAATCGTCAATATTGCAACACTGATTGTCGAATTGATAACATTTATTAGCTTGTCTTTTGTTTAGCCGACATAATTCTAAATCGTTCTGAAACCATTCTGGGTCTTTTTACACCCAATCGTACGACAATTATATATCGGTTCACAGTTTTCGTTCCCTTACTCCTCCGAAACGGGTTGAATTTTCTGAGCATATTGAGTAGGTCTGAGTACGCCCAAAATCGATTTTTACAAATTTCTTTTTTGGCAAAACGACGTTTGTCGGGATCAGCTAGTTTTAATATATATGTAACAACAAAATATAAGCAAATTGTAAAACCAGTGGTTTAAAAACGCCTTACTCCCAACTCTGCTCCTCTTTTCTAAGATCCGCCACTAAATAACTAAATGGGTCGCGTGTTCTTAAAACACAAAGAAAATATTCTATTCATATGAGTAACTTCTTTACGTTTATGAATAATTAAATAAAATTTTATAATAATATCAGGACCTATCACACACGATCAGGTCAGCCCCATGCCCCAATTGGTTTTACTGAGGTTCTATAATTAATAAATCCTTAAAACCTAATATAGCCTTAAGAAGAACCTTAAGTGAAATTCTACTAAAGAAACAATAAGAGTTTATTATGGGATTTTTCTAAAAATGAATTGGTGTTGTCCATGTCGATATAGCTGGAATGTATGCAAAATAATTAGCAAAGCACAGTAAATGAAAGTTTGATGAGTCCCTTTTAACTTTACGCCAGCCTTCAAATGTTTCACAACACTTAGAGCTTTTTTATTAATTAAGACCTTTGTTTTTTTACACAATTGTTATATGCCTTATTGTCTAGAAATCCAAAAGTATTAAGGATTTCAATAATAGTATTATCGAAGATAGTCCCATTGTCTGTGTATATAATAACCAGCTGTTTTTAGTAGCAATTTGTTATTATTTTGTAGACAAAACTGCTATAAAACTTATGTCATAGACATTATATTATGCTTTGTCATAGATCAGTTCCTCTAATATCGCATCTCACACACACGTTAAATCTAATTCAACAGACAAATAAATAATAACTGTGGGGAAGGTTTAAACCCAATTGTTGGTTTTTTTTGTTGTTTTAAAAAATAAACCTTATTTTAAGTATAAGCACATACGAAGTCCGATTCGGTGTTCAAAGCCTATAGTCTGAAGAAAGTGACTTTGTTACATCTTAAAACATATACCATGCTTTTTATCATCGCAATCATTATATTATATTAAATAAATTAGTCAATAAAAGCGAGTTTAGCTTAATTGTTCTGCCAACATGTAGAAATAAAAATATTAACAAATTAAATTTACTTCAATTTAGAAACAATTTAGAGGAATTCGTATTAAGTAATAATTATCGTCATGACATATAAGAACACTTGATCAAACGAAATCATAATCGGTAGGGTCTATGGTGACACAGATTATGATGTCAAATGTCACACTTTAATCTTGTAACACCCTTTTGGTGTATTGTTTATGTATGTGCGAAAAACTTTCGCTTTGGCTTGAGTGACTAAATATTATATGTAATATAAAAAAAACACTATTTCTTTATTATATATCATTCCTATATCACATACACGTAAGCATATGAAACACGTTTAAAAAAAGGGAATGCATTACAAATCACAACCAAGAAATAAGTTTAAATAAAAAATACTAAAATTGAAATTTAATGTCTTGTCTTGAAATGCCACCTGTTTATTTTTCTAAAAAAGTTTTAAACGAGCCTTCGTTTGTTACGTGCAGCATAAGTTTTTAAACAAATTCTATTCAGTTCTTAGTCAAGTAATTAAATTAATATTATGTTAATAAAACTTATAAAAAATGTTAAATTTAATATAACTACGCGACCTTACATTTTGTACGACCTTCAAACGTTTAGCATTAATCAATACTAACAAGCTGAAAATTTAAAGTCTAAACTATTATATCCCAGATAAAGAGAGTTACAAAATGGAGGTCGGTTTAGAATGGTGGTAGTGTCACCCAAGAGGTTAAAAGCGTGCACTATGATCTTCTCGCGTACATTCTGCGCATACGGTTGCCATTTGCGCGTTGAAACGGTCAGTTCATATAAAACCTTATTTAACAAAAACTCTTTTAACTTAATAAAATAATATTTGAAATTAGAATTTACATGTTATTATAGTCACAGAAGCTAGTTTGAAAATATAATTGTCCGAGCTTTGCATGGAGTATAGTGTAGTGCTGTGGTTTTAATTGTTTTATTTTTTTTAGGCTGTACTGCTTATCGGAAATAAATATTTGTGGTGAGTACTAAACAATTTTTAAAAATTATTAATTTAATAATTAACGTTAACGTCACTATATATTTTTTATCTATGGCGTAAATATAGAACCTATTTGCTCTATAAATATAAAAACAACATTTTTAAACTTCGAATTCTATTGTATATGAAAACACTTATAACATTTAACGAATGCAAATTTTGCAAATATTGTCTGCAATAATCATAAATGTTATGATAAATTTTATTAACAAAATATTAATTATAAAAGTTCATACTCTTGTGTTTAACATTATCTCGCCGAGAAACCCAAACTAAAGAAATCGTAAAAACCGACCCAAAATCGCAATCTTTTGTCTCAAATCATTAACACATAAAATAAGCTATTGTTACATTACATAATAGTTGTGATCAGATGTATTATGAGAACTGTGCCAACGGTCGATATACTACGCACCATTGCGCTGTCATTTTTTTGCGATTAAACAATTCTTGATATAAGCTTTTAATTAGCGACTGGAGTACGGTAACGATGATCATCATTTTAAATAATATAGATGTGATTCAGACCGGCCTTTAGAACCCTCGTAGCTTATAAGAGAGTTAGGTGGAGTGCACACTATACCAATCTGTTTCAAATAATTATATACTTATACTAGCTGATCCCGACAAACGTTGTCTTGTCAAAAAAAAAATGTCTCTAAAAATAGATGTTGGCCGATTCTCATACCTATTCAATATGCTCAGAAAATTTCAGGAGAATCGGTCAACCCGTTTCGGAGGAGTAAGGGAACGAAAACTGTGACACGAGAATTTTATATATTAGATTATATAATTATTACCCTTTTATGTATCCCACAGCATTTTTGTTGCGCCTTTTTGGTTACCTAAGCCGGCGTAGGGAAATTGCCTTGCTGAAGTTTGCCTGGAACATTATCTGGTGTGGAACTGGCAGTAGTATTCTGCAGTTTGCAAAGATGTCCCCTGATATTGTTTTCCGGCTCAGCAGGCATCCATTGCTGGTTGAGGTTCGCTTTCGAACAAGCCTCCGCCAGCAATGCCCCATTTCGCGTGATATCACTCTAATTAATCGTTTTCTTCTACACCAGAATGTGACCTTTTTATGCCAGGGTTAGTAATTATAGTAGACGAATATAACCGTGAGATATAAGTTTTACTTTCTTTTGTTTGTGTTTTTCTGGCTTCGGTCGTAAATAAATAAATAAATTACCATAAGATACATTACAGTAAGATCAGTAAGACATATGTTTAATTCACACGATGATTTTTGCAAATAAAAGTTCACGAGTTAAAAACAATATTATGTATGAGGAGAGAGCATAGAATTCATAATAACTGTGAATAATTAGATTTATTTTGATAGCATTGCGTCATGACTTAAATGTATGTAAATTTCTTTATATTATAATATAAGTTCAATTACTATTCCTGAGATTTAAATGTTAGTTTAAGGCGTAGTTTAGATGAATTGAAATAAATATGTTTCCCAACTAGTTAGTTTAAATAGCTTAATGAAGCAACAGCAAGCTTTTACTCCTGTTCTGATGTATTTAAAGATTCAGACTCTTAGATCTTCTGGGTCTGACATTCCTTAAAAAATTACGACTTGCTTTGATTTGTTGGAAAATAAAATCGCGTAGATCCAAGACCGATGAATAGCCTTGACTGATACAGTTTTAGGCATGTGAGTACCGTTTCAATTTCATCATATTGACGATATAATGAGAGAGCGTTTAAGATGCACTTATCAATATTTTAAGTGCAATACAAATGATGATTTCGTTCACTCGTTTCGTAATAGGGCAAAACATTTCATATTTCGCTAATTATGATATTTATTTTATTTATTTAACACTTTATCGCACTTAAACACTAGAAGCAAATGACATAAACAGATGTTAGAACATATAAGAGCAACGGGCGGCCTTATCGCTAATAAGCGATCTCTTCCAGACAACCCGCACGATAAAAGAATACTTAAAATATAATAAGACAGGTGCAAAGGGTGCGAACTATACAAAAAATAATAATAATAATAATACAAAAACAAAACACAACATACATTAAAATAAGAAAAACCGAAAAATATGCTAATTTAAATCTAGAATTATAAATCATTATATTGAAGACAAGAAATGCTTACGAAGAAGTGATTTGAAAGATGATAGTGAGGATGGCTGATCGAATAGGATCGGGAAGTGAGTTCCAAAGCTTTATAGCGGACACATTGATTTTATAACTTGTTAGTTGCTTTTAAGAAAACCTTTTTAGATAATAGCATAGCATTAAGTAATAGCATAAAAACATGTGTATATTATATGAAATTTAATTATATAACAGAGGAACAAATATTGCCAAATACTGCGGTCGGCAGCATAAATCATATTGCGATTTGCCGAATAATTAATAATGATGCGGTTCATTAGAAATAATGATCGTTAACGTTTTCATATTTAAAATTGTCTATTGTACGTAGTAATTTATCATTATGAATTGAGATAGTCAATTTTACATAATGATCGTATTGCACGCAGTTCATTTTTGTAAAGTGTTCATTTAAGCGTTTGCTTGAGAAAACTCCAACTCATAATATCTTTATTCAAGTAGGTATTTATAAAGACACTTTTGAATCGTCAATTTTTACACTACCACCGGTTCGGAAGGTAGTCATCTACCGAGAAGAACCGGCAAGAAACTCGATAGCTGCTCTTTTAAAATAAACAATTAATACAAAAATATGTTACTCACAATTCAAATAACAAAGCATTGTAAGGCTACTCAAGAATTAAACTGTCCCGATGCTGAGCCAATTGCCTACACATTAAAAGGATCTTTGTCCTCTAAATATTTGTTTACGGTATAGAAAAACTTTTATTACTTCAGTACGCCAATCTTTTTTTAAAAATGTCTGCTCCACACCTGAGGGTTTCGTTCGTTGTTTATAAACTATCCCATATAACTATAATCCATTTAGGGACTCCTGTAATACCACTAAGCTACAGATTATCCGTTCAAAGGACACGTGATATTTCGTTAGTACTATAAATTACCCCAAGGTTTAAACAAGAGACGCCGCGTACAGGTAATGTTTCTCACAGCGACAGGGTCAGAGGTGAGCATCGAACCTAAGACTTGTTTCTAACCTAGACTTTCCACAGTGACCTTAAATGGTACCGAGTTTCACTTAGGACTAAAGAGAAATATTCAAACTGAACCTTTATATATTTCTATTGATTTCAATCAATTTGAACTATGTCAATGATTTTGTAAAACCTATTTTTCGTTTGAACTGATGATAAAAATCTCGTCCATAGCAAGCATACAACGTAAAAGCTTACTGACAAACGAATAAAAATATATAAGTCCTAACATATATATTAAACTTAATCCACCGGTTAAAGGTCTGCGTCAGATGCAACCATCTGGTTTTGTTGAAAAACAATTTTAACTTAATTGCGTTATAATTTGAATGGAACGTCTTATATTTATGGTCAAAAGCATTAGACCACAAGCAACAAAGCCTTGGTAATCAAAGTGAAGGGTGTCATCAATAAGTAACGAACTTTAAGGCCAATTTTGAGTGTTGCAATAATGCCTTGATTCATTCTCCTGCGAAATACATTATGAGGACAATCCAAATAATAATAACACAATCGAGATTTGAAAATGTCTATATTCCAATTAGTATTTGTAAACCTTCCAAAAAAAAACAATTATTTGTCGAGATGACATTAAAAGTTGTTTAGCATGATGTAGACAACCCAGCCATTCTGCACATCACGAGTCAATGTATACGATGAGATGATATAGAAGTGTATATATGCTATTGCTAATAAGTAGCCCAGCAATTGAATAGCGATCTACCAATTTAGCACAAAACATAAAAAAAAATGTTTTTAAACTAATACCAATAACATTATCATTTTCGACAGGACTGACAATAATTATATTAATGAGGTAGTTTACTTGTAAACTACTATCCATTGTAAACAAATAGGAAAAACTAAAAAAAATCCTTTAACCAACTTACGTAATAGTAATCTGATGATTAATGTTCAGTCAAAAAAAGGTTATTAATGAATCTAGTGTCGCGTTTCCCACAACGTTGTGTGAACTTTTCGCTATTGTAATGAGAACAGACAAATCAACGACTAAAGATCACATTTCGGTTTATAGCTAACATAATTATAGTTGTATTGGCATTATATTGTTATTAGGCTCTTATAAATAATTAATAATAGTTTTTTCCGGCTCATTAGGCATTCTTTGCTGGCTGAGCTTCGCTACCCAACAATCCTCGGCCAGAAAATCCGCGTTTGATCACCCTAATTAATCGTTTTCAAAACTCTGCACCAGAATGTGATGTTTTTATGACATGGTTAGCAATGATAGTGAAAGAATATAAGCGGCTGTAACATTTAAGTTTTTAATTTTTTGTGTCTCATTTTGGCTTCGGTAGTAAATTAATAAATAAATAACTAGTATAGTATCCAGTTTTTGGAACACACTGGTTAGATGCTGGAGTAACAATCTGTAGTACGTCATGACCTGATACATCCGTGAACTTTAACATAAAAAAGCTCCAAAAGAGTAAATACTCATACGTACGTATTAATAACACTTTAAAGCTTTTTATATTTACTGAGAACGGAAATTGAAGACAGACTAATTTGTATATTAATAAAATACATAAGTATTTATGTTCTGTATTTATTGGTATATAAGGCTATTAATTTTGAAGTAAATAAAATAATTAAGTTTGTAATTGAAATCTAAATGCATCTTTCCAAATTAAAGATTTTTCAGTTTGACACATTGTCTGTGATAAACACATATTTTGTAAGGGCATATTAAGAAATTTTTATTTGCATAAATGATTATAACGAATGTGCAAATCAGTGTTAGTTTGTCACTGTTTGACCTCAAAACAGCCGAGCGTAAAACTGATTCAAACGTATTGGGTAATTTTTAAACATTACAACATTTTATTGTTTTCTTTGGATCATACTGTATAATAATATACTGGGCATTGGGACATCAGTGGTATATATATATATATTGCAAAAGCTACAAGTTTCGTGTTCGTTCAAAATAATATTTATTATTATATAGCTTTTATTGATTAGTTTAGTTAGTCATATGTCTCTTTTTTGGTCCTATGATATCATGTGTTGCATAATTATAAAAAAATCAGGGTTTCATACTAAATCAAAGCTTTTTTTTTCACCTATAGATAGATTTCAGTCATTTCTGCTATTTATGACATTTGAACTCTATACATGTTTAGTAGATATGTATTTATAATAAATCTGTTCATCAGGAAATACTTGCAGAATCGAATTAAAGACGAACCAATTTCCAAATCGATATTGTGCGGATTGACGATCAATTCATCTAATAGTTACATTCATTTGCTCTCAATTCATGACAATAGGATCGTAAACTTATGTAGTAACTATTCTAGTAACAAGATTATTATATAACTTGTATTTAATTCGTATCGTAAATTGTGAAAAGAGCCATCTGTATTTTGAAATTGGAACTAAAAATAAAAATCGGGTAACACCGCGACTGGAATAAGGCGACAGTGGAACTGCATTGAAGTAACTGTACAGTGTTTTAAAACTAAATTTTACTAAATGTATAAGTTATATTAGACGTGTGAATTTTTTATTACGTACATACTTTTAATACTGTATCACAGATAACAAACAATGGTCTTGATTCCCGGTTTGGTAATGTTATCACTTTACCTATGTATAAAGCTCTATCCCAAACATCATTAAAAACACCTTATAATTTATCGCACAAAAATTATTGTATACAATATACAAAAATTACAAACAATACAAATATCACCGCAGATGTTACATAAACTTAATACATAGAAATCTATACATGACCTAAAGATGCAATGCTTACATTTCGTGACTACAGTGAAAGCGAAAACAGAATGTTGAGAACAGTTGGGGTCATTCAAAAAACGTGCTTTGTTATGTATAATTTATAATTGTCTTAAACACGGTACACGGATATTATGTATGGATTTTATTTATAAAATGTCTCTTCCTAAAATGCAATTATTCTATTGCATTCATAACTACAGTGCTGTTATGATAAATACTTCTTAATTACCTTAAGTAGTGCAAATAGATTGTTCTTTTTTTATAAATATGTATTGAACATTCCGGTTTCCGCATAAGGTATTCCTATACCTGATGCGGAAACCGGTGCCCATCCTTTACCCCTTCCCTCGTTCCTCTCCCCTTTAAAGGCCGGCAACGCACTCACGAGCTACCAGCCGCGTAAGTGTCTATGGGCGGCGGTTTCACCTTTATGGTGGGCCGCCTGCTCGTTTGCCCCCTCTTCTATAAAAAATAAAAAAAACCTGATTTAAATTAAAATCCGGGGATCAAAATTGTGAATGCAACCACAGTTTAATATTAATGAATATAATTCAATCAACGTGTTTTATTAACGCAACTGTTTGAGTTATTCTGTGGATAAGGTCAACATGCGGAAATAATAAAAACATAAGTTGCATATTTTGTTTGAAGATGAACTCATGTTACATTTCCTATTTCGTAATATAAACGTTTTGCAACTCTTGCGCAGTGTTTAATAGTAAATGCTTTGACAGCTACCTGTTAACAGTTGGTTCGATCACTGGTGAAATAATTATTGTGTTTTTAGTAGTTCTTCAAACTACTAGAGAAACACTACATATCTCACCATTGATTTTGTTTTATGTAGTTATTTGCTTGCTATGTACATATACACAAAGCTAGCTTTAAAAATCAAGGGATAGACACAAAAATCTGTGGCATGTAGACGTATTAATAAAACATGTGTCGGCAATTGGCTCAGCATCGGGACAGTTCAATTCTTGAGTAGCCTTACAATGCTTTGTTATTTTAATTGTCAGTAGCACAATTTTGTATTAATTGTTTATTTTAAAAGAGCAGCTATCGAGTTTCTTGCCGGGTCTTCTCGGTAGATGACTGCCTTCCGAACCGGTGGTAGTGTAAAAATTGACGATTCAAAAGTGTTCATATAAAGACCTACTTGAATAAAGATATTTTGAGTTTATTAGGAAACACTTTAAGCGCTTTTATTTATTGCATTTCAATTTGTCAATAGATAAAAAAGCGATGACTAATCACATATAGTTACATGTTGGCATATTATATAATATGAATGGCATATTATAGCATATTATATAATTGTTTTGTGTACGAAATCACCAATTGTAAAGAACGTAACATGTCTAACTCGTAACATAATTTTTGATTCAAAAGCATCAATTCAACCTTTCACATGTTTATTTAATCATCATCATTGTTCATCTCATATATATAGTGTAAGATAAAGAACTTAAGAGAAATATAAAGATAAGAACTTCTACGGTCACATGCAGACGTCTTAAACCGGCACGAATACACGGCTTCCCTCGTAAAGATGGTCCCCGTATTATATGTTATTAAAAAAAATACTAAAAATAGGGGTTGGTGATAAAAGGGTAAAAATTTTCGGGTTGTATGTATTTTTAATACCACATTATAAAAACAAAAAAATATTATCAAAAAATAAAGAAAATATTAAACAAACTAAAAATAAATAATGAAAAATAGATAGCAGCAGATTCTCAGACCTAGTAAATACGCATATAAAATTTGTTAAAAATCGGTCAAGCCGTTTCGGGGAAGTACGGTAAGTAACAGTTACATGTTAATTTTAATGCTCAGCCTTAGTTGAAATAAATACCGCGTCTACTCAAAAAAAAGCTTTTGAGAGATTAATTGATTTTTGAGCTGCGCTATTCTCCAACCATTGTCCATTGTGGGTTCGATCCCCAGCAGTTGATGCATCGTACTTAGAACAATAGGTAATCTTTACATGTTAAGTGGGCCTTGAATTTATCTTTTAACAATTTGTAATGTTTTATTTGGAGTATTTTACATAACAAGTTACAAGTACCATACCACGAATAGATTTCGGTAAGTTTGAATATATATCTAACTCGAGGTAGACAGATACGTTAAAGTATGTCGATTATGTCGACTTACTATGATTGTGATTTCCGGCATCCCTTATAAAATAGACACTTTGAAAAATATTTATACAAATAATGATAGCAATTTTATTATTTAAAAAAAAAAACAAAAAAGGTTCTTCAAAGTGAATTTAAAAATTTTATAATTTAAATTGGCATGATAAAGTTATCACTTTTAAATCTCTCCTTCGAAGAGCATGTATTGTCCGTAATGTAATTAATTATATTTTTAGATTCAAATCCGCTTATTTTTCCTGTTTTACATAATTTAGTCTATGTTGTGTTTTTGTTTTTTTTGCACATTTTAACATCATCTACTTCTACTGCTTAAATGCAATAAAGTGTGAATAAATAAATACACAAACCTTTATACACACGTGTGTGTTAAATATATTAAGGCTTATACTTTTTTTTTTTACAGAACATGCGGTGGTGCCTTCTCTTCGCGCTCTGCATGCTCGTGTGCAGCCACGGCGCATCAGAAAGCCAGTCTCGCTTTCGTAAGTATTTTGTCTTATGTCATATAAATTTCCACAATAACCAATCAAACGATTATTTGTTTTCTCTAATAACATCGTAACTTACTTAAAATAATATGTTTTGTTATTAATACGTAGATAAAGGTTTTATAACCGAATGACTTATAGCTGGTGACTTTTGTATATTATAAATGTTGTAACTCAACTAACTTATCGAATACATGTTAAATGGTTTTGAAATTCTATCAGGCGCATAATATTTGAAATCTTATGTTTGCTTTTATAGTCATAATAAACTATTATTATTTTATAATTATTCACTTAAATCACAATATCGTTAATACATAATCACTTTATGCTTTTATTAAAGAATAAAAGTCGATCAGTATGTAAACGACAAGATACTTACATCTTTTATTTAGATAAATTGTCATATTTAAAAGTAGAAATAAGTATTATAGTAGAGTAGTGTGGAATCTAGTAGAATTCTATAATTTTAACACTTACTAAACAAATTGTGTGTATCTAATTATGTATATAAACTAAATGTAACTAATATTATTATTTACAGAGCCGAGAAAACAAAGATCTAGGAATGGTATGTTACAAGGAAGAATTTCTTATTGTACGCCTGGACGCATTTTTATATATGATAAATAAGCCCAAATCTTTCTACACTACTCGCGAAGTCGTATCGTATCGGCTATCACTACCATAGAGCGAAGGAACTGTACCTTCAGGCATTGATTTTAGAACGCCGAGGAACTTCGCGAGTAGTGGAGCTATAAGTCTTGATTGTATCTTGGGGTTAGATTCAGTGGTGAAAGAATAAAATCCAAATTGTCCATGACATGGGACAAAGTCGATAATGACAATGGTTTTAAGTTGGTTTGTTTCTGCCACCGCGTTTGCAACTGTAATTGCTTGTCTAAGTATTTCTTGGTCTTTACTACACTCTTTCATATTTTTTGGGCGTATTGTTATTATTTGTATCTAAGGTTTTTTCATTCTGGTCATACGTTTCTTATTCACTCTTCTTATACAGTTTCTGTTCGTCTGCTAATTGATTTTGTCGTACTCCACTCATTTCTTCTTCTTTCCGCTTCTCGTCTTCTCTTCTCTGAGGTTTGTTTTTTGGTGGTGGAGTGATACTCGTTATCCTGCCTGAATTTAAGGCAATTTTACAGCCGACCAACTAGCTGATACGACAGATGATATGATTGGCCAACTTTTGAAGTGGATTCAGGGAATAACTGAACAACGAAACCGGAAAGGTCTGTCTAAAGATCCATCATTCGAAACTTATTTTTCATCCTTCCAGATTTATTTTCATTACATTTTTCTTTAGATTGATTATTTGGTAAAATATCTTACAGTACTCTGTTACCATTCTTGAATATAATGAAATAATATGATATCAAAACGTTGTCTCGTGAAACACCAATGTGTTTAGGGTTTGGTTAGAATATAATGATGTTTTTGACCTAGCACTATATTGCACAGCTGAGCTAAAACACAGTGCACATTGCAAAAGTTATGATATTTGTACTTTAAACTATTAAAAAGTTACTTTTAAAATTTCAGCTCGTCAGTACTTCGGGGGTAAACCAGATAGACCAAGGCCATTTGAACCGGCTTCATACCTCCCGCCAGCAACTGGTTATCCTGCAGCAGGATCACGACCAACACCGACCTACAATGAAGGGCCTTCACCGACTAACTCCCCATTCCAACCAAGCTCCCCATTCCAACCAAGCTCCCCATTCCAACCTTCACCAGATCAACCAGCCCAACCTCCGTATCCAACCAACTATCAACCAAACCAACCAACTATCCCATCGTACCAGCCTTCTCAAACTCCCGACCAACCATCAGAAACTCCATTCCAACCAAGTCCTACATATTTCCCCAATCAACCGAGTAACACAAATGACCCAGAAACAGATGAGCCCACAAATGGCTTCATTCCCAGTCAAACGTCTCCTGCCGAGCCCAGTCAACCAGACAGAACAGACGAAGCACCTGATACATCAAATGAACCACAGCAAACCGTAGAACCCGAAAATCCTATAAACACTGGTCCACAAATAACGCCAGTCGACGACGACGATGAAGATCGTCACCCTCCACACATTCACGCAATATCCGTCGATTGTGGCAAAGAAATGATGACAATTAATATAGAGTTTAACAAACCTTACAACGGAATCATTTACTCGCAAGATCACTTCAAGGAAGCCGACTGTGTATACGTCAGAGAAAACTCAAACCAAGCGAAATATTCCTTCACCGTCAGTCTAAACACATGTGGCACAAGGTTTTTCAGTGATTTCGAGAATGAAGGACAAGCGTACTTAGAAAATGTTTTGGTATTGCAAAACGAGCCTGGTATTCAGGAGGTTTGGGATCATATCCGCAGAGTGAGGTGTCTCTGGGAGGGAAATTTGACCAAGCAGCTAGTTTCATCGTTGAGTGTTGGAATGTTGAACCAGATAACAAGCAACTTCAGCGGTGACACGGCCATGGCACGTTTGGACATTCAGGCCGGCAGAGGTCCATTTGCACCTGAAGCCAACGGTTTAATAAAAATTGGAGAAACCATGACCCTCGTTGTGTCTGTTACTGGAGATGCCGGCTTCGACATTTTTGTTAGAGAATGTATAGCTCGCGACGCTGACAACAATAACGTAGTACCATTAACAGATTCAAACGGTTGTGTTCTTAAGCCGAAACTGTTTGGTGCGTTCCAAAAGACAAGAGACACTGGCAACACAGGCGCATCAATCATTGCATACGCATTTTTCAAAGCTTTCAAGTTCCCTGACGAGATGGACTTGATTATTCAATGTGAGGTAGAATTATGTAAAACAGACTGTGAAGTCTGCCCTAACCCGAGCAGTATAGAGCCAAGGAGAAAACGAAGAGACATAATCCACATTGGTAACCATACTATGGAACCAGTGACGACTATTGGTAAAGGTTTGAGGGTTGTTTTCGCTGAAGATTTACCAATAGAAACAGATTTTTGTTTATCACCAACCACGGCTATGTGGGGTTCCATATTAGTTCTGGCAGCGTCGTTATTAAGTAGTCTTACCGTATCGCATTGTTGGCAAAAATCGCGAGGTATAGTCAAGTTTACATAAATGTTAACACCAGTTTGCATGTGAATAATACTCAAGCTATCTGTAATTAATGTTAAGTAGATCTTAGAAATTATATTAATTTTAAGCCTACTAAGTAGTTACTGAACACTGCCAATAATAACTAATTAAAGTATTCTGTCAGTCAGACTTTTGTTGTGGTTATCTAATTCATTAATTTATGTTATACGTTTGTAAATAGTATTTTTTATTAAAAAAATAAGTGATTTACAATGTTTTATTTTATACTACCGTACTTAACTATTTATAACTAAAGTTATTTATAACTTTGATACGTCATTAAATTTATAAATAACTTTATTCACATAGGTAACTATGTTACACTTATGAATCGTCAAACACAAACAGACACATATAAATATGACACTTCAGCCATTTTGATGTAAGCAAGTGAATGCCGATCCGATTATATGTGACCATGATTATTTTTAATATCTTAAAAATGATACATTATGGTCCATTTATTTGTCCATTTATCTCTCCTAATGCATTATTTCGTTATAATAATGTAAATATATAAAACAATCTCCTAACTGATTTTAATAAATATACAGTGTAAACTCTATATAACGACACTAAAGACTGTTCATTTTATAGCGTTATGTGTGGGCGTTAATTGGAGAGAAAAAAAATGATTATATGGAATACAAGTTAAACCAACCAAAGCCAATTGATTTCGACGCTTTAGTGAGTTTGTCTTTAAATCGAGTGACGTTAATACTGTAATTGTAAAAACTACCACCAAGTAATAACAACCCTACTAAACTCAGTGCGGTTGTTAATTTAAACCACTGAGTTACTGAGAACCCTTGTAAATAAAGGATTGTTAACGATCCTAATTGTAAACAGAATTGTTGAATTTGTAAAAAAAAAACCACTAACAATATTTAACGTAATAATTTCAGTTTATTTATCCTTTTAGTGCTAAAAACTGAGTCTGATTCGACCTGATATGTTTTAGTGTAAATATTTGAAAATTATTATCTTACGTTTCTTAGCAATCGTTATATTTTTAGAAGTAGAACTACATTGTTCTGATTGAAAGAGCAGGCGCATATTTGGTTAGTTATAGTTAAACTTTGACTATGTAATAAACATAATATTAAGTAAGTCTATCGAGATTAGCACTGCCACGTTGTCATTTGCCACGTTAGAGTCCAATCTGCAGTACAGTCAGCATAATAGGTATTTGCAATTTTATAAAATATGTTCTTTCTTTCACCTACTCACCCCACATAATAATAATATATATATATATATATATATATATATATATATATATATATTTATTTATTGTCAACTTTAGTTTACCGTTCACTTTTTCTTTAATAAAATTAAGTATAATGGATTGACATAAGCAGAGCCTTGACACTAGCAACGTCACAGTTATACTAATATATATGATTGAAAGACGAAAGACGCCTCAATTTATGTTTTTTTTTTGCTAACGCTACAAACAATAAATATTTGACTACCAACTATTTACACGAGATAACTTTACAACTGTATTCACTGCAATAACGTTTAATTTATCAACATTAAAAAAAGAAGTATGCGTGAGTATAAACAAATTAAACCGATGGAAAATTTGGTATTTTTTAAATAAATAAAAAATATCTTGACTAGTAATCGTAATTTGGTAAAGTTTTACGAAAATCTTACGTCATATAAATCATGCTATTAAAGTCCTCTTTGACCATAGACTATAGCAACACATTCTTTTGTATTGTTGACATAGGGGGAAAAAAGCGGGTTTATTTCAAGAAAAACTAATTCGCCCACAGAAAACTGCAATGTTTTCACGTCAACAGCTTATCAGCCCTCCAAGGCTTACTTGGCTTAAGATTTTACCCTCGATATTGAAGTGGACAGCAACAGCAATTCTTTATCGATTTCTGACGCTTTTAGATTTACTTCTACGCCTTACCATTCACCCCATCTGCAACACTACATCGTCAGGTCTGTTTGCAACGGTCCTCCGACGATTCCAATCAATCGATTTATATGGAATATGCTTACCCCAAGTCGTGGTATACCTGTGCTGGCAGCCGGTTCCAAAGGTTGCGCGGCGAAGCCTGGCTTTAAGTATCTCAATGCATTTTTAATATATAAGTTTTACCAGCAATGAATCCCTCATTGCTGGCTAAGGTACGCTTTCGAACAAGCCTCCGCCGTCAAAGCTCCATTCCGCGTATGATCGCCCTAACGAATCATTTCCTTAGCTCTGCACCAGTATGTGACATTTTTATAACAGGCTTAGGAATGATAGTGGACGAATATAAGAGGTTGTTATATTTAAGTATAATTTAAGTTTAATTTTTTTGTATGTGATTTTTTAAACGTAAATAAATAAATTTTGGACAAAATGTTTAAGACCGAAACGAATAATAAAATTAAAATAAAACAGAACCAGAACTAAACCGTTGTATATAGCTTTAGTAAATAAACACACACTTTGTTAACTAATCCCACGTAATAAAATGCGAATCAAATGTTGTTCCACAATAAATGTACAACGCGATGTACTCTTAAAGTGTTAAGTGTAATGATATTAATAGTTTGTTCAATCGTGTTACAATGAGTGGAAAATTAAAGATGTCATCGTTGTTAGTGCAAACTCTAGCGACTTTTAGCAGTTAGTATTAAAAATGTTCACAGTTTATTACAGGTGTTATAAACTGAGAGATTTTGATGTATGTTCGCTGAATGCTTTTTTGACATGACACTTTATTGTTCATATAGGACATGATGTCCAAACATACATTCAACGGGAAGACTGTCAGCCGTTTAACGTTATCTTAGCTTAACTTTGTGCACTGCATATGATGTAATGTTTTTTATATTATGATTTATCATATGTCAATATTTTATAAATAGTATACAGTGTAAACTCTATATAACGACACTGACTGTGCATTTTATGGCGTTATATTAGTTAAATCGAGAGAAGAAAAATCATTGTATAGAATACAAGCTAAATCAGATAAAAGTCAATTGTTTTCGACGCTTTAGAGAGATTAATCGAGTGACGTTACATGGAGTATTACACTGTAATTTAAAAACAAAGAATTAACTTATTGTCTTGTTACATAGTATATTCTTTCGTCTATAACGTTTAAATTATATAAGTAAAGAGGTTTTAAGTGAACGCTCTAAAACCAGAGACAATATTTTGTTCTAGTTGCCTATCTCACTGGACTCACTGGCTTTATATACGCCTGGCCATCATACACATATGAAACCTTCACTACAAACAAGACGGTGTTATCTGCCCCCCTAACTCCCACACAAATGTCTTTATTGGGGAGCTTAACCAACATTGGGGGGCTGATTGGAACCCCCCTTTGCGCGTTGGTCATTGATAGAATCGGGAGGCGGTATTCCGCAATGCTGTTTGGGTTGCCTCACGTGGTACGTTATAAGAAGTTAATGTAAATGTTCGAAATTTGAAAACTAAATTAATAAATAGAATTTTTGTAAATGGTATTTAGTAATCAGGAGACAAAACTCTATATAAGCCGAGTGCGAATCCTTATAGATATATTTTTTCCAAAGACAAGGAGGCTAGTCACCTGTGCCTGGAATGTTTTGTCACGATTCTTGGGTGTCCAGAACTGCCAATTTTCTCACGTTTGCCATAACTCTATGAACAAGTGTAAATTTTTGCATTAAAAATTAAAATCAAAATTATATTTATTTACGTAGGTGACTATGGTAAATTTATGAACGAAAATATAATTTCAGATATGCTGGGCAATTATATCAATGACAAAATCAATCAATCTCGTCATGTTCGCAATTGGGTTGGCTGGTTTGGGCGCGGGTGGTCAGGCCGTATCGACCGTCTACATATCCGAGATATCTGACGACTCTATAAGGGGCGCTCTCACATCATCCACCGTGTCCGCGTATTTCATAGGCCTCCTTCTCTCCTACCTTTTGGGGGGGCAACTGACATATCACCAAGTTCTATACTCACACTTGGCATTGTCTGTGCTGTATATATTGTTATTAACATTACTAAAGGAATCTCCAGTATTTTTGGTACAACGTGGCAAAGAAAAGGTTGGTTTATTTAATTATCTTTATTTCTTAAATAAAACTAACCAATACGACTTAGGGTCCGAAAAGGCCGGCAACGCAACGAGCCACGTGAGTGTCTATGGGTGGTGACTACACCTTTATGGTGTGCCTACTTCTTTGCCCTTATATAAAAAAATAGAGAATATATGTGAAATATGGACTAATTATATGATTATGATTATGTTACATAATGCGTTGTGTCCTGTCAGAAAATAAAGGCAATACGTACTCTATACTATAAGCTTAAGAAAGCCTGAATTGAGTTATAATATACTAAATCAGTTTATTAACAATATACTATAATAGACTACTGACTGTAGTCTTAGGGCACCAGAGCACTATAAGCGTCTATTAAAGAATTAAGTGGGTGTCTGTTTTAGTATCGCTGACGTAACGAAGACGAACTTTGCGGGTAGTTAGACAAAAATAAAAAACTATCGAAATAAAAGCGTGTCAGTGTTAAAAATAGTTTATTTCGAGAATTTAATTTAAACCGATCATATATCTGTACATTTTTGTGCTTGTTAATAAGGGATTCGTTTCATAAATTTATTGTGAGTAGCCTTACAATGCTTTTGTTTATTTGAATTAGTCATGTGAGTAACATAATTTTGTATGCAATGTTTATTTTAAAAGGGGCAGCTATCGAGTTTCTTGCCGGTTCTTCTCGGTAGATAACTGTCTTCCGAACCGGTGGTAGTGTAAAAATTGATGATTCAGAAGTGTCCTTATTGAAAGACCTAATTGAAAATATCTCTATTTTGAGTGAGAGGTTTAATTGATGAACGATTTGTCTGATGTATGGTAATCGGAAAAAATATTATCTATCATAACCTTAATTTAGATTATTTTTAATTTTTCAATATTAAGTGTTTGCATACACTTCATGTGGATATTAATTGTCTATGTATACTGTTTTCAGGAAGCTGCCGAATCAATAGCGTTCTATAGACGAGTGGGAGTCGCTTCAAAGGAGGTTGAAAGGGAAATAAATAAAATAAAAATGCAGTTAGACCCCAGATTTGAGATGATACTTCAAAATAATGAAGGTAAAGTCACTATATTTATTTATTTACCTCCACATAAAATCGTATCAGCGATCACAAGGGTAGGTATATTAATAATTTTCTTCTTATAAATAATTATTTGTAATTATTAACTCGTGAAAACTCTTTAAAAGTCAAATAGATAATATGTGTTATGGTTTTATTCCAGATCCCGCTGTGGTAAAGCAGTTACTGGAAAAACCAAGAGAAGATACAAAAAAGGAGCCATCGTGGAAATTTTTATGTGAGTTTGCCTAAAATTTTCAATAACATATCAAACTTATTTTTTAATCATTAATACCAATAATTATATCTGTAATATAAATACAGAATCCAACAGGTTTTAGAACTAGATAACCTACAAAGATTTATTTTATAGAATTACTTGATTACTTGATTACTTGATAAGTCGTATTATTTCTTAAATACATATACATATATACAAATTATCGTAATGGACTATTATTACGATAATTGTGACTTCCAATTTTTCGAACAAATATTAATTTAAAAAAGTCTGTCATAAGTCACTTGTGGGCCCCGTTAAAATAATCTTTATTGTAGCAAACCTGTTGTTTGCCTGTCAGAGGATGGGTAAAAAGTTTATAGTTTTTGTCATACAAGCATTAAAATCAATCAACAATTTCGTAATACACCCAACACAATTCCATTTAACTTTCTGGAAGGCTTTCTACTGACCTACTTTTAGTTTAGTGTACAGTAAAACAATATAGGTTGTAAAAGATTCACATACTAAGAGTAGGTTTTCTCTCGGGTCGATTGCGTCATATCTGAGCGTCGTGGTCAGCCGGGTGGGATCTGGAGCTGCATGTCTCCATTGGAGTCTATCCAACGGTGGTATATTTGAAGACGAGTCTTATACATATATAGATACAGCCTAATGAAGTTGATAGTTGTGGGAAAGGTCGTCGTTAGTAGAAAGGCTGGCATAAGAAAGAAGTCGTAGTTGCGTAATATCCAGGAATGGACTGCTGCTGAGGAGCTATAATACCGCAGAACTAAGAAAAGAGAGGCTGCCGGGAAGCTGATTAACACCTTCACTTGTTAGAGAGGCACTCTTAGAAGAAGAAGTCTTTCACTTGACGCGTGATCGTTTGCCACAGTGTTACTGGAAACATTTGTACCAAATTCTCGTCGGTCATCAGTCAGCATTGTGTTGCCAAAATAGGCGACTATGCGTTGCCGGCATATAAAATAACGTTTTTTTTTTTAATTTACAGTAAAATCAGAATCATCCAAAGGGGCACTATTCGCTGTCCTCTTCTGTATGGCAATAAACATACTTATGGGTCCCATCGTTCTTCAAGTGTACGCTGAGCCACTATTCAAGGAAGCTGTTCCAACAATGCAGCCAAATCTATGCTCCATACTACTGGCTGTTGATTATCTGGCTGCTGCATTAGTCTGCGCATTCATCATAGACAAGTTTGGAAGGAAGGTACTTTATGGTTCTACAATTTAATATTCTTAAAGTCAGAATATATCACCAAATTAATTTGTAACAAACGTAAAACGCGAGTAAAGAATTTTCTGGTTGAAAGGTCATACAGTTAACGAAAATCTAGAGGACAAAGATTTCTTTAATGTGATGGAAATTAGCTCAGCATCGGAACAGTTTAATTCTTGAGGCTATACATCGCTTTAGTTATTTGAATTGGCCATGTAATAAACATAATTATATATGGAATGATTATTTTAAAAGAGCAGCTATTCGGCCTTCCGAACCAGTGGTTTTAATTTAAAGATGTTTTGTCCATGTAGTGCCTAAACACAATAACTAAAAGCTCATTAATGTTTAGTTTCCTTTCCATTTCTCCTTTTACGGTTGCCTGCAAGAAATCGCTGAAAGCGATAAGGCTGCCAGTTGCTCTCATCAATATAATTGTATATTTCAATTTTAAATATAGCAAATATGTGTTAATAAATAACCTTACTAAAATAACTAAACATATAAATATAATATAATAAAATAAAAGAACTATAGCAGTATTTTCCCTCTGTTTTCCGATATTTTCATGACGTCATCTTTTTTTGAACTTTTACAATAGAAATAGGGTTGTACATACTACGCGTTTCCTATTTATGACTTGTCAATAAATTTAAATCCGTCATCAATGGGAAATTAATTAAAAATCGTATGTCAAAAATAATTATATCACGGATGCTGCTTGAAAAGGAATTGTTCTGATGGAAGATTTATTACTAACTGATTTTAATCCCTACAGTCAGATTGTAAAAAGACCACCATAAAATGACACCCCACTGAGTTTCGTATGGGTTCTTCTTAGCTAAGAGCAGTGAACCCATGAAAACTTCTAACTTAACATCGGTTCACTGTGAGTCAAAGTTAAAATATATTTAAAGTCAAAATATCTTTATTCATTTGGGTACATAGGACCATTTTGAATCGTCTTAAATCTAAGTGATTCTACGCCTGTTCGTACGCGACCAAGCTGAGAAGAAGCAGGCAAGAAACTCCACTTGGTTGATTTTTTTTTTTTGGAAATGATTCAAGCATTTCATTCCCAAACCTTTTCATCATCAAAAAAACTATTTATTATAGGACCGTTTTAAAATGTCTTAATGTAAGTGATTCTACTACGACTTGGTTGGTTGATTAACTCAATTTTATTTCATTTTTAAGTCATAGACAATCTATAGATAAACCAATTCGTTTTTTACAGAGTCTGATGACAAGCACATCAATAGCGTCAGGTTTCTTTAATATCCTTTTGGGTACCCAATTGCAGTTCCATTGGGCTCCTCATTGGTTCACAGCGTTTGTGATATACGCTTACAGCTTCGTATTTAACCTTGGGGCTGCCGTGGTACCATTCGTGTTAACTGCTGAAGTGTTTTTACCAGAGGTAAGTATTGATAAATGATTCTACCATACTCAACGGTAGCAAGTCGAGTGATAATAATATTCGTTTGTTCTTAGGACAATCGAAAATAGGATTCCAATCTATTTTATTGTTGCATTCAAAAATTGAGAAATAGAACAACTTTTTAAAACAATAATTTATATTTCGTTAATAATACAATAAAATCAAATTATTACGTTCTGTGTCTGTGTGTGCATTTGTGAGTGATTTAGTCGACAAATGTTTAAGATCTAGATTGTAACAAGGTTTTATTTTTCTCAGTTGTCTAGATTATATAAATGTAAAGAAAACGGAACAGTTTCATATAAATATTTAGTTAAGTTATGAGTGATAGTTATTACGCGAATTTATGACAATCTTTAACGGATTTAAGTAAATTATATAATTTGACTTTTTTTATACATCTATTCACTGTCATAAATAATACTGAATCAAGTATTATTTATGACAGTAGTTATAGTTAAGGCTAAAAAGTTCGTACACAGACTATATAACAGCTTTTAATTATGTTAAAATAAATGTAAGCTATAAACAAATGCGTCTATCAAAACGGCAAGATGGCGTATTTGAAACACAGAAATCCGTCGCCAAGATTTGTGGCGCCACTCCTTTTTTAGTCTAATTAAAACGTGCAATTCCTGCAGGTTTCGCATTCCAGTTCCAGTTAGCATTTGCTCGTAAAGAAAAGTGGCGTTTTATTTTTAGTTATATCATGTTCGCAGCTGTGCTCTGACTCTTAATATGAGAACAGTGTCAACTATAACGACCATGATGGGACAATGCATTTTACGGCGTTATATAGAGTATAATAAATGCATAGAAGATAAATCATCATACGGAATACAAGCTAAACCAACCAAAGCCAATTGATTTCGACTCTTTAGAGAGTTTGTCGCTATATCGAGTGACGTGTAGTTACACTGTATTTTTCAACCTAAAAAACTGTTTCTCATTATAGAGTAAAAACAATTAGACAGAGACAAAAAAATACTTTAGTTTAGTTAAGTGATGTTACATGGAGTTGACACTTCATAAATGATAATAACAAACACTTTACTTTCAGGTCCGAGGTATCTGTAGCAGTTTGTCTATGGTGTGTATGTGGGTAACAAACTTTGTGACACTCATAATATTCAACCCGCTGGTAGACCAACTGGGGCTTGGGGCAACGTTCTATGTGTTTGCCGTAATTTGCTTCATAGGTGGTATTTACAGCCAACTGTGGCTTCCAGAGACGAAGGGCTTATCCGCTGATCAAATACAGCCTTTGTTCATGAAGAAAAAGTCCTGAAATAGTTATTATAATTTATTATTTATTATTAAAATAGGAATGTCTAGTTAAAATGTTTTTGTTAATAATACATCATAGAAATTTTCATAGACTTTCTCAAGTGCTTCCTAAAAGGTCTCACGAGCTCCCAGTCACGTGAAGGCGATTACACCTTTATGGTGTCTCCATCTGGTTGCCCCCTCTTCTTTAAAAAATGACGAAATTATATAACCTCAATATTTTAATTCATTATAGGTGTGTAGATATATTATATAAAAAAACAAATATCATATGAATGCCGTGTTTGTAGATTCGTTCAATTATTCATAGAATGACCGAAATACTAACGATTTGCGTTGTCATTATATACATTTAAATATTTAAATCCATTCACATATATACGTCTAGTATTTTTCCATGGAATTACTCTTATCATTCTTATATACAAAAACCAAGCAGTGTTATTGTTTATTTAACGATGAATAAATCCGAGATTTAATAAATACGTTGCTAACTGGACTTTAATGTTAATTTTGCCCTTGTCGAGATAAAAAAAAATATTTTATAAGTAATGCTGAATGTATAATGGGACGGACATTGATATTTTTTGACACCCCTCAAGCCGGCTAACATTACCACCGGTTCGGGAGGCTATACCGAGAAGAGCCAGTAACTCGATGGCTGCTTTTAAAAAAAATAAAGATATCAAATACTAACATGAAATTAAAATTATAAAAGCATTAGGCTAGTCAAGAATTGAAGTGTTGAATTCTGAGTTATTGCTGACACATTCTAAGGTTCTTTGTCCTCTAAATATTAACTGTTTAGTATATTGTGACATCTAGAAGACCTTTTACTTTATTCAAACAAAATTAAACCCATTTTTTTTGCAGTACCAAATCTAGTAATTATAATTATTTATATATATATATATATATAAATTAATCGTATTTTAGGCTGCTGATATTACATATACAGTATAGATTTAGCGCGTATAAACTTTCAATTTTCTTTGTTATAAAAAATTAATAAAAACACATCACATCACATTTTGTTTGTTTCGATGCAAAATCCCTATATTTTTTCGTCATCTGGCCCATGCCCCAGTGGGTCATACAAGTGAAACGACCTTTAATCGCGCCAAAATGCAATTTGACCTAAAGATCTTAACTCGCTTTGTCGAAAAACTTGTTTGCATTACGCTGTATAAAAATTTATCAGTTTCATTTGCTCCGTTGAATACGCCGCTAGTGTCAAACATAAAAATGTAGATAGTTTAATTTGTTTGTTATCTGTGTTTTTGACCTCGCACGACTTAAACATACATGGTTCGTATTGTTTTTATTGACAATTCACAAACTCACACAAAAGAATCATTGTTAAATAATCTATTAATATAAGTTATATAATTTTTTCAATAACTAAGAAATTTATATAACTCATCTGCCGCCTCAAGGGCCGCAACGTACCCGTGCGGCGTATTTGAAAGATCCGTTCGAAATTTCTGAATAAGTGTGATTTTTGAGTTTCAAATATTTAAACGAAAAATCATTTATTTTAACATAAACTAATGCGATATTTAAAGCATTATTTAAATATAATTGAATATTCAAGTATTCTTAATAGAATTCAATTTTAATATTGGTCTCGTAAATAAAGTGTATAAGGTTATTTCAGAATGTTGTTAGGCATAATAAAAGCTAACACTAACAATATAATTTAGAATAATACTGCATAGATCATTCGAAGCCCCTTGTTCAAATATAGTTTATTCTCAAAGCCTTAAAGTATACTCCCCTCAAGTGCTCTTTTTGATGCCTCATCACACGGTTCTTCCAAGTGATCGCTGATACGATTCTATGTTAAAAGATCTAAATAAATGACATGTTAGACCGGGTAGCCACAATTGAGATCTTTACAACCGTACTGTGAAACATGCTTGGCGATTTAAAGGAGTGGCGAAGAGTTTCTTGCCAGTTCTTCTCGTCCGCTCTACGCCCTTCATTTGGGAACTGGCAGTAAATGTAGAGTCAAAAAAATATAACTACTCCTTTGGCAATTCATAAGTGTAGCGTTTTTATTTAATTTGAAAAAGTCCTATCCATCTTGTCGAAAATCGTATTCTCAGTACTTTTATATATATAGATATTCAAATTCTCGTGTCACAGTTGTTTAATAAACTAACGCAAATGGATATCCATTTTTTTTAGTCCAAAAAACTTGATTAGCTTATTATTTGTTACGGTATGGAACCAGCTACCCATCACGGTATTTCTTGACCAATACGACTTAGGGTCCTTCAAGAATAGAGGGTCTTTCTAAAATGCCGGCAACGCACTCACGAGCTGCCGCGTGTTTATTACTAACCATTGCGAAAAACACGTGCAATATCGACTTGAAATAAGACGTTTTAATGTAAGCGTGTGTTTTAATGAGGTGAAAAGTGCAATATGTTTGGTAATAGTGATTAAATTCAGTCTCGGATTTGAGTCGGTTAAATAAAAGAAATCTATTTATGAAGATGATATCAACGATAACGAGATTTGGATCGACAAGAGCTGGTTTTAAATAAGATTAAATTTATATAAATCGTAGAACGAATAAAATTTAATCGCCAATAATAATGTATTCGGTTCGGTTGACATTTTTATACACAAATTGATTCATTAAAAATAGTTCGATAAATTACTAAAAAGTATTGATATTTTTCTTAAATCTATAAAAAAGTTATAGAGAAAAAAATATTTTTTTATAAAAAATTGTCACTCTTGCTAATAATTTCTTTAATTTTTTATTTAGGTTAAAAAAAATAAAAAACATTTTTGTAGGCAATTAAACTTAATTAAACAACAAAGCTACTAACTATGACATTATTATTTTTTTTATACTTTCTGAGATATTGCGAAAAAAGTCTTTCACCCCTTTTACCAAAAGGGCGGCCGGGAACAAGGGTCGCGACCAAACAGAAGCTTAAGATTAAGGTCCTCCTTCTCCTCCTCCTTCAGTGACCCTCCACACATATCCCAAAAAAGCACCTTTCGGTCCTTAAGTTGTGCGATGTAGGAAAAACCTTAAAAAAGATATATATTAAATATAAACTCATTAACTCAAAATTATTTTAAAAAATTTTGATTGTTGTATAAGTAACCATGACAACGGTGCAAATTTAAATCCATATTTTAAGGCCACTTGTTACGGTATTGAAGTATCATATCAAAGCTAAGTGTATGACCTACCTTATTTAATCGTTTCAAGATTACAACGCAAATACAATTTCACCTAGAAACCCGTAGTAGCATCACGAGGTCGTACTTAAAATCCCGATATAGTATAACATTGGTGTAGCTTACGAGATAATTCTAAATATTAAATTAATAACATACACGGTTCCAATCAAATTCATATGTTTTTAATGAGTAACATAGGACAATTTCGAATCGTCTTAAATCTAAATGACTGTATGCCTGTTCGTACGCGACCAAGCTGAAGAGAAGCAGGCAAGAAACTTAGCTAGTCAATTCGAATCACGATCCCCGAATTTAATATATGCCAGAGGAAACTAATTGATGGGTGCTTGTATGCTTGCTTAAGCGAACTTATAAAACTTTTGTTTTGTTACGAAATCTTAATCTCTACTTAATTATACAATAGTTTTAAAAAATTGTTAAGAACTTTAACGGTACGTTTATTGTATTGACCAAACAGAGATGAGCCTGTGGGGTTTGGGCGCCATCTTGTTGTGGTGACACTCAGTTCGGGGTTCGGGTCAGTCTTTGGGATACAGAGAGAACATTCACCTGTTGACAGTGAAATCGGTTCCCTGAATCTGTTGCGCTTTATAATTGTGTACGCAAACTATAGTAATAGCCATGTTTTTCATTAGGTTTTTATAGATTTATTTAGTAAAGTTCATATACTTAATACTATACTTTAAATGTATTATTTATTTACGATCGAAGCCAAAAAACACATACAGTTTTTAACTTAAATCTAACATCCTCTCATATTCGTCCACTATCATTCCTAACCCTGTCATAAAAATGTCACATTCTGGTGCAGAGCTAATGAAACGTTAGGGCGATCATACGCGAAATTGGGCTTTGCCGGCGGAGGCTTGTTCGAAAATGGGGCAAACGGGCTAAAAGTGTACTTAATTTTTAAAAAGCAAACCTACACTTTTTCCTTTACTATTATTACTTACAAATCAGTAATACACACGATTTTCACTAAGATAAATTTGACACATTATCTTGATAACAATCATGTTACAACTAAGAATGGCGAGCGAGTGTATCTCGATTATAAATTGCGAATCAGCTTTATATTGTATTGTTAAAATTTATCATTCATTTGAAAAAATTTTAATCTTTTAAAATTTTTTAAAATTTATGGTTTTTAGAATCTATGACACATGTGTGTATATTTTTGAGTTTATCGAATATTTCTCACTGAAACTTCAATATAATTAATCAATTATACCTTAGAGATATCAATATAAGCCAGAGCGACAATAATTGGTGGAAATTTGATTGTTCTTATTTTCTTTCAAAAAATTATGAATACCTGGGAGCCCTATTTCAGAGGCCTACGGCATTGATTAGATAAGTGAGAAGAAATTTTATATCAAACACTTGACAATATAAATATATGAACTGCAAACACGTTGTTCATTTGTATTTTCATATTGGTGCTATTCGTTTGTGTTAACACTAGGTTTTCCGCAGGTAAACTGTTTTATTACCGGTTTATATATATATATAAATTTTCTAGCTATCACGTATTATATTATGAAAAATTAATGGCTAATAAGTAATTTGAATCTAGCCCAGTTTACTAATTAATATATTGAACTGTAGCAGTTGTAGATAATATTAGTTGCTATTCAATTGAATATTCTGTATTCTGTTCCATTATTTAACTTATTGTTATTTAGCACTCAATTGACACAAAATCTTCTCAAACGGTTCAAAGTTTCTGTTGTTACATGTTACTCTTACAACAATATATATTGGTAGAGTAATTTTAAAATGGTTCCAAGAGAATATATATATAGAATATATATATATATATAATAAGAATTGGTCGCCAAAAATGCCAATATTATAAAACAAAAGTTTGATTTAATATGTGATAGTACAGTGGGATTTGATAGTAATTAAAGCTTATGAATACAAATAACTTTTTGATATCACGAGCTCCCAGCCGCGTGAGTGTCTATGGGCGGCGTCTTCACTTTTATGGTGGGCCTCTTGCTCGTTTGCCCACTCTTCTATTAAAAAAAGCATAGAACGAAATTTTAATAAGAACAATAATAATAATATATTACAATATACGAACCATTTGCTGGCAATAAAAAAACCTCTTTCATAACATTGGCTTTTTTGTAATATACAATAGAAATATTGAAAAATATATATTTTTCAATTTATTTTATTGTTTCAATGGAGATTTGGTACATTACAAATAGACAAATGAGGGCTGAAATGTAAGAATTATAAAATCACGATTGAGTTTAACTTATTCAAAATTTGTTCAGCAAGTCCTATTATAGTGCTAAAGAAGTTATACGATAAAAAAAGCTTGGGAATGAATGGCCTTATGTGCTGATAGGAAATAAACACCGTAAACTTATTATGCACACAAGTGATCGCTTATACGATTATATATGGAAAAGATATAAATATTGAAAACTATTTAAAGAAAGCAACGTTCATATATATATGTATAAAAAGTTGGAATTTTTTATCTCGATTCATCTGGTGGCAAGATAACGATTTCAAATCACTTCGGTGCGTTAAAATTTGAATAAAATTTATTGACATGAGTTTCCGAGGAATATTTATTTATTTACGGCCGAAGCCAAAAAACACATACAGTTTTTAACTTAAATCTAACAACCTCTCATATTCCTCCACTATCATTCCTAACTCTGTCATAAAAATGTCACATACTGGTGCAAAGCTAATGAAACGATTCGTTAGGGCGATCAAACGCGGATTTGCTGGCCGAGGCTTGTTCGAAAGCGTACCTCAGCCAGCAATGGATGCCTCCTGAGCCGGTAAAAATTATAATATACATTCTTATTATATGTGATAATATTAATCACCTACGGTCTACAGACCTATTCTAATACTAGACACAAAAATATCGCAAAAGTCCATTTACGATTATCGCAAGAACAAAGTTTCTATTAGAAATTGACCATAATGTCATTTAAAAAAAAATCCGTATTTGTATAAAATTATGGTCAATGGTCATGGTCATGCTGTGAAAATGAGATTTGTCACAACGTGCCGCATGCTAGTGACAATAGACAAACGACAACCAACAAAATGGCGTAACCGGTTGATTCAAAACTTAATTTTTAAAGTACCAATATTGTTTCAATCAATGTATCGAATAATTAAAAATCATATATACATTAGCTCTGTGTGTTAAACATAAGTTTGTAATGTTAAACTCAAACTCGAAATATCTTTATTCAAGTAGGTCTTTATAAAGACACTTTTGAATCGTCAATTTTTACACAACCATCGGTTCGGAAGGCATCTACCGAGAAGAAACGGCAAGAAACTCGATAGCTGCTCTTTTAAAATAAACAATTAATACAAAATTGTGCTACTGACAATTAAAATTACAAAGTATTGTAAGGCTACTCAAGAATTGAACTGTCCCTTAGGTATGAGAACAAAGCTCAAACTCAAAATATCTTTATTCAATATGTACAAAACTTTAAAAACGTAATTTTTAAATTACCACCGGTTCGGGGGGCCATGTTGTCCGAAACCGGCCAGAAACTCGATTGCGACTGCTTTGATGCAATGTATTAGTTAATTAGTTATATTGTTTTTATTTATTATTCATAACCTCCAATTACCTTAATTTATATCATCTGTTCCACATAGAATCGTAAACGCGACAGTTTTTTTTGCTAAGTAAGTCAAGATATCCAAGTATCACGTCAGGATTCCATTTTCTTGTTACCGCTAAAGTGAGGGTACAATCTTACTAAGATACCCACAATTAAATTTTACAGTAACAATCATTTAGTTTGTGTATCATTCATATATCTTACGTACGTAGTTCGTAATGAGGACACGGAAGATGTAAAGAGTACCTTAGTGAATTAGTAAATCTTAGTTAACATCCGTTGACGCTAAGAATTGTGTTGTATTATTTATTTATTTTGAGTAAATAATTATAAAGTTGAAGCCGTGACACTCACGTGTCGGAAGCAGCCAGAGCTTAAAAGCACTTTATTGAAATGCCTGTAAATACAGGTAAAATTTACGTAGGTTTTTGGGGCCTGTACAAAAATATAAATAAAGATAATGAAAAAGAAGCGACCATAAGTTTTTTTTTTATTTATTCAAATCCAAAAACAATTTTATTTCATACATCTTAATGTATACGTCATTAAAAACCGCGCAACGGTTTGTCCATGCCGTTGTTCACTCAACTAACCTTATCCAACCAGAAGTGCGAAGAGGACACCCACCCTATCCCGCGTCATCCCCACGTTGCATCAAAAACATGCCTTTTAAAAACTGCTTGGTTTTTTCGGGTGCAGACAACAGTTTAGCGTGGGTCCGAGTCTAATTGATTTAGGTAAAGGGGTAGGAGATACTCCCAAGTGCGCTCGCCATAGCTGTTGTTGCAACGAGGCACTACGTATCTGGGCATGTAGTTTAACATGCGCAGGTACTGTGGCCTCTCGCAGAACTTCAGCGAGTTCACGTGGTGCATCTCCTCGCACACCAGAAAATATTGCGCCTTCTGTCTTATACTCACGATTTTGCAATACTCAAACAGAGCCCCCTCGTCGTGTTTCGTATATTATAAATACTATTACAGAATTCATCATTAATGGTTCTTATTTGTTTATATAAGCTCGTTGAAATATCGATTTCAATAATCCTTATAATAATCTACATACACTTCGAATATATATATATTTATTTTATAGAATAACTAGCTGATCCCGACAAACGTCGTTTTGCCAAAAAAAAAATATAAAAAATGTCTCTAAAATAGATGTTGGCCGATTCTCAGACCTACTCAATGTGCTCAAAAAATTTCAGGAGAATCGGTCAACCCGTTTCGGAGGTGTAAGGGAACGAAAACTGTGACACGAGAAGTTTATATATTAGATAGATGGCAGGACTTTCTGGTCTTTAATAAACGAAATAGTAAATAAGTTACAAACATCTTCATACTAGGATACAATGTCATAATTGTTTGCTAGTGTGAAGATTATAGTCTTGTATGAATTCCAACTGTTTTAAATGGTTAATTTAGGCGTACTAGTTTATATTTTTTAATATCTTTTTTACAGTTGTGCGCATACAACAGATATGGGGAATCTACGACAATATCAAGTTACACTAGCCTGTGAGTTTTTTTTATATAATTAAATACTTTTATGTTATTTAGCTCAGTATACTGATGTTTTAATTCAAACTTTAATGTCGCAATGTCTCCGAAAGCTGAAAATAAATCCATTTTTTATCTCTGTAATAGAGATATATGAGACGAGAACTGAGAATTCAGGCCTGGCGTATCGAGATTTCTCTCTTACGCAATGAACACTTGAACTTTGGACATGTGTGAAATGATATATCTTAGACAGGTATCTGATAGATTAATGAGATGATACTGAGTATTTAAGTCACCTAAAATTAATTTCTGTAAAAAAAACTTTAAAATTACTTTTTTAAGCACACACCAGCTAAGTGATTGTCTATGGGCGACTTTGACTTTATGGTGTGCCTCCTGCTTGGTTGCTGCCTGATCTATAATTTTTTTTTTTTAATTTTTAATGATTCAAACATAAAACACTATTAGAAGACAGTCCGCCGTCTCGAAAGTGTTATGTAATTTGTTCTCCTGTTATCATAGCGTCTAGTGTTATCAGTATTATCAAAGTATTGTAGTTTGTCAAAGGGGCGTTGTACGTATAGTACAATGTGATAATATCTATGCCAAATGTTTGCATGACGATTATTATCACATAGTGGAATGATAGTTTAATATTTAATGTTACGAATATTTAATGTTACAAAACATTTATATTACAAGTGTTTCATGTTACAAATATTTAATGTTACAAACAATTAAAGTTACAAATATTTAATGTTACAAATAATTAACGTTACATATATTTATGCTACATACCTTTTTGTTTGACATACTGATAATTTATTTTAATGCGTGGCTAAGAATCGACACACTAATCCTAGTGATGAGAATCTATGATCTATATTTTTCGAAAAAAATGCCAAATAAAATAATAATTACGAGTGAATAAATGAATTAACTTCTTTATATAGTTAATAAAAATACAAAAGGAAATGATTTATATTTCTACATAAAACAATTGAAACTGTTATTTAAATGAGCACAATAAATAAAACAGATCGAAAAATTACATTATCAAGTAATTTAAATAAACTTTTACAGGTTCTATGGGCAACTTCATTGTAGGCATTTTTTTCGTCTGGCCATCTTATACTATGGATCTATATACATCTGTGAACACGACGTTGCTATCTGAACCACTAACAGACACACAGGGTGCCCTTGTGGGCAGTTTACCAAGTTTAGGATGTATGGTCAGCACCATGCTCTCTGGATTCATGCTGAACACTTTTGGACGACAGAAAACTGGGTTGTGCATCGCTATGCCTTTTTTGGTACGTAACATATGGGTTATCTTCTTCATTTGTGTTTTTTATGTCTTATTCAAGTACCAATTTACCGATCTACCAGATTAATAATTAATTGGGGCATTGTGACTTAGTAGAAGCTTGCATGTATAAAAAAACATTGCTAAGGTCAGATTTTGAACCATGTAAAAAGTCTTTCTTGAATTAGGATTGTTGACAACATGGGTTCACTGCGCTCAATTGAGAAGATCCCACAATAAACACAGTGGGATTGTATGGTGGTTGTAAATTAAAAAATAGGTAGGTAAAAAATAGGTTGTAAATAATAAAACTCGTCTCCCGCTATACAAACATCCAGACATTGAGAAATCTGCAAGAAAGCATAAATTGGGACAATAATTATACTTGAAAAGGCGTCAATGATGCTTGGTTGTTTTGGCTTCGGCCGTAAATAAATGAATAAATCATTTACACAGATATTTTAAAATTTTTATTATTGCGATAAAGATGTTTCTTGTAAAAACTAAATAATATAACATTAACAGGAATTTAACATTTGATTATGAGACATGAAATTTTACAGCTCTCCTGGTTATTAATTGATCTCAGTTCGTCAGCTGCAATGCTGCTCCTCGGCAGATTCATAGCGGGACTTGCTGGTGGGGTGTGCTTTGTCCAAGGACCCGTGTTCATATCAGAAATTGCTGATCAATCTATTCGTGGACTATTGGCTGCTGGTATGTACACACACAGTGTAGCAATCTTTATTTTTCACTGTATAGTATTGATTTCCTTTATATTAATCCTTTCCTTTATATTAATCCTTTCCTTTAATATATAATAAGTATGGACATATTTCAATATATTGGCTCAGCATCGGGACAGTTCAATTCTTAGTCTTAGCAATGAGTAGCCTTACAATGCTTTGTTATTATAATTGAGAGTTGTCAATTAAAATAACAGTTTTGTCAATTTTGTATTAATTGTTTATTTTAAAAGAGCAGCTATCGAGTTTCTTGCCGGTTCTTCTCGGTAGATGACTGCCTTCCGAACCGGTGGTCGTGTAAAAATTGACGATTCAAAAGTGTCTTTATAAAGACATACTTGAATAAAGATGAGTTTGAGTTTATAATTTATTATTTAGCAACACAAAAACAAATTGAAATGGTTAGGTACTCTGCGTACCTATAATGACATTACCTCGTTGTATCGCGATGCATTGTTCTGTCACCGGTTCTGATAAGCGCCAAGTTAATATTTTTAAACGCCGCACAAGGTCTAAAATATATTTTCTTGTTAGCTGTTTAGTATACTAAGTTATTTTTAAGTAGTATCTAACAATTGTATAGCAATAAAGTATATATAACGACACTAAAGCGACTGTTAACGTTAAATGGAGAGAAGAAAAATCATTGTATGGTATACAAGCCAAACGAACCAAAGCCAATTGATTTTGACGCTTTAGAGAATTTGTCGTTATATCAAGTAACGTTACATGAAATTTACACTGTATAAGTATCTATCATATTACTTGCAGCACCCACCGCATTTTACTGTACCGGAGTGTTCGTATCGTTCCTGATGGGTTGGACGCTGACATTCAAATACATAATATGGATGAATATATTCTTCTGTGTTCTGTATGCTGCTTTAACGATATCCGTGAAAGAAAGTCCTGTGTTTTTACTGACAAAGAATAATGAAGAGGTAATACGGTTGTTAAATATTTAATTAAATGAGGTTTAATATTGATTACGCTTAAAATATATAGCTGAGTTTGTTGTGGACATCTTCTTACACCTTACTTAGATATAAGAAGTTGACCTTCACAAGTGTTTCGATATGGAATGTTGAAAAATATAGGTATTAAGTTGCAAATTTTTCTCAAACTCAAAATTGATTCTGAAGTAGGTCTTTATAAAGATACTTTTGAATCACCAATTTCTACACTACCTCCGATTCTGAAGGCAGTTATCAAACGATAAGAACCGGTAAAAAAACTCGATCGCTTTTTTTTATATATATTTTTTTTAAATAAAATTATGTTACATGATTAATTCAAATAACAAAAGCATTGTTGTGTATTGATAATTATATATAACTATATATAGCTGTTTCTTCTTTATTAAACGAATTTAAAAAATTGTGTTTTTTTAAATATCTATCTAGCTAGTTAGTTCTGGACTATTTGTTTTTTCATTCTAAATTGGATATTTTTAACCATATTTTCAGGAAGCCAGACAATCAATTGCGTATTATAAAGGAATGTCAGTTGACTCAAAGCCAGTATTGCAAGAATTGTCAAGACTGAAGCAACAGTTGATGCCGGCTTTTGAACTGATGACCATTACATCTGGTAATCTTATAAATTCAAACTTAGTAGTTCTTTATAAAGATACACTTTCGAATTGTCAATTTTTACACTACCACCGGTTCGGAAGTTATCTACCGAGAAGAACCGACAAAGAAATATAATAAACAAAAAATATGCTTTGGTGCCAAATTGAAAAATAAACTCGCCGAAAAACTATGGTTTATTTGGTCGCTGGAAGTGCTAAAATATGCATATAAATACAGAGTAAATATTATTTCGGTATATTTGACTAAAACAAATATTTATTTTTACATAGTTTGATAATTGCCGAGTGTGGCTTTTACTGAGAATATTAAAAATGCGTACTCCTTTCTAGCACTCCACACTAAACTAATTTAATGATATGTCCTGACTGAATGTCGATCTTCTATTGTTTGATCCCATACTAAGAAAACCCATACATATGAATTTTTATTACAGATGGTAAAATCGATGAAGCAGAGAAACTTAACCCAGACCAAACTGATGTTAACAACACACAAAAAATGCCACCATACAAGATGTTAAGTAAGTAGTTCATTTATTAATATAACACGAAGCAATTGTCTCCACCTTTTTCCTCCTCCTTTTTAGTTAAAGGTTCTTAGTACTTACATACGTAGTCTTAAATGACGAGCAAGCCTCGTCTATTAAGATTTTGATTACAATAGTGCTTAGAGAAAATTTGTACATAATTGAACAGTTTTGTGGAGAAAATATTTATTATTTTCTATTTAATTTTCAGTATTCTCAGCGACATCAAGGCGTGCATTTATCACAGTAGCTATTACTATTTCAATGCAAGTAAGACATTTATGAGACTTAGTACTTTTAATACGTTCCCTTAAATAGGCACTAACTTATAAGCTGACGTTTTTTGGAAAAATATTAAAAAAAAAACACCATGTATTGCGTCGAAGTATGATTAACTTTTACGGTGTATTGATTTTATATAGAGACCAAGAGCTCTTTATCTGTCAGTACTTCACTGAAATAATAAACTCTCCTATTTTCCTCCCATGACTTTGTCTCAGCAATGATAAGAAACAGACGAAGGAGCGCAATTAGGCTAATGTAGTTTTTATAAGACATTCTAATATAAATAATTATGGGAGACATCCATCATCATCCAAGGTTGGTTAGCCAAAGGTTATTTTATAGATTGTGTTATGGGTGCTAACCAAACTAAAATATATTTAAAATACACATATTATGCAATACAAATATATAATAGAGTACGAAACAAAAATATAACTTAGAAATAAAAATGTTTTTAATACTTAAATTTTTGTATGTAGGTTCTGATGGGTATGGTTGCAGTCCAGGTATATGCGTCAGAAATCTTCCGGCGTGCAGCACCAAGTCTCTCTTCTGACATGTGCTCTGTACTCTTTGCGCTTGTATTGATGTCCGGCTGCATCTCTTGCGCTTTCTTCTCAGATAAATTTGGAAGAAAGGTGAGATGCTTTTTTGACTAAATGTGGATAACATCACTAGTTAACTAGTTGGAACCGGGATTTTACGAACTCAGCCATCTTGCCGACTTGAAATAATATATGTTACGCTTACACGCTTAAAGTAGTGAACCGATTTAGTTAACATTTGGTATGGAGATACTAAATTGTAGGGAACGTCAATGAATTATCGCCAAAAAAGGATTCAAATGTTTGAAATAGGTGTACTAACCTACGCGGACTAAGTCGCGGGCACAAGATACTAGTTTTCTTAGAAAAAATTGTCTGCTTTTATAATACACAATACTAAATCAAAATTTGATATAAAAATAAAAACTTATTGCAAGCGTTTTTAAAACATTATAATATTTATACATTTTAGCCACTTATAATTGGATCCTCTATCAGCGTGACGCTCTGCCTCCTTGGCATGGCTTTCCTGATGCAGACCAACATCGGCCCAGCCTGGATCATAGCTATTCTGATCTTGGTTTTCTGTTTCTCATTCATGTTTGGAGCAGGGTCAGTACCTTATGTACTGCTGGCCGAGGTGTTTCTACCAGAGGTAATATTAATGTTAGTTTCATACAATTATATTCACGTTGTAAAAAAACGTACGTATTCCAATTTGCTGACTTCTTGGTTACATATTAAAAACCTTTAATTCTTTAAATGTTTTTAACATGTGCTTGCATTTATATCTCGTAGTTACCAAATAATTGTTTTGTGTGTACACTATACATTTTAATTATCTCCTGTTTTTTTTTGCACATGTAATGTTCGGGGACAATTTTGAATAAAATAAAATAATTATTGTCTATTTCTATAAGAAACGAATGATACGCTCACAATGTTTTGTAGGTCACCTTAAGATGACATTTTTAACTAACCTTACTACTTCCAGGTTCAAAACTTGGCATCGATGCTCCTGCTGGAACTTGTCTGGCTTCTCAACTTCTGCCTAGTCGGAGTTTTCCCCTTCATGATCAAACTGTTAGGCATCCCCGGTTCATTCTACTTATTCGCAATATTTGGTGTGTTCAACATCCTCGCTGGGATCTTCCTTGTCCCAGAAACAAAAGGGTTATCGCGAGAAGAAATACAGCAACGGTTACAGGGAAGAAGTAAAATATAATAGTGACATAAGCCAGGGTCTGACCGCGCTAAATACTCTTCTGGACGTACCACGAGTGCGATTTATTTGCCGATTTATTATCTGTATTCTTGAAAGAAATGTGTACAGCGTCTATAATTATTGTAAGTGCTTGTTATGTGTCGTTTTAACTATAAATATGAATAAAAAACAAATTTATTTAACACAAAGTTAATTAGACTTTATAAAGACAAATGTGTGAGTGTTGAAATGTCGATTCCTCAGCGGTGTCTCTAGTCTAATACCTATACGTTAATCCAATTACAAACAATTGAGTGATTATCTAAGATATCATTAGAGATGACATGAGATGGACTCACAGAGAATAACAGATGGGAGAACATTGACTGATCTAATTTCAATTTATCAAGTGTTAAGTGTTAATCGTAAGTAAAAGCATTGTAACGTCCGCATCCCGACATCGACTATCGATAACTATGTCTTTTGCAACCCTAGTGTCGAATAACAGTTGCTCAAAAGTAATGTCGCTGTAATATTTGTGTTGTATTTACAAGCACGCACACACACACACACTTATGGTGGGTAAGGTTTTGTATTGTTATTTTTTTTTTTGTAATTTTTTTTTTCTGTATATCGTGTATTTAAAATTAATAATATAGAGAGAACGTGTTCTCAAAAAAACAATTAGATTATTGACTTAAAAGTGGTTGAGGCAATAAATATATTATTTATTCATTTAATATACTCGTTATAATTCGCATAGAATAAGTTTTTTTTAAATAATATAGTGCTACTTTTAAGCAAATATGTCCCGATCGATGCTACAGTATATTGTTAGACCTGTTAATACATAAATGTTATAGACTAAGTTATTCATCGTTATAGAATTTGCTTTTGAAATTGTGATAATTCTATGTTAACGATTAAGTTTATTGAGTCAACGTATTGAAGCTTTTTAGTAAAATATTAATATGTCTTTATATGGCTTTAAATATGTGCCTTATTTAGAATTAATTTATTAGAGTGCGGAGCTATCAGTCTCGGTGATTTTTTTGATCCCAGACATAGACGCGAGGCAATATATTAATTATAAGATATAAGAATGAATAATTGCCTTTTTATAAGCATAAAAAATCGAACTAATTAAGAATTATTAAAAAAATATTGATTACAATACGTTTTTTATTATGACCTGTTTTTAAAACATACATTCATCTGTATCTGAGGCAAACAAATGACTGTCTTGATAAGGGACATTGAGACATCTGAAATACAAGTATGATTTGTATTAATTAATTAAATAAGACTCAATACAACAAGTAACTAAAACTTATAAATATGAATTTGAAATAAACAAATTAATCTAAAATAAAAGTTTGGTCCTTGTGGCAGAGTTATGCAATTCCACTCTTGGGTGCAGCTCTTGGGTCACCGGTATACCCAATTGTGTTAGAAAACGATACATGAATGTTTATTGTGTGTGTGTTAGATGCAACGCACCGCCGTTATGTGTGGGTTGATAAAACATTATTTCAAAGTCATATGTAACGTCATAATAATATTTAAATCACGTGAGATCAAATACATATATTTTCGCAAATATTTCCATGTTTATCATTCACGAACCATCATCGCCCTTTAGGTTCTAGAGCGCGGGTTATTAATATGAATATATTCAAATCAACAAAAAGGTTACAAAGACCTTAACAGGCAAAATGGCTGTTATAATCTGTTTGCAGGAGGTTTAATGAACTATCTATATACAATTTCGTACCACCTTGACGTCTGGTGCTCCACTACTGTGCGTTTTTAAGGCAGCTTCTGCCGCGCACCACCTCTTTGTGGAACCAACTGCCAGCGCAGGTATTACCGAGCCACTACGACTTGGGAACCTTCAAAAAAAGAGCGTTCCTCTTCCTTAAAGGCCGGCAACTCACTTGTAAGCCCCCTGGCGTTGCTGGTGTCCATGGGCGGCGGATGGCACATCACTTGAAGTGACCCGCCTTCTCGTTTGCCTCCTCTTACGTAAAAAAAATCTGATGAGCTATGGAAGAGATCGCTTATTAGCGACAAGGCCACCCGTTGCGGTTATATGTATTAACATCATCTACTTCTACTGTTTAAGTGCAATAAAGTGTATAGTAAAGATAGTAAAGTGTATATATATATATATATATATATATATATATTTATTTATTTATATCTACGAATGGTATGGCAGAAACGTCTGAAATCAGAGGATCAGAGAAAGAGATACAGACTACTGTATTCGTACTTACTTCCCTGTTAGTCAAATGTATCCCTAAACTTTGTGATATTGTATGAGAATTACGGATGCGCCATGAAAGAATGCTTCTAAAAATGTAACAAAATTTTATTGTCTTTATATATAGGAAAAATTTTGTCTGGTTTTCTTTTGGTTTTGTGTAGAAGGTTTTGGGTAAAGGTTGAAGTTACATAATTTAACAGAAATACAGGAAATAATATATATACGTGGTTATCAGAACCAGAAATTACTTTGTTAATTATACAAAGTCGAGGTCAATCCATAAATTTTCTCTTTTATGACTACGACAAACAGTACTTTGGATGTCCAATTAATTTGATGTATAAAACTTTAAGCACACCAAACACCCAATACATATTTTTAGCAGTTCAAGTCATCGTTGGTAACAATTAGTTTTTTTTTTATTGTTTACTAACTTTTCATACGCACATTTATTGACCTTCAAATATGAATTTAGATTTCGCTACAGCCTATGCTATCATTAAATTATATTATCATAAAATAAATATTACATTTCATGTATAAATAAGATTTTAAGACACAATGCTCTTGGCTAAGGGTGGAGTTAGTTATATCATTTTAACTGGTGCAATATGGGTAAACTACAACAGTTCCATACGACGTTGGCGTGTATGTATAAAATATTTAATCAACTCAATATTATAATTTATTTTAAGACTTAAATAAACAATATATACCTTGGGTTATAATTTCACAGGCGCTTATTTAAGAATTAAGTGGTCAGTACCGGTGAAACAAGAGCTGGTGTTTTTTTACGCTCAACGTAAAGTAACGCGAGGATCTAGTATACTCTGCAACAATACCAAATTTTTCAATTGATTTAAGTGTTTAAGTTTAATTTGTTTATTTAAGTTTTATATATAAATATATATATATATATATATATATATATATATATATATATATATATATATATATATATATATATATTGTTACATTTTTAGTTATTTTTATTATATTTATTTTAAATTCATTTTTATAGTTATAATATATAATAAAACAATTTTGGACACATATAGATATTGAAGAATAAAAAATAGAAATATTTAATAGTTACTACAAAAAAATAATTACTACAAATGAGGTTAAAGTAAATGCTTAAAAGCGGTATACATGACTTGTGTAGCTTTTACTTTGTAAATGTCAAGAGAATTGCTTTTATTTTATTTGTATGACAGCAAAAATGCGTAAGTTAAAATAATGGTACAAAGCAAGAGTTACAAAGTACGAGCTAAGGTAATATGCATTCTTATGCAAGACAATCACCACAGATAATATTAAATTGGAAATTGGAGTTTTTTATAATCTATGCAAATTTATGAAAAAGGATTCAAATTTAGAATTTAAATTGCGGCCAGTCGTAACTTCGGTAATAGTGTCATATTAGTTTATGTCATAATTTAAATTAGGAACGACGGCCATCTTGTTTTAAATTGTAAACAATGCGGACCTGAATCTTATTTTAGCTGTGCTACTGTTGGCAGCATAATAATTCATTCTTCTATATGCCCTACAAAGTAACTATAATAACTGTTATTTATTTAATAAGACAAACGACATCACACAAGTACATATATAAGGTAATATTAAAATTTTCTTACTTTACGATAATAATAGTTTATATTGTAGGAAATCAAAGCTTTCCATTACTATTGTAGATAATGTGTTCAATGTTTCAAAAGTAGAATAAATATACTGATAATTCAAAAAAAAAATAATGTTCTTATGTTTTTATAAGAATAGTAAAAATATCGGTGACTCAAGAGCTGATGATTTTCTTGCTTACCTTATAAGCATCACGATACAGCGAGGAAATACCGCATGTACTCTGCAGCAAGGACCAAACTTTTTTAATATTCTAGGTTTTTTTAATTCTAATTATATAATCAACATAATACCAAAATTCAGACACAACTTTCATAGAAAATTGTTATCAGATAAAGTTTATTTACAACAATGTGTAATGCCAACTAATATTATCATAGCGTGGCAAAGAAACTATTTGTGATAGATATTCTTATCATTTTTTTCTATAAATATTGAAACATACGTCAAATAAACCATGCGAACCTGGTTTTTACGCATCACAATGAACTGATTATGAGTACAGCTTGACAATAATTTCAATTCTTGTAAGATAATTGACAAGCCTTCTAGTGCGTGACTGTCTACTCTAGATCAGATCAAATCTTTCCCTAATTTGACATTTGTTTATTTGATATATTATAGACAATCGTCTGTTTTTGCATTTAAGAAAACAATATTTGTGGTCTCATATTAAAATATGACATATTGAAAAATGCGACTTAAGAAAGATATTCAAGGGAATCGCGTTACTTGAAGATATATGTTTCATGTTTTACCAAAAATGATTAAAAGACAATACTTTATTTGGGTAAGCACTGTACGAATCGACTAAAATTTATATAAAAAAAATTGACTTTACAATTCACTGTCATTTGCCAAAGCGCACAGCGCGGACTAGAAGAACTGGCAAGTTCCCCACTTCTTTATTGTACAGCCGTCACCATATTTAATGTCAACTATATTTACGAAAAGTACTTATTTATTCACAGGTATCTTCGGTTCTATAATATCTGCATCTATATCAGTATGGCCGTCATACACTCTCTCAGAATTCACCTCAAACACTACAACAGTTCTATCGTCGCCTATGACGTCATTCGAAGCCTCACTCTTGGGCAGTCTGCCCGCTTTAGGAGCTATGGTAGGAACGACAATTTCTGGCCTGATCATTGATGGCCTTGGGAGAAAGAATGGTGGTTTTGTAATTGCAATGCCGTATTTGGTGAGTAGTTATACTTTTATATGACAAAAATTTGTTATTACAGTACTAACCTAACCTAACATTTCTGAAACCAGTTGCCCGTCATTTTGAACCAATACATCTAAATATTCAGGTTTATTAAAAGACCGGCAACGCACTTACGATGTTTTTAGCTGGATGTAGGCTCGTTGCCACTTCATTAAAAAAAATGACATAAATTTGACGTTTTATGTAACTATGTGTTTATTCTAAAAGAGCTATCGAGCTATCGAATTTGCCGGTTCTTCTCGGTAGATAACTGCCTTCCGAACCTGTGATAGTGTAAAAATTTACGATTATGTAACCTTTTAGCTCTCCTGGCTGGTGATAGATTTGACATCATCTTCAATTGTGATATTGATCGCACGCTTTGCTGCTGGAATATCAATCGGAGCGTCATCAATCCACGCACCAATCTTCATATCTGAAATAGCAGAGGAGTCCATCCGAGGGATGTTAAGCTCAGGTATCAAAGTGTTTTATTAACATTTGTACATAAGTTAACAATAAAAAAACACTGCCTCTAAAATCTCTAGATGATATAGAAGCAAGCATTTTCTTAATTTGGCACTCGCGTGACCGTATTTTAAAAGCGAGAAGAAACAATTTAGTTTGATCTTTCTTTACACAAAACCATGCATGTTGTGGTTTAGAATATTTCGTCTATCGTTGTTAATAACTTTATTTAAATTAACTATTAAGTACTTATATTTCTCATTGCACCATTATATATTATACTTAATTATCTAATGTCATGGTAATAATTTGTGACTTGCAATATTAACCAAAACACAGTAATAATTATTTTATTTAATAAAGTTAGCTGGTTAACACAAAAATTAGAAAAGTATCATCTAGTAATAACACTTACGTCTATCTTTTTCGCACAATCTTACCCAGAAGAACCGCTTACCACAGACAGAGCCATCATCATTCATTTAGATCAAAAAAAGTTTTAATGTATTTATTTTTCAAAAGAGGTTTTAATTAATTTATTTCACAAAAGAGGTCTTAAGTTTGTTAAGACCCGTATTAATAATCATATTGTAAGGATTGATCCTCAAGTTATCTGGCTGTACGAAGGACCATAATGTAGGGATTGAAAAAAACTATTAGCAGATGTTAATACCTTCCTTTCGTATTTATCAGACGTTAGGGTACCACACAAATCACACCAGCTTAGTTACTAACACAAGCTTACTCACTAACGTCCGTCCGGGACGACTGCGTAAACCTATATTTGTATAAAACAATACTTAAAACTAATGCTCTATAACTAAAAAAATTATGCCGTGACCTGCCCACCTATCAGACCATTAGCTTCAGCACCATCTAGTTCCCAACTTCTCCTATGTATATTCTAAAAGAACATGCTCGCTTTCCGTAACACATCATCTAAACTTTAGACGATGTGTTATAATTCTAAAAATATGATTTTACATTATGTAACATCGTCCTTACCTTATGTATCATATTAATATACATGCAATGATAGTATTATCATCATATCACACTATTATTGTAATCTTGTTTTCAATTCCAGGTCCAATAGCGGCTTATTGTATTGGTGCCATGTTGTCTTATGTAATGGGATGGACATTGACGTACCAATACATAAAATGGTGTAATATGGCGTTATGTATTATGTACATTCTTCTTTTGTCTTCTGTGAAAGAGAGTCCTGTGTTTCTAATGAGAAAGAACAGGGAAGAGGTTGGTATTGGTACAGTCGTAATATGGTTAATAAAGAAAATTAAAAGAGGTGCGTTCGTTGTACGCGGGTTATATTTGGAAATAGACATTAGAGTTCGAATTTCAAATAACAATGGAATATTAATCTCTCGAGGAAGGTAGTATTTTGTATTTTATGTAATATAAAACGACATATATACATATTTTGTCAAAGAATTAGGGTAAAGTGATTTTAAATGCTTGACGAGAAACTATTGACACTTTTAAAAACTAAAGGAAATCGACCAAAAAACTCTCTGTCATTAGCTCTGTCTCTCTCTCTGTCACGGGACGCTTCAAAAAAGCTTTAAACCATTACTTGTGTATTTATTTTATTAACCTTTTCCACATAGAATCGTATCAGCGATCACTATTGAACGTCAATAATTTTCTATGAAGTATAATAATCTTATTAAAAATATCTAATAAAATCTTCAGGAGGCCCGTCAATCGATAGCTCATTATAAAGGAGGCTCAGTTGATTCGAAGACTGTGTTAGAAGAGCTTTCTCTGCTTAAACAGCGACTGCAACCAGCCGTTGAGCTTTTACCTCTCAATGGTAAGCTACTAATTTTTATTTAACATTTTTACACTGTATTCAATAACTTCATGTTTCAGTAGGAAACAAAGGTTTTTTAGTCAATGATTGACAGTCAGCAAACAGTAAGAATAATTATATAACTATCTATCAATACCTAATCAGTTATTGATAGATAACTGATTAGGTATTGATAGATAGTAACTTGCACAGACAAATTTCAAAGGGTTTTTAACCTTTCATATATTATCACAGGCGTAATATAAATAGATTTCTCACTAGAACCATCACCATTAAAAGACAAACCCAAAGTTTCTTGTGGTTTAACCGTGTAATCTTAGTTTAAAATTAACAATCCTATTTGAAATATGTAATGTTTGACTCGAAGTCAGTGGTACATAGGACCATTTTGAAACGTCTTAGATCTAAATGATTCTTTGCCTGTTCGTACGCCCGAGCTGTGAAGAAGCAGGCAACAAACTCGGCTTAGTTGATGTTTTGGGTAATGATCCCAGTACACTTATTGAAGCAAGACTGAGAATCACTTTGAGCATCCGTGCTAATACAACCTGAACATTTTCAGATACTGAAGTGGAAAAGGCAGAGAAGGAAATGTTAAACGACCAAGATGCTGAGGATGCCGAGAAGAAAATGCCATCGTATAAAATGTTATGTAAGTATATTATTGCAAAATTGAAAAAGAACATATTGCTAAAAAAAATGATCAGGCGCCATTTCTAGCATCGATAGGGTTATGAATTTGGAATGTCGTAATCCAAATCAAATGATAATTATCAATAAAAAATATTTAATAAACATAAAAGGTACGCTAAGCCCTTGATTTGGGAACTGGCTGTAATTTAAAAAAAAAATATAACTTTTTTTTGACGATTCCTGTCGACTATTGCCAAAAAACTCTCTAAATATGGCCGATTTTCAGTCCTACTCCATATGGCCACAAAATTTTAAGAGAATCGGTCAACGCGTTACAGAGGAGTAAGGGAACAAACATTACGACACGAGAATTTTATATATTAGATAGCCACTTTTAGGTCTTAATAAGCCTCAAATAGATTTCAGTGGGTCTTCTAGACCCAGCACTATTGCCGATTACGCGACTATAGCTTTCTGAAGTATTGTCTGATATGTCACAAGTCGATCAGTGGCGAATCCGCCCCACAAAGAACTCAAGATTGCCTTTTTTCAGGGGTGTCACCATCATCGCGGCGTGCTTTCATCGTAGTTGGTACCGCTTTATCCACACAGGTATACCTTCTTTAAAAGCTATCTAATTTATATATTATACGACCTGGTAAATGGGAAACGCTATACGAAACTGTGGAGGTATGAAAGTAGGGTCTCCTCCAAATTTTTTGGTGTATTATCACAGTTGGAGGCCTTTACAGTTAAGCACGGGCTTCTTTGGCGAGCTTAAATCAGCCCTAAGTAGGTTTGACAAGGTCGTCTCTTGCGTGACTCCACAGCGGCTAAGATCAAGAAGTCATTTAAAGCTAGGTTGAGAGAACTTTAATAGCGATTCAGGATCAATGGCGCATCGCATTGATTGTAACTGCAAATCATAGATGGCCACATGGCTATTTGCACTAAATAAATAACATCATAATAATTTATCACAACTATACCAAAAATCTACTAAAAGAACTCTAATTAAAAGAGATTGGGGTTTTATTGCAAATTTTTTTTAATTTTGTTAATTTCATTATATTCATTATTAGAGCAGTACTACTGCGATATAGGAGTTCTGTCAAATGGTTAAAGTGTGTGGTTAAAAGTTGGGTGTGTACAAACTGATTTTAATTTCTTCTGTAATTTAGACTACCACGATGACAACCGTAAGGAAACTGGTATATATTTCACACTATCTGGACTATATGTTTCTTTATAGGTGATGATGGGCATGGTACCCGTCCAGGTGTATGCAAAAGACATCTTCACACAGGCAGCACCGAATCTATCTTCCCACCTCTGTTCTGTTCTTTTTGCCCTTGTTCTGATGGGTGGAAGTTTGTCCAGCGCTTTGTTCTCTGATAAATTAGGAAGGAAGGTATGTTAAGTTAAACTTTATTTAAAAATATATAACATACACAGAAATACTAACTTTATATAAATATTCAATATATATATATATATATGTATATTAAGACAGTTGGAATGTATGCTGACTTTTTCTGTCTCTAACTATATATATAGTGTTATGGTCAATATAACTGATAAAATAAAATAAATTAAATAGTTTATTAAATAAATTTAACTACATTCAACCAATATGGTATTCCCAATACATTACCGTAACCATGTCGTCTAATATATAATGATATTACAAAAAAAAAAATATATAAATAAATATATTTAAAAAAAAACAGTTATTTTAACCATGTTTATATTTATTTATTTACGGCCAAAAAACACATACAGTTTTTAACTTAAATCTAACAACCTCTCATATTCGTCCACTATCATTCCTAACGCTGTCATAAAAATGTCACATACTGGTGCAGAGTTAAGAAAACGATTCATTAGGGCGATCATACGCGGATTTGCTGGCCGAGGCTTGTTGAATGAATGCATACAATAAATTGTTACTGAAGTGATTACAAAATATATTTTATAAACTTTAATAATTAAGGAGACCCTTTTGCAGCCCCTCCTTCTGGCGTCAGCCGTCGCAGTGGGCACGTGCCTGTTCGCAATGGGCTTCTTCATGCAGACAAACATAGCACCTCCGGCTGTTACAGCTGTATTGATTTTGCTCTACTGCTTTGCGTTCATGTTCGGAGCGGGCTCCGTACCGTATATCTTGTTGGCTGAAGTTTTTGTTTCAGAGGTAATTTTACGATATTTCAAAATGGGATTTACAAAACTAAAGTGTTCCCTTAAATGGCCTTAAAACTCCTACAGTTTAGGAGTTTTCTGATGCGAATGAATGGGTAATTGTGACGGTTCAGAAATAAATGTACTTTTTGTTTTTCAAGATATTTGTAATTTATTTATTTTACACTTTATCGCACTTAAACACTAGCAAAGCAAATGACGTTAACAGATGTTAGTACATATAAGAGCAAGCGACCTTATCGCTAATAAGCGATCTCTTCCAGACAACCCACTAGTAAAAGTTTAAAAAATATATACACTCTGTGTTTGGCATAGTATCCCTATAATTAGAATATAATTTTTACATATTTGAATCTTGTATGAAGTCTGAAAAAAAGTTAATTTTCTAATGTTTCAGGTACAAAGCTTGGCATCGATGATTTTAATGGAGTGGGTGTGGCTTCTCAACTTCTTGATACTAGCAATATTCCCTTATATGGTACAATTGTTGGGGGTGCATGGATCCTTCTATTGCTTCGCTGTCTTCGCAATGCTGGATGTTCTGATAGCTGTTTTCATGGTACCAGAGACAAAAGGACTGACCAAAGAGCAGATACAGGAAGCGTTTTTGGGAAGACGGAAGAAATAAAGTATTTAATGACTTCTACCTTTTATTTATTAAAACAAGCTTGGTAGCGATTTAAATAGTAATTGCAATTATCATAAGAGCTTTTAATAAAACATTAAATCATTTTTATATTGAATATGTTTGTGATATAACTTAAAATATATAACTAGTTCGTACATTAAGTTAGGTAAAAACCAAAGTATATTTATGTATTCAATAAACACAAAATATTCTTAATATTAACCTTACTAAAATGCGTATGCGATGCATACACGCTGAGCAAGGAAAGCACCAGCTCTTGGATCACCGATACTGACTACCAGGATTAGTTAGCTTAGTTCCTTAATACGCGTCTATGCACTTGTACCCCAAGGTGCAAATTCTCTACTCCAAATTGGAATATATTCAAAAAATGAGATCTAATTATATGAATTAATTTAAGTTATTCCTATTAATTGAATATTTTTTCATTATGTCTGGGACAATAAGTATGCCTGCCGTGTGTCACGGAAGAAACAACACAAAATGTCGAGTTAGTTTTATATTAAAGAAGCCGGCACTCGTTTACTTTCCTGACAATTAATATGAACCAATAAATGTTCGTCGGAAAATCACACCAAATTCAAAATTATGTATGTAAGTATGACAATTTGTTTTTAGTTTTCATAGAAATAACGTTAGAGTAGAGAATAAATTTCACAAACCACCAATGCATGTGTTGACACAGATCGTAAACTCAAAATCGTTCCGAATTCTTGTACACACAATGCCTGCCTTTCACCTTAAATATCACAAATACACGCAAAATCATATAAGCTTTTGTGAACGGTTACTGTAAATCGTAGGTAACCCAAATATCAGTAAACTTTTATTAATAAACTATTTTGTTTTATTGTACTTGCAAGTTATCCTCTATTATTTTATTGTCTTATAAAGGACGCTTATAATTAAAGGAATCGTCTTTTTAAAAAAACTTCCTTCGCCTTTATTTGATGGCAAGGCTCCAAATGAAAGAGTTTTTGCAATATGTGTTTGGCATAGTATCCCGGTATAAGCATTTACAAATGGTAGATTGAAAAGTTACAATTTTTCTGGGCATAATCGACTTCAATATAAACTTTTTTTAGACATTTTAGGAACCTATTTGTTATCAGCGACTGTAATAATGCACTGTACATAAGAAAAACCATTTGAAGCACATAAAAATGCAAGTAAAATAAAAAAATGAAAAAGTAATTTAAATCACGACAAAGGTAAAATGGAAGCTTTGGTGCAACCTGCATATCTTTTATCATCAACAAAAAGCTCAATGGTCCTAGTAATTTTATAGTACGCTATAACTAATTTTCAATCCCAAATTGGTTGTTGTAATGCTAGTTTCAATTGAAGAGTGGCAAAGTTTTATTTGAAAATCAAATATCAATTATTAACTAATTAATTCTTGTATTTAACACGCAGTAAAAAATAATTTTAACTAGACAAAACGCATTAAATCTTATATAGGGTTTTAACTGTAACCAAAACAAAAATATCTTTATTCACATTAACATTCACAGGTAAATATGGTACACACATGAATCATTAAAAAATGACTCTACATTTATTGCCAGTTCCCAAATCAAGCGCGTAAAGCGGACGAAAAGAACTGGCAGGAAACACCCCGCCACCCCTTTAAATCTCCAAGCATGTTTCACAGTACGTAAATATCTGAAACACCATTCACCACTGAATGGGTCAATATAATTATATATTATAATCTATATATTATATCTTATTTAGGTCAATATCTATATATGTATCTTATATTTATTTATTTTATTATATCTGTCCCCAGACATCTTATGTGCTAAATAGATTTAAAACAATAAACTTATGAGATAATAAAGCTAGGTTTACACGTAAGACAATAAAATGGGAACTTGAGACACTTGATACATATAGTTTTATATAAACAATAAAAAATAACCTTTTATCATCGTTGGGCATAGAGAATATAATACATGACACAAGAAAAATAATATTTTGAACATATATGAAATAGTACATTAACTGTTTTAGTACTAAACTTAGTAATTTGCGAAGCGGTATGTTTATTGTTTAAGTTAGTGAACACAGATTACTTAACCGCAAGCTGATCGCAGCTGTTTGAACTATTCAGTTAAACTTGTTGATGGTTCAGCTAAATTCGATTAAACTTAACCAAACTAATTGTGTGAAGTTTTAACTAAGACACAAACAGACAAGCTGTGGTTTTAGATAAACGTGAAATAAAGAGACACATTTTATTTACTAAAATATTAATTGCCTAAACAATTGTCTTGTATAGGTTTAAGAAACACGAAACTATTTTTTCTTAGTTTTTAAACGTAATTTTTTATTTATTTATTATAGTCACATAATTAAACTTCAAAGTAGAAACGCTTATAGAGATTATTCGGGTTGGAGAGGTATACAATTAAAGAATATTTAGAGCACAAAGAACCTCGGAATGTGTCAGCAACAGCTCAGCATCGTATAAAGCATACAGTATATAGAAATAAAACTTATGTACCTGAGTAAAAAGACCTCGAATTCATTTAGATTCGTTTAATATTTAAATATATTTCCTTATTAATTTTATGTATATGTAAATATTTATAACTAAAGTAATAATTAAAAACTAAAACACAAAATAACTTTTAAGTTAGGTCCAAGTGGATGATTATGTTAAAGTAATTTAGTTGAATATTAGTGTAAGAAACGAAAGTTAAAGATTATTTCGATTCTTAATAATATTTACACAATTGTTAAGCTTTCGTTTTCTATTGTTAAATACTATTTTTTTCAAATGTTCGTTTGAACGCCGTCTTTGTGAAGTGATCTAATAAAACTATTCAAACAGGCATTGCCTGTTGCGGATCTGTATTGGTAGCAAACTATATTTACATTGCTTACATAGATCAAAGCTTATCTTCAAAGCATGTACACAGCTTTAATGCATATATTAATTTAACTATATATTGTAATTTGATTTTATTAATACATGTGCAATCGACTATGTTTTCGTCGTGCAAACAAATTACTTCAAGAATATGACAACCCTACTGAGTTTCTTTGGGTTCTTTTCAGCTGAAGGAAGTAAACTTACTGGCGTTCAAAGGTGGATGTAAATTCCAATTTTAAATAATGAATTTTGACTTTGATTTTTACGCTTTTTTATATTCTCACCTCTCTCCAAACAATTAGCTTAAATGTGGCGGTTAAGCATTACATAGTTTATTTATTAAAAATCATCCATTCCCCATGCGATGTATAATTTTTTTTTATATAAAAAACGTCTTAGGCTGGATTACATATAAATATTTTATATATATACCAATAGTGATGCTTCATAGGCTATATAAATATAATTTTATATATATATATATTTAATCCACGTTTCCCTCGATATAAAATTGTTTCCGACTGACGAGTCATCCATTGGTGGCTTTGGTTCGTCTCCGAACCGTCTCCGTCAGCAAAGCTCATTCTGCAGGTCACATTCTGTTGGTTTGAAAACGAAATAAATAATTTAGAGGTAATACAAACTGTATTAATCCGGCAGTAACCGTTTAAATAGAGTCCGCAAATAATAAGATTAGATTCACATCACAGACACAATTAAACTACGCGTCTCCCGCGCATGACTCGATTAGCGATTGATCTGAAAGTTCGTTGCGACTTTCATTGCGCGGGCGCATCTAATCGTGTACGTTTATGGACTCTCTCCAAACATACAATTAGCGTCGTAATAACAAATCAGTGTTTATATCGCGTTGTTCAAAACTGCTTAAAACACAGCACAGTAATCATTCATTACTGAACTTAATTAGGATACATGATTTATTAGCATATACAACAAACCACTTTAAATTTAACAGTTTATATTGTCTCAAATAGAAGGCTTTAATTTGAACGTATTGTTAGAACTGGCAAAGTGTTTTGTCGCTTTTTATTTATATGTAGTAATAAGCCCCAGTAATGAAGCTTTTATTCGAAAAAAAGTTTTTTTTAATTCAATACAATTCAACATTTATTCTCGAATCAAGAATCAAAATCAAATCAACGGATTAAATGAACCTTAAATTATATGTTTTTGTATATTTGTGTTGAGATTCAGGATGTTAGAACTTTAAATAAGTCTACTTACTGATATAACTTTATTGGTACATTTAAAAACATATTGACACTTAACATTTTTAATATTAATTAACCTAAATATAACTTAAAATAAAACTAAACACAAACATAAAGAGTAATTATAAAAATTTAATTTCTCACTGTTTAGTTTTACAAACCTCGGTTTCACATCCTTAGTTAACAAAAGAAGCGGATCGAAATAACATTTTATAACATATTTTTTATATATAGTTGAAGTGTTATAAGCAAAAAAAATTTTTGGAACTCCATACGCCCACTCAAACAACGTAATTGGGGTCACAAAACCAGTGTACCTTAAATGAATGTATGTCAACAATTTGTTATTTATACAGTACTATATTACATGTCATTAATATAACCTTATGCTACTCTATTTTCATAACACAAATATTCACTGTATTAAATCGTTTTACCTTAGTTTACTTCTATATAACGACACTGAAGTTATAGAATCGTATGGAATACAAGCTAAACGAACCGAATTGTTTTCGACGCTTAAGGGTCGTTACATCGAGTGACGTTACAGGTGAGTTTACATATTTTAATTTCTTTCATTATTATATTTAATGCCAGTTCCCAAATTAATGGCGTTAAGCGGTGACTGGCAAGAAACTCTCCGCTACTCCATGAAATCAAGTAAATAAATTTTATCACATTAATATATATATATATATATATATCACGTAAAAGCGATTAAATCATAAATATATATACATATCTATATATATATATATATATATATATATATATATATATATATATATATATATATATATATATATATATATATATATATATGATGAATAGAACATTATGATTAATATTACTTAAATTTTAAATAATATTTTTAACTTAAGTCTAGTCTACCTACTTGAACTTTATTTACAATATTGTCTAATCAAATTGAATACTAGTAATTCATTTGATAGAACCACTCTTTAACAAAAAATAATAAGGCTTTCCACTTTAAACAAACACTCGGACCAGATGAAAACTTTCATGAAGCGGTAAACGATTAAAAATGAAAGAGGTCTATTAGGAAGACTGAACTTAAAACGACATAAAATAATGCTCGTAGTTCATCAGAATAGTAGTAAGATGAACTTAAACATATATACAGACTATAATATTCCTGATTCCATCCGATAAGCCTCATTAGCACCTATTAAATCTCTCGTCGTCAGTATTTATTGTCTATAATTTATCTAGGTAGTTATTGTTTTGGTAGTTTTAAAGTATGTTTTTTTGTATTCTTCATACCTCTTGCAACTGTCCTGATGCCTGAAGAGATCGCTTATTAGCGATAAGACCGCCCGTTCCTTTCATATGTACTAACTTAATTACTTAATCCTACTATTTTGTACAACAAAGTGTTAATAAATAAAATATATTGCAAAGTCAAAACTAGCCACCCGAGACTGGAGACTATCTGGATTTGATTCTCAACAAATCTAATTAAGAAAATAAAACTGATTTAAGCATGCTTATCACTTAATTATCCATGCCCACTGAGCCGTTACGACCGCCTTTACGTAACTAAGAAACTATATTTTTTTTCCTTTTTCTAGCATTTTTTAAGAAATTTTGTTTTAAGCTATTTACCCGAGAATCAAATCAGAATTAATAACACAGGGATAATACAATTATCAATTTACAAATAAAATCTCACAGAATTATTGAAGTATTCATTAAGTTTATCGTTTATTAACATTTTTTTTATTTATACACAATTAACAGGCAATAAAAAAGAAAATATAAAATTAAAGCGGAGTTTTTTGTGGGTATTTTCTTAGAGTGGTTTATTTTGAAACAAGTGATCGCTGATACGATTCTATATAAGAAATAATATAATATATGATGCATCACAAAACTTAAATTGATTGATTGAAGTCTGTTGTTGGCAGATATTTGTTTGAAAATTTCGATTGAAAAATCATAGAAAACCGGCGTTTGTCATTTGAAAACGCTTAGAAACTGTTCTTGAACTTCTACATGCTTTATACATTAACCCAAATGCTGGTCAGTGAAAGATGGACAGCAACTATAATAATGTTGGTTGTGGCTGACTCGGGTCCAGTTCGCAGTGTGCCGTGGTCGAGTTACATCGTATGTGTGTTGTGCAGTGTGGTGCGATATAATTTTTGTGTAAGTGCACTTTATATTTCACTATCAATTTAAAATAAACGTTTTTGAATTTGGAACACATTCTAACAATTCGTAAATTTAAACTTGAAAAAGTTCGTATATTATTACCAAATAGAACTTTAAGTTTCATTTACAAAACTCTTATTTGGCTTACTTAAAACGACCGATATGGAGAAACTCAACATATATAGGTTTATAATTATATTTAAAGTTTTTTTGTTCTTTCTTTAATTTAATTCATGGGTAACCATTATTAACATTAAAAAGAGATTAAATTAAATTAAGAGATTTAACCTTAAAAAATAATACGCAAATAAAAATTATCGACCTTAAATTATCTTCAGATAATTACAATTGTTGATCGCCCATCTAATTTAACCGCGTTAAAAATATATCACTTGTATTTAAGATTAATTAAATGACAAAGCCAAAAAAAATTACCGAAACTAAGCGATTAAACGTTGCAAAATCTTTTAAAAAGGTCAACGACCCTCAAGCGCATTGACCCATTTATATCATTTTTGGATTTATTACGTGGGATTGACGGACAGCTTAATTACCTTCAAATTTGTATGTAGCTTTTAATTTTGAAAGTTTAGATACTATACACACAACTTTTGTGTAGCGATTTTAATATTGTTTTTAGGCTTACACGTTAATTTATAAAATGCCTAGGCATGCATAGGCTAGGCTATTCATTAGACCTAGACCATTAGGTCTGGTCACCTCAAGATCTACATATATTGAGACTGTATTGAAAAGATAAATACTGGCATTTTAATAAATATAATAATAATATATTCGTTCACACTTTGTTGATTTAAAACAGTAGAAGAAGATAATGTTAATAGATGTCGCTAATAAGCGATCTCTTCCAACCCACTAATAGTTAGTATCAACGCTAGAATACATATTGCATTTTAAATTAAACCATTTGTGCATGACCTATGTGGATTTTTGACTTTTAGCCCTTACACATAGTAACGCACTATACAAGCAAGTATTCATTGCGTACGTAGAAGATCTAATTGTTAACAGCCGTGAATTATACGTACGTTAGTATTAATATTCTTTAACCACTTCAATATAATTATCAATGATAAATTCCTGTAAAAAGATTTGGATTTTCTATAAATTTTACATTAAGTTATTAGTTAAACAAAAGGATTATTCGCGTTAAGTATATAACAATTGTGTGTTTAAATATATAATAAATGAACCAGTTGAACGTTTTTTGTCCCCGCATAGATGGATAATGAATTACATTTAAACATTGACAATTGGTCTTTTGTGACACCGAATCGAATTTCTGCTCAATAGATGTCACTTAAATCAATTTCAATTATCGATCAAAATAAAGTAGTACATACTTAAATTAATTCAAAACATCATTGACTAGTACAATGACCTCGTTCTGTTGAATGGCAAGATTAAGGTCACAGAACGAAAGTGTGTAAGTTCGATTTATGTCCGGTCAAGACTAGATAAATACCCAACATATTAATTTTATCGAAACAAGTATCTTACATACTTTAATGAGCCTTTGATTGAGCCTTAGCTATAAGAAAGTTGGAGCCAGGGGTGCTAATATGGATTCGTATTAAATTAGATTCTTCAGCCACCCTAATGTGTGTTAAGTTAGTTCCAGGTGAGCTGGTAACGTTCACGAATCATTATACGAAAGGTTTCCAATTGTATGAGTAATACCTAAAGTAAATATTTGAGAAACTTTACCACTATGGATAAATATCGGACGATCAAAGCTTTAACGATTCCTAGCTTAGTAAAAAGTTCGCAAATCTGCTTTTCCAAGCGATATTACTGCAACATGCTGTTTCGCCAAAAAAAACAAAGATTTTTCATATATAAAACCGTCATTTTTTTAAACGAAATACCGCATTAATTTTACGCAATAAAATATGATTAAATTGACTCTATGGTAATTTGATACATATCAGGTCAATGTTCTTAAAAAAAATAATCGAACGATGAATTAGTTACAAGTTTATGGAAATTTGTATTGGAACCTTGTCAAAATAAGGAAATAGATAAAGATGGTGGTCCAACTCGAGATAATTGTCTCTTTAAATGGTTTTGAATTTATTTAGGTCACTTTTAGGGGGGGTTTTAAAACTCAACAGATATTCACCTGCATATTATATTCCGTGAGGAAGACGGAACGAGTTCCTTAGTAAACTAAATCCTTCACATAATGATATTCGATACTAAAGGAAATCGTTGCCATGGTAACCATTTAATAAACATACCGTACACAAACGCGACAATTTGTAATAGAGATTTCTTGTTTGTCATAAAAGTCATATCGAATCAACGAAACTAAAGCAAGTTTTAGCTTTTCAAATAAATCATAATTTTTCATTATTTATCATATCTTAACGGTGTGATGTTAAATAGTGTAAAAGCTTCTTTGATACATTCCAACACAAAAGCTCCTAACAGGCTATCATTCAGCTATATAATATACTCAGATTAATGAGCTTTAGGATTATTTAATAGTCAAAGTTATAAATAAAAAGTCCAAATCTCTCCATTCAATAGGGTACATTAAGATTTGGAATCGTCAATAATGCTGAGAAGAAGCAGGCAAGAAACTCGGCTTGGCTGATTTTATCATATCATTTGAATATCATCGCATTCAGTGGATTGAGACTTATACGATTAATTATCGAATAACGGTAAACATGGTTTAATTACAATGTTATTTTGTAATCGACAGTAGATTTTCCGCTCTATTTTTAAATATTTCACATAAATTTGATTAAGCGCCAAAAGTTTATTAAAACCCTAAAATGGGTTTTAAGTCGGCATTGTTACTTGTGATTGATTAAATAAACATATTAATACAAGAAGAAAGCGTACAACACCCTAAAAGGCCGGCAACGCATTCACGAGCTCCCAGCCACTTGAGTGTCTGTGGGCGGTGACTTTATGGTATGCCTCCTGCTCGTTTGCCCACGTTTCTTATCAAAAAATCGAATCTAATAATTTGTGTTTTCCAAAAGGGTTAGATTATTGTCTATTGGTCCTCGCATTTCCTTAATTATATTTATGTATAGTGTTTTTAAACTGTCCATATTTCCTTTGGTAATTAGGCGTAACTTCCAAAAGCTCCGACACCCGATCACATGTTTCTAAGTAAAGTTGTAATCGATAGTTATTATGTTTTATCAATTCAAATTTCGCTCTTGCAATTGTGTTTAATTATTTCATGAATAAACATAACATTACGCCATATTTACTGTTAGTCTACGCATCAGTTGCATTAGCCTTGGTAAAACAACGGTTCCTGGTTTAAGACTTTAATTCAATAAACTACAGAACATGATAGTATGGCTAATTTTAAATGTGTTGGTTTGTAGTATTCTATAATATGTAAACTAGGCTTCTTTATTTTTGTCAAATAACTTTTTCTTTTATAGTTTTTGTGTCTGTTTTGTATCTGTGAAATAAATAATTAATAGCTACACAAGGCCAAAAGTTATGTATTTATCAGACGCAAAATATAATGATAAAATATATGTACTACGGAATAGTTCACGTATGCTTACCGGAGGCAACACAAGTTCGGGTGTCCACGGGCAGCTGGCAATATATATATATATATATATATATATATATATATATATATATATATATATATATATATAAATAATAATAATAATATATAGCGAATCATAATTCGCTGGTTCGTTAGCCAAGAAGAATCGCTATATTTCCGAACCAATAAAGTCAAATCCAAATTCTTGTTTCAGTAAGGTACATAGATCATTAAAAATCGTCTTAAATCTAAATGACTACGCCTATCTTCGACTAACTACTTGGAAGAAGCAGGCAAGAAACTCACCGTTTTTTTGTTACTAACACACTATTTGGAGTAACTTGTCAAATTCGTTCACAAACTTTTTTATCATCAAATTAATCAAACATTATAAAATGCTTTCTCCAAAAGATTCGGTTTAATATGACTTGGGATCTGCCAAAAAACGTACCAATTATTTTATGACAACTCACAAAATGTCTAGTAAACTAAGCCTAGCCTTTACATATTGTAGAAGTATATGTATACCTATGTATAAGATCTGTTTATGTGACCAACGAATTCTCGGTAAACGATGAAAATCGAATCGGTGCATGTTTCATAGAACAATGAATAAATGAATGCGCAATCGTTGAGTGCAACGATCTATGAAACATTTGAATAACGGAAAATTTTAATGAATTATTCAATTGTACATTTATTGGATCTTGATATTGTTTTCATATGAATTTTCATTAATTGTTTTCATCCCCTTTTGGTGTAGAAACTTGGACCTTGGGGTACGCACAAGCGCTTATTAAGGAACTAGCTTTCCGCCCGCGGCTTCGCCCACGTGTAATTTGGTTAAGTATATAGCGATTTTTAATGATCTCGAAAGGGCTTTCTTTCACGGGCTAAAATCTTGTTACAATTGGAATTATATAAAGCCTGTGTTACTCAGGGATAATGTAGTTTTACAGGATCGAAGGATTCAGGGAAATCGAGGGCAACTTTCAAATTAACTTGCAGGCAATTACTTTTCTGACAATTTTATATTCTGATAGTCATCTTCTTATGTGGATGAGCTGATGATGGAAGGTAAAACTCCTCAGCGGTTAAGAGTTGAAAAAAAATTCTTACGAACTTATGAGTACGAAATACGTACTTGTGAGGTTATTACTTATTAGGTTGACCAAATAATAAAAGGTAAACCTCATTAACGTTAAGGATGTAGGTGGAAAAATGGATGCGGACAAACGATAAACGTCTCTTCACTCGTTTCCTTTTACTTGTTTGTATGGGTAGTGTTCACGCAAAATAATCATAGGGTAAAACGTTAATGAAAGTTTGAACTGCATGGTAGTCATTACACAATGGAGCATCTTAATACCGCGATGGATATATTTGGCCTAAGTAGAAGTTCTTAAAAAAAAACTAAGACTCAACCTCGCACACACACTCACACAGCAACACCATTGCACACACTGATACACACACACACTAAAATGTTCGTACTTCACATAGTTCCACTTGTTCATGTGTATATATATTTTTATTTATTTTTTTCTATTCGTGATTTTTTTTTGTTATTCTTTTTTCTGATCTTAGATTATATTTCCGGTTCTATATTTTAACCTTATTTTGGCTTTATTTTTAATCTATTTTTATTGTGTAAACTGTTTTTGATAAGCTGTATAGGTTTAAGAAATAAAAAAATAAAATAAATCTAGGTTGATGACGAATTTTATCAACGCCATCTATTGAGCACATTGTTCAACACTTCAACCGCGCCCGCGCGCACTGCGTTATTTGTTATTTTTGTTACCTCTCATAAGTTTTAATATTAAAATTAACTTATATTAGAACATATTTAACAATATCTAACTAATCAATCAATATAAGTGTTTAAAAATTTTGAAGCAATGGTTGAAGTAAATTTTCAATTGACCATAACTTCTTTTTCTCAAAACCGATTTTGACAAAATAAACTTTTGACAACGCTCCCAATTATATGTAATCCAACTGTGAAAACCGCTTTCAAATCCGTTCAGTAGTTTTCAAGTTATAACGTACCAGACAGACAGACAGACAAGAATTCCAAAAATTGTTTTTTTGGTTTCTATGACTCTTTTTTAATTGCCTACTTTCAGTATTTTGGAAAAATATTTAATGTACAGATTTTCGATTTTTACTGTCTTATTATTAGTATAGATATAGATATTATTAGTATAGATAAACAAGGCAGTAGCTGACTACTGCCTACAGCAGAAAATCTTGGGTCAACAGTACTGTTACTGACCCATGAGTTTTTGATTTTCTCGCTCACAGTATAACATCGCGATTTTAATATAATGCCAGCATTATGAGTATGCTACAAGGACCAAAAATTTGGAATTTAATTCCAATGTTGTAGTGTAACTTGTTTATTTATTTTTCATAAATTAGTACATGAATTATTTAGTTTAAAATGCAATATAACAAGTTTATATGATAGTTATATTTTAAATTATACTATATTCCTGATCAATTCACATGCAAAGACCACTAACTCTAACCGGCCTTTTAAGATCACCATCTGTCTGATGATTTTTTTAAAGATTATTAAAATAATTTGTCAGAAAGAGGTGAAAGATTATAAAAATGCAATTAGTCGGATTACATTTTTATGCAAATGTTTGCAATTCAGTTTAAATTAGTCGTTTAAGATAAGCCGAACGTTCTCTAAACATAAGCTTACTGATTGGTATCTGAAGCAGTAAAATTGCAATTTTATGACTCCATTACGTTTGGAATCTTAATTTTCAGGTAGCTTAAGTAATGACCAATAACTTAAAGTAGCCAAGTTTTAGTGTTGAAAATTTAATTATCGTAACCGCCCTGTATTATTACCAAAAGGCTTTCGAAAAATAAGTTTATTTTTGGTGAAGTGATCGTTAGCAATAAGGACAGTATGACAATAAAACTAAAACCTAATTAGGTTAGATATATATATTATATACTAACTTAAATTTCATGTTTTAACCCTATATGCTTTGTTTACATTTGTATATTTAATATGTAATCTGTGGTATTGTGCTTTATGGGTAAGAAAAATGAAATATAACTACCAAAAAAAGTACATTTACATTTAAGTAAAAGTACATTTACCAGTACTAAACGTGTATTTTTTATATACGTACAAAACACGCGTTCGCTATTTATAGATGAAATAAGGCCAGACCAGTCTAGAAACATAACTTAATAGGTTCAATGGCACTTTACTCATTGACACGATATTCAAGACTAGATAGTTCAGATGAATTTGTTTTAGATTAACTAAATAAGACTTAAATAACTTAAAAACTAGAACAATAATACAAATTTAAAATGTTGGGTCCTTGAAGCATCAAAATCAAAAAAATATCTTTATTCGCGTAGATAAGGTACATACACTTAAGAATGGTCAGAAAAATACTCTACATTTACTGCCAGTTCCCAAATCTAATATCTAAAATTCTCGTGTCACAGTTTTCGTTCCCTTACTCCACCGGAACGGGTTGACCGATTCTCTTGAAATTTTCTGAGCATATTGAATAGGTATGAGAATCGGCCAATATCTATTTTTAGAGACTTTTCTTTTTTTGGCAAGACGTACGTTTGTCGGGATCAGCTAGTTAACTATATAAATATAAATGGCAATTCTACGACACTTCTTTAAATCGCCAAGCATGTTTTACAGTACGGTTGTGAATTGCAACCATTACACCGTGTACCAGCGATTGGAACAATATCTATATTATATAAAACAATATTTTTTTCGATTTTAGCACATTCTTGAAAAGATCAAAATCTTATTATTATAATAATATTATCTTCATATTATTCAATAGTTATAAATGAATGTATACTACGTTTAAAAAGATGTATCAAAAAGGAGTTGTGTTAAAAAGGATTAAAAAAACGCAAGACGTTTTACGGTTGTTGGTCAAGTTAAGATCACTTCTGGTCCTATCACGTGAGACTTTCTATTTGACCATCAAGGTCTTTTATTGGTACATAGTTACAGAGACTTCCTATCACCTAATACACGAATGATTTAATCTCCTAATAAATAGCTTCTGATCCGTTCAGACATACGTGGCTTTAAAATAAGTATAAATAATATTGTTAAAGGGAATTTTATGATCTAGATTAAAATATTTACCGACTACAACATACCGACTCAAAGGCAATAAACTCTGATATAGAAGAATGCAGATAGGGTGTGCGTATAGACTATATTGAATATTTTCGTTTTCGTTATAATATTATATTAATTTCGATAGTGCATTAATTTGTAATAGGTGGCGGTTAGCACTTTCTTCAAGGTGGGTCAACCTTTAAAAAAGTTACGTTATCGCTCGTTTGCGTCCTGTTTCGTTCAAGAAAAGACTGGGCTTAGGATCTCAAACACACTGTTATAACAACAAGATGGCGCCCTGTACCAATCGAAGTGCTCTGCTCTGATCAATCAATACAAAAAAAAACAAAATAAATTCTTAACCAACCTAAAAAAACTATTAAAGAATCAAGTAGACTTATCAAATAGATTTTAATTGTATTAAGATTATTACAAAAATAAATTTATGCAATCATTGTGAAGTCAACAAATATATTGCTTTGACTAATATATTAAGAAGGTTAGTTATAATTTTAAAAGCATACCACATATTCCTTAGCACAGATTACCATTTGTCGTCAGGCGAATTAACCTGTCTGTCAGTAGATTTTTTAACTTTCATCAAAACCGGTACTGCGTGCTGCGTTAGCTAAATAAAACTTTTTCCGCAAATGTCATGTGTAACAGGTTTCACTTGTTGAACTGAATACATATTAGAAGTTCTATACGTACATTTTCTCAGAAATTGTACAGGTAATATCTGATGTCGAACTTCAAATTTCTTTATGAATGTACTTGCACAAAACTCTCTAAAGTTAGAAATATCAAATAAGTATTTTCTATTTTTTATTTTTGTATAATCTTTTGTTCGTTTGTTTAAAATTATTAATTATTTTAATTGTCAGTAGCACAATTTTGTATTAATTGTTTATTTTAAAAGAGCAGCTATCGAGTTTCTTGCCGGTTCTTCTCGGTAGGAGACTGCCTTCCGAACCGGTGGTAGTGTATAGAGATTATACAGACACTTATAACTTTAAAAAAATATCTATTATGTGAGTTATAAATGTCAAAATTGGTTTCGATATACTGCAATCATCTTAGTGCTGTGTGGTTTTTGAAATACCTAACTCTTAGCCTAAGATTAAGCCAATTAATTGGTAATAATGCTGAGTTTATCTCACCGGATAGACTGTTTTTAATTAATGTCTAGATTAAACCAGTTAGATAGCAACAATTTTATTTTTATGTTGTGTGGGAACGTTTATTAACTATGTAAAGAATATAACGATCTGCCTTATATATATATATAAAAGCTTCCAAAGGCGTATATTTATAAGTATATTTTGTGTTGCTATTTGGCTATATTGGTTGCTTATTTTTACATTTATTTAAGCTATTATATTACAAGATATGAATACAGATGTAACTTAACGGTAAAGTAGATATAATATAGCAGCCAGCCTCCAACGCCGGGGGCTGGCTACTATTTTAATAAATAGACTATGAGTCTCGTGAAAAATCCTCTATTAACAAACATATTATTTATTTATTTATTTAATAAGGCACACCAACAACACACATACAAACATATTCCGAACAAAATTACAAAAAAAAACACACAAGGCATGTATGTGCATAAATTATAGGGATGCACAGCATTACAGGTATACAATTTAAAAAAAAAAACAACTAAACAATTATATATATATATATATAGTATTGGAATCTTTCCTCTTACGGGCCAGCTCCAGACCAAAATGAAACAGATCAGAAAAATATAAAACCTTTTTGTTAACACACAATTGTATTCGAATTGTGAAGCAATTTCAAAAATAAACTATCTCAATAATACAATTGTAAAATTATTTCAGCATCATTCGTACAACGCAAAATACATTCTCAATTCTGAATTGCCATTGAATTTCAACCGCTGCATCTAGCATAAAGCGGAATGTTATTTGCATAATGACAGGCACTGTAACCTAAATATTGTAGCTGTGATTAGTAAAACAGATCTGACATTATATGTAGGACTGATAGTAAGGAGAATCGAATGATCACATTTCTTCTTGATTCTGATGTTTATATAGGAAAGCATTGTCTGGCCCAAAGTTATCACAGAAATGTCATGTGTGTCACGCGGAACAGGATAAAAGTGTCATAGATGGTGATGACTTTGTAATAATCTAAAATAGGTGCTTAAGTTTACCTGTTGTCGTTCAGAAAATGTATGGAAGAGTACTGTGGAAGACAGAGTCTGTAAAGGAGACTGAGAGGTGTCTTGAGAACCACAAACAAGACAAGAAGGCAGTGTAAGGGAAGGTATTTTCATTCCAGCTAGCATTTCCCGCGACTACGTCCACGTGGTTAAAATAATTTTTTTATTTTTTTTTTAAATGGAATTTGGAAAATGGGTTTATAAATGTTAGGGTGAAATTTTTATAGAAACTTTTTTGCAATAAAAAGCCGATATCCCTAAAGTTTAGTCTATCTCTAAACCAAATTTTGACGAAATCCATTCAGTAGTTAAAACGTGAAAGCGTAACATACATATATAGCGTAAAGTATCTCTGTATGTATATACAGAGATACTTTCGCATTTATAATATTACTATGAATTCTACAGAATAAAACGTTTGCTGAAATAATATTTATGTATTACAAAGACTAAACCCAAAAAGATATCGTTAGATGGTTTAAACTGTCCGGGATACGAGTCCGGCGCAAGTAAAAAATGATTTATACCCTCGCTATAAACAGCTTGACAGGTATCAGCCAATTAAATATCAATTACCGAGCACAATATCTAATCTGAGAATTCCAATTGTCGTAAAGAGACCAATATAACATGATCCCTCTGACCTTTTTCATCCGACATCGAGTTGGTCCTTCGCTTGTGCCATTGAAACTAGTTGCATTAAGTGACGTCCAATTTATGTTGACCTTTCCTTTCTTCGTTATAAATGGCTATTAAATGTCTGGATTTGTGTTGCTTACGAGCATTCCGGAATGTATAGCCTAGTATTGAATATGAATTTTGAAAAAGTTTGGCTGATACTTGTTTGGAAACACAAAGAACAAACGTGTAACGTAACTCGACTTAACTTAAAGACAAAATCTCTAAAGCATTGATTTTGATTTTTCTTCTCTCCATTTGACGACTACTCTCTATAACGAGATGCATTGCGTTGTGGATTTTAATGCACATATAAATATAACATCATCATACGTATAAATCGATCTGTTGTCTACGATTTTCGTTTGAGGTTGAAACGACCATAAACACAGAAATTCTGTGTATTATAATTTTCAATCCATAACGAATATTGAATTAAAGTTTATTGACCCTAACGACAGACGCAATTTATTTTTAATGTTTCTTAAAATAGTTCCAAGCTGTCACCACCAAGCAGGTGCTTTTAATAAAATAAAAGAAAACATTCACGGTCTACTGGTGGCATTGTCCCTTTGTTAGACCTTGATTACTCCGCCGTCATTAAGGCTCTTAATATCTCCTTTTCAATGCTTTTTTCGTCAGGTTTTGTATCTTTGTGAGATATACGTTAAGAGTTATTAAATGTTGTCTAAAGTTTAAAGCCCGCGAGCTTACCAACCAACTAATCAGCCGTTTTGCCATCATCACAAAAACCTTTTTTATAACAATAATTATTTCTTAACTACCATACAACAAGGAATAATATTTTTCCTTATATTATTTCACCACTTATACTCATGTAAGTACGTCCCTGTATAGAATAATATGTTTTAACGAAAAATAATTTCAATATATTATCTGTTAACAAAATGTTCACTGCACTTGATAAATGAAACATCCGTTCTCTGCATTCTTCAATTACTCGGAGAAGTTATAACAGGATAATTCTAGATCATTCTAGAACTGCCAGCCAGATATTCCCCCGAACCGCTTCGACTTGGGGGCCTTGAAGAAGAAGAGCGTTCCTCTCCCTTAAAGTTTTCAACTCACTTGTAAGCCTCCTGGCGTTGCAGATGTCCATGGGCACACACACATATTCACACATCACACGAAGTGACCCGCATGCTCGTTTGCCTGCTCGTTTTCTAAAAAAAATAGATTTATCGTATATACTTATTTCTATAAGTCATGGAATAGAAATTATTTATTGCCCGTCCGGCAAACGATTTAAAAGTCATATTAAAGCAATTGTAAATATCGACTTCGTTAAGATCTATAGATCTTTATCAATATGATGACAGATAAATTAGATACATCACTTTCATTTTATAACAATATCTTTTGTTATTGTGAAAGTTGTATGTGAAATGAAACTTTATTATTGTAAAATTAATATGTAGTGTTAGTTTTGTGTGATTGGAAATTTAAATGTACTTTACCTAGTTACATAATTATATTTATTTTAATTGCGGTCAATATGAAAGCATACATTTCTCTATAGTACTACTCATTTAGCATTGTTTTTTTATCTACAAGACCAGAGCTTATTAACATTTTAAAAAGAGGAGGCCACACTGAAATAAAGTGCTAAAGCCGGTGTTATTACTAGTATTAAGGATTAAAAGATGGAAGGATAGGAAGGAAGAAGGATGGGTAAAGGATAGTTTCCGGGGATTCGGAGCTGGGTTTTCCGGGAGAGAGTGGTATTTCCCCACCAGACCATTTCGCTGCATGACTTTGTTTTGTGTTACAATTAATTCAAATTACACACGTAAATTGTTTTTGAAATTTCACATAATTATATGCCACGGACACTATATTTATATTTACATTATATTTACATTAAGCTCGTTAAAAGCACGAAAATTGCAATGAAAGCAGTGTCATTGTGGCGGAACAATCGTGATTTTATTTTGTTTTTATGCCCGTGTTCACTTTCAAATCATAATATAATCATTATCATTTAATGCTTATTTGATGATGTGAGAGTGGTTTTGTAAACGTGCGACGAATTACCGAAGGCTTAATTCTCTGGCATAATGACAATACGAAAGTCTTTGTTTCCCCATTTTATAGAAGCGTACAGGGCACACTATAAAGGTGAAGTCGACGACCATAGACACTCACGTGGCTGGGAGCTCATGCGTTGCCGGCCTTATGGGAAGGGCTTCTTTTCTTAAAGGACTCTAAGTCGTAGGTTTGAAGATACTGTGGCGGGCAGTTGGTTCTGTAACGTGGTGATTGGTGGTGTGTGTTGATATTTACCATTTCTAAATTAAAGCATTTTTTGTCTCTATCTACTTGATTTTGCTTCATCAGAAATCCTCATCTGCACGTTTAGTTTTTTAGGTTAAAAAATATAGCGTAAACGTCTATGTTACGAAACCCGATTTAACAAACCCTCTAAAGCGACGAAATCAATTTGGTTGGTTTAGCTTGTATTCCATACAATATTTTTTTATTCTCTCCGTTTAACGACCACAATAACACCATTACATGCACACTCCCTTCAGTATCGTTATATAGAGTTTACACGGTATTGTGACTGTCTGTACTGTTTATATCACCATTTTAAAACTGTTATGAATTTAGAAGACAAATCACTATTGAGAACTTTCCGTAATCACTTACGACGCATAAGTCGCTCGTTTGCAATGTCCGTGCCAATTTACGTCAGCAAAAAGCTCATTGTCCATTACTCGCTGACAGCAAAAACATGACAGCTTTAATTGGCTGTAAAAGAGTTTTAATAAGATTATGGGTCAACTTTTTTTTGCTAACACTTTTCGGTCTAGTCATTCTTGACATAGAGACCTCGAGAACAGGACTTTTGTAGACTTTGATTTTTTTCTAACGGTATACTCTCCTCGAAATTGTTCGGTAATTGCTATCTATCTATTTTATACGTTAAAACAAGAATATAAACGGTTTTATATTATTAGACAATTACTCAAAATAATTTGTTATTTTAAATATTTATTCTAGGTTGAAGTTGAGAGTAGCTTTAAGGTTTTAATTATATCTTTTGAGTGAATACAATGCGTTAAATACTTGTTAATATAAATATATAATGCAATGTAGGTGTGGTTTTCGGTAACCGTAATCTTATTTCTTATTAATATGTAATTGACTTAACTATTGGAGAATTGATTCTAGTAAGATTCTGTACATAATTAAACATTATGTAATGTGTGTATGTATGTATTTTACATATATATTTTAATTATATAGCATTTAACGTGTCGACATTTTTACGCAACCGCTGTTTTATTTGATATATAAGACATATTTAAATAAAATATTCCTTATTATGTTGTAGGTTGTAAAAAGTATGTTTCCAGAACAAAGCAATCAATCAAAACATAACATATCTGTCCCCCTTATATACTATTTGTAACAGTAAATAATTATTTGAGCTTTTACTTCGAACGGTATGAGGAAGCTGAAGAGAATTTGTAACTGGTTACTAATAAAGACACGTAAACCTGAATGTACACAATGGCCACAGATAACATTTAACGATGTATAGCAGATAATTAAATATAAATAAATTTTGTATTTGCATAATCTATAAATAATATGAAGTTCATCTGTAAAGTCTTAACCACTGCCGAGTTGTTAAAGAGTTTATGAAAACCATCTGAAATTTTTTGTCATCAAAATGTTTGAAACCTTCGTAGCCTTGGTTATAAGAAGAAATTGGGACCGCTGAAACAGTTAAAGAATATTTAGAGGACAAAGATCCATTTAATGTGTCCGTGTAGCTCAGCATCAGGACAGTTTAATTCTTGAGTAGACTTAAGGAAACAAGGGGAGGAAAGTAAGGAACAAAATTTATGTGAACTATTTATTTTAAAAGAGCAGTTATCGAGTTTCTTGCCGGTCCTTCTCGGTAGAGAACTGAACCACCGAACCGATCTATAAAGACTTGAATAAAGATATTTTGAGTTTGAGTTTGAAACCATTTTGATAAATTCTGTTCTATATCAAATAAGATCATCAAGATTTTTTTTATTACTAGTCTCCGATACAATTCTACGAGAGAAACATGAAAAATGCTATAAAGTTTTGTAGCTTAACTTCATCACCGTTATACCCATGTTAGCAATGCGAAGCTTCTCCACTGAGCTTTACTATGTTCGTGGAAACTGTACGCGGAGAATGTACGTCCTAGAATTTGTGTTATAAAACTTAACATTTACATAAAATTACATACAAAGTGTTTAGCTATAAAGTACAATAAGATATTGTATCATTTAGCTTAGTCTAGACACAGCTGTAGGAACGGTACCTCAATAAGCCCAGTACCGCAAGCTAAGCCTTTAGCACAGTACAGGATTGGTTATACGATATTTTATAAGCTATATTTTTGTATGGTATGTTTTTAAATACAACATAATGGTGTTTATTACTAGAGCTATTATATACTAAAACAGTATTAACTGCTCTTGTGAAAATTAATAAAATTTTAAGAAGTCGAAATGTATGTACACTTAGTAATCATGATTTTTTTTATTATACGTAAATAAAGATTCTTAAGTAATATAGAATAAGATAAAGCGATCGCTGATACGATTTCTTAAGGAAAATATTTAAATAAATATAGCGTTTTGTGGATACCAGTCCTATTGCTAACGCTATCAGACACGCTCTACCGGCAATTATATTTTTTAAACAACAAAAGCAAGATATGCTATTATATAGTAAAAAATGAACGTTTTTATTGTACACTATGGCAAATGTAGTAGATTACTGGATTTTCATTCTTACACTAATATCTCTTTCATATAAAACCTTTTTGAAGGCCAGAAAAGGCGATAACGAAGGACGATGACAGCTTTGATTATCTGTGGTCTTAGTGTTCTCGATAGTTCAAAACATGTAAACAATGGTGTGGGAACTTTTAAAATTGGAACGTTTCTTTTTTTTCATTCTTTTTTCAAAAATTGTAACTAGCCAGTATATTTTTTTTTAAATGATCCAGTTCCAAATTATTGTTAATCTGTTCGAATCTCGGTAATATGAATAATATTTTATCTGTTTTAAAATTCATAACACGTTACCATAATCCGTAATCTCTTCATGTTTGCCCCGTTATGTCACGAATGACATTTGATCTCGCACGAAAAGGGCATAAGTGACATAAAAAATGAATTCTGACAATAATTTTTAATGTATTTTGTTATCTTAAACGCCAATTAATTTCAAGATAAACATCGCAATTAAAACAATACACCAGACAAACAAATCACAACGCGAAAGTCGTGCATTGTTGACCATTATAACTTTCCTTATTGAGGTTCAGGTCAAGCTCAAGGCTATCAGATGACCTCTTTTATTTTATGCGACCCTGGTACGGTTCAAGTTTTAGGTCGGACATTAAAATTGTTTTTACTCTTTGTTTTGTTCATTTAGGACATTTTAATGCAAAATGGCCGAGATTTAAAAATTGTTTTAAACAAGACGGAAGTGATATTTTCTCTCAATACAACAGTATTTCCTGTTCCGTTCCATCACGACTGTTAAAATGTATAACAGTGCACACAATGCAACGGTACAGCGATCAACCGAAACCGTTATACGAAAACCATTGTGTACGTAAAATATATGATATTACACACAAGAGAAAATATACTGCAATATATAGTATATAGATGGAATTTCTCATAAACATTCCTCTATAGTTTTATTTTTTTTTTTAATTGTTGCAAAATGTAAAAAAAATATACTAGGCATTAATTGCTTAAATATGTAAATTTTATTATAGAATTTTAGTAATATAGAAATAACAAAATTTAAACTTAGAATAAAATATAATAAACAAATCAAACCGCAACACTGAAACAAATTCAAAAAGTTTACCAAACTCTAAAAATTAAGCAAGCTAGTGGCTGTATAGTAAAAACTAAAACCTTTATGGTGTGCCTCCTGCTCTTTTGCCCCCTCTTCTATATAAATTGAACGGATTTCAACGCCTTGACGTTTCATAAGTTAAAAAACTGTAATAAGATGAATGAATGTAATATTGACGTTTAAAATATTTAAAAAAAAACTCTCCAATATTTTATTAGCATACAATTCGCAGAATCACAGGGTATATTACATTCTCGTGTTCTCGGAACGATACACAAATAATGACAGGTGCACCTTATAATTTGACGTTTCTTTACGACTGCAGCGCACTTTATTTTTTTACAATCACAAGAATGCGGTTTGAGATGAGAGTTTTAATTGGATATAATAAAAAATATGAGATTATTTTAAATACGGGCGTATTTTAGACGAAAAGCCTTAGTCAATATCAACAATAACATTATGCAAATAGGTTAACTATCATAAATTTAGATTCGTCAAAAAATTCATTAATTATTGTCACTAGAATTATTAAATGTAATTCTAGTGACAATAATTCCCAGTTCCCAAGAGGGCTTAAGTAAGGCTCCGCCTTTAAAACACCAAGTTCTTTAGTACGGTTGTACAGAGCAACAATTACACTATGCACCATCGAATGCGTATCTCTTTAAAAAAACAACTTAATACAATTATCAAATTAATTAAAATTTTATTACTAATTACGGTAAAAAATATTTGTCAAACGAATGATAATTGGGGCCGTGTGTCAGCTGTAAATTTTAGGGTCTAAGGAAATTGAGATTCTCGCGGTTATATTGCTTTGTATAAATGGGACAGCCATGACTTGAAATCACGTTTTTAGAATGGAGAAACAGTACTGCTACAATAAAACTGTTTAAATATAAGATTTGTTTACATTTGAAATAATATTGCGAAATTACGTAGTGTTTAGTAACACTTTGTGTCACATTTCTAGTAAATGTTAATACATATTGGACGGCTGGCCTTATCGCTAATAAGCGATCTATTACAGGCAACTTTCTTATAAGTTTTACCCTAACTAAGATTATATATGATTAAAACTTGTTAATGACGTTTGATCGTACGCGTATTTTTTTTAAGGAGAAGCAAGCAAGAAGAAAAAAACCAAGTTGGAGGAATTACAGTCCCAAACTTTAATATAAATGTATATATTGTGAATAGAAATGATACGTAGTTTTTGTTTTGTAATGGTATAAATATTTGTATCTAAAATATAAACTAGGCATCTTAGATGCTAATCCCTTACATTGATAAGGTCAAAATTCATTGGAATTAGCTCCAGCATTGCTTTGCCTTGCTTCAAAAAGTGTACTGGGATCATTTCCAAAAAAAAATCAACCAAGCCGCGTTTCTTGCCGAGAAAAATCTCGGATTGTTCGGGTTCGAACAGACGTGACTTTGATATAATAAATACCATCATAACACATTCATACACACTTTCGTAATAATATAAATAAAATTAAATATACTCAACGTATTTTCAAACCCTTTTTTGCTCGCTCACTGACAAGCTCAACGCGTATAATCAATATTGTACAGTAAACTGCAACCTTTTTACAGTTAACACCTTTCACATATAGAAAGCCTACATAATGAGTAAAATAAGAGCCATTCGGGTTAACATCTAAAACGGTAAATTTAAGCCTATCCAGGTCGGTGAAAACAATGTGGAACTTACAAGTCTAGATACAATCAGGCCTCAAGGTAAAGGTGAAATTCCTGTAAATTACTTTTATATTGGGAATAACCTAAGCTAGTTTTATTTATTTGTTAATATTTTATTGCACTTAAACAGTAGAAGAAAATAATGTTAACAGAAGTTAATATATATAAGAGCAACGTGCGGTCTTATCGATAATAAGCGATCTCTTCCTGTTTTAATTGAGAAATTATTAAAATTAATTAGGTACACATAATAATGAGACATACACATTAATTTAGCGTTTTACGTTACGACGTATTCTTAGATGAAGTTCTTGGGTAACCAGTACTAACAGGTCCAAGCTTAATTCTTTAAGAGAGAATACTTCTATCCTTTAATAAAGATTAGTATTTAGTATTAAGTAAAAGTACTTTAAGTTTATAGTTTAAATATCATGTTAATCGTTGAGAACTATATCTTATGATAGGAAGAAACGTCATACGTTTCTAAAAAAATACATAGTTTGTTATATAATATGTGCGTTTATAGAATATATAACATATATTCTTCAAAAATATGCTCCAGGTGAGGCTCGAACTCACAACCCCGGCATAGCTCACGACCACTGCCTTATAAGTACCGTGCGCTAACCAATTGCGCCACTGGAGCCACGTTTAGATTATCAAAAATTGTACATATATACCCACTATACATAAACTACCGTCATTTCTGAACATTAATCACATAATTGTGCTCATTAATTATTGTAGCGTTATGTCAGGAGTTAGTTTGAATCAATTGTTTGTTTAAAAAAATCACAAAATCTTTATATATTTAATTTAAATGCCTCTTTTGCAAATTCCGACAACGCACCCGAGCCTATAGGACATCACCTTTAAGTGCATTGTACTCATCCATAAATATTGAAAATTACGAAAAATAGACTTAATTATAAATATCGACATAAAACAATACATAATAATAATAACCGATATCTAATGTTTTTTACGCATAAACATAGATAACAATTATTTAAATACACAATGATTAAGTAATTTTTTATGCTAATTGTTATCTATATGGTTTAAAAATTAACATTACATTTCTAATTGTTTACAAATTAAATTAGTACGTAGGCAACAAAAAAGCTAATGACATTCGTTAAATTACAGATTGTGTTAGGTTTCGTTAAATGTGAATACCGAATTTTTTTAATAACAAAATTTGAATGTTGATAACTATTGTTTATGCTATGCATTTAAGTTGTCGTTTTGATGGAAAAAATTGTATTTAGTATTTCCGACACCGGTGATAACCAATCAGAGGAGTTTTTGGGGAATGTGGAGTTTCCGGTGTTGGAAGACAGATAGAAAATGACTTTGTAAAATTAGAAAAAGAAGTTAATATTTGGTTTGTAATAATACCTTTCAAATTATAGTCACCACAGCGGTTACAATTTATCAATGTTTAAAGTAATCTTATTTTATAAAACACGTCTATTGATATTATTAACCTCCTGATTGGTCGACGCGAGGATGGATGGGGAGTCGAGAGACGCGGGAAAAAGGGAGTTGGCGGGTTTTTGTGTTTTGATGAGATATATTGATTGAATCCGGGAATAAGTGAGGTATTTGTAACAGTGAGAGTACAATAGAGAATATATATTGTAGCTATCGTTTTAATTGGAATAACACCCCTATCAGAATTTTTAACACACCTAGAAGAAGTTTTACAGTTGTACTGACTACCAAGCGCCAACTTAATTCCCTAATAAGCGCCTGTGTCAAAAGTGTCTACTCCAAACGGAACAAATTCAAATTAAATTAGAATTTAAAAATGGAATTGCACTGTACTTGCCATTAAAATTTGTGTTTCTTTTGTTTTTTTTTACCAAAGAGCATTTCACCATAAAGTATTTAACTTAAAAATAGTCTCATGAATATATCTTTTGTTACAGATTGAACACAATGGACGCTTGATTATTGAAAAATATAAATTGTAAATTTTTGAAAGTGCCACAAAATGGATGCCAAGTCACATTTCCTGTTAGTTGCTGTCGTGTTTTTAATCGGTGAGTATTTACGATTTTACCTAATTTTTAACCGGGACCAAATATATCTAACCTAACAATACTACTAGTAATGATTTTTAATCTACCTTATTGAGTACAACATGTTTAAGCCACTATGCCAAACTTCTTTAAAATATGTCCTATATTTCTGTGTTTAAAATTACAAAGACTATCGATAAGATATAACTCTACACTTAATGTTGAGTGTCTATGGGCGGTGACTTCACCGTCGTCTCCCGTTCGTCACACTTCAATAAAAAAATAGCTTTTCACCGTCACCTTATAAGATCCGTAGGTCATACATGTATTTTTCTCTTAGGCAAATATGTTATATAGATATATAGAAGAAATTTTAAGGTTATATAATATACACCACACAACAATTTAAACTTGCAAGCACCTCATTGATGATTGGACATGATTTAAGAATAATTTATCTTTTAATCTTGTTCATGTGTTTTTTCGCTTAAATAAATAATAAATAACAACAAAACAATATAATTTATATTAAACCTTCTATTCGGTATACACCATTAAATAACTATTGAAATTCATAATATGATTCTACAAAACGATTGCGAAATGAAATATTAACGAAGTTCTGTCGACTAATTTGCTATTTTAATTACAAAATTACGATTGGTACTGTGGACAATTCCTATAACTCATTTATACATTTTGGGTGAGTTGAGTTAAGCTTTTCGCAAACTTTTTCTTGACCGATTACTTCTCGTAACCTGTGGCTGTCGAGGTGCTTTGCCCCGACTTTCTTCTCATCGTGGAGATTACCTGTTTAATCAGCCATTTTATAATATGTTCCAAACAATATGTTATTTGAAGCATATTTGGTAATTAGATAGTTGCTTTATTTGTAAATGAGTTAGTTAGACGAAACTAACTTCCGAGTCCAAACCAATCTAGAAACAAACTGGAGTGAAACCACGCTTTGTTTGTTCCTTGATTTCGATAAGCAAACAGCATATTTTGTTTGACTTTAATTTATTTGATATAAATAGAATTTTAAAAAAAATCCATTATTAATATTAATTTTATACTTTGCATAAACAGTAGATGTTAATAATGTTAGTAAAGGTTAAAGCAACGGGCGGCCTAATAAGCGATCTCTTCCACGAAATGTTAAAACACATTTTATATCAATTGTGTGTTAGCAATAAATAATTATAATGCAATCAATTTGTATTGTCTATACACAATCGACATTAAATAACTATGATTAACATAAATCAAATAGATCAATGATCTATAGATCGTGTAAGCCAATAACCGTTAATGTGACAATTCGATTAATCGATTCTATTGATCCTTGTTATTTCTGACCTTACAATAACGAGCCGTGAATAATTAATTTCAGGTCATTCACTTGTATCCATTTTCTTTATCACGAAAATTAACAAAATTTCATATCAATCTAATAATCGCTTCTATGCATATATAGCAGTAATAGTCATTACTAAGATACACGCCTGATATTTTTTTCCTGCCCAGGAGGCATCCATTGCTGGTTCGTTCCCGAACTAGCTCTCATCAGCAGACCCCACTATCCTCATGGCCACCTTAATTAATCGTGTTCTTAACTCCGCACCAGAATGTGGCCTTTATGACTTTTCTTAGGTTAGTGAAAGGAATAATGGATGAATATAAGCTGGATGAAAACAATGAAGTTGTTAAAAGCTTAAGAATAATTTAAATGTAAACATTTCTAGACTCTTTTCATTTTACGACAAATTCTAGACAAAACGTACAAATTGCAAAGCCTTCAACACTTGTGTCAGAGAAAATAAATCATTCTATATCCGAGTTCATGATATTCTCATTCGGTTAGTTAACTGTATTTTGTATAGCGTTAAAATAATTAGACATTTTCAATTAATTAACCCAGATTGGAAGGTATTCAATAAACCTGTCACAACATGCTATTAACTTTTCATAGTAACACGTGCGCGTGCGACTGTGATACATTGGGCCTGTTAATGCTCGGTTAGCGGCACATATGTACAGGGTGATATAAAAGAAAACAATTTATTATTCTGTAATATTTCAATACAGTATTAAAAAATACACTAATACTTGGGATAGGAACCATGGCTTGATAATTTTAAAATCCCTTGCTCTTATACGTAATAATATTATTTACTGCTAATATTTTTGTTCAACAAAATGTGAATAAAAAATATATCTCCGTTTTCTACTATAGTGTAATCCTCCTCCTTTCAATACTGTTTTATAAACATTTCGCCTTAAGAGATATACACATTTAAAATAAGGTTAAAACATATATAAATAAATTAAATCTAAGATCAAAAACAACAATAATAAAAAATACGAACAAAAAAATATATACCTATAAACAAGTGGAGTATATCAAGTGCAGAACGAGCATTTAAGTGTGTGTGTATTAGTGTGTGCAATGGTGTTGCTGTGTGAGTGAGTGTGCGTGGTTGAATCTTAATTTTTTTTAAAAAGAATTTCTCCTTAGACCAAATATGTGCAAGGAGGTCTTAAATCTAAATGATTCTACGCCTGTTCGTACGCAACCAAGCTGATAAGAAGCAGGGACTTTGAAAACATCTTCCAATTACAAAAATGTTGGTTGCCTGTAAGAAATCGCTTATTAACGGTAAGGCAAAGCCTTAAAACTATTAACACCCATTATTAATAAAAAAATTGAATTAAAATAAATCAATATCACAATACTTGAGAACATACTGTATATAAACAAAAACATCGTTATCACAACGACCTACATTGGTTTATCCTTACTGTACACGCTATAGTCGGTATATACGTCAAAACAATTAAACATTTTCTTTTAACTTAGTTTTAATTAGTCAATTGTCATAATTTCGGCTAGATCGTAATTTAGAAGATCTGACTGTCCGGCAAGTCATCTTATTAAATAAAATATAACTTTTATCGATGCTCTTCTTAAGTTTATTTAATGACTTGAAGCTGGCAGCCCATTAGTTCGTAATCTCTTCCAAGCAACTATAACGAGAAGAAACAGGGTAAACATTTAAAGCTCCATGCGAAAACCAAATAAAACAAAACACATTTGTTTAATTGTCAACAGCACAATTTTGTATGAATTATTTATTTGAAAAGAGCAGCTATCGAGTTTCTTGCCGGTTCTTCTAGGTAGATGACTGCCTTTCGAACCGGTGGTAGTGTAAAAATTGACGATTCAAAAGTGTCTTTATAAAGACCTACTTACTTGAATAAACATATTTTGAGTTTGAGTTTGACATACAAACATAACCAAGCAAAGACTTAGGTAATATTCAAACAATATATATATATATAAATCGTATCTATTAGCTATTTCGCAATTTTCAAGGGACTTTTCACCATTCCATTATATTTATTTTAAAGTACCAATTATTACAAAAATGCTGAAATAATAAAAAAACGTTTATATAAGGAGGCTGTATATCTTGTTGAATAAGACTACTGGCATATTCAATTGCTAGATGTTAAGTCGGAAATCAATTTATATTTGTGTATCCCGAGAGCTTAACAATCTATAAATCACAATATGCATGAGATTTATCTATCAACATGTTGACAAACCAGTCGGACGATTTATATCGCTTGAATATCAATTATTTAAATGTCTAATCAATCCGTGCAGGTTCATTTATCGGGACTTGATAATCATAATTAACATTCGGACTCTGTTAAACGTCAGATGTCATGTGTCATCAACACATAATCTCGAATCTAGATCTGACGTGTTCTGTGGTTCGTTGGTTAGAGATTGTTTTGTGATTATCGAAACTAATATTCTGGATTTTGACATTTCGTAAATTATAAAAAAAATAATAAATCTATTTTCATGTATCAAAAATTATTGAGGAACTAATATTATAATGTAAGTTTTTTTTAAACGAGCCGTCCTAAATGCGAGGACTTAATGCCTAACCAGCTGAGTTTTTTGTGGGTATCTTCTCTGGTTTATTTCGGGTTCAGAGACTCTAGATATAAGAAATATTAACTTACCCAAAAGATCGCTGATACGATTCTATGTGGAAAAGATATGGCTGACCTTGAATGTGATGTTTAGTATTCATATTGTTTAGTTTAGTTCCTAAGCTATTGTTATGCATTTACAAACAAACTGAACGGAAAATATTTATAAAAATATAGGTTTTAACAACGAATCATATAAAAATTCTAACAAATTAACACACGGCATACGCTTAACCACAGCCTACCAGTGTCCGTTTAAAGAACAGCTTCCACCTGCAAAGATATAATCTATTATTCCTATCTCTTTTGGCAAATCTTATCAGTGTCGAAAATCCATTTAATTGCACCAAAAGACGTCGTGGTTACGGTAAAAGCGATATATTACGGTATATTAAGCTTTCGCGGAATTTATACGGAATTACATATTCAAGTGCCGTATACTCTTGAAATTAAAGTGCAGTCAACTCGTGAAGCATCTCTTGAGCTATAAGAGCCATTGATATATTTATTAGTTACTGTATTATTAAGCTTAATAACTAATAGTATAAAAAATAAATATATTTAAAACGGACAGAACCCAGTTTTCTTTCACGCAGCCAGGACTTATAATGAATCTTTTCTGTCCTTGTGCGTATTAAGTCTAAAAAAAATCTAAGAAAAACTTTTACGAACACACACTTATATTAAATTCTCGTTCCTCACATAAAATACTTCACTTGGTCTTAATCTTGTTATTATGAGATATTGGCTTACTTTTTTACTATGTTCAACCCTATTTTGGATTTGTTTTTATCTTATCATTAATATGTAATCTGTGTTATTGTGTTGTATGGGTTTGAGAAATAAAAAGAAACTAATTTCTCTTACTTTTAATAGTGTGATATTTTATAAAATTTTACAAAAATGTGTTTATTCAATAAATTAACTAAAAACACGTAATATATTGCAAAATTAATTATCATACAAAATTCTACCAAAAAACCGCAGTTCAATATCGAAAGCTATGAAACTTTCGGATTTATTTAAGGTTAACTATATAATAAACACACCTGCGAAGCTTTCCTTGTGAAATTTTCCTTCATTGTGATGAAAATCGTGCCGTAACTTTCTACTTTACCCTCAAAAGCTTAAAGCGATTTCTATCTTAGTTATATCTTAACAAATATTGGATTTCACGACTTAGATATTAAATACTAATTCAATTTATCTTGTCAAATTTGTGCTGAAAAGAAAGAAAGAGAGACGAAAGAAGTATAACGGTGATATAAGCTGTATCCTTCACTCATTGAAATATAAATTACTAGTCTGAAAACATAATTTAAAATTTAAAGTAAATAAAGAAATGACAAATTTACAGATTATCTTGACGTAAATGTTTTTAAATTATATAAAGGGTTATATAAAAGCTTAAAAAAAACAAATTCGTAAAGTAGTTCCAAATGTCGTCAAATGAGTGATAAATTGTTTAAATAACCAGTCGTACGACGTTCGTATACATGTATTGTGAGTACACGACCGCATCCATAAACATCAATTGTCTCTGGTTTTCCTCATCCAAACATCGCGGCACACTTTCTGAATGGCATCAATATTTTTCCTCGTCTCCCTTCACTGAAGATCAGTTACAGACATCCTTACACCAACTAACAAAACCTTAATTGATCTGTTAATAAAATATATCTTTCACCAGTGTAGATATTTATGCTCTGATATATGTAAAAAATTCTATAAAAAAATAAAGTAATTTAATTCACAAATCGTGCGAACGATATAAATGGTCGGAGTTGCAACGCTACTTTTCGCCCACGGCTTGATCATTGTGTAGGGTTGCCACTTAAGTCCTTTAAGGGCAGATAATTTTTTAAGAGAACGGTTGGAATGTATGTGATATATGTTATCTATGGCTACGTTTATAATAATTAAGTTGTAAGCAAAAAATCCCTTCGTCGATTAACAGACATATTATTCTACACAATTAAATTCGAGCCAGTAGTTTTAGTAATTTATTCATATAAAACTCACAAGATGTTAAGAATCAGAAACTGTGTAATATATTGTAATTTTTTATTATTAACCTTGTCGCAGCCCTAGCGTAAAGCCAGGTATACAATAACTTATTGAATTATCTTTATAGGTAGTGCACTTCGTAAAGCTGTCTGGACTAGGCCTAAATCTTTTACTTTTTATTGTAATTGATATCAAGTCAGGTGGACTGTATTTATTAGCAAAGAGTTTTACAGAGCTAAAAATACTTCATATTAAATCATTACTAGATTTTTTGTGATTTCACATTTGAATTTGGAATGTCTAAATTTTTTTCCCGTACTCCATTGTCGTAATTTCGCGCTTTGATTATTATTCTGGTTGACAGTTAATCCGTGTTCGTTTGACACTTAATCAATTTACAGATTTTACAGATTAGTTATCTGTATTTTTATTAATTTGTTTGAAGGACTCACGAGATAACTTACTAAGTGCCCGTTGGTTTACCTTTGTCCCATACATTATGTATTGAAACTAATGAAACAAAATAACAATTAAAATAAAACAATTATAAGATCGTTAGATACGCGATGCGAACTATTTGTCTTATTATCTGCTCAATCTCTCAATTAACTGACCCAAATACATACGGTACAGTGAAAATGAATCTCCATAATTCAAGAAGTAAGCTCAAGATCTTTACAAATACCATTGACCTGGAGATTTCTATTTCGTTCAAGAGAAAGTGACAATACGTTTTGCATTCAAATCATAGTAATCCCGACCGTGCGAAACATTACAAAGTGTGGTCACCATTCTACAATCTTGTGTTCGCCTGGCACTTTAAAGAAACCCGCTTTCAATTAAGTTTAATTTATAAACATGTAACCGTTCCCTGTTATAAAAGTCTGTTTGTGAGTAATTAACCAAACTGGTTCTTAAAAACCATTATTTTATATCAAATAAACATACTTTTAAGACTTTCTTATATTCAATAAAATCCTAAAACGAAGTTTGCTACTACATTGGGCGTATTCACAGTCAGCTTTACGATCCTCTGAGCTCGTACAAAGCTTTTTATAATAAACGGATATGCACGTGTTAGCGTTACATATATTTTGTCTAATAGTTGTACTATTCTCTATATTAATTAACTATTTAGTACTTATATATCTCATTGCATCATTATATATAATTAATTATCTATTGTCAGGATTAGAATACATATATAATTTGCAATAACAACCAAACACAGTAATCATTGTCATAACAGTTATATTTACTAAAAGCTGTTTAATAATAATTTTACAAAAGTACAATCAAGGAATAACACTTACGTTTATCTCGTTTGCCAATCGGACCCAGAATGGCCACTTACCACCGAAATAACAAAAGCTATCGAACATTATTCAAAAATGCTTCTAATCAATTCATTTAACCAAAAAGAGGTTCTAATGAATTTATTTCACAAAAGAGGTTTTAACAAATTCATGTATAATCATATTTAAAGATATGATTATACATCATCATATATACAACATCGTCATACTATATGTAACATCAGTATATTAATATGGTATATATGGTAATATACTGACACATGCTTAGCAAATGTCAAATCCTATCCATGAGAATGGCTAGCAAGTACGTCGCCGGCATTTCAATTCAACTCTTTCATACTTTTTTATACTTCTATAAACACGAGTGCTATACATACAAAAAGTCATAGTATTCTAATATTCTCGTACTAACCCTATAGATCAGACCCTTGACCCATTTGCTATCGTTCAACACCTATTTGATAAACACGATTGGGATGTGACCGCATTCCTCAAGGCTTGTTGCAATACATTTTAAAGCTATTTATTTATCATCTTCTCCACATAGAATCGTATCAGCGTTCACTTGTGTTCGTTAATAATTTTCTTCTTGAATCTATGGGTGAGTTTCCAAAATAAAACGATCTGAGTAGATACAACAAACTCAATTGGTTAACTTTACGTTTTTAAGTGTTATTACTGTTTTAATGTCGTCATACCTGTACTTCGCGAGAATGTTGCCTACTTGGTTTTATGCTTTTTCCTTGAAAAACCGTAATTCATATTTCCAAATTACACCGGGTCATTTATTGAAACCATGTATTCCTTGGATAAACGGTAAACACGTTTACCGTTTTCTGAACAATAAAGGATCTTACGAATTGTGAAGGGAAGATTATTATGATCGTCGTAAATCGTTCGTACGATCGGATCGTATCAGCGTACGATTTCATGGAAAAGATATAAATTAAATAGTTCTAGTCTAGCCATTGTATTTGTTAACAAATTTAAAAAGAAATTACAAAAACTGTGATAAGTTTATAAACTTGAAACTTTTAAAAGATAAAAGTTGTCTGGGTTCTGTGCTAATGGATATTCCTCGTCTTTAAAACATTGAGATACTCTGTTGTTTGGCCACTAAAATGTGATAATAAATTTTTCTCCTACTTCCAATTGCAATATATAACCATTAATTACATCTTATACTTTTTTATTCTTAGGTAAAAGTGTAATTTTATTTTTAAAATATTGTTTCTCTATCCGGCGTCTTATACGTTATTTCAAAATGCTATTTAGTTTGTTTTATCTCTTGATTTAAATTTCATCTATACAATGTATTAAATGTCTGATATGCTGATTTTAAACCCTCAAACAAAAAATAAAAATTCTTTGTTACAACCTCCTACAACCTTACACCTACAACCAATTCTTGTTATAATTCATATAAAAAAGCTATATAAAGGCGCTTCAATGTTTTGAGAGTGTCAAGAAGCGTCAAGAATGACAATGACGGGTTGACGTTTCTTCACTCTGACGCAACACCGGGCTCTCTTGGCGTGCAGCGTTTGAACGGAGAAGAACCACAATCATTGAAGGATTTAGATCCGTTCACATCGCGCCCAAGCAAGACGTGATCGGTGGAGTGTCACTGTGTTATCTATAATTATAAAGTGATGATCATAATTATGTTCATATTTGTGAAAGTAATAATCGTACATTGTTAATTATCTTCAACGCGTGGTTTTTATTCTTCTCGCTCCCTACCCACGATAGCTCGGCAGCCATGATGAATACAGAATACAGTTATCTAAAAAAGGCTATACAGATAATTAAATTTCAATTTCTCCAACGCTGTGTTAGTGGCCAAACGGTAGACAATGCGTGCCGTCTATGATTTTTATCGCGAACTTAGATACCTCGCTAAGGGTTTGCGTGTTTTCATGCAATTATTCCCTGTGCCATTTATAGGATACCTATTTATGGTATTGTTCAATTCAATTATGCTGTTTTGATAATACTGATCGATTTTAATAACGTGATATATCCAGTTGAGTTTAATAAATATTTCTTGTCAATATTTATTTATAAATTTCCACATAGAATCGTATCAGCAATGAATTGTCTACGACAATAATAACATTCCCTTATTTCAGGCTTAGAGGGATAAAAAATAAACCATTCTAAATCAGTGTTTATCACGACTTTATAATTAGGAAAATATTTCAAATTGTTCAATTTTTTTTTACCGTCACATAGATGAAAGTTTAAATTTATAATATGAAATGTTAAATACTGGCGATTAACCTGAAAGATGAAATAATGTATAATATTGCCCATAAAACTATTCTTATTTTATGTATATCCAAGCAGAATATATCGTAATACAAATAAAAACGTTAATAAAAAAACTAAAATAAATATAAAATGTTTGGTCTTTGTGACAGAGTATATGCTGGCATTTCTTCTATCGCAGTAATTTTACGTCGAGCACCAGCTCTTGGTTAATAAATTAATTCATGAATTCCAGGTGTATACTGGTGTGAAGGTGCAAGAGACGCATCGTGCCCACGAATTTGTGGTCCAGCACTTCAGGGTGAACCGGTTTGCGCGACAGATGGATACATATACCCATCGCTATGTGAAATGAGGAAGAAGACTTGTGGAAAAGGTATGTTAAAGCTTACATCAAAACGATTAAGAGGAAATTCTTCTGTAATAAGCTTGGCTACTTTGACTTATTATGAATACGGTTAAACGATGAGCTTTGTGCTTCTTTTCAAAATAACTATGATTTCAAAATTTTATGATTTTAGTTGTTATAACAGAGGTTATATTTTGGTAATTTTGAAAGTCTAAATGACCCTTCTCTACTCTCTGAACTTGACAATGCTAGGCGCTCGGCGCTAGGCACTCAGCTTCGTTGTTTTATTTGGTTATGATCCTACCATAATAATAAAACATTATCTTGCTTCATTCTCATATATAACTTTGCCATCAATCATAAACTAGTTTCGCACGACAAATGGTTTTATTGTAAACCACCCACACATATTCAGAATACATTAGATTAGTTAATGCATTCCAGTTACATAATTTATAGCTTAGTAACATAATGGTCTTCGCTGCGGACAAGAACGAATTCTATGAAATGCGATTTATGTTTTCGGTTTGATTTATTTATTCTGCAACAATATACATATACATATGAAAATATACATTGCACTAACAAATTATAAGATAATTTACAATTATAATATAAATATTTGACATTAAAATCTCTCGACACCGGAATTTTGCTGCGCGACCCATAGTTTAAGAAGCCTTGATTTAGACGGTAGCACAAAACAGTAGAAAATGTACATATGATATGGTACATATGATACCTGAGGCCTTATCGCTAATAGGAAATATCTTCCAGGCAACCCATAACATAAAAATGAATACCAATACTAATTACAGACAATAAATTTAATTAATGATCTCGTGTTATGTTATATATAACAACGTCTCAGGGCATGGGTTGTTTTGATTTCGATACGTAACAATTATTTCCAGGTGTAAGACTGGCTCAGGACCAAGGCACCTGTTCAAGAGCTCAAGGATCCAAATGCGAGCATCGCTGCACATCAGAGAGAGATCCTGTGTGTGGAACCAACGGTCGAACTTACCTGAATAGATGTATGCTGCAAGTCGAAATTTGCAGGTACACATTAGCAATGAGCTTATGGAATTTAGTCCAAACAACTTGCTACAAATTATGAAGTTACAATTCTTTAGAAAGACGCACAGTTTCTGAGATATTGCGATCAAAGTGTTGTCACCCCTTTTTCCAAGATGACGGCCGGGGGAGGAGGTTGTTAACCCCCCTAACATGTACCAATAAAAATAGCTGCCTTTAAAATATGCAAAGGACTAATTCGGTTTTAAATTTTTTCGATTTTTATTTGTGGCCTCCGAAATATTAAATAAATATTTAATGAATAGTTTTTTATCTGTCTTTCAGGGTTGGCATAGGTCTCTCTCACTTAGGTGCGTGCAACAACATCAGCGCACATCGTGAAAACTGTCCCGTTGACTGTTCCCAAGCCCCACTTGATGGCCCTATTTGTGGGTCAGATGGGAATGTCTATAAGAACACTTGTCAGATGAAGCTTTTTACTTGTGGGTAAGTTATGAACACAGAAAGTTTAAGAGCTTGGCACAAGCTTTACTTACTTACGCCGTACTAAGTACCGATTTTACTGGCCATACGATATTGGTAACCATGGTAACAACATGGTAATTCCAGTAGTATTTGTGTATTTTGTATATTCATAAGATGGAATAAAAGTGAGAACGCGTTCTCCAAACACAGGTAGTTAATTACTTAAGTCTTAAATGGAGGCACCGTCCTGCTATTGTCATACCAAACTAAAAAAGCAAATTTTTTTGTGTCTAGTACTCTTATTACAGTCTCTTTTATTGGTTCTTTTCTTTCGTGTTCTTTGAATAAGACCTTACTAACTACACTAACTCAAAAGGTTTCTTCCTTTTTAGTCTTCTCCCTAAGCCTAAATGAGCTTGAATGAGCTCCAACTTCTTATAATTCGTTACGCTGGCAGACCATGAAGTATCTGGCGGACTATGCAGCTATAATACTAATGCCAACTATTTTCATATAATTGTTCCTCAATAGTTTGTAAGTGAAAGTATGTTAAGATTAAGTGGAACTGATTATCTGGTGGACAGGCAAGGCGTTGTTCGGACTAATAAGAAGCATTGTCAAACAACGCGTCACTGCCGCGAGTCCTGTTGGCGTGTTGCCAGACCCACCTGCGGCTCTGACGGCATTTTATATACAAACGCATGTAGAATGAAGGCAACTAATTGTGGGTAAGTACATAAATCACCACAAAGTTGTTTACACAATACATTTCCTCAAAAGTCTAAGTCAGAGTCTAAGTCTAATGTTTCACAGAAACAAAAGACGAGAGGCTGGCAAGCGACCATACGCCGAGAGAAGTACATGACCGACACTGATATAAAAAATCTTTTTAAATACATAGCTGAATACAATCCTGAATATCCCAGCCTAAGTGATAGTCTATTGTTTTGAAGAGAGACAAAAAGGCTATCGCCAACGATCCATGTTGGAGTCGAAAGAATTGTACAATCTGCATCTGGGTTATAAAAATAACGTTGCGATATACAATAGGAATGTGTTAGGGACAATACTATTAGATAATCTATAATATATTTAATCCAAATCTAAACATCACATAATTGTTGATCGTAGCAAGATACGAACCCTTAAGCAGTCCAAGCTAATGTATTTTACTGTTTTAGTAAACACGTATTCGAAGTACCAATGGCGTTTTGTATGTCACAAGAGAGGACCTCGGGCGGTGAATACTGTCCAACCGACTGCTTTGATCAGAAAGAGAAGCTTGTGTGTGGATCTGATGAGAGCATCTACAGGAATGAGTGTGAGATGAAGATGCTTAATTGTGGGTATGTATTGATGCATAGCTGGTGCATGGTATATTGGTCACTACCGTTCTGTAGAACATACTTGGCGGAGGATTGGGTTAAGATAGTGTTCATAATTACTCGATGATTCATAAGTTTAATAGAGCTACAATGAATATAGTTGTTTTTATTATTTTTAATGCAAGTATTGTAAGACGTATGACTTTATGGTGGTTCTAATGTAAATACCTAGGTTTCATAAAGTCGGATCGTTAATTTAATTTTAATGATGTCTTTGTGTATCAATGTTGTTGTAATTAAATACTAAACATACAAAATGTCGAACAGAGTCAACAATAGAAAGATAGTGAAGAAGGTGGACATGGAGAAATGTAAGTCGAAGATGAGCAAGTGCCTTAAAGTGAAGTGTCCGAGCGAAGCCGACCCAGTTTGTGGAACTGACGCGAACGTATACCACAATCCTTGTCAATTGAAAGTCGCCACTTGCCTGTAAGTCCAGCTTTTCATTCTTTTTAATCGAGTTCACTTCGCCGGCGCTTGATTCCCTGATTTTTTTATTAAATAATTAAGGGCACATAACACAAGTAATTATGTAACAACTACTATAAATAAATGTGTGGTCACTTATAAACCTAATCATGTTTTTAATTTCGGGCATAAACCACAGAGATACATTTGAAGCTTTCATTTGTATTTAAGGAAAGATTAAAGCTCCTCTTTCTGCTTGTGGTCTATTCCCGCATGCCAAGCATACTTAGTGAGGCTTACTCGAATATCATTTGTACAGGAAAGGAGTCCAATTAGCTCACTTCGGTAACTGTACACTTTTACCACGTCTCGAGACCGATTGTCCGAAAAACTGTGAGAACGTCGTCGAACAACCCGTCTGCGGCTCTGATGGAAACGTTTACAAGTAAGTTTATTAAACCTATAATTTAATACCCATGAAATATATTAAACAATAACAATAATTCAGGTCCGAATGTGAACTCCGCCGACTGACTTGCGGTCAGCACGTGGTCGCTGTATCCGCGTCTCATTGTCGCACAACGGCCCTGTGCCACGAAGACTGTCCAGACACACCAGCTTTCGTATGCGGCTCAGATAACAGATTCTATAAGAACGAGTGTATTATGAAGAAGGAGAATTGTGGGTAAGAGGAACGAAACCATATTTCTTGTCTAAATTTCCACCCAAACTCAGATTCACTAATAAGCCTTAATTTTCTTTATTGATTGCCATGACAGCTTTACCTTGTTGTAACACATACTTGACGATTTAAAGGAGTGACGGAGAGTTTGATAATTCTTCTCGAATGCTCTTGATTAAGGAACTGCCAGTAAATGTATCTATTCAAAATGAAATTTTAAAGAGCAGCTATCGAGTTTCTTGCCGGTTACTCCTGATTGATAACAGCCTTCCGAAGCGGTGGTAATGTTAATGGCTACACAAAACTAATCTTCATAAGGACTTACTTTAATAAAGTTATTAAGTCAAGTGATAATAACCATAATAACTTATATGTGGTCCATTTTTAGGACATTTTGTAGAGTTATTTTTTGTGAATTATGTATTAACACATTTTTCTTTGTCACAGAAAACACGTCTACATTGTGCCATTGAAACGCTGCCTGTCTCGATTCAAATACGCGGGCTGCGCACGCGTCTGCCCACCGGAGTACGACCCTGTATGCGGGACTGATAACAAGACTTACTCCAATAAATGCTTCCTGGAAATGGAGAACTGTCAATCAAGGTATCATTCAAACGTCAATACTTAAAACAGTAAAGCATGAGACAATATTGCTAGCAACATTTTTGAGTGGGAGTGCCATGCTGTTACTTAGAGTTTCAGCCGAATGGGGAGGCACGGCCGGAGAAATACCACTCTCTCACAGAAAACCGGCGTAAAGCGATGCAATTGGACTTTGTTCATTTTGTACTCGCGATTCGTTTGGTGAGTGAGATCTTCCAGTGCCCATCCTTTCCCCTACCCCCCCTCCATTTCCCAATTTTCGTTTAAGGGCCGCCAACACACTCACGAAGAACCAGCCGCGTGAGTGTCTATGGGCGGCGACTTCACCTTTATGGTGGGCCTTCTGCTCGTTTCACCCCCGTTCAATAAAAAAAACCAGACATTTAAAAGAATATTTAAATATAAATTATGTAAATTTTAAACTGTCCTGTTATCATAATCATTAAAAACTTCACATTAGAATTATTGTCAATATATTTGCAGAAGTTTCATGCAGCTTAAACACCTGGGCACATGCACCGAGCCAATAGCCGAGGAGCCGAAAAACTATTTATACCGATAAGTTAGCTCCTTAATAGCTTAATGGTTACACCATTTACAATTAGTGCCAATTCTTTAAAGGAACAATTTTCCTTATGCTATATTAGATATATACCTCTTGTTTCCTACATTAAAATACTTTATAGTTGGAATGTATTCAAATATAATCGATATCAAATGATACTTCAAGAAATTCAAGATTCTAACGGTCTAGGACCTTCTTACCTTACAATGTCATTGTTATTAAGTAAAATACATACTCTCTGTTAATAAGCTTATGTCGCATGAAATAAAAACATGAGTTTACATACTCAAAGCGTAAAACGATTATCGACACGACAATTTAGTATAAACACGTGCTCACTTAAAACTCGTTAGTTTTGCCGTTTTAGTATAAGTTTTCCGACTGTTTATTTATTGTTCTTATTTATTACGTAATTTGTAAATAGTTTTAGGATTATTTATACCGGACCAATCGGTTCAACACGGGTCAAACGGTCCGGTTCCGATTCTTATTAATAACGAAACGTAGAAAATACAGTTCGTTATTTATTCGAATCGAACGCACAATCGCATTTAAGAGATGAACGCATTTCTATGTAATACTTAAAAATTCTATTAATTATAGTCTGTGTACCGACGATGTTTAAAAACAAATAAAGTGTTATAATAAATAAAACCTTTTTGTTATTCATTTAGTTAGCAACAGCAAATGTTATTTAAAATAATAAAGCTCTTCATTTCAGATATACATATCACATATATAAACGTATAACATATAACATACTAAACTTAAAATATCTTCATTCAAGCAGGTCTTTATAAAGACACTTTTGAATCGTCATTAACACTACCACCGGTTCGGTAGGCAGTTATCTACCGAGAAGAACCAGCAAGTAACTCGATCGTTACTCTTTTGAAATAAACATTTAAAACAAAAATTTTAGTATGTTATATGTTAGTTCATCTATGTGCCGTTTTGTGGCGAAGGCCTCCCAAAAATTCGGTCACACCTCCAGGCACAGCGCAACTCTACCAGGTGCCATAACATATATACAAGTAAAAGAGTATTAATATAACACTTTAATTTTATTCTTTCTGATCAACAGCTCTATCGGGTAACCATACGGTCGAAAGAAATAAGACATCTCATCCACTAACACCTTGAAGTTTCTTGTGAACTCCTCCAGTGTTGTAAAGTCGAGTGCGTTATGCGAACATAGAATTGCACCTGAACAATATAAATATATAAACATCTGCTTTCAGACTTAATTTAAGGTTTCAATTGCATACATAGATCTATCATCTTTTTTTTTAATCAGTCGCGGTGAACTGTGTTTGCAGATGTGTGCTCACTATAACGTAAATGTGTGCTCCTGTTTCGCTATGCCCACCCGATATTGACAGATATTGCTGATGCATGGTGTAATGGTTGCAGTTAACAACCGTACTGTAAATCTCACTCGGGGATTTAAAAGTGGCTTCCTAACGGAGCCAGATAGATCCGTGGTCCTTGATTTCTGAACTGGCAGTAAATATTGTGGACTAAATTCTTAAAAGTATGAAGTTATTTTTTACTTATTTTTAACAGCAGCATGTTTAAACTAGTTGTAGGTTAGTTCGACTAACTATAAGTCGTATGGACTAACTATTTTCAATCCTCTTATTACAAAAATAAATTATTATATGACAGTCCTCTTATTTAATAGCGTATGTATATTATATAAAATTATTTTAATACATACCTACAATTGTAACGTATGTTAATAACCACGCCCAAAGCATCCTTCTTCATCATTATTTTTTTTCCTGTAAAATGTAAAAATATTTAGCAATAACGTTTAAACACAATTCTAACGTATTTGCTTGCTGTTCTTGTCAGGCGTTATAAATGCATGCGCAACAATTGCTTTGATATTGAAACAAGCGTTGATAAATTTCTTTTTTGAAGTCGGTTAAATACGATTGGCGGTTGTATTTTCCATGGTACACTTGATACGATAAAAAAAAGGAAGTTAATAACCTTTTGAATGTGTCGTTTTTCCGTAATTTCTTCAAGATATCGATCACCACAATAATGTGTAATAATCATTCAACTATGAGCTGGTAGTTGCATTAGATACTTCAAGCACAGTAGAAAAATTTCAAAAACTCAAAAAATATATAAATTGAACCTAAAATTTATAAATCTAAAAAAAGCCTATAAGTTTTTCTTAATTTTTTTTTTACAACTTTCATAGTAACATATTGTAACACTATCATCAATTTAAAAAAAGCAATAATAAAAAGAACGTCAAAGACATGCTTAAATGTCATCAATGACTTTAAAAATCAATAGACAATAGATGTTTTGTTTCTGTATTAATTTTAGTTGTAGCGTGCGACGTTTTGCGTTTAGTCTGTGGACTGGCACAGGGCGCCACTAGCGTTTTCGGGTTTTGCCGCCAATCCTAAATGTCATACGATTGATTAGGCTAACAATTTAAATGATTATAATTAATAACCGATAACTGTATATATCTTGTTGCTTATTGTGAGTCTTTAAGTGCTAAAAGTCAGAAGTCATGGTGTTTGAGGTTGGGTGGGGGGGGACACTGCTAATATCCTGTTGTACTTAAAGGCCTATTGCTAAAGATGCTGCGAATATGCCTACTCGATGATGACGACATTGCATGGGAGCGCAGGGCATTGTCGGTTAGAGCGAACACCATGGTTCGTTAGTTCGCTCGTTGTTCACTTGAGGTAAAGATGCATGCTCCTCCGAGCCTGTTGTATGATTTTCTACACGTGTGGCCTATGGGCTAAATTCACTCAAAAATCCTACAATACTCTGCGGATTCAATATAACAATGCGTTTAGGGTTACTTAATAAATGAATAATATTATTATAGTGTATTTATAAGAGTGTGAATTAACACTTGTATGTATTTAACTGTCCATATCATTAATTACTTTAACAAATGACTTTAGATGGTTTATTGTAGTTTTTATTATTGTAATGTAAGTATGTCTGTAATGTAGCTATTGGATGGATAGTCTCCAAGTTTAATCTTTTATAAGTATGAGCAATGTCATGTATGTAATTAGAGCTTTCAAGCGTTCTTCTTTTCTCTCTTTTTTGGTCAATACTATATTGAGACATGATCAGACTATATTTGACAGACATTTGAAGAATTGTGTACAAACATAGTATGTCTAACATGTCTGCTGGCTTAAGTTCTGAATCTAGATACTAGTTGATTGTGTTTCTAAAAAAATACAACTTCGTAAAGATTAAAGGACTCCTCAGCAATTGTTAAAAAGCTCTTTATTTAAAGAAATTCGACTATTTCTAATAATTTTTCGCACAGATGTACCATTCATTGTAATTTAGCTTCAGCTAATTTCCCTCCGATTCCCAACTCCACGGCATGAATAAATAATTCGTCTTATATTGGTAACTTTATAAATCAAAGAGTTTTGTTCTATCTTTTTAATTTTATTATGAGAATGCGCTGGTGCTGGTTACCGCGATGGGTTAGAAAAGACCTAAGGCAATTAGATTGTTACCAGGGGTTAAGGCTTGCTTGTATCATGTCTAACTCGCGTGCAGTTCTTAGAATTAATTATGTTTAATACGTGGAAAAGTTGTGGGTTTCACATAGTAGAATTATCTATTTGTTTTTCCCTAAAATAAAATAAGGCTCCATGTCAGGCCAGAGGGCAAAAACGACACTCCCTCTCTGTCTGATGGCTTGTTAATAGGCTAAAAATAAAATCGTGAAAACTTAAATCAGTATGTTTGACAATGTACATTGGTGTAATTAAAACAAACAAGCAAATAAATATGAGCATTTCATTTATTTATACAGTAATTATTTGGATATAATTATATCTTGTAGGCTTACAAGCCTTGTCAAATTCAATATTATTAGACGGCGCTGATAAAAAAAATCGCGTTATCATAATACATTACACTTAAACGATACATGTAATTTAATCGACAATTTCAAGAGCTATAGAAAATGTTATAGAGTAATGAAAAAAAAACATTAGCAAATGTATGCGACACGCGAAAATAATAATGACAATGTATTAAACATATACTCGTAGATCGTTACTATATCGCAATGAGCTTTGCCTTCACAAAAGTTAGTTTTGGCATATCTAGACAGGATCGCTCAGGTGGGTTCGTACTGGTTGAACGGCGAAGCTTAGCCATTGTTTTTTTAAGTGTTAAGCAATAAGTGAAATTAAAAGTTACACCAGTTTAAAGCCTCAGAAAAGCTCAGGCAGTGTAACACATTATTTTTTAATATTCCGTACACACGGCATAAAGATCATGACAGTTTGTTTAAATTTAAACTTGCCAAACAAATTTAAACTGAAAATATCTTTATTCATGAAGGTCTTTATGAAGACTAATCGAATCGTCATTTTTTACAATACCATTTGGGATTTTAACGTCACTAAAACTAAGGCTTCCGCTTAGGCAAACCAGGGAGTGACACCTAGCAGTATCCATTCCGTAAATTTAATAACTTCGAAGTAAGGTTTTAATCCATACAACTATTATATATTATTACGATACTAAAATGTAATATTTCTCAACAACATTATCAACATACAAATAGGACTTTGCTGTCATTTATTTGCCACCTTAAAACTGATTGCCAGTTCAAATATATACAAAAAATGTACTAAACTAATCGGTGTGTTGATAACAAACCTGTTGGTTATTGTATTTCAAATGAAATTTTTCTTTCATTTTTTTTTAGGAATTTTCAAAATATTGTAGTGTTGTAAAAATGAAACCTATTTTATTTAGTTATGGAAGCCAAATTTCGCAGATAATATGTTGTCTATTAAGTAAGTATTCTTTTGTTATTGTAAATTTTAGGACCTTTAAAAGAAAATAGTATTTTTTACAATCATGACACAACACAGACTTAAGCATATCTTAGATGTAAATACATATATGTGTGCGTCTACTAGGCAGAACCTGTATCTTAGATATTCCTTACATTGATACAAGAAATGTACTCATGTCCTTTGCTAGGACTATAATACTCTAAAATCACGTACAGTAAATATTTAGAACGATTAAGGAGTGGTATTTTAAAATCGGTAATCTAAGAACAAAGTTGTTTTTTGTCTTAAGATCGGTTTTTAGGGGTTAGTAGAAAACTTATCAATGTATTTTGACTAAGCTCATAGTAGTTTGTACGTCATAGCAACTTTTGTTACAGATCTAATACCAGTTTTGTCATATGGGGCTGCGGTTGGCTGGATGTCACCAATGACCTTGCTCCTACAATCAGAAAATTCACCAAGAAGTACACCCCTTACGGATGTAGAGGTACGACGTTTTGAATTTACTGTGGAAAATTTTCTGCTAAAGCTTTTTTTTATTTTGAATACATTATTTTTCACTCATTTGAGGAAACCTTTAAACATAAAATAAATACCCTTTCAGATATCATGGATGGCGTCTATACCATATTTGGTAGCTGTTCCTAGTGCTTGGTTTCTTGTAAATATCGCTGATAAGATGGGACGAAAGTTTGCAATATTTATAGCATCTCTGTCTGCACTTGTGAGTATGTTACTTACAATAAATAGGTCACAACGTGTTCATTACTGTATTCCCATGTAAGCCTTCCAGCGTTGCAGGAGACCATGGGCTGATAGCACTTTATTTAAAGTCACCTGCACGATTGCCTCCTGTTACATGAAATATATTTTAAAAAACGTACGATTTGTGGTGCTTCAGAAAGAGAGTGCAAATCCTTTTAAGGCCAGCAACGCACCTACGAGCCCTCCAATTTGTGAGCAGGGGCAGCTGCTTTCCTAGCACTCCATTTGCTCATTTGCCCCCTCTTATGTAAAACAAATAAACATTTTAGCGAGTTCAAATAAATACTGCTTTTCGTGTATTCAAACTGTTTGCTATTAAACGTAATATTTACAGGGCACCTGGGCAATCCTCCTGGTCTCATTGGAAACGTGGGCCCTCATCACTGCCAGAGCGTTGGTAGGAATAAGTGCATCAGGAAGCTATGTAGTGTTCCCAATGTACATCAAAGAAATTGCTGAAAACAGTATCAGAGGCAGTCTTGGATGTTTGGTAGGTGTTGTGACTAAGCACTCTGCCTTTATTTACCAGCCTCTTCATCTATCTTTATATATATACGTGCTTGTTTGATAATTCAACACAAAGGTCATATATATAATTATAATTAATTATATATATCACCTTTGTGTTGATAACGTTCGAGTGTTTTAAAAATAGAATAGAACCTTAAAATGACAACAGTATTTTTCTTGATAAGTCCGTTGAGACTATTAACTTCGTTTAATGTGAAAAATATTTAACTTTTTATTTTCTTTATAAATAGTTAGTCATGAACATTCGATTGTCGATTCTCTGTTTTTAGATTCGTGTTTTGTTTTATGAAAGAAAATGTTATTTACTTAACATAAGAATTAACTTGGACTCAAGCCCATGAGGATATTTTTTTAATTCATCTTCATTTAGCGTTCTATTATTTCCTCTGCAGGACTACTGTTAGAGAACTTAGCTTCCAATATTATATATAGTAGAATCCGGATATAACGACATTCAAGCGACCGGCGATACTATGTCGTACAAAACGGACGGTTTATATATAAATATAATACGATACGAAACCAATATTGAACATTATAGTCGCAAATACCGGTTAGTCGTTATAAGCGAAGTCGTTATAAGTGATATTTCGATTGGAAATTTATAACCTGTTATAACCTGTTATAACCAGTGTTATAACAGGACCGACTCGTCTCTATAAATACTGTTTATTCATATCATTGTACATTGTCTTTTAACAGTTATGTTAATTTTATATTATAAACAATTAATCGAATTGTCATTGATGTATTAATGATAAATGAAAACTTCTACGGCAGATTGGGGTATTTCATACCGTCGGCAATTTGATGCTCTACATTATTGGGGATATGCTGGACTACGACACAGTTCTGTGGATTTGTTTGTCACTTCCGATCACTCACCTTATACTGTTAACTAAAATGCCTGAGACGCCGTCATACCTCTTGAAAATGGGCAACGATGAGGTGATAATCTATAATTATCTATAATCTAAAATGTATCTCTTTTTTTTAAAGGAAGCAATTTTATTTTTTGGGGCGTGTTTGGGTGGGGTCAATAGAAGCTTAACTTTAAGTTTTGTGGGGTTTTTGTATAAGTATTATTTTGACGAAAAGTTAAATATCTTGATTGAGAACAAGTAGAAAAATTGTTAAACAATAAGAATGACACTTTTTTCTATTACCCGTCACAGGAAGCATTAGAAGCCTTAGCATGGCTTCGGTGTAGAAAAGCTGATGACATGGAGGTGATCAAAGAACTGGAAATCACAAGGAGAGAGCAAGAAAACGATGCTCAGTGCAATAAGTTTTTGTTGAAAGAAATATGTAAGTATTTAAACTTGAATATATTTGAGTTTGAGGATTTCACATATTCATTTACTATAACTTAGCAATTGGTCATATATCTGTCACTTAGCAAACAAATTTTACTTAAATGTTCTTATTAAAAAATACGTCTTAAGCCGTTTTCTTGTATTAGCATTTCTAGCATCTGAGATACAATCTGTTTCAGTTCAAATTCAAACTCAAAATATCTTAATTCACTTTTGAATTTGTCTCTTTAGACAAATCATTTTTAACCTACCACTGCTTTGAAAGTGAACCACTATGTCTAAACTAAAAAAACTAAACTAACGACATCCACAATATTGATACACTAACACTAACTCTGATAGACTTATTCGATTTTTGATATTTTGTGAATTTTAATGAACTCTTTCATTTTACATTTGGCTAACCTACGTCTATCTCCATACTAAATCTCATCGAATTCGGTTCAGTAGTTTAAGCATCAAAGTGTCACATATACAGACAGAGTTACTTTCGCATTCATAATATTATTATTGATTTTTTTACCACTCTAAAGCTTTCATATGTAAAATGAAAAGCTATTTATTATTTATAATATATATATATATATAAATTATAAATATTTCAGACAATAGCAAGGTGCTCTTCAAAGCCTTCCAAATCGCTCTGTTAGCGGTGTTAGCGAGAGAAGTGTGTGGTGCTGTGCCCGTCCTCAACTTCGCTGGTGAGATTTTCACGATGGCATCCGAAGGCCAGGAACTGCTGCTGACGCCTAATCAGCAGGCGATTTTGCTGGGATCTGTACAAGTTGTTGGCTCCGTGTTCGCTTCAAGCATCGTGGAGAAAACTGGACGAAAGGTAGGCCTATGTTTTATTTGAAAAGCGATAGAAGAAATTATTTATTACAGAAAATCAATACGATTAATATAGAAAAGGAAGTATACGCCTTCACGCTTAAACTACTCAAGCGATTTCGATAAAATTTGGCATGGACAGACTAAACTTTATCACGAATAAAAGTGTTGAAGGCCTTGAAATGGGGGATGAAAGTTTGTGTTAAAAATTTCACCAGAAATTTCCGATTTTGCAAATTTTGTATTTAAATCACGCGAAGTCGCGGGCAAAAGTTAGTTATTTATTGAAAACAGTACATTAAAATGTCTAACACAATATCTATCACAATTGCGTTGGATCTCTCTTATCTATTTATTTTTATTATTTATGCTTCTCTGTAATAAGTATTAGAGTATTTTGGTTATTTTCTTTTTCACTAATTTAAGGTTGCCTGGAAGAGTTTGCTCGTTAGCGATAGGGCCGTGTAATATATATTTAATATTACTAATTCATTTTTAATTTCTAGTCATAAAGAATCATGTTACGTATATTTTTTAAAGTATTTTCTTCCAGAATCTACTTATCTTCACATCACTGGCATCATCGCTAAGTATGGGTGGATTGGCGACTTGGTTTCTGCTGAAAGACTTCGACATCAGCGCCACCTCGTGGCTCCCATTAGCAACTCTGTGCCTGTGTATCTTCTGCGACTCGGCCGGCCTGCAACCGGTCTCAATGGTTCTAGCAGGAGAGATTTTCTCCTTCAAGGTACGCTATTTCCATACTCTCAAATGTTTCAAGTTTGTCTCGTATAAAATCAAAAACTAAGCAAAAATCGTTGAGCCTATTATAGTGTAAAGGACTATTGGAAGCATTAGGCGAATGAGTCGGCCTAAATGCTGTGATCACGCTTATTAGTTAGTTAGTGTAGTTCACCAGTTAAGTTTTTTGAGGGCTGGCAACCTCTTGCACATATGCCAGCAACGCACCCACGAGCTCCAAGTGTCAATGGGCGGCGATGTCACCTTTATGGTGTTCCTCCTGCTCGTCTGCTCTTTCTTCTATAAACATAATATATATTGTTATTATTTACATATTCTTAAGAGTAATTGCAAACCACTGATTTCAGTATCGCGGCACAGTTATGGGTGTGACGATGTCTTTTGCTTGTGTCGCCGACTTCCTGCAACTTCTATTCTTTAAGCCGTTAACCAATCACATTGGATTATTTGCTGGTTTCTTCTTTTTCGCTGCCGTCTGCTTCTTTATATCTATCTATGCTGTGTTCTGTATACCGGAGACGAGAGCGAGAACTTTGCATGATATTTATGGTGATTTAACGAATGAAAAAAGAGAAATAAAAGAGAAGGATGACGTGGACCCTTAACGAATTTAACGAGAATTGGTAATCTGGTTTCTTCGTGGTCGTGTACGAACAGTCGTAGAGTCATTTAGATTTAAGACAATTACAATAGTTCCTTACTTTACCGAATAAAAGATTTGAATTCTAATTCTTTTACCATTTATTTAATACTAGCTTTCCGCCCGCGGCTTCGCCCACGTGTAATTTGGTTAAGTATATAGCGATTTTTAATGATCTCGAAAGGGCTTTCTTTCACGGGCTAAAATATTGTTACAATTGGAATTATATATAGCCTGTGTTACTCAGGGATAATGTAGCTTTACAGGATCGGATGATTCAGGGAAATCGAGGGCAACTTTCAAATTAACGTACAGGCAATTACTATTCTGACAATTTTATATTCTGATAGTCATCGTCTTATGTGGATGAGCTGATGATGGAAGGTAAAACTCCTCAGCGGTTAAGAGTTGAAAGAAAATTCTTACGAAGTTATACGTACTTGGCAGGTTATTAGTTTGACCAAATAATAAAAGGTAAACCTCATTAACGTTAAGGACGTAGGTGGAAAAATGGATGCGGACAAACGATAAACGTCTCTTCACTCGTTTCCTTTTACTTGTTTGATAGTGTTCACTCAAAATAATCATAGCGTAAAACGTTAATGAAAGTTTGAACTGCATGGTAGTCATTACACAATGGAGCATCTTAATACCGCGATGGATATATTTGGCCTAAGTAGAAGTTCTTTAAAAAAAACTAAGACTCAACCTCGCAGACTCACTCACACAGCAACACCATTGCACACACTAATACACACACACACACTTAAATGTTCGTACTTCACATAATAAACTCCACTTGTTCATGTGTATATTTATTTATGTTTTTCTGTTCGTGTTTTTTTGTTATTCTTTTTTCTAATCTTAGATTCTATTTCCGGTTCTATATTTTAACCTTAGTTTGGCTTTATTTTTTATCTATTTTTATTGTGTAAACTGTTTTTGATAAGCTGTATAGGTTTAAGAAATAAAAAAATAAACTAAATCTAGGTTGATGACGAATTTTATCAACGCCATCTATCGAGCACATTGTTCAACACTTCAACCGCGCCCGCGCGCACTGCGTATTTGTTATTTTTGTTACCTCTCATAAGTTTTAATATTAAGATTAACTTATATTAGAACATATTTAACAATATATAACTAATCAATCAATATTAGTGTTTAAAAAATTTGAAGCAGTGGTTGAAGTAAATTTTCAATTGACCATAACTTCTTTCTTCCCTTAACCGATTTTGACGAAATAAATTTAAATAAACGATTTTGACAACGCTCCCAATTATATATAATCCAACTGTGAAAACCGCGTTCAAATCCATTCAGTAGTTTTGAAGTTATAACCTTCCAGACAGACAGACAGACAAGAATTCCAAAAATTGTTTTTTTGGTTTCTATAACCCTTCTTTAATTGCCTCCTTTCAGTTTTTTGGAAAAATATTTAATGTACAGACATTCGATTTTTACTGTCTTATTATTTGTATAGATTGAATTATTACCACCATCATAAATGTACACTTGAAAAGGAACATTGTAGAGCCTGTAATTATGTAAAGCCTTACTACTGTTGTAATAATTATAACGTAAAATTTTGTTTATTTATATTCAATACAGATCTTTTTGTGCATAATAAATAAAAATAAATTGTAAATATTCCCAATTTACAGATTGAATAACTTTATCCATGAATTTAGAATTTTAACACATAATTAGATTCGGTAAGATTTAAGCTATTAAGCTCTTTCGTTAGCCACGGGGTGGCATAAATTATAGCGCCCAACTGTGCTCCAGAACTTTGGCAGGGGCTTCGAGCGATGCCGTGCACTGTCATTTTCTGGCTCTGAAAATGTATGAGCGATTAGAGAAGCCGCAGAAACTATCAGAACAAGCATTATTATCTTCATACACACGAAGAAAACAACTCGTAACGTATAGTTGCGTAGCCATTTTATACCGAATTTCATTTTGCTAAGCACAAACTAGCTTGCGAGATGACGAACTGCCGAAAACCAATCATATTCTGAATCGAAACTGTGCGTTTTTTTAAGCTCCCTGAACTGTTAAGAGTTGGAGGCTTTCAAGCTTACTTCTCCTTTAAAGGCAGGCAACTCACAGGCCATGGGTGGAGGTTAATACTTTAAATTTGTATGGAGTTGCCGGCGTAACCGCTAGAAGGGCTGATTCCATTCCAAGCAAATTAAAGTTTACTTTAACATAACTAAGTGTGTTTAAGTCGAACTTATCACTTACCACTGAACCCTCATACAAAACTGTTAGAAAAAAACAGATAACACTTTCAGGGTAATTAATCACTTACGCGCTGCTGACAGATCACCGGGGCTCCCGTGCTCACTAGACACGGATCCTCATCCATCGATTTACCACAAGAGCCGTCTACTGTTTCGCCGAATCCCGGTGTGCAGCTGCCTTTATCAATTTGAAGTAACGTCTGAAATATTTGTGAAAAACATGAATGGGGAAAATATTATGTACGTAAATCTCATTCTTTAATAAAAATACCAAATGTAACAATATTTATACCCCCCAATATGCACACAATATATAAATACGAAACAATAGCTTAATGTTGTGAAAATTTAAAGAAAAACCTATGTTCCTTAATTGATTGGTAATATAATTAGGAATTATTTGTTTATATCCTTCAAAAATACATACAAAACCTACAACCTTTACCCGAAAAAGGCATAGAAATTTCCAATGAACTGTAACGATGATAAATGTACTGCCTTTGGCATGATTCGCCTCCATGATTCGAATCTCGGTCTCTCGGTCGGTCGTGTCATTATGACAACTTTGGTGTCAAAATAATCTTATAAAATACACACGTACACAACGTTCAGTGTTATATGGAAGCTCTTGATTAATTCCATTCGATAAATTAAAACTGTAGACTAATACAATTTAATTCAATGCCTCGTCATTGCGCATACTTATTGCAAGGCGCTGGCTTGATTAATATTTAATTTTTTATTTCTTAAACCTATACAGCTTATCAAAAAAGGTTAACCCAATAAAAAAAAATTAAAATAAAGCCAAAATTAGGTTAAAATATAGAACTGGAAATAGAATCTAAGATCAGAAAGAACAATAACAAAAAAAACACGAACAGAAAAAAATAAATATATATATATATATGAAAAAGTGGAGTATATTATGTGAAGAACGAGCATTTAAGTGTGTGTGTGTGTATTAGTGTGTGCAATGGTGTTGCTGTGTGAGTGAGTGTGCGAGGTTGAGTCTTAGTTTTTTTTTAAAGAATTTCTACTTAGGCCACATATATCTAAGGACAGGTAGGACTTAAGGACTTAATATTAAGTGGTTGTAATGTTATTTTTGTGAATATAAGAAAGGTCTCCCATGTCTTCACCGATCAGACACGTCCGTGGGTCGACCGTTACATGATCTCGCGAATGTCAGCCAACATAAACCATAAAATGTCAAACCCATTTAGTACTCACGCACTCTCAACTCATAGTCAAACATATACTTCATATGTATTATGCAAAAACAAATGACACTCACAGAAATCAACTTATCATTCGCGTTAAAACCAAATGAGAAACAGTGCGGCTGGAACGCTGAGGTAATAGCTAGACAGGCTTCTTTCCTTCCATCATTCCATTTCACTTCCTCGCTCAAAATGAATAGTGCCAAATCATACTCGTGTGTTCCTGAAAATGGCCATACAATTATAAATAGGCGTATTTTAAGAGGGATTAACCTCAAGAATCCTGATCATTTGTCACCAAGTACACAATTTTTTTATCAAGGTAGGCTCTTTATAATGTAATTCAACGCGTCAATTTTTTTCCCCATTAACATCTTACCAGAATTATAGTTTTCGTGCTGTTTTCTAAATTCAATTTTATACAAATGTCCAGGTGCTGATGAGTGTGGTAATTTAGCCCAAATGTTTTGGTAGGCAGCGACAATGAGACAGGTTGCAGCTGATAGAACAACTTTAGACCCTATAAGCACTCCAGCGCAGAACAGCTCCGCCTGTGATGAATCATTTCCACCACTTCTGTGAAATATATTTGTTAATTTTTTCATCACGGTACACAAACATACAGTACGTATGTTAGCGGGTTTTTCTTATTATAAAGTAAATCTTTGCTCCTATTTCGCTATGCCGATAGTAAATATTTGTTATTATTGTTTAAAAACCCTGCGATGAAGCAATGTGCATGGTTTCATCTATTTACCGTGCTGTAGAACATGCTTGGCGATTCAAAAGACTGGCGGGGTGTCTTGCCAGTTCGTTGTCTCGTCAGCTCTACGCTCTTGGAGCATTATTTTAAATAATTTTTCGACGAATGATAAGTGTAAGTTATTTTTATTACACTAGCTTATTGAACCAGATTAAAAAATCAGGAATATTGATATTTTATACGTTATTACTCCTAATATATTTGTAAAAACATTCACAAATATATTAGGAGACATAATTCTAACTTGGCCTAATGGCCAGCAGACGCAGCAATAGCAGACGATTCAAAAATATTAAAAATGACAATACAATTTTAAATAATTATAAAATTATTTCCATATTTATAATAGTTAGTAAATTAATAATAACTTACACTTACGATTCGTCAAAAAATTACAACCAAATATTTTCTTATGTCTTACGAGGGTCCAAAATAAATTTATTTATTTAACCCACCAAGTCAGCTGGACAACCAATTAATTATGTCATGTGCAAACCTTAGCAGTTTCAAAAAATATAATTGTATGTAGAATAAAACTTTTTATTTTAATAATAAATTAAAAATGATGACCCCATGGCCATCCACATGGCGCTAGATCATTTTGTTTGGCCATATGATTTTAATAAACTTGGCACGGATAGATCTATCTATCTAAATCAAACCTTTTCGTTAGGTTTTACTTTTAATTAGATTATTACGAAATGTAATCTAATTATTACACATTACAATTTAAAAAGATTTTTTTTTCATTATTTATATAGTTTACTTACCTATATAATGACACACAGGATGGACAGAAATCACCATCTCGTGCGAAGCATTCTGAAATAAAACGATGCAATGTTACACCTTACATGTCAAAGTCAACCACGTTTTGGCAGCGGGCAAGAAAGTCTGCACTCAAAATCAAAATATCTTTATGTAAGTAGGTCTATGAAATTTGAATCGTCAATTTTTACAACAACCATCGGTTCGGAAGGCAAGTGATCTACCGTGGAGGACCGGTATGAAACTCGATAGCTGGTCTTTTAAAATAAACATTAAACAAAAATGTAACTTAGTTGAAGTATTCAAATAAGAAAAGCATTGTTAGGCTAGTCAAGAATCAAACTATGCCGATGCTATTGAGAAAAATATGTAAACCCTTTTAACTGTAGAAATCTGTTATGAGTTCCATAAAGTATTCTTATCTGTTGCAACGATAGGCCAGTGACTTTTTTTGACGATTAAACAGTAAAATAAAGTGTTCTTATAAAATAACGGTCTCCTCACCATTCTTATTCGTAACTACTGAAGGCTGAATAAGTTTTCTATCAGAGCAGCACCAATTCAACTGGCCACAAGAATCTGATATTCTGGAAGTAAGAACCACATATTTGTTACGCGTCTTGTAAGCCAGGTCATTTCTTAAAAACAGAAGTTTATTTTTCCATTACACACATTGTGAACACCATTCACTTTCACTCGATTTAACGAAAAAACTTCTTCTTCTGATTGTCCTTCTATCGTCTATTTAACGACCACTCTCTATCTATATAATCGCTCTCTCACTCTATATATATATATATATATATATATATATATATATATATATATATATATATATATATATATAATTTACCTGTCACATTGTTAGTTCCGGTACTCCTCCGAAACGGCTTGACCAATATTTACTAAATTTTATAAGCGTATTCAGTAGGTATGAGAATCAGCCAAAATCTATTTTTCATACCCCTAACTGATAAGGGTCGTTCACTCTAAATATATATTTTTATTTTTTTACGTTATTCTTTTTGTTTTTTTTTTTATAAAGTGGCATATAAAAACATACAACCCTTCTTTATGGCCATTTTAGTAATTCAATATTTTTTATATGGCAAAACAGAGTTTACCGGTTCAACTAGTAATCCATAAAATGCACAGTCAGTGTCGTTACATAGAGTTTACACTGTATTTATAAATAATTTTATATAGGCCTACCTGAGATCGTAGTCACCAATAATACCACCTGGCTCAATTTCATGTTTTTCATTACAATACGAAAAATTTACGCATATTCCAGTTGTGTTTTCTTTCGTCGTACAGCTTCTGGTTGTCACTACTAAAACAATCAAAAGTATTTCTCATTGTTTTGAATTGGTTAATCAAAAAAATACTTTATTTAAGCACTCTCTTGGAAATTGACTCAACAATTATATTCACTGAGTGTTAAGCTATGTGGAAACTCTCAAGAAGCCACTCCTTCAAATTGCCAAAAAAAATTCTATAATATCATTATTTATTTGATGGCTCAGTGTGTCACCAAACAGTCTGCCAAACAAGGGTTCGTATTATTTACCAGGTGTGACCAATTTGGTTAAGAAAATATTTACTGGCCGAGTTTTCATTTATAAAAAGTATTTACGGCCCACAAAGGTGATGATCACACATTTGAAATATGTTCAACCATGCTTAGCCTATAAAAAGTATATTTACCAGTTGGTGTTAGGACTATTGATTGAGATCTCACAGTAGATATTAAAAAAAATAATATCAACATTCTCTGAAATTAAAAAAAATATATAAATATAACTGTTCATAATAAATTAACTATACTATTCCGATTGGGTTTTACTTAAACATTGTGTTAAATTAAATTCAGATATACCCTCACAGTTTTTTTTTAGAATTGCGGGTAAAACGAACAGCGATAAAGGCGATAAAGGCGAAGACGCCGCACATAGGTTCACGTGGCTGGGAGTGCGTTGCGTTGTTGTGTTAGTTCGGAAATACCGTGGATAGACAGACATAGACAGGTACAAATTATATTTTATTATATCTGTCCCTGTATTTTATAAAATCTGTATATATGTGCTAAATATATGTAAAACAATGAACTTATGAGATAATAAAACCAGGTTTACACATAAACAATTAAATGGGAACTTGAAACATTATACCATAACAAAATACAATATATATAATAATACGAACAAGATACGACATACATGTGAACTCGATCAGGATTCATAGATTATTCTGTTAAATTACTTTTTTGATCCTTTTAGTGGCAAGTTTAAATCAAAAATTTAAACTTTAAAGCGATTAAGCTATTGGTTTTGCAAGACTAAAAGTCTAAAGAAAGACATATTGTTAGAACCTGAGAATTGTTTCAGATTGTAATTGTAAATGTAAAATCAAGAAGAAAAACAGATAATTAAAGAAAATATACTTAACATATTTCACACATAAGTCGAAAACAAGCAATGAAACGTAAAGAATATTTCGATACTGCAATATCTAAATCAATCAAATAAATCTCTAAGTCTAAATAATACCTATTAAAAATGATTAAATGATTAAAATGCTGTTTGTGTTCGTCCAAATGCTCATTCATTAAAAGAAATCGGCAAGATTTCACAATGACAGACTTAGCGAATAATAAATAATCGAAAAAGAAAACTATTAATCAAATTTAAAAACACCAATTATAACTACGAAACAATATTATTATAAGCAACCGTTATCTTACCAGTATTTATAAACACGGCTTAATCACAACACGTCTCCCCAAGAACTGGTATTTCTGGTACGCAAAATGAAACTGTATTATTTTAATTTTTTTCCTTATAAATAAACTACTCGATGTCTATTGATTTACCCAAAAATATCATTAAACATACATTTAAGAAACATATAAGAATGCATAACCAGTTGATGCTTGAACTCTTGGCATTTTTTATAGAAGGCCAGGAGGCCAGAAAGTTGAAGTCACATGGCCGGATTGTAAGTGCGTTGCAGACCTCTTTAATGTACATTGTCGTGATTCTGGGTAATTATAATTTGAAGCTAACAGATTGTCTAGAGAGTTGTGTCCTTGAAAGGCGATGTCGCTGCCCCTGTTTTGTTTCCATAATAATAGTTTTTTTTAGTATTTTTTTAATATTTACTAATACAGCTTATCAAAAAAAGTTTACACAATAAAAATAGATTAAAAATAAAGCCAAAATAAGGTTAAAACATAGAACCGGAACTAGAATCTAAGATGAGACACAACAATAACAAAAAAAACACGAACCGAATTTTTTTTATATATATACATATGAACAAGTGGAGTATTATGTGAAGAACGAGCATTTAAGTGTGTGTGTGTACTAATACATACTAATACATAATTATGATGTATTGAAGGCAACTAATATAGAATTATAATAAATTAGAACTCACTCAGCAAACAATTTTTTTATTATTACTTACGAATATGTAACTCACTTCCCGATTCCATCCAGCCTCCTGACTATCTTTTACATCTCTCCTTCGAAAGTATTTAGTGTCCGTAATTTACATTTTTAGATTAAAATACTTAATTTAATGTATTTATCTTTTATTATTATTTTCTTTATGTGTTCTTCGCACCTCTTGCACCAGTCCAATTGTATTATAAGTGTTCTTTTATTTTGTGACTTGCCTGAAAGAGATCGCTTATTAGCGATAAGGCTGCCCTTTGCTCCTATATGTACTAATATTTATTAACATTACTTCTACTGTTTTAGTGCAGCAAAGTGTGAATAAATAAACAAAAATGAGATTACACGTATGAATATATCTTAAAACAGTTTCTTGTATGTGAATAAACTAGAATCAAAGCTATTGGCATAGTTTAAAAGCTAATATACCACGAATATAAATTATTTACAATTAGATAAGTGTTCTATCATTTCTGGTTGCAATAAATACTTAACACTCATTGCTCGCAAGTGTGATTCCGCCCTTAAGAAATACCCTGGAAGTAGTAAACTCAAATAAAGTCTGCCCGGGAAAATTCATATACATAAAATGGCTCGCTAACTTTCATCATAATCAACCTTGTTTTATAATGTCGCGACCCTAGATAACAGGTTAAGGAGAATAACAATACGCTGTTAAACATTTTTTTTATCACAATTTCATTGGAAACCATTGTGGGGAGGAAAATCCTTACAGAAATTTAAAAATGTAATTGAACAGAAGCTTTTAGATAAAAGCGTTTTATTGTCTGATTATGTTGATATTGGAGATTGGGAATGACATTGTTCTAGACTTGCTACACAGATAATACCCAAAAAAACACAACCCAACCAAGCTTCTTTCCTGCTTCTTCTCACGCTTTGTACGCTTGATCGTGTACGTACAGGCGTTATTTAGAAATTTGAATTATGTTATGTTATATTCTGAATTACTTAATTTGACTTTGCCTATATATATAACTAATCTTCACAAATACATACTACAACATAAATACAACTAATCTGCACATATAGAGATACTTTCTTTTGAACGTGGCATTGAGACAGAAATGCTAGTTCAGGCATCAAGTATCAATCGAGAGTATATGAAATCAAGGAACATTCCAAATTTTCTGAAAACCAGTAGTTTTTAAATATGGGTGTTGTTCTTATAATGTGATAACCACTATACAACGAGCACAGACAAGTGTAAAGCACAGAAGGACCTCGGCCCGTATTCCAGGACGTCCCTCAAACTCATAATAATATAAAAGTAAAGTTAATAACTTCTATACTTAAGCGGCGATTGTCACTTGATAAACCTACTGAAATATGAGCCTACATGCCTGCAACTAGTTTGATATACAAAGAAGAGATTCTCGGTGTGTGTTCGTTCCTGAACTACTCCGAAACGGCTCGACCGATTCTCATTAAATTTAAATTTTCAACGATGAACCGTATTAAATGTGTTGCTTGACTGGTGACTTACAATAATAACACTCAATTTTATGTCAATTAATTTTATCATTTTCAAACCTTGGTTTCAAAAGATTTAATTGTTTGTGTGTTTTTTTTTTACTATAATATACAAGTAGCTTTTGCCCGCAACTTTGATCACGTTGTTTAAATACAAAAGGAATTTTGAAACTGGGTTTCTAATGGCAGAGTTCTGGTGAAAATTTTACCCCCTACAACACTTTTTCGGCCGAACGCGATAAAAAGTTTCGTTTATTTCTTTTTAGATATATGCTAATTAAAAAAAATTAATTGTGACGTAACTATAAAAGATGAGAAGAGAGACATGCTGTCGCGACATTTTTTATAGATAGTGATGTGTCCTGTAAAATTGTATTATGTCATTTTGTTCTACCGTTAATAGTTTTCGCAGCGCGATTGAAGACGCAATTGAAGTTTTTATCTTTAGTAGTATATCTTTTTTACACCTTGGGTTATTCAAGTTTTAGTGGGTATCCCTACTAAAAATGAAACATAGCCTATGACGCTCGGGTATAGTGTAGCTTGCCAACGGTGAAAGAATATTTGAAATCAGTCCATTAGTTTCGGAGCCTATTCATATCAAACAAACAAAAATCAGATCTTTCCTCTTAATTAGTCTATACTAATTTCCGTTAGTCTTCGTTTCCGCTAGTTTCCGTTAGTCTATACTAATATATAAAATATATTTATAACATATAAACATAATAAATTATAAAATGAAATATATGTTTATATATATATCGAATTTTTTACGGATGAATCGTCTTACAATACTTTCATATTTATTTTATTATTTAAAGAGAAATAATAATAAATATATTAAATAATTATGAAAGTATTGTAAGACGAATCATCCGTGAAATATACGATATAATACTAAGGATACACTTCGTCTTAATATAATATATCGTATATTATATAAGAATGAGTGAACAAAGTAAACAGCAGTTTATAATGACATGTGACAATGTTCGGATACCACTTATTAATAGACGAAAAAGGTATTTTTGTTGATAATATTTAAAATAGAATATTTGTAGTCAGTACCGGTGATCCAAGAGCTGGTGCTTTCCTTGCGCAGCGTGTAAGCGTCGCGATACAGCGATGAAATGCCGTCAGCATTGTGGGTACTCTGCCACAGGTACTTTTTAAATTTGTTTTAGTTTTGTGTTTTGTTTTATTTTAAGTTACTTAGGTTAGGTTAATAATAAGAATATTTTGTGTTTATTTAATAATTATTTTTGTTTCTTAAGTTTTAATTTTGATAAATCATCAATCATATCAACAACACTCGACAAAAAACAATCAATAAAAGAATACTGTGAAATGTCGATAATAATTAATAGAACCATACATTTCAATATATTTATTTAAAACGTTTAATTAATAATATGTATTACATAATTTAGTATAAATAAAAAATAGTAATTCAGTTGTAATAACTTTATAGGTTCGGATTTTTGTTTCTTATTAATATATATGAATAGACGATTCTTTTGTGCCTGTATATCCTCTTTTTTTATATGGACACGGGTACTTTATGGATGCTGCCCGTGGACCTCAGCAACAGCGGCTTTCATGCCAGCCCTTAAGGAGAGTTACGCTCTTTTATTTAAGAGCCCTCAACTGGCTGAAAACATACAAATAAATAAGCGCGCGGAATCAAACGCAAAACCACGGTTGAGAGGTTTTTTTTCATTACGAAGTGAATGCTTGTATTGTTACATCTGTATTACCGTGTGAATGCACTTATAACCATATTTTACTTATAAATTATTATTAAAAAGTAATTAACGCTTTGTAATTGTCAGTTCCTCGTTAGGCCATCGATACGCTTTTGTTTACGTTGTGTTTATCATAAAGTAAAAACTAATTAAACGGGAGGCAAATGAAATGGTAATTTATTTTAAATAAAATAATTACAATATATACATTCACGTAGTATCAACGATCACTTGTGTACGTCAATATATATCTAGAGCTAAGAGGTTTCCAAAATAACTAATATACTCAAATCAAACTCAGGTTAACTATCATTATAAGCGACATCACTGTCATAAACTATAATTAGTACCACTTCGATGCTAGATCCAAGTGACCTTTCGTAATTAGAGTCTTCTTATGTAAAATACCAGCAGGTTCCTGCTGAGCTTGGGACTCGTATGGTGCTGTGGTCAAAAAACAAATGATGTAGCATTTTATTAGGGTTCCCTATGTATGACAATCTTAATAGGTTAATAAATACACTAAATAGGTTAAGGTCTTAATAAGTCAAACATAGGTTATTAAGTGCCAGGCGCATTTATTAAATTAGTATGTATTTAACGATTAGTACCAACATTCGTTAAATACATACTAATATAAAATGCGAAAGTAACTCTGTATGTTATGTTTTCATGCTTAAACTACTGAACGGATTTCGATGAAATTTGGTAAGGAGATTCTAAGTGTCTAATTCTATACTAAAATTTGGGTATCATAGGCTACACTTTATCGCGAAAACAGGGTTCAAAGGGATGAAATTTGCATAATAATTTCCAAATTCCAAAGTTTGCTTCTTTAAATATGATATAATAACACTTCACAACAAAATTGATTATAGTTTTGAAAGTTCATAAAGCTACTACTAATATACAAAATAAGTAAATAACCAAATAAAACTAAATTAGGACTGACTTTTTGATGATACAGTAACTATTGTTAAAGTATTTTATTAATAATACACAAAATATTCTTAATATTAACCTAATATAAGTAAATGAAAATAAAACTAAAACAAAATTAAATCGTTTGGTCCCTGTGCACTTGCACCCCATGGTTCAAAAGTCTACTTATAACTTAATTTAGGGTGTAGTGTATGAGTAAGCCTAGCTAAACTCGTATAATTACATAATATTCACTGTGTGTATAAACAGTATTGTATTGGATCTCGATGTTTTCACTTGTCACCTAAGACGCCTCACCGTACAAGGGAAACAGTGTGGAATAATATGTATTAACTATTCGATGGTATTTTTAAAAATACACACGTTAAAAGTAGGTGTGTAAATGGCGGCCTGTCGCTTTCAGAGTTCTCTTCCAGAATAACCTAATAAGGGGAAGTCACAAGGAAACTCATATTGTGTAAGAGTTTTATTATTTTTTCTTTTCACTAAACAGAGACTTTAGAAAATTCATTTGCATTTATTCCAGAGTATAATGGATTCAATTTTCAATATTTTTGTTACTGAATTACTTAATGACTTAAATTAGGTCACAAAAGCCTTAATATTAATTAAAAATTAATAAAAACAATTATAACATCTAATAAAATTAAATCTATGTCGAGTCTCTTTGTTGTTTAAAAAGAAAATAAAGCTTAATTAAAAATGTGTTCTTGTTACTTAACCGAAGAATGTTCTCTGAACCTGAGTTAAATCATCCGTAGACTAACATTCTTAACAATCTTTGTATACTGTAAATAAATAATAAAATAATTTTCCAATCAAACAAAGCCGCAGGCGCAGCTAGTTGATCGTTAACTCAACTATGATATTAATTGTACCTCTTAATTAAATACTTAGTTGATTATCGCTTGAGAATGTTAATTTTAATGAGTTTCAGTTTTACCGTGGTCGTGTATCGTTGTACGGTACTGATTTTTAATTTTTAACAATTTTTTTTTTGTATTTTTAAGTCATTTGTTTAAGGTTCTCCAGTATGTTTAAAACGAGGCTTTTCTCACCGGGGAATAAAATTAATCAAATCATCTGCGCGTTACTTAGTGAGTTATTTTTTTATTATTGATATTCATTTTGTGATAACGTTATACTTTAAGCGATCGAATATATATATTGCCAACCTTCACTTGTAGGAGGGGCACTCTTTGAAGAAGACTATATTAATTAAACAGTCGCTTGTATTATTATTATTTTTTTATGTGAGCGTTTTATATTTTTATATTTATAATACAAGCGAATGTTTAATAATATAATATGTTTTAACATATTATATCATATATGATATGTTTCTTGTTTCATCTTTTTTTATTTAAAAATAAACCCTTTTTTTCATTATTTTCATCGTTATGTAAGCGTGCCTGTTTTTAATATATACGAGTATAGTATTAATAACTGTTTGTACTTATCATAACGTAATGCATAGAACCATTGCATCGAATAAATACATCAGAGTATACATACAGTTTTTATATGTGAATTTAATAGTTTCAGTTCAGCGTACGTAAGTCATAAACCGGTTCGCTTATCACTGAATTAAATAATATAAAAATACTCGTGTTGAATTATAAATATTTTTGTATTTTCAGTATGTCTGCCAGTATTCAGTTACGGCACTAGCATAGGATGGATGTCGCCAATGACGTTACTCTTACAATCAAACAATTCACCGAAGGGTGTTCCTCTCACAGATTTGGAGGTAACATTTCTTGTTACGAATCAATTTTATCCAGAAAACTATATATTACAATCACCACTATATGAATGCATCGAATGAGAAAGAAATGTTAAGTCAATCATTAACTCGTAATAAATTAAATTAGTTCCACATTATATATTGACAAGTGATTTATTAGTATTTACGATTATTAAGTACGATTATTTATTTAATAATTAAATGCTACGAGCTGCCTTTGAATAGGTTTCATATTTCAATTCGTCACGTCGCATTTATTTTTGGTCTTAAATTCTATACTAACTGTCAATATTATTTGACTTATGATCCTATGTCCCCTGTGTCCCCTCACTGGATCACCCTGAGCATCTTTTTTTTCGCTAATGTAACAAGTGTTAAGAGCGTAGATATACGTATGCGTATGATTACTCACGACTATAAACGCACAGTTAAGCCTATTTCAATCGTTATCAATAGTAGTCTTACAATGGTTTTGTTATTTAAATTAGTCATGTATCATAATTGTATTTAAAATGTTTATTTAAATGAGCAGCTATCGAGTTTCTCTATTGAAATTTTACATTTTTTTTTGTAATACGCATAGTTTCTGAGATATTGCGTAAAAAATGTTTTTACCCCCTTTTCGCAAGATGGCGGCCGGGGGACAAGGGTGGCGACCCTACAAAAAAAGTTCTATTGAACCCGCTGGTAATGTTAACGTCTTCTCGGTATATTCCGAACCGGTGGTAATGTAAAAAACGTCAAGGCAGAATACGAAATTCCATCCGTACCACCTTGACGTCTGGCGCTTCACAACTGCGTTTTTTAAGGCAGTTTCTGCCGCGCACCACCTCTATGTAGAACCATCTGCAAGCGTAGGTATTCCCAAGCCGCTACAACTTGGGGACCTTCAAAAAAAGAGCCGCTTCGTTAAAGGCCGGCAACTCACTTGTAAGCCTCCCGGCGTTGCACGTGAGACCGCCCGCTCTTTTGCCTTCTCTTTTCTATAAAAAAAAATGACGATTCAAAAGTGTGTTTAAAGATCTACTTGAATATAATATTGAGTTTGAGTAGTTGAGTAATAGTTATTTCGGTGTGTTTAGATATCGTGGATGGCGTCTTTACCTTATTTATCATGTGTACCTGGAACGTACCTAATGGCTTATATGGGAGACAGATGGGGACGGAAATCAACGCTACTTTTCATGTCTGCTATTGGTATTGTAAGTGATTCTTTATCACATTTTCTTTCTTTATTATTATTTTTCACATTTATACAGTTTTCATCTGTCTCTAATATGTAAAATTTACACATGTTGAAAGTTTAGATTTCGCAATTATTAGATGTGAATTTATGTAATTCTTTGTATGTTGAACTGAAATATCTTGTATCTCAGATAGTAATACAAGAATGATAGTAATACATGAAAACCTTATCAATAAGAAAATATAAGTAAAATTTGTTTGCTGAGTGACATATATATAAAACATTATTAACAAATTGCTTAGTTATTAAGTACAGACTTATATAGTGAAAAATTGTAGTGAGGTCGATTCTGTAAAGGAAATATATATTTGCAAAATAATTATTAGAATTTGATTAGTGATCGATACTGGTGTCAAAAATTTTGTCTGTCTGTCTGGGTAACCGTTATAGAAACAAAAACTACTCGACGGATTTTAACGAAACTTAACACAAACATTTTCCATACTCCTGAGCTTATCGCATACCTTTTATCACGGTACAACCAATAAGAGCAGAGCAGTGAAGGAAAATCTTGGGTAATCGGGAGAATATACACCATTTTTGAAGCTTCCATCGCGTGTGCAACTTTAATGGTTAAAGCTACATAGTAATCATGTATAATGGAAATGTTCTCCTTAAAATTATGAGAAAAAATTTCAATGACATATGATTATAGAAAAAACGATTATCTTAATCTTGAAAATCGAGAGAAGCTTAGAGAATGAGAACTAGGCGTTCTCATGAATCAGCAAAGGAAAGAGCACATCGATTAAACTCTATGAGAGTTAGTGCCTCCACTTCTCGAGCCAAGAAAGCTCTTCCGAGAGAGATGCGATTAGAAGCTGACAGATCGAGACGAGCTACATCACGGGCATCTCAAAGCTCTTCTCAACGAGAGCTTAGGCAAGCTATTGACCGAGAAGCAGAAACTGCTTCCGAACGAGAATTGCGGCTCACAGCTGACCGCTAAAGGCATGTACTAGGGCGTCAGTTAGAAACCTTCAGTGAGAGGGAATCACGGCCTACAGCTGATCGCGAACGTCATATCTTATCTCGAGAATCTGAATATCAAAATAAATTTAAAAAATAAATCACTAAAAATCTATTGCTGTTCGTTAAAACTTAAGCGATCCCGCAAGCGTAGTGGTACTGCGATCCTGAAACGAGCAGGACTCCACTACGGACCGGACATAGATTATTGTGCTGACAATTCAGTGTGAAAATTGGGAAATTGACAATATATATATATAAAACTCTTCCGTTAATCAGTGACTGCCTGACTGACTGACTGACATACAACGCACAGCCGAAACTGCTGGTCGTAGAAAGTTGATTTTTTGTAACTGAAACCTTTTTTAAACTGTCACCCCTACATCGAAAGCTACATCATCCCTGAGTAATAGACCCTATATATAATTCCAATTATAACAAGATTTTAGCATGTGAAAGAAAACCCTGTCGAGATCATTAAAAAACTTTACTTAACAAAATTATACGTGGACGCGGCGAAAAGCTTATAGTAAATAAATATGTGAAATCCTTAAAATACAACTTATGACACGATACATAAACTATATATATATATTTCTTTATAGTTATAATAAAACCTTTTCTACTCTCCTTGGCCGATTGTCTATATCGTGTATTCTGTACCAGAATGTGGTGGATTACCAATGTACTTATAATATTCCAACATTAATTCTGTTAAATCAATATCTATACATCTATGTACGTATATAATCTATTGTAATTTAAATTTAAATGAATTGACTTGCGTCAATTAATTCGTCGATTTAAAAAAAAATCCTATATAATAACACAACAACACAACAAACTCATTTCAAATGCCTCACAGCAGTGCTCACAGTAATGCCTCAAGGTGACAAAAAACGTTTTTTTTTTTTAACTTCTTCTACTTTTACTAATCTTTAATTAATGTTCGTAATATCAACTGTCTCTTAATTATCTTCACACATGTACCGATATTAGTGACCTTAATGTGAGTTATTATGTTCGGTTATTATGAAGTTAACCTGAATTCACATGCCACCAAACTCAATTTTATTCTAACATAACCGAGTTAAATTGTGAATACTTAAAAAAAAAACTAATTGTTGTGTGTCATTTCATTATTATCAGTTATTTTAAAGTAAAATTATGTTTTTAGTTATTTGAATAAGTCATGTAACATCATTGTATATACATTATTCATTTAAAAAGCGGCCATCGAGTTTCTTACCGGTTCTTCGGTATTGCCGATTTTTTTTATTTTATAATTATTAATAATTAACCCAACTTACAAATTACAGGAATTCAATTTTTTTTATACTAATAATTAAATTCTTCTCCATTGTTAAAATCTCGCTGTAATAAAAAAATCAATAGTTCTAGAAATATTTAAGGGTTTATAAACGTTTCAGACAATCTGGACATTAAAAATCTGTTCAATGAACATATGGGTATTTATTGCTGCTCGTATACTTGTGGGGATCAGCATGGCAGGTGCGTGTGTCACTTGCCCCTCATATATCAAGGAGATAAGTGAAGACAGTATAAGGGGAGCATTGGGATGCTGGGTAAGTGGACAGCATCATAATAAATCAAATCAATAATTTATTCACATACATATATTACACTTATGTATAGTTAAAAAACACTACTTTACGGCCAATTCCCAAATCGAGAACGGACGGAAACGACTGGCAAGCTCCGCCAGCACTCATTTAAATCACCACGCATTTACAGTAGGAATTATCTGCAACTATTCAATATATCAATATGTATTTATAAAACAAAAAAAGTTTTATTATTAGCATAGTGAAATAGGAGCGCATATTAACGTTATAAGTGAGAACAACCCGCAAACACAATACAATGAAAAGTGATTAGAATACTGAAAAATTTTCATATGTATTGTATATAAAAAGATAGCCGAGTTAAACAATATTACATTTTTAAAGTTAAATTTACAGTACTTCAAATCCTTTTGACACTCATTGTTACCATCAGCAAGTGCTGGAGGCAGTGCTCGTCACACTGAGGGGTAATTTGCAAATCAAAGGGGCAAAATCAAATCATAAACACTTTTACCATTAAGTAGAATATTAACTTTTAAAAATAAATAAATGTATGGGGTACATATATATTTTAGAAATGGATCATGGCTTGAAACTGCTTTAGAGAGTAGGTCGTTAAATCGAGTGACGTTACATAACGATGTAACGTTTTTTAATTGTTAACGAACAATGTTAAGTTGTTTTAGGCGATAAACTGATTTTTATTTTGTGACATTTTTTTCAGTGTTCGTTGTTTACGGCTACCGGATGCCTCTTTTCATACATCATAGGTGGCTATCTGAGCTACAGTGCGATCCTCTATGTGTTGGTGGCCTTTCCCGTGATTCACTTTATTGTTTTCCTTATTATGCCCAATTCACCATCTTATCTAGTCAAGGAAGGAAAACTAGAGGTAACTGACAAACTTAAAAAGCATCGTTTAAACTATTCAACTAACGCGATAGAAGGAGATGATTAGTGTCATCTCTTTCTATCTTGTGGCGGGGTAGCCACAATTTTTTAACATCCTTTTTGGCTTAATATATCATATGAATACATTCCAGGAGGCAAGGAAAACACTAGCATGGTTAAGATGCAGAGATATTTCGGACCCCACCATACAAACAGAGCTGGATCGTCTATTGAAGGAGCAGATGGTGGATTATGAGAAGGAGCAATTCAGATTAAAAACTATATGTAAGTTATTATATTCATATTTGAACATCCAACAGCGAGGTTCCAAGCAAAAGAACATATATATATTGGTAGCCAAGTATAAGGAACGGCTGGTCTGTCATCCTAACCTACTCGCTTACTTAGATCCCTTTAATGTGTCGGCAATTGGCTCAGCATCGGGACAGTTCAATTCTTGAGTAGCCTTACAATGCTTTGTTATTTTAATTGTCAGTAGCACAATTTTGTATTAATTGTTTATTTCAAAAGAGCAGCTATCGAGTTTCTCGAGTTTCTTGCCGGTTCTTCTCGGTAGATGACTGCCTTCCGAACCGGTGGTAGTGTAAAAATTGACGATTCAAAAGTGTCTGTATAAAGACCTACTTGAGTAAGATATTTTGAGTTTAAGTTTACTCACTACTGACTACTATGGCAGACGTTTAACGACACGTTATTCTAGAACTGGAAGCCCGATGGTAGCTCTTGACAGCAGTTGAGTTCAGGCTTCTATTAAAGTTATTATAGTCTTGTATTTAAATAGTCTGAAAGTAATGCTTCATAACAAAAAAAAACATTTTATTTTGACGAAAAATATATAATAACCATATATAGGCTGACTGACTGACTCTTCCGTCAGTGCGGTCTGAGACTGTATAGCCGTATGATGATTAACTGTCTTCCTTAGTGACTGATAGAACCCTGTCCAAGGCTTTTCTCATTGCCTTGGTGGCGGCGGTTTCTCGAGAGGTATGTGGTGCAGTACCAGTCCAAAACTACGCTGGGGATATCTTCAAGCAGGCTTCAGAGGGCACATCTTTCGTGCTGAGTCCAAACCAGCAGGCTATGATGTTGGGTTTGGTTCAACTTGGTGGTTCTTTGCTAGCATCTAATGTTGTAGAGAAATGCGGAAGAAAGGTGAGGCTTACAATTTGGCTGACTTGACATCATACATGGTACATCCATGACTCCTGGAGAGGCATCTATATGGAATTCAAAAAGTATCGGAAAAAAGATCCTGTCCATCAAATTACATAATAATATAAATAAAAAAACTGATTATATCATATTATGTACTTATAATTCAAATGAAGCATGTTTTCAGTTATTTCGTTTGGCCTAAAAAGTAATAAAAATAACAATGAAGTAATATCTAAGTGTATAGAATAAAGAGTTATAGAATTAATGATTATTAGAATTAAAAACTTCTTATAAGTTACGCAGGTTGTACCATTATATCTTGCTTGGAACTAAAAAATATAAAAAACATAATGAATTGTTTGAAAGAACCTTTCCATCTACTGTTCATTATTTTTAACTTTTAGAATTATATCTGTCATCTAAATTTAAATTTAACTATTTTAAATTGTTTTCAGTGGTTATTAATTGTCACCTGCCTCGTCTCCGGCCTTAGTATGTGCGTGCTTGCATCTTGGTTCCTCGTCAGAGAATACAACACCATCATCACCGCCTGGATACCAGTAATGACTCTGTGTCTATGTATATTTTGTGATGCAGCTGGACTGATGCCCTTATCCATCGTTATCACAGGAGAAATATTCTCCTTTAAGGTTTGTTTTTTCTTTTTTATAGACAAACAAGCATACCATAAAGGTGAAGTCAACGCCCATAGACACTGAGAGTGCGTTGCCGGCCTTCTAGGGCGTGGTTCCCCCTTTTTTTGAACGACCCTAAGACGTATTCGTTCGGAAATACTGTGGTAGAATTTCAAAACTAATTAGTTTTGCGAACTGCCATGGAATCTGTGGATTGAATCATTATCCATGGCCTGCTTGTCTTTATTGATAGTCCAAAATTTCTCTAGCTCATAAAATTAGAATGTAATTTCCAAAATATTTCTGTCCTTATTTTGTTTACCAGAATCAGTGATCACGCTTAAAAAAACTGTGATCAGCTGTTGTGGAAGGCTTCTCAGGTTAATTTGGACCGCTCGTAGATCTAGACTAATGACGTACATAAGTGATCGCTGATTTGATTCCATGTGGAAAAGATGTCAATAAAATTATATTTTTTTTAGTACCGAGGAACAGTCCTCGCAACAACTATGGCGATCGCATCAGTGGCGGATTTCCTTCAACTTCTATTCTTTAAACCGCTCGCGCAGAGCATTGGCGTGTTTTACGCTTTCTACTTCTTCGGTGGCATGTGTCTTGTCACTGTTGTGTATGTGATTTTCAAGGTGCCCGAAACAAAGAACAGAACGTTGACAGAGATCTATGACGATTTGAAATAGGCGTAGCTTAGTTATATTAGGTCGTGTTCCGTAAATGTAAGAAATTTGTTAAGGCTAATTAATCGTTTTTTTAACTCTGCACCAGAGTGTGATCATTTTCATGACAGGATGAGAAATGATAGTGGACTTGTGGTTGTTAGATTTAAGAATATTTTTTTTGTAAGTGTTTTATTGGCTTCGGCCCTAAATAAATAAATCCCGCCTCGTACAAAATATAATCAGGGATTAAAATATGAAATTGCTCTTTTATTATATGTTACTTTCGTAAGACATTTCTTACCACGCACCACCGAACCATTACGACTTAGAGTCCTTCAAACAAAAAGGCGTACCAATCCCTAAAAGGCCGGCAACGCACTCACGAGCTCCCAGCCGCGTGAGCGTCTATGGGCGGCGACGTCACCTTTATTGTGGGCATCCTTCACGTCTGCACGTCCTTCTTTAAATAAAGAAATAGAATCTTTTCTTTAAGATTTTTAGTCAATCCTTTTGTAAACAGTATAAAGGGTTTAAGTTTGAGTTACACACTGTATATACAAATTAACTACTGTATAAATTAAATTAAATTTAAATAAATAAGTCAGTTGATAATTGGTTTTCAATACGCGTTAACATGAAGAAATTCCTTGAGACGAGCAAATGGAACCAAATTAAATGCGCCGTTTTGGGTTAGTACACTATTTCATACAGAATATCTAGCCGAATTTGCTACGAATTGTTGTACATTATGAAAGCTTTTAACGTTTGGTTGTTTGCCAAAGCTTGAATTAACTTTTGTGTCGAACTGCCATTGGAGATAAAAAGTTTTATTTATTTACACTCTATTGCACTTAAACACTAGAAGCAAATGGCGGCCTTATGGCTGATAAGCGATCTCTTCCAGACAACCCACCCCTATTTTAGTGTGTATTTGTAGGCTTTGCTTAAGATTTAAGCTTACGTTACGAGTGTTATGAAATAAAATAGTTTAAATAACTGATAGAAGTTACATTAACATATTAACAATACGCAAAAATTAGCTAGTATATAAAATTATTGCACGCTTCTAAACTCCTCCGAAACGGCTCGACCGATTGTCATGAAATTTTGTTTGCATATTTTTCATACCCAAACAGTTTGTGAAACAGCATTCAAAATTGCATACAACCTTAAATTGAAATACGTCTTAAAATGAAATAAATATACATTAATTTACTGTATATTCTTAACCTTCCAGAAGATACTAAAAGTTTTCATCTTGTTTAGTTCTTTATATGTTCATAGGGGTAAAGATTAGATGAGTTTCGGACCGCCTTTAGAAGAATAAAAGTACCACTTTTTAAAGTATTTACTTTTTCTTTCATTTGCTGCCGCGGCTAGCCATAAAATGGCTAGCCCCACCATTTTACTGTTGATCTAGTGTCCAAATATAAAAAAAAAACTAAAAAAAATCCTTTTGCCATAAACAACTAATACATTTTAGGTGCATTCATTGCGCTCTCGGCTGAATTGCCAATTATACTGCCAAAATTAAAAAATATATATAACAAATAACACTATGTAGTCATAAATTTCTCTGAAAAACTTGATACTTGATAGAAATTGAATTAAAACCGGTTCGCATTAAAAAAGATAAACCATGCACTCGTTCTTAAAATGCAAAATTAACGAGCATTGATAACACAAAATTTATTAACTGCTATAATTAAATTAGATAAAACAGTGGAACAATTAATTTATAAATTACACAACATCTCTTCCAGAATTTTCTAATTACAGTACTCTTATATAAACAAAAATCCATACACATTTATTCATTACTATCTAACTATTGACCCCGGTGCAACGAACCAGTGCTTCTCTCTCTATTTCTTGGTGTATTTCTCGTGATATCTGCGCTGGCCGACATGGCGAAGTTGCATTCTGTAATGATATACAATTATTGATTATATTAGCCATTATAATGTATGATTTTATTCAATATTAGATTACACGAGGCTTTTGAGTCGAATGAATCTGGAACTAGGTCAGTCGTATCTAACGTCAGTCGTGTCTAACGTCAGTCGTGTCTAACGTCAGTCGTGTCTAACGTCAGTCGTGTTAAACGTTCGTCGTATCTAACGTCAGTCGTGTTAAACGTACGTCGTATCTAATGTCAGTCGTGTCAAACGTACGTCGCATCAAACGAAGAAAATACGTCTTTGAAAAACGAGTGCCACTTTTATTTTCACTATGTGTATTTCACCTACATACATTGTTTGTTTTTATTATTCTTAAATATTGAAGATAAAATTGTTCACATTTAATATATTTTTCAAGGTTGCTATTTACATAAATTGTTCATGATTTTCTTATATACAAAAAATATGAACCATACATATTACATTTCAGTATGTCTCCCAGCATTCAACTATGGAAACACACTCGGCTGGATGTCGCCGATGTCTCTTCTTCTCCAATCTGATCGTTCACCATCAGGAGTACCACTGACAGATGTCCAGGTATACCTCGGATGACCTTAAGACACTCTTTTCGATTTAAGTCAAAGTCAAAATATCTTTATTCACTGACTTAAATAGGACCATTTTAAATCTAAGTGATTATACGCCTGTTCGTACGCGACCAAGCTTAGAAGAAGCAGTCAAGATACTCGATTTACTGTACACTTTTTGAAGCAAGGCTCATCTGGAGATAATTCTTTCCCAAACTTTTTCATCATCAGAATAATCAGATACGTTCTGCGATGATCAGTCCGCGTCCAAATGTCAACAGGAACTAATGACACAATACGTTTCCAGATATCGTGGTTGGCGTCAATTTCATACCTAACCGGAATACTTTATTATTACCTTATGGCATATCTGGGTGACAAATATGGAAGAAAGAAGACACTAATATTTATTTCAGCCTTGGGTTCTGTAAGTGTATTTACGAATTAGTGGAATTATAACCATAGTTTGGCTCTGTACATCGTGAGCCAAGGTGTTCGGTGAGAGGACATCTATGCTGCGGTGGCTGCCCCAGCATTTCTCCGAATATTAGTATCACGGGCAAGCAAAATTAAAAACATACTTTTTGACAATAAACCAATCAATAAAATTTGTTGCACCCTTTGCACTGACCTATTTTTTTAATATAATTGTGAAAAATCTACTATAAGATTTAGATTATCTTATTTTTCCTATTTTATTTAATTTAATGTATTTTGAGTTTTTGTATTTTTCACAACTCTTGTACCAGTCTAATTGTATAAGTAACCATTTATTTTTTGGGTTGGATGTGATCGCTCATTAGCGATAAGGTCGCCCGTTCTTATAAGTACTAACATTGTTTACTGCTACTGTTTTAATGCAACAAAGTGTGAATAAATAAATAAATAGAAAATATAAAATTCTCCGCAAAAAACAGCATTTTTTTAATAGAAGATATATAAATATTCCAAATCATACCGTTATTCACAATCATATGATGCGTCAATTTAAACCATTGATACAAAAACTCGAACCATTTTATTTCCCAGTCAGTATGGATTCTGAAATTCTCCGGTCAATATTGGATGTTACTTCTAGCAAGATGTATGGTAGGTGTATTGATGGCAGGCAGTTTCGTCACGTGCCCAGCTTATATAAAGGAAATCAGTGGAAATAATATCAGAGGACAACTTGGGTGTTGGGTAAGTATTTTTTTTTATAGAAGAGGCCGCAAACGAGCTGGAGACAAACGATAAAGGTGATGACACCGCCCATAGACACTCATGTAGCTGTCAGTTCGTAAGATACTATTAAGATACGGGCCACGGGTTGTCTACCTAGACAACCCTTAAAGCATGATGATACTAAAATGTACAACGGTTCTTGAAAATTATTACACCCAGTCAAGTTATAGGCTTTAAGTAATATATCCAGTTAAAATCATGCGATTGCGGTGTGTGGCCTATACTAGGACAATAATGGGACTAGAATTATGAAATGATACTGGAAAGAAAAGGTCAAAGTACAAAAGTCTTTCCACCAACTTTGATTTTGTTCCCTTTGGAGTAGAGACTTTTGGACCTTGGAGTACACGCTTATTAAGGAATTAAGTAGACGGTAGTCAGTACCAGTGATACAAGACCTGGTGGTTTTCTCGCTCAGCGTTACTATTCAGCGAGAAGATGCCGCCAGCATTATGGGTACAAGGACCAAACTTTTTGAATTTGTTTCAGTTTAGTTTTTTTTATTTTTTATTGATAACTTTTAGTGTTTAACAAAATATATTTATAAATGGAGTGTTCTAGTTGATTTTAAATTGTTGTGTTTATTTAAACATCAGTTATCATTGTTTTAGATCACAATTGCTTATAACTCAGGAAGTCTTTTCGCCTATGTAATAGGAGATATGCTAGATTATAAGACGATACTTTACATCTGCTTAAGTGTGCCTATTATCAGTTTTCTACTATTTATGACATTGCCCGAGTCACCCTCATATTTGGTGCAGGTTGGGAAAATTGAGGTAAATTTGATAACACTGACAATACATTTAAAATATACAAAGTTCTTACTTGAACCGAAACTAAATAATTTACGTCTTAAATGTCTTGTTAGTTCCCATATAATAATTGTTTTGTGTGTACACCCTATATTTTATTACCTTATAAGTTTTTGTATAATATATTTAGCACATGAAAGGTTTAGGGGCAGTTTTAATAAAATAAAATAAATGAAAATTGCGTTAAAAATACTGCTAGGGCTTAATTTCAGGAAGCTGAGAAGTTGCTTGTATGGCTACGTCAGAAGACTGAAGTGGATAATGCAATAAGACACGAAATTGAAACAATTAAGAGTGAACAGAAGAATTATGATATGGATAGTACATCCATATTTAGAAATATTTGTAAGTACGTTTCATAATTAATTGATACGTTGTAATTACCAATTAAAATTCAATCTTACTTCTTCAAATACACCTTTGTGGAACCAACGGCCAGCTCTATTCCCGTTACGATTTGGGAGCCTGCTAGAAATGAGCGTACATCTCGACGGGCAACGGTTAGCATCATCATCAGCAGCACTTCATTCAAAGTGACCCCTCTTTGTCTCTTGTTTAATAAAAACTACTTTAATTGTTTAATCACCACCCTACGCCCCTCTAAAATGGATTCTATTTCCAGTCAACGACAAAATACTCTTCAAAGCATTTCAAATAGCAACAATGACGGTGCTCGCACGTGAATTGTGTGGTGTTATACCAGTTGGAAATTTCGCGGGTGCCATTTTCACGAGAGCATCCGATGGTGCGAACATTGTTCTAAATCCTAACCAGCAGGCAATGGTTCTGGGTTCAGTTCAAACGTTGGCTGTTATACTTGCTTCTAATATCGTCGAGAAATCTGGGAGACGGGTAAGTAAGGTGATGGTAACGCCATATTAACAGAGAGAAGTTCCATATAACTACACAAAGTCATATAAGTACCGAGTATCAAGTATGTAATGCTAAGGTTGTTGACTATTCGCTTACACGAGTATGGCACTCTCGCTCGAGAGCACTCGCTATGTATGGAGACCCTTTGAGTGGGGTACCAGAACCGATCCGTGACGGAGACATAACACCGAGACTTGCCGAGGCGAGGGAGTAGTACCTTCTACTTCCTCAATTGGCGAGAAACATTTAGTATTTAAAAAATCTAGTTCATTAAATTTCGAGTTGTTTGTCTTGTGTATCACCATGTTCCTCTTTGATTGTTAGCTTTACAATATAATATATTACAGCCTCTGCTTTTCATCACGTGTCTCATATCTGGAGTCAGTATGGGAATGCTGGCGACTTGGTTCCTATTCAAGAACTATGGCTACAATCCTCCCACCTGGATCCCAGTTGTAACCCTTTGCATTTGTGTCTTCTGCGATTCGGCTGGTCTATTACCGCTTGGATGTGTTGTCACTGGAGAAATATTCTCATTTAAGGTAAATGCCAAAGTACCTTAACACTCTTCTTATAATAAAAAAGCTGAGTGAACTTCTTCTTTACTCTTTTCAGTATCGTGGATCAGTGTTAGCAGCCACTAATGCTATTGGTGCGTTCGTTGACTTCTTGCAAGTGCTGTTCTTTAAGATGGCGTTGTCTACCACCAGTTTGCACATAGCATTCTTCGTGTTCTCTGCTTTGTGTTTATTAATGACTTTATATTTCTTTTTAATGGTACCGGAAACGAAGACACGGCCTTTGGACGAGATTTACGAGGATTTGAGAGTCAACAGGTTTCAGACAAGTTTAAATATACGAGTGGCAAAAGCTTAAAAAAGCTTTGAAACAGGGATACAAGGAAACAAGCTGCCAGGATAATCTATCACAAGCACCTTTTATATATATTTCAATGCCTTCGTTTCAGTTTATATATTTATTTGTTAATGTTTGAATGAAAACTCAGGTTTATATAAACAATAATGAATGAAACGGACGAAAAATGTACTATTTTATCAATACACCATTTTTCCTTGCCTTTTATGGAGGTCTATAAAGTGTGACTTAGTTACTGATTTTTATCGTACCATTTTTCTTTGTTGTAAAGCCATAAGAGGACATATCTTTTTCAGCACAACTCCACATATTCACATAATGCCGGCGGCATTTCCTCACTGTATGGCGATGATATTATTAATTAAATATTATTCCCAATATCAAATTATTATATTATAATAGAATCTGCTGTTAAAAGAAAACAAGGCTTATCATCGATTTATATTATTATAATACGAAATTATATTTTGCTATGTTTGGAAACATGAGTATTTTATTTGAGTATAATTATTTTTATTAACTGAACGATGGGTATTAATTATGGTACATCAAATTGTTCAGCCATTCCTCTATTATGCGTAACATAATAAATACTTATTTTATACTCAGTGGGATTTGTCTGGTTGTCGTTCGGCAGATGTCGCTACTCGTAATCAGAACCCCGAACCTCTGTGTTGAACCCCTGATTTAACATCTCATAGTCTCAATATGAGAATGATCTTTCCTTAACCAATCAATTTATTATAAGGTTGCAAGTAATAACAAATGTCTTATATTGAGCGGTTTGTTTTTAAATGTTGTAAATAAGTAATTGATGCATTCTTTTATTGGAGTGGGTTCTCGCTGTCGGCCTGGAGGACTTTACAGTTAAGTTCGCACTTATTGGCAAGCTAAATTCAGACGTGATAAATTGAGTTTGCCTTGACTAGCGTAAGGTATTGATTAAATGTAAAGTAACATACGTTTGTTTAAATATACTTTACGAGTGTGATTTATGTGTATTAAGTGCCATCTAGTTTCAATTTTAAGAAACTCAAATGTTATAAAAGTTAACCTGACTTGCTCAGGCTTTACGTGATTTATATATTTAAATATTTTGCTTATTTCTTTGACCGCAATCCATTATAATCTGCAAGTAAGCTATAGATGAATAATAAAATATTTTTAAATTCATTCTTTATTTAGTTTCGTCACAAATAATTTACAGTTCCTTCAGACCTTTGTACACATTTAAATATTAAAAAGTACTGATATTATTACCTGGTTATGTATTAAGACTCTACATAAGTCCCTAAGACCTATCTTAATCCCATTCCAAATATAACAATACTTTTATGATATTGGATGAGATTTTAGAAAAAGGTTTTGTTAAATGTTTCCTATTATTTGTAATATTTTAGGCCAATCTTAAATAATCAGAATAAAGGCTACTATTTATATTACTATTTTATGACGGTAATTTCGTATTTATTAAGTTAAAGCAAACTGCAGTAGAACTATAACGTATGTGGTAATCAATTGCGCCAAACCAACAGGAAGACCAGCGTCCACAACGAACACCCCATAAACTGACATCTTCTTAAATCGTGTTTCGTTTAATCGTCTAAAGTTTTTGTACAAGCGTGACACATCTGAAATGTATTATTATTATGAAGGTTAATAAGGAGTTGTCATGGCAACACGTTGGAAGTGACACCTAGTGGTAGTCTCGGTGTACTCACTATAACGTAAATGGGTGCTCCTATTTCGCTATGCCCGCCCGATGATGGATTAAAGGTTATTTTATTGTTTTATATAGATATTGACCCATTCGCTGGTGCATGGTGCAGTATAAAACTGTACTGTAAAATGTAATTGGAAATTTCAAGGAGTGGCAGGCATTCTTGCCAGTTCTTCATGGTCGCTCTACGCCCTTAATTTGGGAACTGACATTCAAATAGAGTCACAAAATCTTTTTTTTGAAGATTCAAAAGTGTAAAATTTGTGAATAAAGATATTTTTTCTTTTTTTATTCCTTCATAATTATTTATTCCTTTTGTGTTTCGTTTGCGTGAAGGTATAATGTATTTGGGTAATTGGCTTTGTAATAAGGTTTTAAGGGTGTAAAAGTAAAATACATTTTGAGTCTAAGCCAACACAGAAATAAGAACTAATATAGTTCAAATTAATTCCGTCGTAATTTGTTGATTATTTTAAATAACTTACCCATATATAACTCTTGAGATAATTGGGTTGTACAATAATTGTCTATGTCTAGAACACTTTGATAGAGATTTTCTGATTCCTTAACAAAAAAGATAATGTTCAGAGAGTTTTTCCACATCCACACCAAGAAGTAAATTTCGAATGACATTATCATGTACTAAAATAAATAAATGCATTAGAAAATATTAAGAATATTTATTTTGTTATATTAAAATTATTTGATGCAGTTAATAGCTGAAAAGCGTACAATCAAAATAAAATAACTTCAAACAACCTGTAGACGACTGTTGTTCATTTCAATAAATATTTGAATATAAATAAGAGTCCGTATAAAAAAGTCCGTAATTTGGAAAAATATCTGCAAAGAAATATAATTAATCACATCATTATTAAATCGTGTAAATACAAATCAGGGATGTTACGGAGCCTGGAGTTTCCGTGACTTTATGTACGAGTTCCGAAACATTTAAGTCGCGGCTTTTATAGGACAGCAACAGCACATAATGAATCTTTGCATGTCTGTAAGTTCTCACAATCGAATAAAAATTAAAAAGCTCCATTGAATAATGATTATATTACCCTCAAATAAAACATCTATGTCACCATTTCTGACATTTCTGATTGCAAAATTTAAAAAAAATGCTAAATTAAGTTCCGATAAAAGGGCCTCGGTGACATACATACATGTAACAAATCACTCACCGGTATTTTATAAACTGATTTAAACGAGGCATACACTTTCAAAATATCCATATACACAGTCATCGTCAACCGTTTATCGCAATATTTCTGTGAATGAATTTTTTTTAACATCCCATTGAACCAATGCTTCGTAACACAGTTGATCAGCTTCAAAATTCGTATCGAACAATATATATTAATATCTGAATACAACGTGGACAATAAATATATGAAGGAACTGATCGATGCGTACATACGAGTGACATACAAATGGGCGACCACAAAAAAGATGATAGTTAGAATGAGAGACGAGAATTGAATCCAATTCCATTTAATAAATCGATTCAATTTATAGTTTGGAATATTGTTAATTATCTTCTGCAATCTCATAATGAGGATGATATAGTGTTTACTGTAATAAATGCTATTTGTAAGGATCAAGATCATCAAAACACAATTGATGCAAACGTTTGCAACGAGCAGGGAAAATAATTCAATTTTAACAGTTATAATATTAAAATACATTTGTAAGATAATGAAAAACAGCACAGCGAAACACGTTAGGATATAATAAATGTAACTACGTCGGTTGATGTAATTTTTGCTTATCGAATACGGGGATAGGAAGAACGCGTTTTCCAAAATGCGCATCGGCAATAGAGCCATTTGAAGATCCTCGTTTATATAGTTGGACAACAATTCGTCATTTGCGGACATCTTTACTAACTACTCTATACAACTGAAGTGGATAAACCAATTACATAAATAACTTGTTATTAACACTTAGATTAATGAGACAGGCATAGAATATGTGATATTGATTGATAGATCTAATATAATATAGAATTAACAACATTGTTTTTATAGTAAACAAGTTACTTAAAAGTATGAATTCTCATAAGGAACGTCTGATTTCACGTAATTTTAGCTCGACAGAACTACATGGTGTATTCTCCGCCTTTCTGCACGGATTTAAGTTCAAGGTGAGCGTAACTACTGGTGTCGCTACAGAATAACTATTGAAGGAGTGTTAGGTACCAAAACTATAGACACGACATTGAGTGCTGGGTTGTGACAGATTGTCAATCTGACAGATGACAGCTGACGTTAAACTAGATACCAATTCCGTTGCTACTGTGTACGGGCAAAGGATGCGTTGAAAAGAAACTAGACAGACAGTGACTTCTATGAAAGAGGAGTGCCACTTATAACATTAGTAAAATATTAACTCATTTTGACAAAGAATTATTTGCAAGTAAGAATCTTCATACACGCCAGATTTAAATGTGTAGTAGGTTAAAAAGCTATGAAATGTTTTACATGTATTCCTACAAGGCGCATCACTAGGTCCTTATATCTACTTCATGGGCATACAAGACAGACATAAAATCAATAAATTTAATTGAATTAGTGTTTTACCAATTACTAAATTACAATCGATATTACTTACGTTAACTAAGTAACATTATTCGGTTTACATTATTTTCAATTGAGACATGATATAAAATTTGCATCAACAAAATGTTCAACGTATGAAGTTTTACGTTTTCATTTTTAAAAAAAATCTAAAAGTCATACGCAATCTCTTATTAGGGATAATAAAAGGTTATTTTTCTAGCTTTAGAGCGTTTTCACCGTTTCTAAGTTTATTTTACTGTGTTTATGAATTAATTAAATGCAGCATGTAAAGAAATAATTTTAAACACTTGGAAAAAAATAAAATATGTATAGGCTGATGTACTCTCAAGTAATTCTTATTAGATCTTTCATTTTTGTCAAAGATCAAAATCGTATAATAACTTTTAAATTAAAAAAAAAAACAAAAACCTGGTTTATAAAAACGTTGAAGATCTTTAATCACCACAAAATGAATCCACAATGAGTTTCGTGTGGTCTCTGCCACCGGCGCGGCGCCATGTAAACTTAGTTTTATTGACGTTCAAGAGTGGTTGTTAATAATCATAATTGAAATAAAGAATTTTCGACTTTGAAATTAATTAAACGCATCATGTTCCTTCGTATTGACCCCAGTCTATTGGTCAAGTGTTCTGCGCGTCAATTAAAATGAACAAGCAATGTATATCGTTTAAATTATTTAAAGACGAAAATAAAATCTGATCCAAGTTTACATGTACTGTTTTGTTAAATTGAATAACGATTTATTTTAAAACAATATATAATAATAAGAGTTTCATATATTTGAAGCCATTTAATACAATTTTATAAATACGTTGTAAATTAGTGAAAGAAGGTAATATTTGTTTTGTATTACTATATTTTTAGTTATAGTTACAATTAATAATTATTAATTGTAATCTGTAAAATAAAGGTTCGTTCAGATGACAAACGTTCAACGCGCGCAAATTTTTTGTATTGTGTTCACATGACACGTTTTCAGGCGTGGCACGCGCGTTGTCGTCGCCGACATAGATCTTAGTAGAGTTATACATTCGCCGGAGATGGACGTAGAACTAGTTTTAGCGGTGATTTTATGTGACGGCTAAACCGCCGCGACAGAAGACAGATATTGGGTCCACCCAATTTTGTCCCATAGGCTGACTGAATATCCGCGTCGAAAATGCTCGCCTAACTGAACGGAAACAGAAAACCAATGATCTCAAATTCGCGTTGACGCGCGCTGACTACGGCCGAGCGTTAGCGCAGCGCTCAACGCGTGTGTATTTGTATGTAGTATGTATTTGTAAACGCGCGTTAAACGCTTAGCATCTAAACATATCCTTAATCTATTGACAGTTTGTAAACCTGGTGGTTGATGTTTCACCACTGACAACGCTAACGAATGAGTAGGCGACTCGGGATTATTTTTGGGGAATAGATATAGTTTTTGTTATACATTGGCTACGGTAGTAGAAAATAAATGTATGTATGTAACAATGGTTGTGAAAAATTAATACGTGTTCTAACATGTCTATTGGTTTTATTTGAAACAATAATCTGTCAGTGTCGAAAAAAAAGAATTATTGCTATGCGTTAAATACTTTAATATATTTTATTATAATTATTTAAACTATTTGTCTGTGCGTTTGTTAGTTCGCGCGTAAATCGAAAACCGAATCGTTTTTTGTCTAATCTACTAAGAACTTCTAAATTATGTAAATAGATTGATAATAAATATCTCAAACGCTTAATTTTCAGTCTCAAAAACTTCTGTTATTTTATTAGACTTTAAAAAAAACAATTAAAATTAACGAAAAAATAGACGCGTTTAATGCATAAAAGTTGTGATCACAGTTCAGAATCAGATTTGTTTTAATTTGATTTTAACCAAGGGGTATGTGCCACCATTTCAATAAACCTTCATCAATAATTCTTGTGAAGGATATGTGACAGATGACAAGTGACAAGCACTGGCGGCGCCATCTTTTTTAATAGCTTCCATAGGTGACCTAAACAATATAAGATATCAAAACTATTTCAATCAATCATAATAACAATATTTAGATAACTTTATCGCTCTGATTTATTAACTATTTCACAATTTTATTAATAGTTATAATTATCAAATAGGTTTATTAGATAATCTATAAATTGATAACATGAATATCGAGAGGCCCGTTTTTCTTGCAATTAACGACTTATCGAAATCTGTAATTAATTATGAAACCAAATTGTACACCTGGATAACTCCGCAGTTGATAAAGACTACCGCTACGACTTGGGGCACCTTCATAAAAAGAGCGTTTCTCTTCCTTATAGGCCGGCAACACACTTGTAAGCCTCCTGGCGTTGCAGGTGTGATGGGAGGCGGTCAGCACATCACTCGAAGTGACCCGCCTGCTCGTTTGCCTCTTGTTACATAAAAAAATGAAATTTTAATGTAGTCAGATTCTAATTAGGTAGAATAGAATATCGGCAAATAATTATAACGATACATTTTACGCGGAAAACTCCGTAATAGTCTCTTGGATTGGTAATTTAATGTATCAAACTAGGAAGGAAGTGTGAACTGTGAGGGTCCAATAATATGGATCAACTAGCTTCCGCTCATTCGCGTTTCGTCAGATTAATATGTGCCCAATTTATAATATTTGAGATTTAGGTTTGGTGCTCCTACTTTTCCATTTAACACTTGTTTGTAGCTACTTACAAACTTACTTACCTATCTCTCTACCAACTTACTCACTCTACTTACTTACTTATCCACTTAACTAACTACTTACGTAAAGACGCAGGTTGCATTATTGTGTATATAAATAAATATAATATATAAATAAATATAATTTATAGATAAAATTATTTTCCTTTATGTATTAATTCGTTATTTATTAAACTTAAAGTTTTAAATAAATACAAATAATACATATATCAGAAGACACTAATGTAGGCCGATAAATGCGATAAAAAAGTGAAAATAATTCCATGTAAATTCGATAAGGAAAATATTTCTTCGCTTAGATTTTTTCCAATTAAAAACACATCGAGCACACATTAGGGAACATATTTTCTGATCCAAGCTAAATACTTAGATATATTAAATTATGTCAAGGCTTAACAAAACAACTTTCAATACAAGCTGTAGCTTACCCAAGGCTCGAACCTAGCTGTACTAATATTATAAGGACGTAGCGTTTATTTCTTGAACGTTCTAATGGGCACTACTGGTTAGTAGTAGCGGTTGAAAGTTCTGGCTTTATAGTTATCAAAAAAACTGTGCTATGTTATTACTAAATCTATTTACTCGCTTCCCTGTGGCCAATACATAAATGTTAAGCATATAAATTACAAATAAAAAATTTAAATTGTAAAAATAACTAAAGCAATTACCGCCTCCGCTTCCTTGTTCATCAAAAAATTGAAAAATATTTTCGTAATTTATACCAATAATTATTATCTTCGTGACTTGTATGATTTGCAAAATCATTCTCATTACTATTGATTTGTTTTTTTGATAAAGTTATAAAGATAACGTGTTTGTGTGAATATTTTTGTGTACAGTCTGCTTACTACTAGGTTGAGGAATTTACAAAACATTAAGACTTTGAATCTTTCAAAATCCGCACTCATAAGCTCCAAGCCACGTGCTCCTGCCTCACTGTAGGCGTCAAAATAAAAAAGTAGGTATACTATTTAAAAAAATACTAAATATAAATATAAAAATCTTAAGTTTAAGACCATTTATACTTATGAATATAAGAAATAAAATACATTCTACATTTAATTAGGATAGAAACAAAGATAATTGATAAATACATTAGCAGCAACAATTTTCACAATTAAATCATATGAAGGCAGTAAAAAACTACTATTCATGTTACCAATAACTTTAAATGACCATCTATCAACCTATGCCATCAATAATAAAGATATGCTCATTTTTCTAAAGACAATATTGAATCCGGTAAATAGAACCAAAATATCTTAAGGTCATTCCACAGTATGCATATGACATTAGAACAATAATTGTCTGTGGTCGCTAATTTATACTCTGCCTAAATTATTTTGCGCATGATGCGTGCTATTTTAGTGTTTAACGGAAAGCGTAACGCGACGCATGTATTTAACGTTGCTCGTAATTTCACCGCACTAACGATAAAATTTTGTTTGTTGACAAATTTAATACATTTATACTACAAGTGGTATAAAATTGTGTTTTGAAATTTTAAATAATTTGTATTGTGTTTCCAAAAATATTGTAATAGTGAAAGTGTTAAAATGCGGAGACATTATAGGTGATAATGTCATGGACCAGAGAGCTGGACGAGGCTTCCATCTTAGCTACTAAGCAAGGATGGTGGCATGTCTTATTATTTTATTTACTTTGTGGATTGGCTGCTATACCAACATCGTTTTTGGTGTTTTCACAGGTATTCAAATGTACTTATATAAACAAACAACCAATACAACGAACTATTTTTCTTTAAACAAGTAAGCCGCATGGCCCACGAGACGCTAGAAAGTTTTATGTCTAAAGTATTCAGTGGTTTAGTCTTGTCTGATGGAGAAATCTTAGAAATTAAATCTTTTTTCTCAACAAAACTTTCGCATGATAAGCACACATGGGTTAACAACGATATTGTTTTGTATTTTCCTCTTTTTAAGAAATACCGAGAGAGCGTTACAATGTAATATAATTTAATTGAATAGCTCTAAAATACTAACAAATGTATAGCCATCTAAGAAAATATCATATTTGAAACGAGTGCATACTGAATGCTATAGAAAAGTATATTGATTTTCAGATATTTATGGTTCAAAAATGACATACTAGTGTCCGATTTTGTCCAAATTAATACACGCTTTATAGCAATAGTTAAATGTGTTCAAATTTCTTCAAGTTCATAACCCTAAAAACGAACAATATCCACATTCCAAATTTTAAATCGAACACAAAAACTATAGAGATAAACTATATTTGCCGCGCAAATTATCTAATAAATCACTACAGATCACGTATTAAAAAAATTAACATAAAACTAGCTGATAGTTATGTGCAGGACAGGTTTATGGTAATTAATACTTTGCATTTACATACAACATATCACGGTTAATAGAGCACTGGTTATTATTTTAAATACGTTATTTCAATATCGGTTTAATACTCAGCACTGAGGCCAAGCTTCATGCTTGCCTGATTGAAATATACATATTCAATCTTTAACTATATTTTTTATAACCCTGTACCAAACATATTACCTTTACTTGAATTGAAGAGACTGGTATTTGTTCTCATATATTTTATTTGTTCTGATATTATATTGGTGATCAAAATTTTAGTAAAAGGAAGTACAATTCTTTGGACAGTGCCACGTTGTTTTTGTATAAATTACGCACGCTTCAATGTCCACATGCCATCGATAATACTGAGATTTATCGTACGTCAATCAGAAACTATAATTTCGATAAAAAATTATCTTTTGTCTACCGCTTTATTTCTGAACCATATATTACCATTTAGGTCAAAGTCAAAATCTCGTTTTTCAGTAAGGTACATAGGACCATTTTGGAACGTCTTAAGTCTAAGTGGTTCTACGTCTGTTCGTACGCGACCTAGCTGTCAAGAAGCAGAAACTCGGCTTAGTTGATTTATTTTTGGTTGGAATTCAAAGATCCGCGTACCATACTTTATAAACCCTTAGCCCGCAAGGAGTATATAGTGATCTTCATTATAAGGCATAAGGCAGATATGACCCTACTCCATTCTGCTCTGTCTGTGGCCTTTCGTCTAAGCTCACTCCAAGTCAGACCACAACCACATCCACTCCAGCTCCATTTGCGACGCCGAATCTGCACATCAACAGGATCTCTGTGGCACATCCTTTGTGAATTGAAGAACACAAAACGGCAAACACAGCACACAGAATCTACCGTATCTGAGTCAGACTGACAAAAGTATTTATGTGTCTCATTCTATAGATATCATAATTATTACAGGTCTTCACCAATGCAACACCTGGACATTGGTGTGCTCCACCGCCAGAGTTGAGAGTACTGGATGACGAGCTTTATCGAAACTCGACAGTGCCTGAACAGCATGGAGTCTTCGACAGCTGCAGAGCTTACAGCGTCGATCCAAAACAGTTCTTCGATTATTTACAAAGCATTAACAGGTATTCTATGTAATTTGTTTAAGCCTAATTTGTTTACTTAACGACTATTTATTTTGCACTAACTTTTAAGCTCATGTCTTTTTTATATGAGTATTCCAAAATCGTAATTCCTATTTCTTTATTGAAGTAGGTATTTTATAAAGTCACTTTTGAATCATTTTTTTATATTACTTCTGGATCTACCGAGAAGAACCGGCAAGAAATTTAAAATAAATATAACACACAATAATATTTACATAGAACAATATTACATTCTACGTATATTAACCTAGAGGTATCTATATGGTTTCATATTGTCTCTTTTTTTATCGTCTCTCGATTTAACGACATTCTTAAGCGTCGAAATTAATTGGCTTTCGTTAGTTTAGCTTGTATTTTAATTTAGATTTTTCTTCTCAATTAACGACCACTCTTAATGACTCCATAAAATAGTCAGTCCCTTCAGTGTCGTTATACAGAGTTTACACTGTACTTGGTAATTGTATACAAAACATCAAAGTAATTAATTCATTCACAATAAGCATATAGTATATTGTCACTTAATAAACACGCTTAGTTTTTTGTTTTTTTTTAAACTCAAACGATTAATTTAAAAATATAATAACAAAATATTGTGCAAAAGAGACTGGTTTATACCCTTTAATTGGATTTTTATGTACGTGACTCATTTGTTTTTACAATGTATTTGGCAAATAACCAATGCGCGCTTCTTTTCGGCCCCAATTTTTAGAATGATAAACAAACCGAAATGTTCAACTCAATATTCTTTTCTGAATAAATTGCCAGAGTTCAGTAACGCATTCACATATTCACAGCCTTCATAATTGGTCATCAACCGAATGACTCCGGTTGCCTGGAAGAGATCGCTTTCAGCGATAAGGCCGCCTTTGTTCCTTAATTTTTCATATTTAAAGAAATTATAGACTTTTATTATTATTATACACACTACATAATTCTAAACTTTGAAATAAAATTTATTATTAATTTAAAATACAATGAAATAACATTAAAGTAAATTAATGTTCAGTGTACCAACTATGTAGAAACCGTCTTTTTTCAGCTCTCGCAATATTATTGAGAAACTCGAAAAAGTTCCAAACAACTTATCGGTAAGTATTATAATATAAATTGAATTATTTTAACTATTTTATTTATTTACGAAACGAAATAGTTATTTCAGTTTACATTAATTAAAAAGAGATGCTTTTCACTATTATTGCCAGGCAACCATGATAGGAAGTGCTTTAAACTAATACATAAAAACTAAATATAGGTTAAATAGTAACATTATAAAAATCATTGTTTCAACTTGACTAGATTTACCCTTCAAATAATAAATATTTTGGTTGTTATTTTTGTTTTAAGTATTTGGTTTTAAGACGCGCGATCCTGGCAGTGCGTAGCAATGATTTAAAGAAATGCGAACACGGATGGAGCTTTAGCTCGGAGCTTTACAAACGGACTTTGGTTACCGAGGTAGGTTTTTAAGCTATATCCACTCATTTTAAGCTAGATCAAGCATCAATATTGGTGGGTTCTATTTACTTATGTTGCATTTTTAAATATTATATATTTAATTTTAAAATAAACGATAATGTATTATTAAATGTTATTTAATTTATTGTTTTAGTAAATTCGACTATAAAATATATTTATTTGTTATACGCATATTACTAGTAGCTTTTTGGCCGCGACTTCGTCCGCGTGGTTTAAATACAAAAGGAATTTTGAAAATCGGTGTATAAATTGCAGAGTTCTGGTGAAATTGTTATACAGACCTTCAATTCCCCTATTTCCACTCCTTTAAACCTTTCTTTGGCGATAAAAAGTATTCCCTAAAGTTTAGTATATCTCCATACCAAATTTCATCAAAATCAGTTCAGTAGTTAAAGCGTGAAAGCGTTACACATACAGACATAGTTACTTTTGCATTTATAATATCAGTAAGGATTAGTTGAAATATTCATTCTATAAATAATTAATTCGAAATATGTAAAATTGTTATCTTTTGCTAGTTTTTTTCCTATTTCCATCGTTCCAGCTTCCATAACAAATAATTAAATAATATATGTTATGACATATACTATATGTAGTTAATAAATATTTTCAGTATCTATTAGTATGCGATGCTGACTGGATACCGCGTACTAGCAATGCTTTATTTTGGGTCGGGTCTATCTTCGGGAATTTGTTCTTCGGATGGATGTCTGACAGGTATCACTATATTTATCATACGTCAGATAACATAATTTAATATTGAAAATTCTCGTGTAACAATGTTTGTTCCCGTACTCCAAAATGACTTGACCGATTCTCATGAAACTTTGTGAGCATGTTCAGTGGGTCTGACTGTCGGGCCCTATTAATAACCTTTAGTGATAAAGGTCCCTTCACATTTTTAAAATAGAAATCATTTATATGGCAAAACAACATTTCCCGGGTCAGCTAGTTATCAATAAAAAAAAAGAAAATTGCTAAGTTGGCGCGCTTTGCGCTGTCAGATGGCATTGAACTGTCAGATAACAAAGATGGCGTCTAAAGAGATTTTGTGACAAAAAAAATTAACACGTAAATGTTTTTACAATACCAGTTAAATAATTTATGTCTAAATGGAATCTTATTTATCGATAAATTTACTAAGAAAAATCGTTTGTAGTCGTGAAAGGTCGTGTCTCAACAGTTGTAGGTAAAAAATAAATCTAATATATAAAATTATCGCGTCACAGTTTTCGTTCCCTTACTCCTCCGAAACGGGTTGACCGATTCTCCTGAAATTTTCTGAGCATATTGTGTATGTCTGAGAATCGGCCACCATTTATGATTTAGTCTAGTCACCGGCTGTAACTAAACTAAATCTACCAATATAAAATTAAACTAGACCACTGAATAGATAAAAGATTTTTTTTCCTATAAAAGGCTCCCCGGCTCGACCCGGCCACGCCCCATTTTTTAACTTAACTTCACTTACTGAAGTTAAGTACTGACGTTTTCAGGTACGGCAGACGTCCGACAATCTTACTCATGATTCTGCTTCAAGTGCCACTGTCAATTGCCACCTCGTTCCCCGGAAACTACTGGATTTATGTTGTGTTGAGGATATTTTGCGGATTATTCTTTCCGGCATTGTATCAGTTACCATTCATACTTGCGCTGGAATTGATGCCGCCGGCGCAGAGAACGAATGCCGGTATGACGAAAAGAAACACATAATATTGACAACTGTACTTTTTACTTATAGCTCAACACTATTTTTAACTAAACTCAATTCTACGTGTTACTAAACTCAACTCTACTTTACATCAACTCAACTCTACTCTTAACTAATCACAACTCTACGTGTTACAAAACACAACTCTACGTGTTACAAAACTCACTCTACTTTCAACCAAACTCACTGTACTTTTAACTAAGCTCAACTCTTCTCTTAACTAAACACAACTCTACGTGTTACAAAACACAACTCTACATGTTACAAAACTCACTCTACTTTCAACCAAACTCACTGTACTTTTAACTAAGCTCAACTCTTCTCTTAACTAAACACAACTCTACGTGTTACTAAACTCACTGTACTTTTAACTAAGCTCAACTCTTCTCTTAACTAAACACAACTCTACGTGTTACTAAACTCACTGTACTTTTAACTAAGCTCAACTCTTCTCTTAACTAAACACAACTCTACGTGTTACTAAACTCACTGTACTTTTAAATAAGCTCAACTCTTCTCTTAACTAAACACAACTCTACGTGTTACTAAACTCACTGTACTTTTAACTAAGCTCAACTCTTCTCTTAACTAAACACAACTCTACGTGTTACTAAACTCACTGTACTTTTAACTAAGCTCAACTCTTCTCTTAACTAAACACAACTCTACGTGTTACTAAACTCACTGTACTTTTAACTAAGCTCAACTCTTCTCTTAACTAAACACAACTCTACGTGTTACTAAACTCACTGTACTTTTAACTAAGCTCAACTCTTCTCTTAACTAAACACAACTCTACGTGTTACTAAACTCACTGTACTTTTAACTAAGCTCAACTCTTCTCTTAACTAAACACAACTCTACGTGTTACTAAACTCACTGTACTTTTAACTAAGCTCAACTCTTCTCTTAACTAAACACAACTCTACGTGTTACTAAACTCACTGTACTTTTAACTAAGCACAACTCTATGTGTTACAAAACTCACTCTACTTTCAATTAAACTCAACACGTTTAACTCCTTCAAAAACTCCTTTCGTTTATAATATTTATTATTCATATTTTTCCAGGAATCGTTGTAGGCATGCTGTTTGCAAGTGGTATGTGTCTGTTGGCTCTTCTCGCGTATTTACTACGAGATTGGTTCTACATATCACTTGCTACCAGTCTTCCATTCCTCCTATTATTCGGGTATGTCAATGACTGAATTTTTTTCAAGCTTTTACGCATATACAAAAATATCTCTTTTCATGCAGGTCTTTATAAAGACACTTTTGAATAAATTTTTACACTAACACCTGGTTCGGAAAGCTGGTTATCTACAGAGAAGAACCGGCAAGAAACTCGATAGCTGCTCTTTTAAAATAAACAATTAATACAAAATTGTGCTACAGACAATTAAAATAACAAAGCATTGTAACTCAAGAATTGAACTGTCCCGATGCTGAGCCAATTGCCGACACATTAAAGGGATCTTTGTCCTCTAAATATTCGTTAACTGTATGCCTTTTCAACCATAATATAATATTTCAGATACGTGTTCATTCTGCCCGAATCGCCAAGGTGGCTCGTGGGGCGTGGGAGAATCGCTGATGCTGAGAAGGTCCTACGCAGCATTGCTAAGAGAAATAAAATTATTCTTCCACGTGGTTTCCTACTTGAGTTACATGTAAGACGCCCTTTTTATAGAAGGTTTTTTTATACGGGTGAAATGGCTGCCCATAGACACTCACGTGGGAGGTCGTGAGTGCGTTGCCGGCTTTTTAGGGAGTGGTACGCTTTTTTTTTGAGGGACCATAAGTCGTATTGGTTCAGAATTACCAAGGAAATTATTTACAGATTCATTTATTGTGCCATAATTTGGTATAAATAATTCAATAATATATACTCGTAAACTTGTTACAGTGTTGAATTGCAATACTCTTAAATGGCTTGACTGATTTTTATGAAATTTCATTAATACAATTTGGTCATTCAAGGTTGGTGTAACTCAATTCTTTTGTATAATTCTCAGAGAACAATAAAGGATGAGGACGACCACGAAGTATCGAACGGTCGAATACCGAAATTCAGGAGGACGTCCCTCCGCGAGGAATGCATCGACAGGAGGATCAGCAACATGCACAGTTATGTGCCCGATTTGAAAAGGATAAATGAGATAAATAACGAACTTAACGAATGTGAATCACACGAGAACGTTATGATATTACAGATGAGTTCGTTAAGACGCAAATCGATACAAATCGTCAACAGGCTGATTAATATCGATGATGACTATGACAATGTGATGATGGATGATGAGAACTCTGAGGGTGATTGCGAAGCGTCGCTGTTGGATGTACTCAGATATCCGAATGTACGGAGGAAGTTCATCATTCTCACGTTCAATTGGGTGGCTGTGGGCGTGGCGTATAATAGTTTGAGTTATAACACACCTAATTTGGGAGTTGATGATTACTTGGCGTTTTTTATCGGTAAGTTTGTTTATGGTCCTTTTGCACTACGAAAGTTAAGATAAAAATATTTTTTAAATTAATTTCGTTAATGTGATATTTACAATGAAATCGAATTATTGATTCGTTGTGTGTGTGTTCGTGGATTAATGTGGTGTGTGGAAGGGCCAAAATAATGATGAACCGTGTGCGGACAGAAGGACCAAATGGGTAATAAGCTCAATGTTGTCATATTGGTTAACATAGATGTCGCTATAAATCGAGAATTTTTTTTTAAATTAAAAATAACCGATTCTTTGAATCTTTATATATGGAAAATCGGTTTATAAATGGCAGAGTTCCAGTGAATATTTTCATACAAAATTTCATCTTTTATTCAAGCCCTTAAACTCTTTTTTTCGCGATAGTAACCTATGCCCTTCCCTAAATTTTAATCTATACCAAACTTCATCGAATTCGGTTCAGTATTTTAAGCGTAACATTCAGTTACTTTCGCATTCATAATGTATTTATATTTTTAGTACTGTTCAGTATCCAATTCAATAATTCATTAAAATGAATTATTTTCAGGTGGTGCAGTCGAACTACCCTCCTATTTCATAGCGTGGCGATGCATCGAGAGGTACGGGAGACGATGGGTGTTCTTCAGCTTCGCTACAATCGGTGGAGCTGCTTGCGTATGCTGCGGATTAGTTCCTGAAGGTTCGTTTATTCTAAATTACCAGTTAAAATAAAAGAAGGTACACCAGGTACATTAGATTTTCATATACTATTTTTTATAGTGAAAATAGTTTTTTTTTAAGATATAAGACATTTGGTCTTTAGTTGCCTGTAGCTTATCGGTACTTGGATGGAACCTCAATTGACTTTTACAGCTCATCTCACATTAGGTCAGCATTGAAATTGGAGATTTTAATTGGATCTCGCTGTTCGCCCTGACAGCTCAGCACCGGTGGCGAGCTAAGCCCAGCCGAGCCTGGCTTTCTTATCAGTCTTTTGGACATCGGCTTCAAATTTTCTAATATTAACTTTAATAGAACCATCCGAGTCTTCAATCTCATGTTAAAAAACTCTAACTGTAACATTACGCGTTTTAGCATAACGCCATCTAGTGTTAGAGTTGTTAAACTATCCTTTCAATATATATGAAACACTTCCAGAGTTGCCATGGATCACAGTGTCCCTCGCGATGCTGGGCAGACTGTCCTCCGCGGCCTGCTTCGCTGTGTTCTACGTGCAGATCGGAGAGCTATTACCAACCGTCCTGAGGGCACAGGCGATGGGCGCTTCGTCCTTCATCGCTGGTGTTGGTCTACTCGCCTGCCCCTATATTGTGTACTTGGTACGAAATACTTCATTAATATATATGTTAGAACCCATCAGAGAATCCACCTCACTCATTCACTCTCTTAGCAACACCACCACACCCGAACACAAATTGAATGTTCTTCACTTGAAAATCCTCACTCTTTCATATTCAGCTTACTTTTATATTCAATGTTTAGATTTTATATTTAATACGTAATCTGGTATTGTGCTATATGGGTTTGAGAAAATTAAAAAATAATATCGAACGATAACGGATCGAAGTACCATTTCCGGTTCGTGCTACGGAGCCTGGTGATGGTAGACTCAGTTACCATTCTCTACCAGGCTTTGAAATGATGTTATCGTTACGTTGTAACGGTGTAATTTTCCTTGTACAATAAATTGTGTTTTCCACCAGGCATCCATTGCTGGCTGGGGTTCTGAACTAGACCCAGCCAAGCCCCATTCCGCGCATTGTAACAATAATTTATCAGTTTCTTTACCCTGCAGCGACCAGCTATCGAGTTTTCTGTTGAGTCTTTATAAAGACCTACTTGAATAAAGATATTTTGAGTTTGCACCAAAACCTGACATAAGCGGTTGTAAGAATACATATATATTATATGACCAATTTTTTTTTATATTTTGTCTCGTTTCCAACACAACATTATTTATTTAGTGCAACAGTTTAAAAAAAAAACTAATATTACTCAATAGCAACAGACTTGAAAATAAAAAGTTTGGAGATGTTATTGAATATATAAGATTTTTTATGTAAGTTTTTTTTTTAATTAACGTGTTTTTTTTCAGGCGGTGATCTTCAAAGCTCTCCCACTGCTCATCATCGGTGTGCTGATCATAGCCGCTGGCTTCACATCACTATTCCTACCAGAGACATTGAATCAGCCATTACCTCAAACCCTGGGTGATGGAGAGCTTTTCGGAAGAGACTTCAAGATATTCAGCTGTGTACACGAAGATTGAGAAGATAATTTTTATTTACTGTGACCAATTGAATTTAACCACAGATAAAAATCTGTCATAACAAAAAATTCTGACTTTTTTGAAACCGAGTTATCTTCTTTCTCCAGTTAAGAAGAATATATTTAGGATAGGAATAAAATTAAGTATATAATATCAATATAGAAAAGCAGGCAAGAAAAAAGTTTAATTTTTTTTCTCAAAAAAAAGTCTTATACTAAAACAATTTTCATGTAACGCGATAACTATCGTTTGGATAACGATCAGTTTACCGATTTCGTCTCTAATTTTCATACAAAATTATTATCCACATTACATTAACATATAAAAAAATTAAGTTAATGGTGTGTAATATGTTGGGCGGACTTCTCTCAAAATCTCTTCCAAGCAACCCATAAGATGGTCATTTTAATATATATTAGTTAGAGAAATATTTAAAAACCATTTAAGGTGAAAATGAATGAAATCTTCCATTAAAAATACCATAAAAATCATTAGATAATTATTTACATTCATTTTGCATGTGTGGTGTGTTTGAGTATTTTGAGGCCATTTTACTTATGATGAGTATTAAAATTATTGTATACGTAATTTTTTTTTAAATTGTTTAATTGTGAAATATAAATTAAAATCTTAAACAATTATTCGTATTGTCAATTAGTATTATTATTTAGTATTTTACTTATTCAGTCATCAGTTTCCGTGGTGTAGCGGTTATCACATCTGCCTAACACGCAGAAGGCCCCCGGTTCGATCCCGGGCGGAAACATAGTTTTGCAATTTTTTTAAATAAATAGACATTTATTAATATATATATATAGGTAATATAATTTAATATTTTTATATATTGGATAAATGCTAAAACGCTAACTACAATTTGTAATTTTTAAAATGTATTAATTATTAATTACTATTAAATAAATCCTGATTCCTGACATATAGAGCTTACTTCCCTTTTTAAAATTTCAAAAACCGCCATCTATCGGTAACTATTGGTACTACAAGTGTAACAAGGTAATCTTTAAATACCAATAAGTAGTTTATATATAAGTACCAACTATATAGTACCAATTTTATTAACTATTCGACAAGGAACCTTTTTTACACATTTTAATGGTCAGATTTAATATCAACGCCATCTATCATATGTCCGTGCCAACTGTTTGCAATCAGCAGTTTACTCGTTTCACAATTCACTAAAAGATGGCGACAGTAGTCTAAAAATAGCTTCAATTTGAAATACAATAAAGTAGCAAATTTCGTTTAATAGTATGTTTTTACTACTATATAAAATTAAAAACTCTAGGTTTACATAAATATAACTAAGAAACTGTTGATTTTCTTAGTAGTAACTTTGTTCGTAGATGTACTAGTTAAGGATATATAAATTTTCATAGAAATTTAAAATACATGATTATATGACTCGTTTGAAATCGAAACGAAGATTATAATGAACAGTTATATTATATTGAACAAAAATCAATATTTCAATAAAAAAAAATACACACGACAAATAAAAACCAACCTATCACACAAGACAATGCAATCTCGCGATATATCACACGATAATTAATTACTTGCGTAACGATTATGAGTCACACATCTTTTGTTATTGGTCAAAAAAATGAGTCATTCGTGATATCCCAGTTCTAATCGGGAAGAATGGGATTAAACTACATATATGACGGCTGCACCATTTTATTTTTTAATCGTTAAACTAACAATTTTTAACTGCCTTCCGAACCGGTGGTAGTTCAAAAATTGTCGTTTAGGTGTCTTTCTAAAGACCTATTTGAAAATATTTTGAGTTTAAACACTTGCTACGATTAAACGACCTGAAAAAATACTTTTAATAATGTTCATCAAAATTATCAAATGATTTTCATTTTTATTTTTTTAATCATAAACAACGAACTATGCTATTAGGTTAATAACGTCTTCACACAGCTTGCTTAGTTTAATGTTTCGCCAGGAATCAAACTCGTTACACGATTATTTTACCACTAAGTTATTGTGAACGATAAATTTAACAAAACACAACGTTAATCAAGTTATATAATTTTAAAAATGGCACGCGTCTACATTATCTATGCACACACACGCCCAATGCATGTGTGTGTGGCCCTATGTCGAAATCTCATAAATAGGGCGAGCCCTGCCACTAATAGAAAGATACAGGGCCAGCTTCGTAAAATGTTAATTTCAATTTGAACTTCAAAAGGTAACTCTTGTAACAAAAGAATACGCTTAAAAGAAACCAAAATACTAGTAAGTGATTGGTTTTTTCTTATCGATCAATGTAAGAGCCAAAAGAAAGAAAGAAAAGAGAAAACAATTTCATTAGCACTACTGTGCTAATGCTTACTAGTAGCAGACAAAAGTCTTTGACATTTTACAATAACAGACTATTTCTCTAGTCTAGGAGGAAAAAAATATATATTCTTATATAATATGGTTAATTTGTTAAATGGTTCCCCACGAGGGACGGAGGGATGTCATAATTTTAATATGAAACGCTAATTTAACAAAAATAACAAGAACTTATTCAAATTTATAAAAAAAAATGTATGAATACGTACCTGGTATCAAAGTTAAAAACATTGTTTGCATCTTTTAGTTACGATTTTAGGTCACACCTTATGTGTGCGCCTTATTATAGAATTATCTTGAAGATATTGATAGTTAGAAAAATAGTTTTTGATAAAACAGATAATGCATAGACAAATGTAGGTTTGTAGACATTAAAATTACAGTTAAAATTTGATAACAGAGTTATAGTATTCATCTTTGTAAAACTCGGTTACGAGTGCTAAGCGCCACACATGGGCACCTGCAACGATGTGCCTGGTGTGTTGCCGGCCTTTAAACGAGATGTGCGCTCTGGAATAGCACGGGCAGTTGGTTCCATAAAGTCGTGGTGCACGGCAGTCTTTAAAAGTGCTTACAACTCCAGATGTCAAAGTGGTACAGATGGAGTTTTAGTATTCAGCTTCAACGTCTGGTGATGGAATTCAGCTGCAGGTAGTCCAAAGAATTCGTCAGAGTTATATATACAGTAGAAGATGCAAAGAGAACTTACATTTCTACGCAGAGCTAAAGGATTATGTATTTCTCATGGCACATTAGAGATTTTTAATGTATTGTAAGGCAAATAAAGATCAAGCCGATAAAAAAGAAGATTCTTCTTATGCTCTTGCTAGTTTGCGTTTCTCGTGTCGAAAAGTTACCTACAATATTATTACAGGAATCTTTTTTTTTTTTTGTTTATTCAGCCCACACTCATGTTTATGAAACAAAAAGACAATTGATACAAAACACAAGATTAACACACAATATGTATGTAAATACAAATTGGTCACTAGATCACTGACCTCGTCGTCCTTGGTCTTAATTAAAACTGTTTTTGGTAAATGATTTATTTCCATGGAAACATAATAGTGCATAAAATGAGTTAGTCAGTCCTGCATTCGGTCATTGATAAGTGATTTACGGAAATATGAGACGAGAAGCTGAGCTGTCAATATTTTTTTTTTAATTTACCGCGTGTATATTTTTAATATAACATATTTATTATACCGTAGAATGGGACAAAAGACAGAGTGTACCGGACCCACACTAGAAAACTTTGATTGATGATATCTTCGCAATGATATATCTGACCATACAAAAAAACATGCTTACGGTACTTAGCTTTAAGTTAAGAAAAGTTGTCAGCGGATCAAGAGGTGTCATTTTGATAAAATGAATTGACAAATTTTGTAACCCATTTTGATGTCTGGTATCAAATAGTGTAATTTCGCATGAAGAAAATCCAATTTTACTCAACATTACATTATTAATAAAGCATAGATCACACCACGTGATGATATAACCCTAGATATTACCAAATTAACTTCTGAATAAAAACGCGCGGTTATATTTTAGAATAAATAAAATATATAATATATAAAATATAATAAATAAATAAATATATTTATAGAGGACAAAGATCAGCAATAGCATCAAGACAGTTTAATTCTTGAGTAGTCAAAGCTTACGTTATTTGTATTAGTCACGTAGGTTCATATCTCTACTATTTATATTAAACGCGTTATCGAGTTAATTACCGGTTCTTCTCGGTAGATCGAACTGCCTTTCCACCCAAAAAATTACGAATCAAAAGTGTATTTATTAAAACCTACTAGAATAAAGATATTTTGAGTTTCATTTTACAAGAATGTATCTCTGTGCAATCATAGATCAAATAATCTAAATATAATCTGTGGCCAACTGGAAAGTCTTAAATCACCCTTCTTTTGTTTAATAATGAATTCTTTCGCATTCTATTTTGTATTCTGAATACAGAATGTAAGCCAAAATTTGTCTTTTGTCTATCTTTGTAACCTACATATTAATTCACAGAATATAATCGGATAACATTTTATACTGTTGTCAGGCGCTAAATTGCCCATCTGTCAAATTGACGTCATTAATATTTCCATCCGTATTCCAACGATTTATTGGAATAATGTGGGAACGCGGAATCTTAACAGTTTTAAAGTGTTAAACTTGGCTAATTTATTTTTACCAAACCCTAAAATCTATAGATACATTAAACTATCTTGCTTAAATATTACACTTTTTAGTATAATATAAACTCAAACTCAAAATATCTTTATATATCTTTATTCAAGTAGGTCTTTATAAAGACACTTAGACACTATAGACAATATCTTTCTACTAAATCTAGTTAGTGAGAGACCATACAGAAGGAATCTAATTTGACTTTATCATTCTAACAAAGAAGTCTTATATTTATTTAGAAATGAAACTGATTCAAAGCAAAATAAAAAATATAATAAATTTTAAAACTTAAGCGTTTAATATTGTTACAATTTTTTTGTATATATATATATAAATTTTAGTCTATTAAAATGCTTGACATACGATGCGATAAAGTCAAACTAAATAATAAATAACTAAACGATAAACCTATTCTTACATGTCTTAAGAAAAGTACATTTTTTTAATATGAATTTTGCCTCGTTCACATGAAATTAGTAGGGATCTTCTACATTTTCATCAATAAAAAAACATAAATTTTCATTATGAAAATTTCTTTAACCGCACTTAACCTTAACAAATCTTAAACATCAATGTACCAGGCACGCATAACACCATTGGAGCATACTCGGCCTCAGTCGCGAAAGTGAGAGTTTGTTACGCAACCACTTGTGCCCGATTCATGCTGCCCTGGTGCACGTTTTTTGTGGCGTAGGTGGTGTATGTGGGCGTACTTAGATTATTAATTCTATAACGTCAAAGTTCAGACGGATTTTAACATCAAGTTTTCGTTGTTCAAAGTATGCACAATCAATATTAACTTAAGTGAGAATATAATTAATTTGCAAAATTTAAAACTACATTTATAACTTACAAAAGGATATCTATTACATCCGACATTACCCACATATATGCCGTAGAATAGTTTAAAATAATATTTAGGTCGTCTCCTAGAGCTGGAAGCTCTAGGCAGCCAATGCTATGCTTCCAATGGGAAGCAGCTCCTCATCACGCATTCTTAAGACTGATTTGCAATATAAAATTGTGAACATTGAGATAATTGTTCAGTCCCTCTGCGTCCAAATCAAAGTTTACTTCCCCCTGCTTCAACTAAACAATTTATATCAATAGTTAAAATAAACATATTTTTTTAGTTATATTAAAGTTAATCCTTAAAACCCGTCTTCAAAATCAACCGAATGACATCACCAATGCATCATATTGGAAATATTATGCAACGCATCGATTAATTTGTTAGCGGAGGACGAAATTCGTATATCAATTGTAAATATTGCGTTTTGTATGACATACTATATCTAGCAAAACATTATTAAACCCTTATTAAAAAAAGATAGAAATAACAAAAGGAGCAAGGCTCACTTGTTGCACGTGTTATATGTACCATATTAATATACATATAACATATAGTTAATACTGATGTTACATATAGTATGACGATGTTATATAATGTATAATCATATCTTTAAATATGATTATACAGGAATTTGTTAAAACCTCTTTTGTGAAATAAATTTATTAGAACCTCCTTTTGGTTAAATGAATTCATTAAAAGCATTTTTAAATAATGTTCGATAGCTTTTGTCATTTCGGTGGTAAGTGGCCATTCTGGGTCCGATTGGCAAACGAGATTAACGTAAGTGTTATTCCTTGATTGTACTTTTGTAAAATTATTATTAAACAGTTACTTTTAGTAAATATAACTGTTATGACAATGATTACTGTGTTTGGTTGATATTGCTTATTATATATGAATTATAATCCTGACAATAGATAATTAAGCATAATATATAATGATGCAATGAGATATATAAGTACTAAATAGTTGATTAATATACAGAATAGTACAACTATTAGACAAAATATATGTAACGCTAACACACGCGTTACCAGTCCTGACAATGTAATTAAAAAAACAGAATCTTCTTAAGATCTACCCTGGTTTTCCCTGCATGTCGAGTAATTTTTTTAAATTTTTTAGTTCACAGTGCTACGACTGGGTTAACGGCGCGGCCGGTTGCGTCACTATTAACAACAACTTTCTGATGTCGTTTGCCTAGTTACCCACTCATTGAATCGCACGCGCAAAATATAATGGCACTTTGTATCGCTAATGTAATATCGACATTAATTCAGAAGGAGATGACTTAATTTATAAATATTATCCCCAAATGGTGTGTATTTCTGACGAATTAAAAAATTATATTGTTTATCTCATAAAAGTCGGACGGTGCAGTGAACAGTCTTTTAACTGTAGCCAAATACAAAAATACGGCATCCAAAAGAATAGTCACAAATCACCCAGAAGATACGGTTCTCTTCTTCTTCAGCGTTGTATTTTTTTATGTTTTACTTTTCATACATAATATATTTTGTCTATTATGTATATGCCTGATTATAGGTGCTGTCAGGTGCTGTCATACGCCTATTTGACAATATCTTACTGACTGTCGGCTTTATATATTATGGTATTCATTGTCTTGTTATTTATTTATATATCCTCCTCATAGAATCGTATCAGCGATCACTAGTATGTCAACAATTTTCGGGTAAAAAAAACCGCTAGCAACTCAGTATGATTACAAGTTTGCAAGTGCAAAGCTTATAATTTAAATAGACATTAACATTTGATTTTACTAAAGGACAAATTTGGAACATGGAGGCAGTTAAAAATGCATAGACATTTTCCCAACAATGTGTGCGAATGTTTTTACACACAAAAAAATCTATTTGTAAAGAACACTAGAAGTGCCAACATAAAGTTCGCATTGTATAGAGAACCGTTGCATCATAGCCTCTCACTACCCCCTCCACCGGTGGTTACTAGGTCTCACCGTCTAGAAACGGTTTACTAGAACAAAGAATTCATCATGCTAATCTATCGTTCTTTAATACCGGTGACATTCGAGCTATACATTTATTTACTTTAAGGATCTCACAGGATTCAGCTAACACAGGGACAACATCTCACATCTCACAAGCTTAAGCATTCTAACAATTCCGTTTTTAAAAATATGCTGACAGCATGACCACACCTATGTCGTTAAATAAAGAGTCATATAAATAACATATCCTATGGAGTGACACATTGGTTCTGTTAAGGGCCTTCGAAGGAGCTTTTTTAATCTACGTCGAATTGGGGCATGGAAACTGTGCTCCAAGCAAATATGGTGAGTCCATTTTGCCTGTGTAGGTTTTGTTTAACGCAAGGACATCATATTGTATCAGTAATCAGGAGACCCTTATAAAAACAACGCTGTGACCGCAGGCGGAAGTTCATTCACACATATATATGTATATAAAGCTCATAACCTTCGCTTATATATATATATTAATAAATTGTTGTAATCCTGGGGAAAGGGATCATATTCTGTCATAACAGTCGGTTAGTATGTAAAATAGGTTTTTAGATCTGTGGTGAAGAAAATAGAAAAAGTCTTAGGAAATGTTTTTCCATACGATAAAGGAATGCGTGGCAAAGTCTATAGTAGTTTAAAACTACCAATTTGGAATCCAATTAATAGTACATATTAATTTGCCATTAAGGCGAAGCTCATAAAGCATTAAGTCGCGTCAAAAATGTGTAATTATGCGAAATTGCGTTATTGGATTACTCTGACCTGGATTACTTGAAATATTATTAATTCTATTCAAATAATTATTGTTTTAAAAAATTGTTGTATATCTATTGAAGAGCAAGAACAAAATGTCAAAACGGTAAAATTTGATATATTTTTTGAGTTTTAATTGCGACTATACATGCACCTAGACTATACTTGCACATAGACTATACTTACACATAGACTATACTTACATCTAGACAATACATACATCTAGACTATACAGAGTTAACAGCAACTCGCCGTTCAGTGACTGATATAAAAGCAAGCATCCCTCAACCCGACGCTGAACCGATAAGAGCTCTATCATTATCGTCACGAACTCTTGTTATCATTCACATCGATATTTGTAATCAATGAATCGAGATGGGACACGAATTCACGTGCAATTGAATAGATACCGATTTTACGTAATTTCGTCATTGCATGAAACCACACTTTAAAATACGATAAAAAAATACTACAACAAATTAACATAAACATTCTTAATATTCTAATGTATATATAACATAAAATAAAAGAAACCAAATGTAAAAAAAAATTACAAAAGTTTTGTCTTTGTGGCAGAGTACCCATGCTGGCATTTCCTCGCTGTATCGCGATGCTTAGACGCTGAGTAAGCACCAGCTCATGAAACACCAGTACGGACTACCAAAAAAGATAAAAAAAGATTGGGATCCCTTGTAAAGCTGATTTTGAAATTTTATGTGTTGGTCGTAAAACTATGAAATATTAAATACATATAAAATATACTCGTCTTATTTATTACATTTAAAAAAATGTTAAATCATAGTGAAAGTTATACTTAATTTTAATAAGGCTTATATTATTATAACATTTAATTTTAAATATCAACTTTCGCTTAAATAAGGATTTAATTATTAATTTATATTCGGTGAGAGAAATGTTTTTTTTTATATGCAATTTAATTTGTTATTTTTATTCTAATTTTATTTAAAACATTGCCTGCGACTATATTCATATTAATTTAAATTCATTTAAATTTAATAAAATTCATACCATAATAATTATACGTTAGCATACACATCAATCACATCAATATGCTGACACGATATGAAAATGACGTGTAAAATTAAGGCTTATCAAACCGGCTCTATGAAAATCATGAATCAACGCTTGGCTGTGTGCGCGACGCTTAAACTTTTACTTGTAAACTTTCAGTTACAGCTTCCTTCCGGACAACCTTGCGCGCGCGCTCAGTCAGCGCCCGAACGTCGGAGCGAACACACGTATCAGCCGGTAACGCGAGTGAAACGCCACGCGACCCGCATGTGCTTTAGTGATACTTTAGTGCTCTGAAGTGGATACTCGAAACGGAACCGCTGGGCCGATCGGCCCCGGCGGTATGGAATCACCGCAGATGTACGACGCGGCCGGCGCGCAGCCGCCGCCGCCGCAACAGGACCTCAAGAAAAACGACGACAAACGTAACAATTACCAACCGCCAGACTTAGACCCCCGGCACCTAGACTCCGATCTCAATGAACAGGAAATCAGTTTGGACCTACAGCACCTCATCGAGGATCAGTTCCGCGGGGAGGAAACGATGGCCCTCTTTCAGGAAATCCTCCCGGGCGGACGATCACCCCAACAGAGGCCCTTCGCGCGCACTACCTTAGCGTATATGCCGCAGCCGGTGCACTCCGGTGCGTCATACGCTGCCCCAGTTCAACCTAATTCACACGAACAAGCTCCGCCAATTAAGGAGGAGCCCCCAGAACCACACGACTTCAGGAGATCTGTTACTTGTGCCCAGTATACAGGACAGTACAATCCTCAGCCGCCAGTCGGTGTGAATGGACCGTATGGGGGTGGTTTCACCCCTCTACCACCTCTGGGAGCTCCTCTCCTACCACCTTTATTAAAACACAAACCGCCACCCCCGAGACGCTCGTCCGGAAAAGTGTTAGATAAAGGTACAGATGAGTACAGGAGGCGAAGGGAACGCAATAATATTGCGGTTCGAAAATCACGCGAAAAGGCTAAAGTGCGCTCGAGAGAGGTGGAGGAAAAAGTCAAAGCCTTATTGAGGGATAAGGACGCTTTGCTGAAGAGGCTGGAGGCGGTGACCGGGGAGTTAAGTTTGCACAAACAAATGTACGTTCATTTGATAAATTTGAATCATCCGGAGATCACGGAACTGTGCAGGTCGATGCTGCAGCTGGGAGCGCCGCATGCGCCGGATCATACGCTCTGACCATAGGTGAGTGTATGCGTTGTGACGGTGTGGGTGTGGTGCGCTTGTGTGCGGGACGTATGTGTGTGAAAGTCGTAAATGCTCGGAAAGGATTTGATTTTATGTGACGTTATGCAATGTTTATGACTGCGACATATTTATTTGTATGTTATTCGTGTATTGGAAAGATTTTCCGATACACAATAGATTGAAAATGGTGTTCAATATTTTACAAAACGCAGGTGAACTAGAATACTATCCAAAACATAACGACCTTATTAAATAAAATACATTCGTTAGAATTAGGATGTCCGCAACTATTTGAACAGATAGATACAAATGTCGAGCTTTAAAACAATCGTTGTCATTAAACTTCCCGGTAATAATAACTAAATTACAATAATTTGGTTAAATTACGTGAAATAATTAAATGCAATGAGTAATGGACGAACACTTATCGTTAATTAATAAATCAGGTGGTAAATTAGGTTGAATTAACATACAACACACACATTTTAGTTAAAATCACATTTGTAGCTTGAGTTGATGACCACGGAAATGAAAAAAATATATATTGTAGAGGTTAGTAAATTTAAGTACGGTGTCTCTATTAAGGCAATGAATGACCTGTGTTAAGCACATAACTATGTGTGAATAAGCGAAATAGTATATAAGAAATCAGTGAAATTAAAGAAAAATGTTGTAAAAGTGAATCACAACTCGCAAAAACAAGTTCAGACATGTCTTTGGCGTACATTTTTAACATAGAAGTATTTTAAAATAAAAAGTATACGGAAATAAAATATGAAATAATATTCATAAAACAGAGCACTGAGGCTTTGACTTGATATAGCCTGTTTATACCACAAGGACCAAACTAATTAAATTTTTAATTAACTAAGTAATTAATTATCGAGAAATCTATTTATAACAAAGCTTACTTACGATGATCTTCTGTTCTGTTTTGTACGTCTCTGTAAATGGATTTGGAATGAAAAGTCCATAAGTCAAAATTGGCGCGTCTTAATATAACATTTCTTAATTACATATGCAATGCTATATGTTCTGTATGAATCTCTGCAAAACGTTTAAAAATCACACACATTAAAAAAAGTTACGTAACAAAGTGAAAATACAAGAGTTATATTAAATACAAAAATGTCCTAAATGCAGTTAAACTAATTAAATCAGCCTAATTTCAATGTTTTAAAAGCCTCTTTCCATTATAACGTGAGTTTTTTGATTTCTTTGAGGGTTTAAACCCACCCAGTTAAAGTATGTTTTGTACAATTTTGAGTCACTTTCCTCACGTTTCAATGTTTTCGTCACGTGTTCATATCAGATGTTTATTATTAATATCGTGATTCAGATATAAGAAGGAATAAAAAAGGCTCACGGTTGCTTTAGGGCCTGGATTGAAATGTCTCCTTTACATTCAAACGATTCAAAGTCAAAATATCTTTATTCACTAAGGTACATAGGACCATTTTGAATCGTCTTAAATTTAAGAGATTGTAATGATCCCAGTACACTATTTAAAAGCAGAGCTAAGTGGGAGTTAATTCATACGAAAACTTTTTCATCATCAAAATAATCAGATAATTTATAAAAATACTTTTTCTTTGATTTTGATTGATCGACGCAAATCATTGATTTGATTAAATCAAAAGGTTTAAATTAATAACCTTTTGATTTATCATTGGCGTGTTAGTATACAAAAAACATTTAACAATACTTAAGAAGAGTCCGTCAGCAATTTTATCAGCAAAATGCACACTCGAATGACGTTGTTCAAATGTTACTTTTTACCGAACTTCATACGTTTACATGCATCGCTTGCATTTCATGTATAATTGACGTCAAAGTGTAATTCAAGCTTTGCAATGAAATCGATATGTAGTTTTATGATTTGTACGTATAAAAAATCCAATAAGGAATCTACATACTAATCATAAAAGTAATCGACTTAAAAACAAATTGTGGTTTTGATATTTTTTATATGGAATGGATAACATACAATGTTATTCTTCCTATTTATGATATAGTGAGAGGGTGTAATCCAACTATTAACGACTTAGTGACTATAACGTGATAATAACACCATTTGTGCTATAGTATACAACTATGAGCTACACTTTTCAAAGCATTTTTCTACTCAAAGCAATTCCTATACATCCGAATTTAGAGGGGTTACCTTAGCTGTAGACAAACGTTTCATCTCTTGTTATTTTTTTATGTACCCCTTAATAACCTGAGCTTTAAGTTTATTATTAGTAGAAAGAGAAGAAATAAAAAGCTCTGAGAGCTCGAAAAGAAACTGATCTGAGAAGACAATAAACTCAGCTGGTTACCGTTTAGTTTTGAAAGCAATTATTGATTTACAAATCTGGAAGAGACCGCTTGTTAGCGACAAGACCTCTCGTTGCTCTTATATGTACTATCTATCTATTTATTTTATTATATCTGTTCCCAAACATCATATGTCCTAAATATATTTAAAACAATAAACTAATGAGATAATAAAACAAGGTTTACACATAAAACAATTAAATGGGAATTTGAAACATTATACAATATACATAATACGAACAAGATACGACATACATGTGAACTCCAGGATTCAAAGGTTTTTATTAAGTTACTTCTACTGTTTTTGGACAACAAAGTGTGTTTAAATAAATTTCCTTTTCACGACATTTATACAAAAGCTTTTTTTATCGTTTAAATAGTCCTTTGCTCAATACTTGTTTGAAGTTTTAGGCTTCCGTTAAGTGGTTTCTCTCAATTGACGGCCTAAAATTCGTAAACGAGCCAAATCCATATTAGCGTCCGACCTACCACACAAAGCATAAGAATCGTGAATTTCGTATTGTAATGTGTCCGTGCAAAACGGAATATAACTTTCATTTTCGCTTTGCGGTACACAATGAGAAATGAACCATATGTCGACTACACAAGGTATATAACAGTTTGGTTGTGTTAAAAATTTTCGCCGCTTGTCCTAGATACAGCCGATATGCCTACATTACTTTTAAAGTATATCCTTGGTTGAAATTCTCATCTTAATACCAGAGCTTTGTTCGAACTGATCATACATTTTCATATATCACAGACAATACTTGCATTTTAGTTAATAATATACATTGATCAATTAGCGACACAATTATATTTGTAAATATATTAGTTTTCTTATTATACTGAACCTCTCTAACCATGGTATAACGGTTCGTCAGCACCACCATCATGGTATGACATCCAACATTTTTGAAAGGCATCCTTCAAACTGCCGAGTTCTGTAATCGGCTCCCGGCTCCCACGCCTTAAAGTTGAATACTATATATATCACTTAAGAGCCGACAGCGCACTAGTTTAACCGGGTAGGCTCATGAGTCCCTAAAATTTAAAAGGAATTGATAAGCTTTAAAAAAAATTGATTAAAAAATCTATAAATGAATATCGAATATAGAACCCTTTTTTAAGGTTTTAGTGGTTTTCACATGCCAAAACATCAATTATTAAAGGCGATACTGCCGTTTTTAGATCACCATTCAAATTCATTTGACTTTATCATAAATAAGGTCATAGGTGAAAGAATACTATGAGACAATTATATAAATTAAAAAAGTTGTCTTAAGATGCCCCCGCAGACAAGAATTATATGTCAATAAAAAATACTTAGTCTTCCCTCCAAACTTTGAATTTGTTTGGAGTTCCTTTTAAACCTTATTGTGCAATTATGAATTAAGTACCGCCTGGAAGTCAGTACTGGTGACCCAAGAGCTGCTGGCGCTCAATGTATCTTATTAAATTGTTTAAGCAAGTCATACATCTTTCATCTCTTCTGGCAAATTGGGTCTGGGTAAAGACGGATGGATTTTACAGTTGAAAATATCTAGATTGATTCAACCTAATGTGTTTTTTAATATATTTATTTAAAACAAGTAATCGACGCGCCTCCGGTGTTTTCGTTACAAATAATTGTCTACAATAAATAATACGATAATATAATTTGATATTCATTGATTTATCTACCTACGGTGATTAACATTATTAACATAAATTCAGTTACAGATAAACATTGTGATGTTTTTCAAAACGTCTAGTGTTCGTATTTTTTTTAATTAACATCGTTTAGTTAGCTTTATTTACGAGCCAACCATATATGCTATGTACCTTAATTTTTTATTTAATTAATATTAATTATTTATAAATAAAATAGATAAATACATATTTTTTGTATTATTAATCTAGAATATTTTCGTCTATTTTTTTTTATTAACATCGTTCATAAAATTGTTTTTTTATTGAGTATTATATAAGACCCATCTATATTAAGTTTCATTCATTTACATATTTATTTAAATGGAAACAAAATTATGAAAAAAAATACATACATATATATTTAGTCTAGAATATTTTCGTCTATTTTTTGAGCCGCAACACGCCAAACAATCGATGAATCAGCTAAACTGAATTATAATTGTGTGCGTATAATGTGTTGGTGTGCGTGAAGCTTTCACTTTTTTTTCGTTAATATGCCTTTTGTGTTTTTGGATGAGTTTATGCAACGTACATTTAATACCTCATACAAAAAAATATTCATATTCATATTAAATATCGACGTGTTGTGCCCAATTTTTCATCCGTTTTTACTATTACACTAGCTATTGGCTAAAAGGAACAATATATATAGCTTTGATAATATGTTAAATAGCATAAAATTAAAAATGAACAAGTGTGCAAGTGAAATCACAATAGTACAATTAATGAAATACTATAATTATATCGTTAGGAAATGAACCTTCACAGGGCATTGATCTGCAACACTTGATGGACGTAAAAAGTGCCAGTGATGCTTTTCCAGCAATTAAACAAACAAACCAAGCAATAAAATTGTTCAATCCAGCGCTTCAATCACTAAATTCAATACGCTTTGCTAATATAAGGCTTAAACATATTTATATCGTATACGTAAATATATTTATAATTACGAGACTTTTATAGTACCAGTACATAGTTATAGTTTTAATTTAATCATTTTTTAAAGATGTATTTAATTTACTTAAATAGATTAGACGCGGACACTCACGCTTAACTGTTGTCTGCACCCGGCCACACAAAGCAACTTTTGAAAGGAATCAATTCCATGCAACGTGGAGATGACGCGGCATAACGTGAGTGTCCTCTCACTTCAGGTTTGGGTTTGAGGGTAAAACTGGAACAACGAGTGAACCACGGCATGGGCAAACCGTTACCCGGGTTAAATGCCTGTTCTAATAAGGACAATATATGTGTTAATTTTTGTAAAAAAAAAAAAACAATGTATCACAAAATCTGTCAATATCACTCAAATCAGTTATATACATCAATAATTTAACTACGATGCTTCAAGCTTCAAAAAATTTCCGTTTAATATACTGAGGTTAAATAGACAAACGTATATACTGTAGTGAAATATGAATGCGCCATTTTCGCTAACTAACAGTGACCGCGGTACCAGACAGCGCCCGCGCAGCGTTTCGTAACCCGCAGGGTATGTGTGTCAAACGATCGCCACGCAAGAACAAACTAGAATCCGTCACGTGGTCTGTTTTCACCAACCGTACCTTACCTTCAACAATAAATAAATTACTTAAACTTAAAAACTAAACATTATTAATAAACCAAAATTCATAGAGTTTGCTCCTTGTCTATGTTTTGTTTTTGTTAATATTTTTTTAGTGTTCTGAAGTTAATAAGGACTTTTATTGTCAATTAAATTGCATTAAAGAATTAATTTACTTACTAGAAGTAACGGTAGAATAGCGCTTATCATTTAACAAGATGACAAAACATTTTTCCAAATAATGGCTTATAATGGAATAGATCGCTTCTTAGCGATAAGGCCGTCACATGTTCTAACATTTAGTACTATTTTGTGCAATAAAGTATAAATAAAATGTCATTAAAGACTGAACGCCGCGAACTGAATCCCAGTCTCTTTTCTACATTTTTTATACTAATTCTAAATTTCAACTATGAATGATAGTTTTTTGTGCGTAAACTGAAAAAAACATTATCAAAAAGTTCAATTAATGATGATAACTATAAAAATTAATGTGTGTCGCTGTATTGCATAACATCTGCGCAGGAGTCGAGTAGGCTTTTCGAAAGTTTTGGGGAAATCGGCCGCTTTTTGTCATAATAGGGGCCACTTAACCTTAGCTTAGTCGTTATATTAGTTTTATAATTCATTTTTAATAGACTTCTACCGGTAAGTTTTTATACAATTTTCAGAATACCCGAGTAACAGTTTTTTTGGTCGCCATGGTTTTAACGTTAGTCCAGAATAAGCCCCATAAAAAAAATGTTACCAGCGCTTTTCATTCATGCTTCAAACCCAAAATATATTCATGTCGGTCTTTATCAAGACACTTTTGAATCGTCATTTTTTACAATACCGAGATAAGCCAGAAACTCGCGTCTCTTTTAAATTGAAGATTTCATACATGTTACTTATATTACAAAAGCTTATATACAAGAATGTAATATGTTCAATATATATAAGAAATTCATATTTTCCTTTACATATGGTCCAGAGTCTACTGAATTGTTTTTATATTAAATCATTAATGTTAATACCCAAAAGACTATATAAGTAACTTAAAATAAAACAAAGAGACTAGAGACTTGGACCATGACCCGCAAGTGCACAGGCGCTTATTAAAGAATTAAGTAGGCGCCTGGTAGTCAGTACCGGTGATCCAAGAGCTGGTGCTTTCCTTGCTCAGCGTATAAGCATCGCGATACAGCGAGGAAATGCCGCCAGCATTGTGGGTACTCTGCCACAGGCACCAAACTTTTTAAATTTGTTTTAGTTTTGTTTTATTTTAAAGCATTAATAAGATTTTAAAGATTCGATTAATAAATTTGTAACGTGATGAAAATGATTGAGAAATTTCATCTTTGTCACGTTGCGTTGGTCACAAGCTCACAGCGAAACCACGTGGACACAGAATTCATTTTAAGAATATTTCGTTTAAGCTACAAAAGTACTTTGAGCTTTTCTTCAAAAGTAATTTCTTTCGTAACATTAAAAAAAAAACTATCCAAAAGTTCCGTTCGTTCGCAACTCATTTTATCTTTTATGTTATTTTTCGGTCCTCTTATGTAAAAAACGAATGTAGATAGAATTTGTTTAATATTTTACTATATGTGTTTAAGTATAAGAGGCATTCCATTTGTTTGAATGGTACGCTACACTACGTACGTTTTAGCTTACAGAGATATTTCCTGACGCCTTTAAGCCTAATTCCTCGCAGCTCACCTAAAAGCCTTTTGGCAATCCATGCTCCGAACCCCTAAAAGTTTACAAGACAACAATTTTTCAAAGCGGAGCCAATTACGAATCCCTTAATTATATTAAACGTAATAACTCGTTCAAGGCAATCATACTTCCGGAACCTTATCAAATTATCACTCAAATTTAGTAAAATAACTGAACAATGACACAAATGTATATTATACTAATATTTAAAAATATATCTCATTCTATATATAAGGAATAATAGAGACGTAACGGATGTTACTGTACCGCTTAAGAGGCTGATCTAATTATAATGCTAATTTACGTATCGTAAACTGTAAGGTACTCTAAATCCATTCATTGATATAGCCACAGATAACAATAAAGTACAGAGAATACATTCATTAGAAATTATAATAATTCAGTTGCCCAATTCCTAGAGCATACTCAGGTGACCTAGGATTGCATCCGATTCTTTGAACATTTTTCGTTTTTCCACAAAAAATATCAGCGCTCAAAACATCAAAAAAGAAGGCCTTAAGAGACCTATTTCAAGTCTGTATGAAGTCAATATTGGGCTCAACTCTTATTTAGCTATTTCGGGTCCAAAATTTACCGGTGAGAGATCCACAACAAACCTATCCAATCATTGTGTAGACTATTTTTATATATCCAGTTTTAAGTTTTACATGCATACCCACATTTCTAATAAGTGTAAAAGATAAATCTACACGACTCGATTCAAACTCATGACATCATAATTGACGCGTGATCAACCATTTTTAATATTCTTTAACGCATATAATCCAAAATAACTACTAATCAGGTTTTTTCAGAGATGACGGTCAATTCCCTTATATTGTGGTATGTAGGCTATCGATAACACTGACACAGTTATCCTATCAATAAACAAACAAACAAACATATCGATTGAGAGAAACTCTAGTTTTTTGTGTCACCTGCTAAAAATCGCTTACTACCATAAAGTTTTTACAGTCTCACTAATAATAATAAGATACTCGTGTTAAACAATTTGAATTACTCTTGATTTCAAAAATAAATGCATTGTCGATATTCACAACGATGTTTTTAGTTAAATTTAGTAAGAACTACAAGGTTTTCTTTATATATTTTTTTAATTTATGATATTTACTGAGTTACTTAATTCTACTTTAACATAAATTAGAATTTAAAAGACTTTAAACAAAGACTTGTCCATCGTTTTGACGTTTTTTGACAATTACATAAATATATATATATATTTGCCTTAATATATTTCCTAACAAATCTCATTTTATCCAAATGTTTTGCCTATAAGATATCGTAAATAAATATTTTCCCTACACGTAAAGCCTGGGGTGTATTAAATAAAAAATAACATTTAAATGTCAGTTATTGTATGAATCACTATCCGGTACTTTAGATACAGCGTACTTGAGATAACTGCACGCTGGGAAAATAGTTAAACATTATAGGGCTGACACTTACGTGTTCGCACCAAATATAAACAATAATTATAAATATTATTAATAAAATAATTTTCTATATATTAATATAGTTAACGCAAACATACTACTCTTAAAGGCCGGCAGCCTATACGTCCTCTAGCATAGCCATCGTTCATGGGTTTTAAGACTTTTAAGACATAAAAAAGATTTCCTCTTGTTTCATAAAAATATATAATCTTTCAACCCTGAAGTGCGTGTGATTCTGCACAAATGTGCATTATTAAGATTAAAAACCTTATAAAACAAACTGAATGTATTAAAAGCTTGACTTTGTCTCGTCTCTAAATTAGTACTATAGGCTTTATACTCATAAATCGAATGTGCCTTAAAGTACATAAAATTAATTTAAAATAATACTTACTTAAAATATTATGGGTTCTCTTTAAATGCTCGCACGTTAGCAATAACGTGATTTTCCCCCAAACTCAATTTTCCTTAAAGTTTTACCTTTGAAAGTTTTATTTTCGAATTCTTAATTTAAATACGTTTTTTTTTGTGAATATTGTATAATTATGTTCATTGAGTCTTCTATAATAATGAATTAATAAATAACTACCAAGTAACATAGACTTTTTAAGTTCCCATTTAATTGTTATATGTATACGTAGTTTATTAGCACATAAGATATTTGGGGACAGATATAATAAAATAAAATAATGGTAAGAAAAATCTTTGTCAGTCAGGCAAGTACTAGAATACATCGCCCATGATCAAATTACTTGCTTAAATACGTGAAATACGCAATCGTATTACGAAAATTATATATTATTGTATTAATCATATTAAACATTGCATATGTAAGCTGTTTAATTTAATATTTATAGTTAAATGGAATTTTTAAATTTATTCCAGTTGTTGTTATGTACGTGCAGTCAACACGTTGAGCAGACGCCGAATGTGCAGAGCGATGCGCGTACGCACTTTCACTACGCACGTGTGTGTGTGAAGGTGTGGCGTTCTTTTTTTAATTTGTCCCACATTAAATACTTACGTCACTTGCAATTGATCCAAGCAATGTCACTTACATAATGCACACTTTTTAACCTTTTTTTTTTACTTAAATCAGACTACGAGGTCAAATACTCACATATAAAAAGTCCGGGTATATCTTTTATATAAAATTCTCGTGACACAATGTTCGTTCCCGTACTCCAAAAATGCTTGACCGATTCTCATGCAATTTTGTGAGCAGTGTGATCCTATTCAATAGGTCTGAGAGTCGGTACATTTGGTTTTAGATACATTTTATCGCAATAAAATTAAATACAACCCCTATTTTTTGTACTTTTATGGGTTTTAGTGTAATATATTAAACGGAATAGCTATTGCATGCTGATTGACATTTAACATTATTTGATAAATAAGATTGTGTATGTAATTGTTGATTTTCTTTCCTCACCTGAGAAAAATATGGACTTATTTTCTCTTCGATGCTTTCTACAGAAATAAATCGTGTTTAACCACTGTACAATATTTTAAATAGTACATTAAACAGGTAAATGACATAAGTTATAGTGTATCTAATACCACATAGCATCCAAAAGCCCCGAAGTTCGCTTGAGCGCCATAAAAATAAGTGAAATAGGGGTCATTGCACTGTGAGGAGGCAATGCACTCGAGTGCGCTGCATCAAATTTTTTGATAAGTGTCACTCACCATAAAACTAGTATGCATTATCTATGTATTTAATTAGACGTGATTTGATAAAGAACTTAAAATGCTCCACCTACGTCAATACTTATTTATATTCTTGTTAAACAGTATCATCAAGTATCATTTTGGCATTTTTTTTTTTGGGTTATTGTGTTTTGTAATTTCAAAAGTGACAGATCTTAGAGAGATCCTCAACGCTCTCAAATAAATGATTACTTAACATATATAAAAATATAATTCACTTCAATGTTTTTAAATTACCGCGGACAAGCACAAACACCAGGCTTTGATAACGCCAGCACCAGGAGACCAGAAAAAAAAACAAAGTTTCAACCAAGATTGGTTCCCTTTGAAGTAGAGACTTGGGGACTTAACTTGGACCTTGGGGTACAAGTGTACATGTGTTTATTAAATAATTAAGTAGTAGTCGGTACCGGTGACCAAAGAGCTGGTATTCTCGCTCAACGTATAAGCATTACGATACAGCGAGGAATTCAGCCAGCATTGTGTAATCTTCCACAGGGACCAACCATAAGATTTTGTTTTAAGTTTTTACACTTATCACTTGTCAACATTAACATGTTTAATAACATAGCATATAATATCCCGAAATCAAAACTTTCAAACAAACATTGTTAGGTTATTACCTATCATATTCCCTATAAAGCTCGTCCCAGGAAGCTTGCCAATGACGTACATAATCAACACCTTAAAACGCAGACCCAAAATTCCAATTCCGAGGCGATTACATCAACTTGAACTAGTGGCTGCTTCGCACGTCCCACTTTCTATAGCATTTGAGTTTAACCGCCAAAAATTGTTGCATAACTATGAACATTGAGTCTCTGGGCTTATGCAACTCTTGCGCAAATGTGAAAGTTCTTCCGCGTTATGTAACCTGTCATACTAACACAGTTTGTGCTTGCCCTAAAATGCTTTTTGAGTGTTCTTGAAAAGGTTGTTGGACACTGCACTGCGTTATGAGGATTTCAAATTGGAAATTGTCTCATTATGTTTGGATTTCCACTTAAAAATCACTTTAATACTAAGCAGGTGTTACAATTATTTATTAAGGCATACTAACAACACACATACAATAACTAAAACAAAGATTTGGTCATAAATTAAAGGTATGCACAGCATTGCAGGTATAGCATACATATAGTACATGAAAGTATATTTTGACCTTGTAAGAAAAATATATGGGAACTTAAAAGCTAGGCTGTGCAAACAAATCGTGCGACACCAAAAAAAATAACTTTATAACGAACATCGGAAATCATCTTTAATATCCTTATTTGTCGTTTCCGGTTCTCAATAGCGTTACGTTTGACATACTTTCCTCTACTCATAGACACAAAGAGGTTTTAATAAGCGTATATATTTGACATAACATAACTGGTAATTTTGTATTAAAACAAAACTTTTTTGTTTCAGATTAAACATCAGAGAGGCTCCGTGACAAGATGTTATTAGGTTTTAGTTAGCAAATTTATTTTGTGATTTTTAACTTTATTTTGTCTGCATTTTATGCCAATCTCCATTCACCCTTAAGGCTATTTGAAACTCGTTATTTTTTTAAATGTCGATACGATATTGTGCACCAGGTTGATGATACAACATAAAAGACCAGTTTTAAACCGTCAATTAGTTAAATCAACTAAATAAATAATATTTAAAATTGTTTTACTCAAGTATGAAATTTTCATAAAATGCAGAGAATCGGTCTGGTTACGCGGTAGTGATCTCAGATATCAAGTAACACCGGTTTATTTGTAAATAATATATAACAACCAGCCAAACAATCAAATAATTATATCTATGTTAATATATAAGAAAAATTATTTTTATACTGCCTTGATACCTGCCTGTCAAATTGTGACATTATACTCTATACTGTATTTATGTATATGTAAATCAACCTTAATCAATTAAGGTTTATCTCAAAATCACTTGTTCTCCGTACGAAAACCTTATTTTTGTATCATATATTTGGCTTATTCGATCACTGCCATTGATCCCGCAAAGATTTATAAGTGTTCATATCTAGATGTCGCTAGCGTCGCTCAATCATTGACACAGGATGCTAAACACTTGTTTTAATTAGCTTTAAGTTTAGACTATTTGTAATAATGTAAATTGGTTGTATATATTTTTAATATTTAGGATAAATAACTCTTTGTCTTTGTTTTTCGTTGTTAGCAAATAAATCCTATTTTGCTATATGTATTCCGATGTGGGACAATTATGCGCGGAAGTGTCTTTCGACTGACATTGTAACTTTTGATATAACACGCTATTCTATTGAATATTTTGACATTTCCACGTAACACAATGTAAATATATCTATCTAAGATTTGTTGATTGCTAAAAATGTTTATTCCTAAAAAGTACCTTTTAACTTTTTATGTTAAATTAGACTAAGTTAATAAAAACACGGTCTGGGCACTACCGGATGATAAGTACAAGAAATACTTTTTTTTTTACAAAGGCGTTGATCGTAGTATTGTTGAGGTTTATTAACTTGTTCAGTCTATGTTAGAAACAACAAATATCAACCATCAGCGCTTTTTTTATTTATATCACGGGCCAGGCACATAAATAAGAGGCTGCTAATATTACATTGGTTCTTAATCCCATTAAGGTGAAAATAATATAAGTTTCGGTGATTATAATAAACGGGTTTTGAAACAAATAGTTACCATACTGATCCTACAATTATTAGAATAGACATTCATACCCTAATTAACTATTAACAAATATTTTATCTCATAATGCACTGTGGTGCTAGGAAATTAGTGTATGAATGGGGCTTATGAAAAATAGTTTTAAATGAAATCCGTCCCGTTTTATATGTTAAATGTAAAATATTTAGTAGATTATTAAGATTGTATTTTCACTACTTAAGTATACATAGATTTTTTCTAAACGATCGTGTTTTTATTTTATATTTGGGTGTGCAGTCTGTGTGAAAAGGCCTTAAAGAAACAAAGTTTCTCCCTTTGCATTTTTCTGTGCGTCGTTATCTGTGGGGAGACCATAGAGTAAAAATAATATGCGAGCTGTTATATACGTTATAGGAGTTGATTTTATTTATATTATTTAATTTAACAGATAATGACGCTATATTGTTATTTTTTTATCTTTAATGTTTTTTTTTAAATGGTGCTACTGTTTTTTTTCTATTTTCAGAGCCAAAGACTTTGTTTTCCAACTTGTTCTGTATACCTTTATTGCTTGAAACCTTTTTTCTAAGAAATATGGGTGGCCTTGAAAATGTTTGACAATACTTGCGATTGATGTTATAGGTGCAATTAAAATAAATTTATTTAATATACCACATTTTTTTATTTATTCCAATTAAACCTAGAAGATATATTATCTAAACTGTTATTTACATACAATTATTAAGGTAAACATAAAATAGAACTGTCGAAAGTTCAAAATATTACATCAAATAAATAAGGCTTACATAGAATTTAAGGACGTAGAGAAGTTTTACTATAAAAACATATTTCTTAGCTTAATACTTATTACAGTCGGTAACAGTAATAAGTATTAAGCTAAGAAATAAACAATCTCAAAGGCTAGAATAATACGCATTACTTGACTTTGAAAATTTTATATCATAATTGGATTAATTATATCGTTCTACTGACAGAATTAATTAGCTATGAATCACGCGCACTTCTGCCAAGCGGTCAAGGGTTGGCACTATTAATACAGAGCAGCATCTTAACAAACGTAGCTAAAACCATTTATAAACAGCTTAGTTGGTGTGATACAGTCTATACCCTGGTTTTATGAAAGAATGCTCCATACAAATTGGGGCTCTTCAAGAAGTTTTTCACAAGTGATCATTGAGTTTATTTGGATAAGAGAAATACTATATCTTTATTCACATAGATAACTATGGTACACTTTTTGAAGATTTATCAAATAAACACAAATTTATAAAAACAAAATTGACTCTGCATTTACTGCCAGTTCCCAAATCGAGGGCGTAGAGCGGACGAGAAGAACTGGCTAGAAACCCTCCGCCAAGTAAGTACTACAGCATGGTTGTAAAGAGCTGCAACCATTACACCATGCACCAGCGTATACATCAATACCTAAATTATATTTTTAAAAAAAATTACAATTTATAACCACAAAGCGGTTGCCTTTAGAACAAAGTTCGAGCCTGTGTGAGCTGGTGCTTCTAGTGTGCAGAACTACAAACATTAGAATTTTACTATACAATTCCAGGTCAGTACCCCGAAACAGCCAGGGTTAAACGCTTGGCAAGTTGACGGAATGCCGGTTATTTTTAACCGGCTCAGTTAAGTGGGACAACGTTAGCGCAGATTGGGTTATTTTGACATTAATTTGAATTATGTTCAATTACATTTTAGATTCAAACAAAAATATGTTTATTTGTAACACTTATCAGTTTAATATATATTTCTCAAGTTTAAATTGGAATATTTTGACATTTGTAATCATGTCAAACACGGGGCGCTCGACAACTGTCCGTGTTTGGAGAACCACCCCTTTGTGGAACCGACGGCCAGCGCTGGTAGTCCCGAACCGCTACGACTTGGGGGCCTTCCCTTAAAGGCCGGCAACTCACTTGTCAGCCTCCTGGCGTCGCAGGTGTTAGGGTGGCGGTTAGCACTTCACTCGAAGTGACCCGCCCGCTCGTTTGCCTCCTGACCGACTATCTCCTTGACAGAGATAAGTCTACGGTAATCCTGTGTTGCAAATGTATTATTAGTTACTATAGTTGTTTTTACATCTCCATACAATTCAATATGTTTTTATTATTTACAATTGATCGTTACTCTGCTTTACGTTTCCTCGCGGTTATATACATAATGTCCGCTTGGCTAGGGCTCTCACAAACATCATATTTAGTATATAATTCTATCTTCTTCTTTCCTGCAACTTTAATTTTGTTCCGTTTGGAGTAGAGACTTTTGGACCTTGGGGTACAAATGCACAAGCGCTTATTAAGGAATTAAGTAGGCGCCTGATAGCAGATTAGTAAGTAAATTTAAGGAAAGCAGTTGAAAGAAACCAACCCACAAATAATTTAAAGCTTATAATCACCAGGATGACTTAGATGATGACTCTAGTTATATTTGTGAAAATGGCTAAATTTGTGGGATCACTCAGATGTCAGTTTTAATCAAGTTTACTTATAATCTTATGATCAGTCAGAAATGAACGCAACCCTAACCAATGCATGTGCAGTGTATTTATACCGACCTAATTTCTAAAGTGGGATGCGATTTGTGGGGCAGCCCTACACGGCCCTCATAGAGTGGCTTGTATCTTGTATCGGTGTACGACTCTCATCCACTTGCAGATAGACTAAACGTATTGCATATTCCACCATCAATAATAAGTATAAGTTTTCATTTGTCTGGGTTGATAGCTCTGGTCAGCCTCGTGGCTGGAGTGAATGATGTCTCAATCTAATTAAATTACGTAATATATACGAATTTAATATAGAAACAACCATTCTTCTGGTATGAATCCTTTTTAGTGATTGTCTTATTATTGTCGCAAAGGTCACCATCACTGCCAGCGGTTCCCAAGTTCTATTCCCGGTGCGACAACATTTGCGTGTATTTAAAAATTTTTTTTTACATAAATTAGGTATATATACAAAATATTCTTAATATTTCTATTCTTAATACCTAACTAATATAAGTAACTTAAAATAAAACAAATTTAAAAAGTACCTGTGGCAGAGTACCCACAATACTGGCGGCATTTCCTCGCTGTATCGCGATGCTTATACGCTGAGCAAGGTAAGCACCAGCTCTTGGTATATATTAGTTTGGTGACAATAGAAACAATAGAAGGTTGAGATTCACATGAGACATAAATGAGATAATACTAAATATATATGTTTCTAATTGTTGTACGTACGTAGTTTTTTTTTTATTATAGAGTTGCCATCAGTCGTGATTGGACTATCATCAGCTTTATTCAGAGCAGGGATGGCAAATGAGAGTGCCGCTCCAGCCACGTCCTCTCAATAGGCTTAGAGTACTAGACTCCTCCGTACGTACGTAGTTAATTTTAAATAAACCCTAGTATAGTTAGAATAACAAACATTAAATTAATAATAGAACAAATTCACGATCGCGTGCGCAAATCACGGAAAAATACGATCCATTGTTTATCGGTCCCTTAATTGACTTGCAAGGCTTCCGGGTTGTCGTTTTCCCACTTCATCATTACAATATTTCGAGAAGGTATTCATGATGAATCAATCAGTGGCTGTGGTAAACAAAACTTCGGAATACCAAAAAAAAAACCGTTTAAATTTTATTGTTAGTTCAAAATTTATAATTTCCACCTGATCTCATAGATCACGATATAGAACTGTAATAACAAATAACAGATAAATATCACCGAACATAACAATCACTTGTTACATTTAGATAGATAACTAACTTATATTAATAAGCTTAATATATCAAAACACAAAACTAAAACGAATTTAAAAAATTATAGATACAACGAGGAAATGCCGCCAGCATTGTGGGTACTCTGCCAAAAGAACCAACTTTTATTAAATGCATGTCAAACACGTAAAACACAAAGCTGATGGGAATTATGAAGACTAGTAAAATACTAGACAGACCAATTACATTATACGAGACACGCGCAAGGAATAGAATAAGTTGCATGCCGTTTAAAAAAAAGGTTTTATATTATAATTCAAACGAAACCTCATTGAATCAATCGATCAATTCCGATAATTAATTCCCTCAAAACGAAACAGCTTAATAATATCTTTGACAATTGACAATTCAATTAAAAACGTACTATTTATAACTCTAAGAAAATTCTTAAAACAATGTTCAAACGCCTTTTATTATCTTTCATACAAATAACAGGTTATATTAAAGGTATAAAAGCTATCTGAGCATTTCCTTTGATAAAACATTCGATAAAACGATGTTTACAAAAAAAAATCACACGAATGCAAATAACCGAACCCACACATATAAAACAACGCGCACACACGCAAAGTAGGAAATCTCCCAAATATAACGCACACATTGACAAACACCATACGCATTGTGTAGGGCCAACGAAAATACACACAAATGATTCACACATTGATGTGTTGCACGTAGATGCATATCGAAATGCCCACGCGCACATATTTGTGTGAATGTGTGGGTAACTAGGTCACAGAGATAGGCGGGACACGTGGAGGGCTGACCCTTTTTTACTGTTCTGTAATATAATTGTTTACAAATTAAATATAACAATATAGAAGGCTTCAGTAATGTTAAATTGTTTTCAGACGCTATGTAAATGCATAAAAGTTCAACACGATAAGCCAGGACTGTGTACGTATAGTAAATAAAATTAACTTGTTCAAAACACGCGTTCAAAACAATTGTTTAAAATATATAATGGTACAAACTTTAGTAAAAATATATTTCTTTTACATATTAATAAAACATAATCATCTTTGCCTCGGTCGGTTAAGCCCTTAGCACGGTAATAAATGCTCAGCGCGGGCGCAGGATAGATCGTTCACCCGAACTCTGCGGGAAATTAGCTTTTCATGCAACAGGAATATATTTATTAGCGGTCACATGCTAAAGTGAAAAGTTACGTAAAGTTTATAATGCTCAGTGAGCTTTTAATTCAAACGAATCACGTATGTTTACGTAATATTTCAGCTAATTAACAGCCAAGTCCTGGTCTGACTATATTACGTTTAAATATACTTGGTTATCAAGAAAATTTCAGTTACTAAATAATATGATTAATAAATACCATAATTAGATTCTTCGTTTGTGTAACAAAACTTGGTGTAATTTTGATTGCATTTATATGATAATAAAAAAATCAATAAATTTGTTGAATTGGTTAAAAATAGACTCTGGAACGGTAATTTTCCACATTACCACCGGAAGAGCCCACAAGGAACTGCTCTCTTAAAATAAATATTTGAGATACTTATATAATAAACTCAAATTATAAAGCATTGTTTCAAGCTTTTAGATCATGAATTTCGATACCATGTTTTACTTGTCTGATTGGAAAGAAAGACAGAAATAAAACAAATGTTAATCTACACATAATTAGATCTACAGCGAGCTGAACTAAAAATAGTTAAATCAAAAAAAAATATCATGGTATAAGCATTCAAACTCAAGTAAGTATTACAATTATTATCATAACATAAATAAACACAAATACATATATATATATATATTTATATATTTATATTATAGGTGGGGACAAAGGTGCTGCAACCTACATTCCTCCCCTCCTTGCTTGTCACAGACTAATTTAACAGATGCGCTTTGCTATGTATAAAACTAACATAATACGTACGGAACCTATACAATTATGTATTGGAAAGAGCCTCAATTGATACAAAATAAAACTTTTAAATTAATAATAATAATAATATATTAATAATAATATTTCTTATTTTTAGTCCAACTTCAATCCAATCTTTGTATTGATTAGTACTTGTGACATTTTTTTGACAGTTGACAATTTTACTTTGTTAAAACATCTTCTGAAAAATGCCTGTCCATCTAGCGTAACTACGTTAACCAGCTAAAAAAGATAGTCACAAAATAAAACTAGTCTTAATGAACAATAGAAAGTAATAAATTGGATTTTATAAAAACCACGTCCATTCTCTGATAAGAGAGACGTGCGTTATCATAGTTGTAGTAATCATGTGAAATTGAAGAAATGCCGATACGTAATTGTGAAAATTTTATTTTGTAATCATTTTATAATTGATTCTTTTTTTAAAGACGAGAAGGCAAACGAGCAGGCACACCATAAAGTTAAAGTCAACGCCCATAGGCACGGGGATGCGATGCCGGTCTATTAGGAAGCGGTACACTTGAGCCTAAGTGTTATTCGTTCGTAAATACCGTGGCGAGCAGTGTGTATCAAATGTGTTAAATCACAAAATATCTTAATTCAAGTATGTCTTTATGAAGACTTTTGAATCGTCATTTCTTACATTACCGATCCGAAAGCAATCTACCGAGAAGTTCACGTTTATAGTTAAACTAACTGAACACTGTTCAAAGAATGTGAGGAATTAAATGATAATTTTCATCGTAGTATTAAGATTTTACTATACTATATCGTACTTCATTGATATTTATTTAATAAAAATCTGTGGTAAATGACAGCAGACTATTGTGACAGTTCGCGGACGGAGAGAAGGATGGACCGGACATAAGGAAGGTACACCAACTCAAAAATCAACAAGAATAAATGACATATGACTTACTTGACTTATAATCCTATGTCCCGTCGATGGGGCAGAGGAATCAACTATCCTCTATGGCCCTCCGTCTGACGCTTCGCATTTGAGCTCGCTCCATGTCTTGCCGGCTCTCTTCGCCTCATCTGCGTCGCCAGGTCTGTTTGGTACGACCACGCTTCCGCTTCCCTTGAGGATTCCATAAAAGTGCCTGTTTGGGAATATGATTGGGATTTTTCCGGAGTGTGGCCAATCCAGTTCCACGGAACGGAAGTGGAAATGATATGACAATTGACATTCTGATATTATCCATGTGATTTTCGAAAATGACAATTTAAAACGTATCACGAACGAAACGATCGTATGTTGATTGATTGTATGTTTTTAATTTTATTTTTTATTTCTTAAACCTATACAGCTTATCACAAAAACCTTACACAACAAAAATAGATCAAAAAGAAAGCCGAAACAAGGTCAAAACATACAATCGAAAATAGAATCCAAGATCAGAAAAAAATAATACAACAAAAAAAACACGAACAGAAAAATAAAAAAAAAAAAAAAATATATATATATATATGAACAAGTGCAGTATATTAGTGTGTTTCTGAGTGAGTGTGCGAGGTTGAGTCTTAGTTTTTTTTTAAAAGAAGTGCACAGTATAGACAAAGCATATCTGTTCTATTAATCTTTGACCGATCACAAGTCCCATCTCGCAGACTTATGCAACCTTTCTCTATTACAAAACCGCTTGACCGACATTCGGTTTTGCAATATTATGTAATACACTTAACTTAATTAATTTGGTTATATTTCAACTTTTTGTTACAAACGTTATTGTAAAGCTGTGAAAATACTGCTGTATTTTTATAAAATTGATTACATTTATCATATGCCTTTTTTATATTTTATGGTTACCATGGTAACAACACATAACAGGTTTTTGAAAAAGTGACACATTTTGTTTCGATTGGCTGACATTGATTATTATATGGCTGACAATAACTATAGAGTAAAAGGCAGTTCAATTAAGGTTTTATAATTTAAAATATACATATATCTATTAATCCCACAACATTTTATAAGTATACCTTATCTCTGTGAATCGTAGTGTTTCATTAATACATATATTACATAGAGCACTTGTTTTGCTTATTAACATTAGGTTTATTTTTGTTGCAAGTAATCAAACCCCACAAACCTTCAGGTTTTACGTCATTTTGTAAACCTTTAAAGGGGTTGTGAATGTAAAACACAGTGTTCACTTTATATAACGACACTAAAGGGACTGTGTATTGTACGGCGTTATATAGAATGGTTGTTAAATGAAGAGAAGAAATATCATTGATGTAATACAAGCTAACCCAATCAAATCCAATAGATTATGACAGTTTGTCCTTAAATCGTGTGACGTTTCATGAAGTTAAGAGTAAAACCAAACTTTAAAGACAGTTTTAATTTTAAAGATAATTTAATTTTAATTTCACTGTTATTCTTTTCATATATGATTAATATTAGTGAAATTACCATCCTGCTTTAACCATATGACAGACAATCTCACATAAAATGACTAACTTTATAATAATTACGTGAACGGTGTCACGGTCATCCGAAACGTATTAATAACTTCGAGGAAAGTAAGCAAATGAAAGCAAAAGGAACGCATCCTGAATCCGGCTTGTATCCGCGAATAAAAAACACCACCTATCACACCGGCACCGGCACTTGGTAACTTCCGTTCTCAAAATATTATTACTTTTCTTTAAATAAAATAAAAATTTAACCATTAAAACATTATTTTGACTAATTCTTACACAATTCATTGTATATTGATATTTAAATATTATAAATTGTCAGTCCAAATGTTGTTTTTTTTTTTTAGTTTCCAATGAGAATGGTGATTTTTTTGAATATTTACTTTATCATTTAATTTAAAATAAAAAAAATCGGAACTCTCGTACCTCTTTATATTATATATCTTTATATGATAAGATTCTATGTGCAAATAAATAAAATAAGTAACTATAAATGTATGAAAAAACCTATAACTAAGAAACAATAGTAATAGCAATCCACTGATTAACATAAGCAAAGCCTGTAATTTGAATAAGAGGTATTATAAAAAATGTTATACCGCTCGCGCAATAAATTTTTTTTAAGTTAAGCGAATACTATTAGAACTTACAGTTAATGATACGAATCGGTGTGAATGTTGCCAGATCGCCATAACGGCTTTTTTACTGAGTCATCCTTGTAAAAGTAGGACATCTTCGGTTTCTCATATTGCCCAGAAAGTTAGCGTGATTTTGAGCACTTAAATATATCCCATTTTTATTGTGAAATATTTAATAACGAGATAATCTGTTTTTTTTTTATTGTTTTAAGTCCGATAGACATTTTAAATACTGCGATATAATATCTTAACAATAAAAAAGCTTGATTCAATTCTTTTTTATGTAAGTAGGAGGAAAACGAGCAGGCGGGTCACTCGAGTGAAGTGCTAGCGGCCGCCCACGGACAGGCTTACAGATGAGTTGCCGTCCTTTAAGAGAGAGGAACGCTCTTTTCTTCAAGCCCCCAAGTCGTAGCCGTTCGGGAATACCTGTGCTGGCAGTTGGTTCCACAAAGGGGTGGTGCGCGGCAAAAACTGCCTTAAAATTGTGGAGCGCCACACGTCAAGGTGGTAAGGATGGAATTTCGTATTATGCCTTGACGTCCGGTGATGGAATTCAGCTGCAGGTATTAGTTCCAACAATTTATCTGAGCATTCCCCATGATAAATGCGGTAGAAGATGCAGAGGGAACCTACATCTCTATGCAGAGCCATAGGATCAAGCCGATTGGAATGAAATGGGTCGTCGACGATTACGCCACTCTGCAAAGTTCCTTTCCATATATCGGCGGTAAGCCATATAATTAAGACATATTTTCCCCACGTGCAATCTAACCCTGAGGTCATGTGATCGGTCGTGTATGGATCGTTCTTTGTGCAAATTAAGTCTATGGTTCGTTATGGTCAGTCGCTCATATTATTAAACTGATCGATGTTTTAAATTTTACTTGTTACTTTTAAGTTTGCTAGCTATGTATCTTCTATACATTTAATATACTGTTGATTTTTCATTAATTAATATATAAAAATATATTAATACGAACATTTTTACATTGAGTAATTGTACTTTAAATGTCATTTTGTATTTTTGCTATTCATAGCGTTTAAAATGCAATTAAATTTATAAAAATGATATGTTTGTATTAATTATTAATGCCATACAATAAAATAATTATAGTTGGAATATTACTAAGTATGTAATTAGTATTACAATGGGCTATTATAACTTCGAATGCTTATTCGCTCTAGATTTATTTCTTGCGATTTCTAACCACAAAAACAATACATATACAGCCGTGTCAAAGATTTCATAACAACCGTCATAAGGTTCCGAATCTCTCCGCGGTACAACTGAAGCCAACACATTTGTGACCAAATGTTGAATCTCCATAACACCACAGAGAAATTTAACCCTTAAGAAAATTAGTTAAGTTGCAAAATCAAATAACAAAATTGTCTACGTTAGGACAGTTTTCAGTTCAAAAGAATAATTTGACAAGGTTCCATTTTAAATATGTTGGATAAAACATTTTAAACTTTATTTAAACTGACTGAAAGGTGTATTTTCATTTGTGTTTTTTTAATGCTACGCGATGGTGTTTATACGCGCTGTTTGCCCTACAATGAAAAGTGAAAGTGCAGACCGCTTCGCGGAGTGGGGTGCGCCTGAGCAGAATAGAATGTAAATACGGATTTTGGCGTTTGATGACCCGTACATAATCAAAGGGATTATGAAAATGAAAGCTTTGTACGTGTCATGCGAGCCTTGTACTTTGTATTCATCATTCGGGGATCTTATGGGAAGAGAAAACTAAAACCCGGCTACAAAAAAAAATTGTCTCTATAATAATAAGTATGTTTGCGGTAAATGTGTGCTGTTATGCCCACCTATGATAGAAAAGATTTTTTAGGTGCACGTACTGTGAACCATGCGATTTAAAGGAGTGGCGGAGAGTTTCTTGCCAGTTCTTCTCGTCCGCTCTACGCCCTTGATTTGGGAACTGGCAGTTAATGTAGAGTGCAATTTTTTTTATTTATTGTTTTTTCTGACCATACTTGGCGAATAAAGATATTTTTCATTTTGATATGAGTAAATATGTCCATAAATTGTTTTGCCAATCAATTAATTCGAGCACTCAGCAGCGTCTTAATTAAAATTGGATGAAATTAATTGGCTTCCTCCGCCTTTCCGGATATTTCCCTAGACTCCCCAGATAAACGTATTCTGTCTTCAGGTAATCTATTTAATTTAGTATTTTCCCGACCGGTTTGATTTGAACAAAAGCTTGAACTAATAGAATAGAACACTACAAATAAAATAAAACAACAAATACTATCCGATTTGGTATGTGTCAACACAAGCTTAACCTTAAGCTGGTGGGGCACCCTTGACCCCACCATCTTGGAAAAGAGTTGAAAACACTCTGTTCGCGATATCTCGTAAACTACTAGGCGTTTTATAAAAAAATGCGTCCTCTAAAAAGTGAAAATGTTTTTATAAGTTGGTGCAAGCGGCAGTTTATGACATTTATGATAAACATTGTTGGACCCAATGTGTCTTCCCCCCCCCCCCCCCCTAGAGACTTTTATCCAGTTAAAAAAACATGTACCAGGCCAGCATATTCGTAAATTTCAAGTACCAGGCGACCATAATTGTCTAGGAGTTCTAGTTTCAGTGTGGGAACACTCCCACGATACAGTACTCAGTGAATTACAATAACCCTTATTACGATGGAATACAGATTCAAATGTACTTATGTAATGAAATGATTACAGCTATTTAATTTATCTGCACAGGTTTGTTTATTGAACTTTAGTTGATTTTCGGACCATAAACAATTTACGCTTTAATAGATTGTAGATGTTCTTGACCACACTATCCAACTAAGATAGTTTAACTTCATTATGTACTAAAAGAAAAAGCATAGACAAAGGTACAATGAAATAAAATGTAACACTGACAACAGACCACAGAGCAACAGATCACGTGACCAATTTCCAATGGCGATCCAACTTCTTGTTGAAAAGTACGTGATTGTTTCGTTTTGACTAGGATATTTTTATACGCGAGCCTGTATATAACAATTATCGCGTTCTGTGTACAATGAGTCCGTGGTGGGTGTATTATATAACCATTGCATAATTTTTTAAAAACATTTTTATCGCTGTGAAAAGTTTGAAATTATTATAACACACCAAAGTTTCAGGGAGTTTTCATTATGTAACTTGTAAATTATTACGGAGTAATTTAATTTTTCAGAAGTGACTTTGTAAGGTTCTATTATAGCAAGAAGAAAACATTCAAATGAATGTTTCACACTAACTGGATGAACATACTTTTTAATGGTAAAGTGGAAGATGGTATAGACCCTGGGGAACGCTATGGTGACGTCTCCAACAAACCAGCTACACTAATTGACGATCTGATATAAAGCAAACCATAGCAAGGCTCTGACCACAATTACTGCAGCATCGTGTTACATATTAATAATGTGTTTATGTGTTAATAATTTAACACATAAATTATTACACACAAAATTTGTCACAATTAACAAACAAATTAAATACACACTCTTCTAGTAGCTTCTTCTTTCTCCGGTTACCTGGAAGAGATCGCTTATCGATAAGGCTATATTTTGTCCTCAATTACTTAATTTTAGATGATTTTATCATGTTACTGTATTTAATTTTTATTATTATTTTTAAGAAAAAATGTGTGACAATAAATTAATAAATAATAAATAACAATGTTGGTATGTATACCTACATGCAATATTTAGTTTTCTAGCTTACCTTATAAGTATCGCCATACAGCGAGGAAATGTCAGCATTATGGGGACTCTGCCACAAAGACCAAACTTTTGTAAATTTGTTTTAGTTTTCTGTTTTGTTTTGTTTTATTTATACTTTAGGTTAATATTAAGAACGTTTAAATTATATTATTACTTCAAAATGATAAGTTTGATATAAGTTTGATGATAAGTCTTAATGACCTATTTACTGACACTGGTTTTAAAATCCTACATTTTACAAGACAAGGTGAGTAGTTAATGTTAAATTTAAAGCTCTTAGTCTGTATAATACTCCTTGTTCAGAGCCTGATTTGAACTAAGTGCAGTGATGCATTTTGTATCGATATAAATTAATCAACCTTATAAGTTAAGCCTGCACTTATTTGCCCGGAATTTATCAGCATTAAAAAAAAATCATTTATTAAAAATATGTAAACACTACGAAAAGAGTTCAAAATGAATTCCTATTCTTCTATGCAGAAGTGCATTGGCCTAGGGTAAGGGCCTGCAGGGCCTTCACCTCGGTGAAAGTACCAGTTCGGTGCATCTCTCATTTGGTTCATTCACTCTGTTTGGAACAGAGGATCTGTGGAGCAGACAGACAAGTATTTAGATTGATGTGATATGTATATCAAACAATTTTTATCGTAAAATATAGTTATTTAAACATTCTGTTCTAGTGCAATTTGCCTGTGTATACAACAATTGTAATTTCTATTTGTAAGTTTTTATACAAATTATAAGTTATTCCTTTTTTGCAAGTCTAACAGCATTTTGAAGAAGGATGTTTTTTATTAGTTCATAGTTAGCTATACAAACTCTAAACAACATTCGATCAGATTACCATAAATAAAAGATTTTAATGGAAATTAAATTATAATGTATCTGCTTTAGAATTGTTTAATAAATTGTATGTCTTAGAAACACATGCAATCGGTTCAAAAGCAATCATGAACGAATGTTGATGAACGTCATCTCCACAGTTACTCTGTGCCAAAATTTCAAGGCTGCGCCGGAAGAAAGCTCGGAAAGCGACAGTGGAATTCACCGGCGCCCGCGCACAGCCACAGGGCATTTCTCTCCAATTGTTGATTTGTGAACTTAACAACACACTTGGGCGTGCAACGATTTTTCAATTTTTTTTACATATTTCTAACAAAAAAAAACAAACATATTGTTTCACCAACATAGACTTTTTTTTAAATTGTACCTACTAACACTTATGAGTAAGTCAGTGGAATAAATATATAAGTATATAGCACAACAAAATATTAAATACATATATACGTATGTATATCGGCACAACTACAACAATTAGTATTAAAATAATTAGAATAATAAAGTCAGGCATCATTTAATTTTCCTCAAGTTTAAAAACATAAGTTTAATACTTTCAAGTTTATTACGCTATGAAATGTCATCCTTATTATTTCAATGCGTAGACTGTGAAAGAAAAACAAGTGCGGACATGTCATTATTACAAAAAATGGTGGCATTGTAACTGCACGACAGCTAATAGTTAAAATAACATCTGGCAAATATCAGAGAAGTGTTGTTTTAATGATGAGTGGTAATCGTGAGGTCGGCAATGCAGACGCCACGCCTTACAAAAACCCTACGGAGACACTTCTTTCGTTAATATAACCTGGGTTGTTTAAAATCCGAACCCACGACTTCACACTTAAGAAGCGCTAAGTAATTAATAGGTCAAACTATGTATGCTAATTGAAATTTCTCACTCAGAATGCTATTAAATAAGAGATTTGCAGTATATAACGATTTATCTAAATTACAATCTGAGTAACCATAATAATTACATTTAATAGTCGAGGATGTGGAAACCAGTACCATCCTTAACGATCACTTTCACTGACATTTTCGTAATTGATTAGCGAGCTTTAAGCTTTACGTAAAACCTTTAAGTATTCTGTATTTTTCTGTTATGACTATTTGTAGTGATGTGATGAAAACAGTTCATATATTGAGATAGGCCAAAACCAAAAGAAGTTTATAGACACAAATTTGACACATAAAATACTTTTTATAGAATAAGGAGCAAACGAGAAAGGCACACTATAGAGGTGAAATCACCGTCCATAGACACTCGTGGCTAGGTCGTAAGTGCATTGCCGGCCTTTTAGGGACGTATGCTTTACTTGAAAGGACGTTAAGTCGTATTCGTACGGGTGAAATTTCGTATTCTGCATAGATATCCCAAGATTAAAGCCAGCTGCAGGTATTAATCCGAACAATTCCTCCGACCACACCCCATATTATGCGATAGGTGCTGAGAATCTTGAATCATTTTCATGACGGTTACTTACACCAGTATATATCTTTGTTATTTTCTTTTGTGTACATTCCATTTGTAAGATATTTTTCCATCCTTATGAAGTCGCCGACATTAGTAGGCAGGTATTGTTGTTCTAATTTTCTTGTGACTAAGCCTTAATCTATTTTACTCTGTCTAATACGTATGCGTGAACGGGACAGCACGCTGTAATCCAGTTTAAGTACGTCACAGCCTGTTCCCGAAAACTGCATAATGTCAACTCACAGGTCAGCGTACGCGCTGTACACTCAGATGCATATTTACCATGTATTTAAATAATATTAAAGTCATTGTACTAACAATCTGATAACCTCTTAGTTTTTAACTTTTAGTACAGTATTACTTTAAAGGTTGTGTATTTTATGATGATTTTTAAAATATGAATAAAGTTTTAATATTTATTTACACTTAGTTGCTACATTATAATGTTAGGTGAGCAACTGGCCTTATCGCTTTCACCGATATCTTCCAGGCAAACATAATAAGGAGAAATAGCAAGGAGTTTTGTTTATTTAGTAATATTTTTAAAAGTATTACAAATCTGCGAACTTATAATAAAAAAATAACTAGTGAAGCTAAAACCCTAGCTTGCCAATATGATCGCATGCCGTGTTCTTTGATTTTAGTGTTTAAGACAAGAAAATAGTTCGAAAACCTCCGAAGTTAGTCTCTAATAAAAAAAACTTTTTGAAAACATTTACGGAAACATTAATATATGAATAAACAATTTCTCGGCTGGGTGTACTCACCACGTGCAAGGCCGGGTCGGCGACCGTTAGTTAGAGCTCGAATTGTACTAAGCCTTCCTTATCAGAGCTTACGGAAGCTTTCGGAGCTTTTTAAGAAAAACATACATAATAAGGCTTTCGTGGGCTTTTCTGTAGTGTGTTTTTTAAATATTCGGTTAGGTCAGGTTATTATTACTTTAAATTTAGTTTTGAAGGGATCAAGTGATCAGAAGTCGTGTTGACATAATTTTAAAATTGGATTTATATAAGCAAATATATCGTTTTGTATATACGACGATACAAAACAATATATTTAGTTTAATGTTAGGTTATATAAACTGATCTTTCATCATCCACCATCAGACCTTCAGAAATTTTATTGAAATGTCTGCTGTAAATAAAATACCTTCGGTTTCATACAATATAAGTTTAAAACTATTTTCTTGTATTCTTAGTTCATGAAAGGGAATATTTTTTTAAATGTTATCCTTTCCCAAATTGCATGAGCGAGTTCACTTCAAGAAAGCGCCTTAAGTCCAACTTGAGGTCTCAAAGTGAGTTCCTTAGATAAATTTTCTTCATAATCTACGAAGGTCCAAAGAAGGCACAAGAAGATACCCACAAAAGCTAAAACCTTTAATATTTTAACGTGACATGTTACGAACGTCCTCATATTCAGCATTTAGGGCGATTCAAACCCAAGTTTTTTGTTATACTTGCATGCATGCTTAATTTAAGAATTAGTATATTTAATTTTTTTTAGAAGACAGGGGCCAACGATCAGGCGGTACACCATAAAGGTGAAGTCGCCACCCATAGACACTCACGTGGCTGGGAGGTCGAGAATGCATTGCCGACCTTTTAAGGAAGAGATACGCTTTTCTCATGAAGGACCCGAAGTTGTTTTCGGAAATACCGTGGCGGGCACCTGGTTCCATAACGTTTGGGAATTTATTACGCCGTATTCAATACGGTCTAACCAGCACCAGTGTTTGTTGTTTATTATTTATTATAACGGAAATCAGGTGGCCGATGACGAATTTATAAAGAATATTGCATTGTTTGAAATCGCTGAGTGCACTTTTATGAATTGGTCGGTGGTCTGTTGACATCACAGATTTTATACTAATTGTTTATAATGACCTCGTATGACCGTTAAGCAAGAGTCTTAGTCAGTTAGGTTCCTTATAGTCACACGCCCATAGAGTTATGGGTGCTCGTTTGGCCCTTTAAGTTTGACCGTTTGTGATAAGATTCTGGAAAAATAAATTCTCAAAGAACACACACCTACTAAAGATTATAAGTATTAAGAGAGTCCAAGGAGGTCTTATATTTAACGAAGCCTACTGTTATAAAAACCTTATTGGGTGACCTATTTGAATCTGGCTGGTATTCAAATTTTAAAAAAAGAATCTCCAGTTATAATAAATACCGTCTGCAGTTCACAGTGTAATATTAGTGCACGTTGAAGATTTAAAATTAACTCTGAAAGCGCTAAAACACTAAAAAAGCATATCAATAAATATATATATATATATAATACTGCAACAGCAATTTTGTATCGTATCGTATATATTTAGCCGATGGAGGGCGGAACTTCATACATGGTCTGTAATCAAATATTCAATATGATAGTAAAAAGTAGACTATGATATAATAGTTAACGGATTTCGTAATCACTGACCGTGACAGAGAGATTCAGTTTAATATCGTGAAACGTATACGTCAATTGTCACGTAATAATTAGTGTAAGAGCTAACGTTAATTATTTCGACTTAATGAAACACTGATTCTCGACACAGATGGCTTAGAATCGACTTTTCATCCAGATTATATTGTAAAGAAATGTTCCTTTGTATGTTCCTTTAAAACAATCACTAAAGCAGATCAACTAAAACTTATAAAAGCCAAAAGATTGTTTAAGATATAATATAATGTATAATGATAATAATACTTTATCCCTTGTGGTATGGGAAGGGCTATGGTTTGGGATGCCACTTGTTTGGGCACTTTAGCACCGGCACCAGCTTTGATGCTTGTGATAGAAAGGTGAGACTTTTGGACCATGGGGTGCCAGTGAACAGGCGCTTATTAAGGAATTAAGTAGGCGCCTGGTACCGGTGATCCAAGAGCTGGTGCTTTCTTTGCTCAACGTATAAGCATCGCGATACAGCGAGGAAATGCCGCCAGCATTGTGGGTAATCTACCACAGGGACCAAACTTTTTAAATTTGTTTTAGTTTTGTGTTTTGTTTTATTTTAAGTTATATTAGATAGGTTAGAATGTTTATATAAAGATTATATAATTAACTTAATAATGAAAAGGATCCAAATTTCGATGTTTTTAAAATTTTATAAACTTTTCAGAACTTTTAAATTAAGCTCTTAATTGAATGCTTCCATTAGTCAATTTAATTTATGATTAAGTAGCTCTTAAGCTACCCGTGGCAATCAGATAGCCATAAAAAGGCATTGCCACAGGGTGTTATATAAATCGCGATTGTCGGGCAACTATGCAACTAGACCGGAACGTAGTTTCTTATAGAGGTTGTTATCTAATTCGTCTATTGTCTCTGCTTTATCATATTAAAATAATTGTTATATTTTATTAGCTATTTAATAAACAAATATACGCATATAACGCATTTTTTGATACAAGTATGTATGTAAAAAAAATATGTTTATATATAATTGACGTGTATGTGTGTGAAATCTGTTATTGTTTTATGGTATTTTCGTCATACAATATGTATTGGAACTAATCGAAATAAAAATATCGTACTAAACGCTATTACATACATAAAACATAGATAAACACTATTACATTAAAAAAAATAAGCATAAAATATAAATAAATAATATAAGCATGTACACTTATCACGTGGCCTTTTTTGGCTTGGGTATGGGCACATTCAAATAAATTAACTACCGAAGAATCCGAGGACTATTCAATTATACCTCCGTCTAATATATATAGCAAAAATATATATCCTGTTGACGATTTAAATTTTTGCATTGATGCACCGCCATAGATCACCAAACCTCATACATTACAAATCCTACACAGCATACAGCATGTTCATATTTATACACCCTGTACAATCTATCTCCGCAACCAGTTTTACGCAAGAGCGTGCAGAATGGCCACGAGTCGATCATTTCCTTCACGTTGTTGGCCCACATCTTTGATTCGTTTATTTTTGCCAATTTATCGGTTTTACAGTTCATTTCCCAAACTTTTATTACATAATTCTTAAGTTATGTAATAATCTTTTACCATTGTCGCTGTGCAGACTGTAATAATGGAATTGTAATTATGGGTAAATATGTTTAATACAAGCAAAATTAAGTTTCACTTCTGTGCATAATGCTTGTTCATTCAATTCACCCTTAAATTCTTTACGCTATATCGAATTCACAATTTCATAACAAATAATTTACATTGTTAGTCTGTGGCTCAATCGTATATTCAGAATTGGCGGGAAAGCTGCCGCTTTTTGCCAGTCCACAGACTAAACACAAAACGTCACACGTCACACGTCTGCTATGTTTTACTGCAACGAAGTTAAAATAAATAAATAAAAATACGAAAAGACACTAACAATAACTTTATAGTATTAACAAATAATTGGAATTATATTGTGTTTTGTTTTTGTTTTGTAAAAACTAGACGCGGATAAAATATGTAACTATCTATATTTTTTACACCAAATTGCATTTTGGATGCTCCAATAGAATGTATAGTTGTAGAGTTGTAGAGAGTTTTAAATTGATGGATTTTCTTTCTATGGCCGCAAAAACACCACACCCAAAAAATACAAACAACAATCTGGATTTTTAAAAAAAGGCGGAAAAAAAATAAAAGGTCAAAGTACAATAGTCTTTCCTCAAACTATGCTGTTTTTCTTTTGGAGTAGAGACTTTTGGACCATGGGGTGCAAGTGCACAGGCGCTTATTAAAGAATTAAGTAGGTGCCTAGTAGTCAGTACCGGTGATCCAAGAGCTGGTGCTTTCCTTGCTCAGCGTGTAAGCATCGCCATACAGCGAGGAAATGCCGCCAGCATTGTGGGTACTCTGCCGCAGGGACCAAACATTTTAAAATTTTTTTAGTTTTATGTTTGTTTGATTTTAAGTTACTTATATTTGTTAGGTTAATATTAAGAATATTTTGTGTTTATTTAATCATTAATTTTGTTTCTTATAAAAAAAATAACAGTATATATAAAAATACTTGTATATATAAAAATGCGATTCCACACCGGAAATGCATTATGACACAACATTTAAAATGTTTGCATTGTAATTAGCACAAGTGAAAGTCCTCGAGAGCCTTTGCCCGATAATAGTTCATTTTTTTCTCTAATCAGTCAAAACCTAACATCGAAGGTTCACTTAAATTCTTTATTTATGTATGCGTCATTAAGCTATTAACACCTTGCCAGTCCAGTGTTCATTAATATTCTAGGGGTTTTCTAAAAATGCTCTAGAGCAGTGGTTCCCAACGTGGGGCGTACGCCCCACCGGGGGGAATTTCATATCTTTGCATTGGTTAGGGTCGCATTTTCTTATTTTTTCATGGGTTAGGGGGGCATTTTCTTATTTTTGCAGGGGTTAGGGGGGCATTTTCGATTTTAGAATATCGAAAGTGGGGCGCGCACCTAAAAAGGTTGGGAACCACTGCTCTAGAGTCTAGGGTGGTAGTCCACCATAGGGTAACAATCTTCCAGCATTATGCTGTTGTTAATCTATTAGAAAAATCACATTCTAAAGGTTGGGGAGGCCCAAGACACTGGGTTGAGCTATCTATATTCCCAACATAGGTTACATAGATTCATTCCTAACATTACTAATGTTAAGAAACTCAAACATTAAAAGTTATTAACATAAAAAAAACAAGAAAGTCACCCGTAGACACTCTCGTGCGTGCGTTGGCGACCCTTTAGAAAAAGCGTCTGTTTTTATAACGTTCGTGGTTTTATATTATTATTAACAAATCTAAGAATATGGGACTGGAATCCTTGTTTTCATACATCTGTGATGAAGACCTGTAATGAAAATTGTCGAAGCGTAAAATAAATGAGATTCGTTTGATTAGTACATTGACCTTAATGCAATTTTTATCAGTCAGTGCATTTTTTATCGTCCTTTGATCTTGCAGTTTTTCCTGAAGTGCAATCATTTGCATCGCAAATATTGTAGATACGGCGTGTAAATAATATCATGTTACAGATAGGAACGGAAATTTGATGTTTTCAGTGTAAATAATTATTAAATATAAATAAACTAGTTTTCCGCCCGCAGATTCGCCCACGTGTGAGTTGGTTAAGCGTTTATTATATGGAATAACAATAAAGTTCAAATTGACTCTTAATTTTATTTAGAAAATGGTATATATGGGTAGAAGAATAGTGCTGTTTTTAGGGTTTTCCCGGCAATTATTCGAATTTTTCATCACCTTTTAAACCTTCCCTAGACCTCCACGGACATTTCAAGATCAAGATAAGATAAATCCGTTCAGCCGTTCTCGAGTTTTAGCGAGACTAACAAACAGCTATTCATTTTTATATATATAGATACAAGTGCACGTCTGTGCTTATTAAGGAATTAAGTTGGCGCCTGGTAGTCAGTACCGGTGATCAAAGAGCTGGTGCTTTTCTCGCTCAGCGTATAAACATCGCGATACATCGAGGAAATGCCAACATTATGTGTACTCTGCCACAAGAACCAAACTTTTTAAATTTGGTTTAGTTTTGTTTTTAAGTTTTATTTAATTAATAAAAAAATTCAAAATTATTATTTACATCATATATTAAAACATTGTTAGTATAACTGGTGTTATGGGATTTCATACCAAAATCATATCGACATTCATCTTTCTTTGTCTGTAATTAATATTGCTGGGCGGTATATCATTATGTGGAACTTATATAGACATTATTATTAAAATGCATGTTGACAAGGGTATGTTTTCAAAGGAGTCCTAAGAAATTTAGGTTCGACTTTATAATTCTTTATAATGTTCGTATAATTTAATCACTTAAAATTATTTTAAAAAATGCATCGCCGTATCGTAAAAAGATTTAAAGTTGACGTTATTAATGTATTAGCTACAACATAAAAATAGATATGGTCTTAGGCATAATATATTTTCTTATCTCAAAAGTTATATATAAAATGACGAACAGTGTGCTTTTTAGATAATTATCGTACTATATATAAACATTCGTCCGTGTTTTATTTGACATACGGTATACATACAAAATAAAATTACTTTGTAATCGATTTTGGTCGTTCTTTACCAGCTTTTGACACTTGAGGCTCTAGAAATGTGTTTAGTAATTGATATGTTTATTAATAGTAGTAAAACTATTTTAAAACAATAATTTAAAAAGACTTCTTGTCTTTTGTTTATAGCGCCATCTATTGTGTAATTAACGTAACTGTTACAAGACTTCATAATCGTTGATCTGTTAACCCTGAATCACATCTTAGTTTCGTTGGTTTCCAGTAGATGGCGCTATTAACAACATAATATCAAATGTTAAGCGATGTTGATTAAAATAAGTAATAATTATCTATGTTTTTATTGTCTTATATAGAATCTTTATTATGAATGCATAAATGTGGAAAATACAGGCGAACAAATTTATTTACAAGTCGTATCGTATGACGCTTTGACAACTGAGTTTGTGGACGGTCAAGGCGCCACTAGCGTTTTAGTTTTCCCACCAATGCTTATTTCGTTCAAAAATAAAAAAACAATAATAAAACGTATAAATATCTAATTTATTTATATAATCAGAGCTTCAATCTCTTTCTCACTAGTGATATCCTCTCCATCATTGATCACCTCCGTTAAAGCCAACGTACTTAAAAATACCTCTGCCTCATTCGCGGAATCACTCTCAAGTATCCTGTCATGTATTAGATTCTCCAAGTTTACTTCATCCAGGGTCCTGTCATCCATAGGCTTCCTTCGGAATTGCCTCCGAAGATTGAATCCAGCCTCTTGAAGCTTCCTCTTGGCTAATTCTAGAAATGTCGGCGAGTGCAAAGTCTCTCGTAGCCAATTCTTTATTTTGTTTTTCTTTTCTTCCACACGTGCTTTGAATCTATTATAATTTATTTACACTTTATTGCACTTAAACACTAGAAGCAAATGACGTTAATAGATGTTAGTACATATAAGTCCAACGGGCGGCCTTATCGCCCATAAGCGATCTCTACCAGACAACCCACACAATAAAAGAATTCTTAAAATACAATTATAGGGATGCGAAGTATACAAAAAAAAATACAAAACAAAACACAACATACATTAAAATAAGTAAAACCGGATAGATATGCCAATTTAAATCTAGAATTATAAATAATTATATTGTAGACAAGAAATGCTTACGAAGAAGTGATTTAAAAGATGATAGTGAGGATAGGCTGATCGGATAGGATCGGGATGTAATGTGTAAGTGAAATAAAAATTACATAATATCACAATGTCTATTGTGCAGATAATAAATTCAAATAATCCACAAAGCCATTTTTATTCTACGGAACGGGGATAACCGGACTTTTACTTCCGTCTCCGCTCTATAACAGAGTAACATCGGAGTGAATTCTAAAATCGTAAATTGTCTATGAACTTTAAATTGTTTTAAGAAATTGTATTGTAATACTAAAAATCAACACCCTTAAATAACAAAGCAAAAATATTTTTGCGAAATAATACAGCGGTTAATTCGGCCTTTATTTGCGGTTAAATATTTCAGTCAACCACAACATATATAATTGAACCTGATAATTGTTTCAGGTATGAAGAACGATTTATTTAAACATGCCCATTCGGAATTCCTATAAGGGAAAGAGAAACATGCATAAATTAAAAATTTTCTCTTACTTCAGCAATTCCTTCTCTCTTTGCCTGGCCTTCTCGATCTTCGCCTGTAATTCTGGTACAGTCGAAGCCTCGTTCGACGTCATTGTTTCTTCCACCCAGTTCGTTATCTCTGTCACTCTGCTGTACACACCTGTATTACAGCTTAAACATCAGTCTCTGTCTGATCCTAACTGACAACTGATCGCCTGGACCTTTGGTTAATTAATAATAAATACTTCATTTAAATAATATACATTCGTATATTTGTAGTCTTTGCAAAAGCGACCAAATATTGAAAAAAGAGTACTTTTTTATTATATAAGAGACGGGAAAACGCACACCATAAAGAGGAAGTCGCCACCCATAGACAATTACGTGGTCGAAGTGGCGTGGAGGTAGTCCGGGCGTTGTCGGCCTTTAAAAAGTAATACGCTCTCCTTAGGTCGGCAGCGCGCCGCTTAAATAGTGTGTCTATGGTTGACCTGTTATTTTGGCAGTTCACAAGCTCGTCTATGCAAAAAATAGACGCTGGTAGCCACAGCAGGACTTTCCTGTGCCCAGTTACTTCAAGTGTGTGTGGATTACGAAAGTCCACCAGTTTTTCGAAACATTAAACAAAAATGTTCTGCGTTCCTACATTACTATGAACGGTCTATGTTAGCTTGTTAAAGAGTTATTGACCTGGTGAGCGAGGATCGCCGCACTTTTTACCACCGAAGGACACAATCCCCAGAAGTACGCCGTCACGCACGGCCGGTCCCCCTGAGTCATGCTAAACAAATATTTAATTTAAAAAAAAATATGTTTGATACTAATTTCAATGAAATTATCTGACTATTATGTATGTATCTGTACATAATCATAATATGTCAATCATATCAATTAATAGAATATAATCAATATCAATCAATCAATCATAATCATACCTTTAAACGATCAGAAAAAAAATATAATTATAAATAATTCACATAGGAAACTGTGGTAGACTTATGAATCGTCAAAAAAAAGAAGATCTGCATATTTACAAACATATATTATGGAACGGATTCTCAATTGACTTAACACAAAAGCTTACATTACACGCATCCTTGCCCCCAGTGGCATAACCAGCACATATCATCCTTGGACTGATATAGAAGTTGTAAGCCGTCTGACATGTCTCAAGCTTCATCACCGGTACTGGGACAAAACGCAGTCGTTCCGGGATGTGGCCAAAACCAGATTCCTATAATAAATCTTTGTTTATCTTATTTTATCCGCCGGCAACTTATGCCGGCAACTTATGCCGGCAACGTATAGTCTCCTATTTTGCAGAAGCGTGGTTATACTGAAGGCAAAAGACAACGCGACAAACCGATGGATCGATCAAAATTCTACATTGCCGTGAGAGAGGCATTGAATAGAGTCCAATGGAGGTAACCCACTCCATATTATATGGACCATATACCATCCGGCTGAGCACGACGCTCAGACATGAGCAGAGAGACACTACTTCTTGAGTCCTTTAAGAGAAAATAGCGTACCACTTTATAAAAGGCTGGCAATGCACACACGCTCCCAGTGTCTATGGGCGTCGACTTTACCTTTATGGTTTGCCTCAAAACGCAGTAAAGCTCTCTGGCCGGTCGTGTCAAAATGAGGTTATTTTTAAAGAATGAACTAACAGAGAAGTATGTATCAATTTCTCAATCGATTTTCAACGTAATTAAGTGTTTTTCTTGAGATTCGGAGACTCGGTTTGGAAACTTATAACCATAAGGACAAAAGTCTACTAAATGTTGAATAGCTTAAATGTCTATTTTTAATTGTATGTTCTATGTATTTTGCTGTTTTCTTTCTTTAATCGTATACCAAAAAAACAATAGACATAATTAGTCTAGTATCTGGGACTACTTTAAAGATAAAAGAAGCCTTTAAAATATTTTAGTTCTTATAACTTACATGAGTACTGCCCCAACCGCTAACAATAATAATGTCATCTGGTTTGATATTATAATCTTGTGCGGGTAGATTTAATACGGCAATATTTCGACCAATCGGCATAGGCCTGTCGAGTCGGATTAAACTGTAATCGTAGTCTGCGGTGCCAGGGGAAAATGTATCCGGGAAAAATACCTAAAAAAAAATATTTTTTAAAGAGATACAGAAAAAAGTAAAATCCGTTGTATATATCACTAAACATGGTTTAGCTTAAGTTACGTTTAGTTTTGTATGTTGCCTGGAAGAAATCGCTGAAAGCGATATTGCTCTCTTCATTTTGTTTGTTTGTATTTTTAAATAAAGCAAGTTAGTGTTAATAATAATAAAATACGGTAGAGATTTCCAACACTGTTCACAGATAAAAATAAAACAAACTAAAATAAAGAAAAAACTAAACTAACTAACTAAAACACTGACATTTGAATTCAGAGTATTTTTTTTCTTATATTGCATTTTCATGTTATAAAAAAGAAGTGAATAATCCAAATGTAATTGTAAAGAAAAATCTTCATACACAATTAGTAACTTTCTATCGCGAGCTTTTCGAGAGCGCCAAAGCTCAACATGAAAGATTTGAGCTATTCAGCGATCTCAATGGATCACCACTAATTAAAATACGTCTCATTGAGTCACCTAGACCTACATTTCATATTTCCTTTTATTAATATAATTAGTAGACTTCATTCAAGGAATAATCGTTATTTTTTGTGCAACATTATTCCGTCATATTAACTAGCGAAAGCAAAGTGCTCGTTGCAATAACTATGAGCGCACGTGGGAGTATCTCTTACCTACATACCTCAACCCGGACTCAAAATTATATTACAAACAATGCAACCGCGGAGCGGATGACGCGGGACAGCGTTTGACATCTAATTATTACAATACTAATATCATAAATGCGAAAGTAACTCTGGATGTGTGTTACGTTTAAACTACTGAATCGATTTTGATGAAATTTGCTACGAAGATAGACTGAACTTTAAGAAAGCACTTATGCTTTATCGTGTTAGCAATAGTGTTGAAATAGCGTGTGAAAATTTCACCAGAACTCTGCAATTTATAAACCGATTTGCCAAACTCATTTTGTATTTACACCACGCAGAAGTTGCGGGCAAAAGTTACTAATATGTATATATAATTCATATGTTATATCAAAATTTGTTTTATTGTGACACAGTGTCAGAATAAAACAAAATGTTTTTTTTATGACCATTACCTTATTTACTCTAGCCTGATATCCACCACGGTTGTGAAACGAACTACCAGCTCTCACTGTGAACTGTGTTAACTTCTTCTTATCACCGCCATGAACACTGAAATTGATGAATCATTATATGAAATATTTTAGAAACAAAGAAAATATGTTTATTTGGACACACACACAATATCACACTAGATTATAAGTACAAAATTTAAATTAACTAAAAATAAACACATTGCATTGTTGCAAGTGCCGCGGGCGTGCGCCAAATGGCCAAAATTCAGTAGCCCCCCAGTTGTCGCAAACCGCTGCACAGCACCAAGTGTTAATACGAGCTCTTCCTATTCTTAAGGAACTAATGAATTTATTTAACCACACTTGGTTGCACTCAAATACACTTTGAAAAGTACTTAAACCTTAATTTAAAGGCTTCCAGAAATGGTTTTTTTTAAATTCTTCGTTAAAGTAAACTTATACAAAATACACGTGTTTTGTCCATATCTTTCATATGTGGCCGCGTTATAATAATTAACACAATAATAATTATAAGATTATGCAGTACTTAATGTATAATTTAATTATTCTCAGGTACTTCGACTATAATAAAAATTGGGTAACAAAAGAAAACACACACGATCTATTATTTAATGTAATATATTTTATATTAATTATTGTTTTTGTATAACGACAAAAAAAGGTTGGGAATAAATCGCCCTAAATGCTAATATAAGGATTTTTTAAACAAGCAGAGTTGTATCTTTTCACGTTTATTATACCCTAGTAGCCTTAGATATAGAAAATAGACTTAGACATAGAGAATTGTGGTCACTTACGATTCCATACAATGGGCAGCCGTCAACACCCACTGCTCATCGATTATAGAGCCTCCGCACCAATGTTTTCCATTCCTGGATATAGCAACATTGTATGGATACATGCATATGCTGGTCTCCATTCCACCCACGATTCGACGCACAGCATATGCACGAAACGCCCATGCTAAGTGACGATCATCCGATTCTGGAAATACTGTATCAAATTGTGTATAACAAAACTATATGGTCAATAAGCGATGCTGCTCTGTGCTCCGTGATTGGTTGAAGATTTCATAACCCGGCAATATTTACCTTTTTTGATTCTGGCACATATATTCTATTTATTAAATGAAACTAATAATTAAAGAATTATAGATAAAACAGTGCTCTGGTACATTAGTAATATTATTTTTTACGCCTTAGCAGGCATTGCTGGCTTAGGTTCGCTTCCGAACGAGCCTCAGCCAGCAAAGCCCCATTCCGCGTATGATCACCCTAATTTATCATAACCCTGCACCTGATTGTGACATTTATTAGGATAAGAAATGATATTGCAATATAAGCGAAAATTAAAGTTTTACATTTGTGTTTTATTGGTTAAATAAATAAATAATTAGTTTGTTTTTTACTCACTTGGATCCAATCTATCACCAAATTGTATTCTGTATCTCGTTGACGTATTGTCATTTTTAAATTTATACCTCTCTTCTAAGTATGTTTTGATCTCCTCTTCACTACCACTCTGTCCTACATCTCCCGTCTCTAAAGAGTCCGTTACTTGGACCACTTTTAAACAATTTATATTTATTAACCGTATAAATAATATCGTTATTTCTCTCATATTTACGTCCGTGTTTATTGGCTTTTTATTTTATTCGCAATATTGATTTATATACGTATACATTTGCTAAGTTTTATATTATATTAATGGCTGGGAAATGTATATTCCCAAGTAAAAGAAAAGTCAAAATAACTTTATTCACTAAGGTACTACTATATATATATATATACAAAGTGTACTTTGTCTTAAATCTAAATGATTCTACGCCTGTTCGTACGCGACCGAGCTGACAATTATAGGCCAGAAACCTTTACCTGCTTCTTCTTGGTAAGCTTGCTTGCTCAGCTTTGTTGTCCATTCAGGCTTAATTCAAGTGAGCTTACAATCCTTGAATATATTTCATATGCAAAAATAAAGAAATCTTCGTCTAGATAGGCAAAGATGTACTTTGTTTCTTTATGTATATAGTAATAAACAAGTTTAAATATCTAAAAGCTTTTAAGACTATTTATGTTTCATTTGCGCGCTTGTCGTATTTCTTAATTAATTCATTTCCGTTCAAAGGAAATGTTTGGTTTGAATGTGTTTTTTAATTAATCAGTTTCAATATTGGTCAAGTTCCAAAATCACACTACAGACGTACAGAACCACTTTATGATCTTAGTGCAGTCTACGTTAAATAAAAGTTTAATGCATTTTTTACGAGCGATTTCATTATTCAACTAGATGGATTTTCCCTAGTGCTGTTTTATGGTATGCGGAATTTCGAGATTTGATTTTTTCATTTGTTTTAAAATCATCGCGTCACACCTACCTGCTGCGAGATTCAATTGTTGGTTTCTTTTTTGTGAACTGTACTGTGAAATGAAAATTATGTATGCCGTTGGATGAAATTTTCACTTTCCGTTATGTAAATTACTAAAATACATAGAGGCCTGGAAGATTTGGATATTTTAAATTCATTTAATCTATGCTAATTAAATAAAATTTATTTGAGAAAATACGTGGCGATTTAAAGGAGTGGTGGAGAGTTTCTACTTGATTTAGGAGTTAGCTAAACTCATTGAAGAAAAGAGTTATATTTTTTAATATAAATTAAATAAAGATATTATTGAAATTGTTCTGAAATCGTTCCTTGCAAACTAAAAGCATATATCTGAAGTTGAAGAAATCATTATTTTCCTTGACACTGAATAGTACATAAATTATTAAATAACGTTTTTATTAATCATACATCTTTAAAAAAAAACCTTTTTCTCTTCATTAAACTGAAATTTTCCAGTCATTAGATTCTCCTTACGCAAACCTTTTTGGTTGATAATCCTATACATTATGTTTTACGCATGTCAAATATCGAAAAAATAGAGTTATCATGCTTTTGCTGATTGGAGATGAACTCTAGTGCCGTTCTTCTGGCGCTCGCATTTCTCGCTAGTGAATTAAATTTATTATACAATGGTAAGATTTACCTAAAATATATAAATACACTATACTTTAATTTGCTATAATTAAAACGGTACATAAGCTCAAACTCAAAATATCTTTAATCAAGTAGGTCTTTATAAATCCACTTTTGAATCGTCAATTTTTACACAACCACCGGTTCGGAAGGCAGTCATCTACCGAGAAGAACCGGCAAGAAACTCGATAGCTGCTCTTTTAAAATAAACAATTCATACAAAATTGTGCTACTGACAATTAAAAATAACAAAGCATTGTAAGGCGTATTCGTTTACGGTATAGTATGCCTTTTCAACCAAAATACCCTTTACGCGCGTTTTAAATTGGTCGGAAGTCAATTTTGTTATAAGTGCTGGGACTTTGTTATAAAAACGTATGCTCATACCTAATTATAGACGCTGCATACATACATTTCGCCTATAGACGTATACAGTATGATGTAGTCCGTCCATCTGCAAGCAAATCGCACTTAGGGTACGAATCCAGAAGAGCATTAATACAGAACCTGGAGTATGGGCGAATGAGCTCTTGCGACGTTTCGCGCCAAAGTGTTAAAGTTTCACATTCTACTAGTGCTTTTCATTGTTCTTAGCATTGCCATTTCTATACTCTACCGTGAAAAACTTAAAACATTATTTTAAGTGTCACTTCATTTCAAAATAAACAGACAACTCTGAGCTAAGCTAATATTAGTGGTATAAGGAAGCATAGAAACTGTTGATGTAGCAATTGCCAAAATGCAATAATTATAAGCATTTTATATACACGAAGTAGAAGAGAAAAGAAGAAGATTTCGAGTACCAACTAGTCAAAAATCAAAAATATCTTTATTCAAATAGGTGGTACAATTATGAATCGTCACAAAAAAGTTATAATTTTTTTGACAATATCGGATGAGAAGAACTGGCGAGAAACTCTCCGCCACTCCTTCAAATCGCCAAGATCTGCAACCATTACACCAGCGACTGCGTCAATATCTATCTAATATATAAAATTCTCGTGTCACAGTTTTCGTTACCTTACTCCTCCGAAACGGGTTGACCGATTCTCCTGAAATTTTCTGAGCATATTGAGTAGGTTTGAGAATCGGCAAACATCTATTTTTAGAGACATTTTTTATTTTTTTTTGGCAAAACGACGTTGGTCGGGTTATATAAATATATATAAAAAACAAAAAAAAACTTTACTATTATCAAAGTGAGAACAAACCGCAAACACAGTACACCGATAAATAAATAGTCTAATATAAGTCTGTCCCCAGCTTTCGTATTTCTGATAATGAACTGTTCTCATTACAGTTAACCTATTTATAGAAGACTTCTTTCCTTCAAACCTGGTCTTTCTTCTGAGTATCTGTATTCTTTTGGAACATTTACGGGTTATATCAGTGCTGCGTTTATACTCACCGATTAGCTTTATACTTGAGGTGAGTTCTTTATAAGTTCTTATGCCCTGGTATATTTTATAATTAAATTAAACAATCGCCAATCACATTTTTGTCAAATTGTGGTTTTATGATGAAAAGAGGCTTTATTGTCAGTCTTATCAATAAATATTATTTGAACAAATTGATAAATATGAAGAAAAACAAAACATAAATAATTTATGTTTTGTTTTAAACTATCAGAATGGATTTTTTCAATTTTATAAAAGATTAATCCCACACTGCAAAATGCGAATGACTTAAGGATTTAATCGAAACACAGTGTCACCTCTATATAACGACACTGAAGGGGATGCGCATCTTATGTCGTTATAGACAGTGTTTTAATTGAGAGAATAAAAATCATTGTATTGTATATAAGCCAAAAACAACTAAAGCCAATTTGATTTCAACCGAGTAACGTAACATGGAGTTAACACTTTTTAATAATCAATTTATTGAATGAGATATTAATTCCAGATCCTTCTCTCGCTGGTCCTTCTAGAATGTTCGCTGCTATACATTTGGCGGCCTCTACAATTATATCTACTCGTCAACGCTGATGATATCCTAGTACAATTGTATGAGCACGAGACATTCAATTGGCTTGTATGTCCTGTGTGTTGTGGTAACCACAATCCCGCACCGGATTTTGCTCGCCTGGTACTTAAGTTTTGCAGTTTCAGCTTCTTACTAACTGTTATCTTTGCTACTAAATTAAATAAATAGTTTTAAGTATTTTTTGTAATATGCCTCCTCTCACATAAAAAAAAAAAGTGGACATGCAATATATATTCGCGACTATAAAACTAATTATAAATTATTTAGTTAAACTGCAAAGGTCTTTTCTCCAACTTTATTTTTTTTCCTTTTGGAGTAGAGACTTTTGGATCTTGGGGTGCAAGTGCACAGGCGCTTATTAAGGAATTAAGTAGGCGCCTGGAAGTCAGTACCGGTGATCCAAGAGCTGGTGCTTTTCTTGCTCAGCGTATCGCGATACAGTCACAGGAACCAAATTTCTTAAATTTGTTTTAGTTTTATGTTTTGTTTTATTATTATAGTTTTTTAATAGAAGTTTCTAACCTAACCTAACCCAAGACCATTCGTTCCAAGCTAAACCAAATCACAAACATTACATAATCAACCTTGACCTAAATCCATGAATAAAAATTCATTTTAATAAGATTTGTTATTAGAGAGAATTTTGCTCGCAATAACAAAGATTGTCTCCGACCGCTAATATCATTTCAAGTTGGTGCTCGATATTTCAAGAGGTTCTTATAAGATATTCAATAGATCTTTATTATTATGAAAACGATAATCTTATCTTTGAGATTCTTATAAAAATGTCCTTCTATTTTGCTTAATCCTAAAAAATATATACCCCTCCATATCCCAACCGATACAAAATAAATTTCCAATTAAAACGAGTCTTCTATATCTTAAAATATTTATTACTTTGAAATTGATTTAATAGCAGTTGGATTCAATTATGAGCTAAAGCGAGAGAAACTAACTTAAACGATATAATCCATTCATTACCATACGAAAACATACATAACAATAACTTATAAACTAAATAAAGCTGAAAAATACATAATAATACCACATACTAACAACATAAACTCAAACTCAAAATATCTTTATTCATGTAGGCATTAAGACACTTTTGAATAGTCAATTTTTACATTACCACTGGTTCTGAAGGCACTTATCTACCTAAATGAACCGACAAGAAACTCGATAGCTGCTCTTTTAAAATAAACATTCCATAGAAAATTATGTTTTACATGACTAATTCAAATTACTGGGAGCTCGCGAGTGCGTTGTCGGCCTTTGAGGGATTTGTACGCTTTTCTTGAAGGACCCTAAGTCGTAATGGTTCGGAAATACCGTGGCGGTGGCGGTTCCATAACGTGGTTGTGCGTGGTAAGGAATGTCTTACGAAACGCGCAGTGGTGGAACGACAGACATCAAGGTGATACGGGAATACAAACGGGATACATTAAAGGGATCTTTGTATAACAGAGATAGTAATAATATTAAAAACACGAATAAAGCAGAAAAGAATGTAATGAAACCGCAAAACAGGTATTAAAATTGTTAGGACCTTGTGAAAATATTTAAAATAGCAATTTACGTGCCACCTATGAGTTATTAATGCGAGTTTGCTGAAAAATGGCCTGGCGTTTTATATTAATACGAACATAGCCCGACTCCTGCATTTATGTATTTTAAAAAATCAAAGTGTATTAGACAGTTTTCTCTTTCTTACGATTTTAATATGTTTAACTGTGTTGTAACACTATTTTTCTTTCTACGCCCCCGCGTATCCCCATCCAAACTATCTGACTACAGCAGTGGTTCCCAACCTTTTTAGGCGCGCGCCCCACTTTTGAGATTCTAAAATCGAAAATTCCCCCCTAACACGTGCAAAAATAAGAAAATGCCCCCCTAACCCATGCAAAAATAAGAAAATGCCCCCAAATGCAAAGATATGAAATCCCTTTAACTAGAGGGGTAATTTTAACTGAAAAAAATTCCAAATGCCCCCCTCCAATTGCCAAATTGCCCCCAGTGGGGCGTACGCCCCACGTTGGGAACCACTGGACTACAGTGAAATGATCCATACTGCTGAAAATTCCCCGGGTTCGATTTAAGGTAGTCACTAATTTTAGTTTGGTAAGCTAATATGTTTGTATAAGGTATGGATGGAATGATGCAAACAGCGGTATTTATCGCTAATTGACAATTCTATTAGTGGATTAGTCGCACCCATTGTCAACAATATCGTATAACTTATTAATTAAATTAGTCTTAGTTTTCTCACGTATAAAACTAAACTAGGACCTATAGGTTCAAACCTGAGACCACTTTTGCCACTAAAAATCTACTTCTATAGTATATTACTACTATGTATGTATGTACTACTACTATATTATATATATTAGCCAGATGGTCCGATCTTACAAAATTGTGATGCTGGGCTCGACACGATCAAATTTCCTTGTAAATTGACAGCGCGTAGCTGACTTGATTGATGTGATCAATTAAGATCCTTACATAAAGACATCCCTCAATTCCTATTTTCAGTTTTAATACGATTAGATAAAATACAAAATGCTCTAACACCGCTTATAGTGTAATACTAAAATATTAAAGATACAGTTGTTAAGATGTTTCAATGTGACACTGAGATGCATTCCGTTTCGGTGGGATTATACAGCTTACGCGGGAGATAAACGTGTTGCCAGATTTTATTTTTTCCCACAATAGAATAAGTATCCATAGTAATTATAATTTTGTATTTATAATTACCAAATCTGCTGATTTATGGCACGATTCAGAAGTTCTGTTAAACTTTTTGTATAAAATACAAAAGCCTTTGTTAAAATATGTACAATTTGTATTCAAAATTACTAATTCAACTGATTTATAGCACGATTCAGAAGTTCTGTTAAAACTGTTAAACTTTTTGAATAAAATGCAAAAGTCTTAATTAAAAATAAATTGTAAAAAATTTCAATTTATAAATAGTTTCAACCGCGTCGGTATCCAGGTATATGTTTTCCTTAATAGCATAGGCTGCAGAAACAGTGGCTCGGTTTACGTTTCGGGAAATTTCTATAGCACTGGCAACCCTCGTACAAACTGTTGCTGGGGCGGCAGGCGTGGGGCTGATTGCGAGAGGCTACCATTTCCCTTAAACCGAATTGTAATGATAAAGAGATGTTTATTGAGTGATATTAACGGTTAAATAAAATCAGTACGTACATTGTTATAGTGAAATCAGTGAAGATGTAATGCGTTGATATTGATAAATTCTTATAATGCATCGATAACTTGTAATATTTTAAATTGTTTAAATTTAAAATATTGTAAGCAATCTATTCTAATTAAACCCAAGACGATTTTCTTTAAAATGTTACTTATCAAATTACGTTCTTTTGAAACGTGAGTTAACACTGAACTTGAAAACTAAACGCTATTTTAGGAGTAATACAGCTCTAGATAATTCCTCTACCATTACTTCAAGGCGCGGGCGTTCATTTCAGTCGCCCATTACATTTCACAGTGAGCAGACGTCGGGATGCAACGGTAAGTATTTCGAAATATATAGAAAATAATAATATATATCTCTTAAATTTTTGTATTATACATATATATTATACACACAACAAACCCCATATTACAGCGCTTCAACTTGCTGATGTAAGATTCAAATAGATATCTTCTAGTGTTTTATATGTGAACATGTCTTGAAAATACAAGACCATAAAGTATACAGTTTAAACGTTATATATAAACATATATATTATAATATGTAGCAGGCTTATGTATGCGTTTGTTGATAAATATTTTTGTGCGACATTAGTATATAAAATTTCCAAACAATTGAACGACGCTAACCGAATTTCACATTATTGATTAATAAATCACATATAAATCTGGATGATATAAAACGAATGTAAATATGGATTGGAAGTCGGCGCCTGTATGAAGCGTCAGATGAAAAATCGCGAATATGAACATTTGAATTTATGCATGAGATCGCATTCTCAATCAAAATAGACAGTCAATAAAAATTGATAAAGCCTGGGCTTGCATATGAATGAAAACAATTTAATAGTTATTATTTTTTCCCATATACAGTTATTAGTCTCAATTTGTACACCCAAAACAAATTTTACACTATTAATATCATTTTTGCATCTAAAAATTAACATTAATTTAACATTAATAAAACGTTTTCATTATATTTTGTTAAAGAAGATAATAACACAAACGCGATTCGTACTGATTGTTAAAACCTTTTTAACACCCGCGCTAATTCATACATTTGATTTATTTTCACAGCTTAATATTTTCGCTTCTATAACAATATATACTCTTTTTTATTTAAAAAAATATGTCTTAGACTAGTGTGTTTTTTTTAAACCACCTCAGTTGTTATGTTACCGGTTGGTTCAGGTTAAATAGTACTTTTTAAGATACGAAAATTACAGACAAATGTAAAATGAATTTTCTTGTGTAACACAAAAATAATACACATTGATGGTATTTACAAATGTTTTTTCACCAAGCGCATTTACTTTTTTTTTCGTGTACCTTGGCTGAGACCCACAACACAGGAATATGCTAGCACCTAACCTAGCACAAAGCCTAGGATATCCTAGATATATAATCCTGATCAGGATCAATTATTAAAAATATTGAAATACACAGTTTGTTGCCAAGACCTCCCAGAAGGTAATCAAGATCGCCTGTCTTGGGAATACACCTTACCCCATAATTAAAATAACATTTTTGAAATATAATTATTATACTTAACATTTTTAAAAAATCAATGAATACGATGGTGTTTTGTATATTTAGGTTCGACAGTACTTTTTGAAACAAAGAGTAAGACTAGGAAGATTTACAAAAACTCTTTTAATTTTGAATTTCGAATTGTCTGTGGTCATTTGACAGACCACAGATCATGTAAATAAAATAGAACATACAGGCGCTATATTGATATGCTCTATTTACTGAAAATGTGTTTGATTACAATTTTGCTGCTTCTGTTGTCTATTATTTGAATGGAACATTAATATATCAGAGTTTGCCCGCGTTAATTCGGTTATAGCGTGATTTAGCTTCAATAAATGGAATATCAACACAAATATTTAAATCGAACCACATCAGTTTCATAGTTCAAATCCTCACTGTTGTGGTTGTACACCGAAAACACTTAACTGATTTTAATGAAATTTATAAGTATATTCAATATGTCGGTCGTAAATTACGAACCCCTAGTGGTTAAAATTACATTTTTAATTTTTATTCGAAATTTCACATACTAAATTATTATCTCAAATTAGTTCTTTAGTAATCTACGCTTAGTAGATAACTGCCATACTTTATCACACGCTTACAATTTTTCACCTAGAAATAATTTCTATGACAAAAATGTTTGTCAGCTCTGCTGATATAAACATAAAAATATACGTATAAGATATATAACGTCTACTTATATATGTAACATATGTGTATAATATATCTTCTATTCTACCTTTGAAATTATAAGAAAGTCTGTTATTTGTTATAGTTGTCTTTTCACAACAAATAAACGTCTTAAGAAATCAAACAAAATGTTTAGTCTACAATAATTATAGCTCATAAAAACAAAGCGTCTCAGTAATGGTTATTATATAAATACATAACACCTCGTTTTGTCACGTTAATTTTACGTGTAACTACCCAGTTAAAATCTGGGTTAAAATTTGTTACGTTAAATTATATACCTTCAAGGAAAGAGTACCACGTAATTATGTACCACTTGATAAAAGGCCGGCACCGCACTCACGAGCTCCCAAGCACGTGAGTTGATGGGTGGCGACCTTCGCCTTTATGGTTTGTCCCCTCCATAAAAGCAAATTAATGTATTCTGCTAAGTTATATGTTCAACTGAAACAAATAATAATTTATCCGGATAATATGAATTTATTTATTTATTTTACACTTTATTGCACTTAAACACTAGAAGCAAATGACGTTAACAGATGTTAGTACATATAAGAGCAACGGGCGGCCTTATCGCTAATAAGCGATCTCTTCCAGACAACCCACTATTTACTGTGTTTGTTCTTAATTGCATGTATAATCTCTGTTTCTCCGCTTGCCAAGTGGCGGAGCACATTCGCGACGGCCACCGCCAAAGAGTTCCCAACACTTCTGAGAGTGTAACGATAATTTTAACTGCTAAGCTTTAATTATGTAATAAAAGCTTCGCTTAACCAATAAATAATTATATTTTCTTTCTGTGTAAATATGTTTACTTATAATCTATATGAGTATTATTAATAAATTGGTTAACATAAATTAAAATGATGCCAGAACAAAGATTTCACGACAAATATCTGTATTTTTTTCCTATTCTAGCCCAAATAGTCAACTCTCATAAATTAAAGCGTTACACACAAATGGTGGTGGCGAAGTGAAATTAAAAAAAGCGACATACGTAACCAAGATTTTTTTTAAATCTGTTTTTATTTAGATAAGTATGCAAATTTTTAGCTTATGTAACTGATGAGATAGTTAATGTGTATCCGAGTGATTCTTGGTATATTTATTTTATTAAATCTGTCCCCAAACATCTAATGTGCTAAATATATTGATAAACAATAAACTTATAAGATATTAAAACAAGGTATACACACAAATCAATTGTATGGGAACTTGTAACATTTAAGCGATAAAACATAATACAATATATATATATATATATATATATATATATATATATATATATATATATGACTCCACAAAGCTTATTCATACACAAATCAACGAATCAATCATAGTTCTCATAATGATTACGTATTCATTAATTTTCAGTGATAACGAGCGGCCGTCCGTACGTCATCAAACAAACGCCCTTCATTATAAAACATGATTTTACATTATAGAGACAAATACTTTTAATTTACAAAAAAAATTGACAATTTACAATTGTATATATATATATGTATATATATCTAAATCTAGACACTATGACTGATCATATATATATATATATATATATATATCTAAATCTAGACACTATGACTGATCATATATATATATATATATATATATATATATATATATATTGTGTTTTTGCTTTTAATTAACGCATATTAAATTTGTATTATTACTTTTTAAAACGCGTTAGTAACATTTATTTATATTTGGCTAAAACTATTAAACTACTTATTAAAAATTAATATAATTCTTAAATGTTGGGTCTTGGGGTATAAGTGCACAGGCGCAAAGAATAAAGTTGGCGCCTGGTAGTCAGTACCGGTGATACAAGAGCTGGTGCTTTTCTCGCTCAGCGTATAAACATCGCGATACAGCGAGGAAATGCCCGCGTTATACTTACTCTGCTACAAGGACATATTTTTTATAATGTTGTTTTAGGAATACTTTGTTTAAGTTTCAAATTAATGGATTTATAATATAAGATAAAAAGTTTATTTAAACATCATTTTTTTCTATTCATTGCGTTTATCGCGGGCCAATACGATGTTCGATGACATTATTCTTAACAGTATTAAGTCTTTTAGTCGCTTTACTTTAGCGAGACTTAAAGTGTGCTATAACTTTAAATGAATAAGACCGTTAATGTCTATCGACATAGTTGAAGTTCTAAATTCGTATACTTTTTGTTAATTATTTGTCAGAGGTAATAACATTATTCTACCAAACTAAGAAGTTACTATTTACGAGAATAAATAAGCAAATGGTACACACCACGTGTACCATTATAAAAAAGTTTAAAAAAAACCTTTTTTTACAGTAAACACCTAACAAGAATTATTCTTAATTAATACATTTATTGCACTTCCGGGTGGTCTACCAATATCATGAACCTTGATTGAAAAATATTTTCGTTATTATAAACACAATCTTCAGGATTCGTGACAAAAATGTCCGAATAGAAAATATCAAATAAGACCAACACAAACGGAATTACACGATTCTCGAACGATAAGCTCGTACAGAAGCTCTAGAAATACTAATTATCTCCAACATAACATATGTATCGATTGTTCTCGGCCTCCGTTTTCTCGTTTTCAAGGTTTCATCACAAAAGCCATTCGAGAGATGCTGAGTATATGAGCTTTTAAAGTGCTCTTATGTTGTGTTAACTCGACGTTTCTTACTTTGTTGTCAAAGCTCAAAGTTTTGGCGACTTGATGTGCACGTGACTTGTAAATCGTGCATAGATGAGCTTTTAAACAATCGAATGTTTATAGACAATCTGAGGTTGCGTGTCAGTATATTAATATATACCATATTGTAACATATAGTAAGACGATGTTATATAATGTATAATCATATCTTTAAATATGATTATACATGAATTTGTTAAAACCTCTTTTGTGAAATAAATTCATTAGAACCTCTTTTTGGTTAAATGAATTGATTAGAAGCATTTTTGAATAATGTTCGATAGCTTTTGTTATTTCGGTGGTAAGTGGCCATTCTGGGTCCGATTGGCAAACGAGATAAACGTAAGTGTTATTCCTTGATTGTACATTTGTAAAATTAATATTAAACAGTTACTTTTAGTAAATATAACTGTTATGACAATGATTACTGTGTTTGGATGATATTGCTTATTATATATGTATTATAATCCTGACAATAGATAATTAAGCATAATATATAATGATGCAATGAGATATATAAGTACTAAATAGTTAATTAATATAGATAATAGTACAACTAATTAAATTAAATTAGACAAAATATATGTAACGCTAACACATCTCTGATTAACTAACATTCTCTGATTACTTTTTTTGTGGATCCTTCATTGGTAACATTCCAGTTTCCTTATGATGTTCGTCTTCACTGAAAAGAAAATGTTGATAACGCACTAAGAAATAATTATGATATTATGTCCGCGGCTCTTGTCTGTAGTGACTCAGTAAGTTACAGCCACTGGATACCTGCAGCTGAATTTTATCTTCGGACATCTAGGCAGAATACGAAATTCCACCGGTATCACCTTGATGTCTGTCGTTCCAACACTGCGCGTTTCGTAAGACATTTCTTACCACGCACCACCACGTTATGGTACCAGCTGCCCGCCACAGTATTTCCGTGTCGTAAGACTGGACGCTAAGTCTTCAAGACAAAAGCGTACCACTTCCTAAAAGGTCGGCAACGCACTCACGAGCTCCCAGCCACGTGAGTGTCTATGGGCGGCGACTTCACCTTTATTGTTGCAGGAGGCCCTCCTGCTCGTTTGCCACATCCTCTATAAAAAAAAGAATTAAATAATCATTAAATTGACAATATGCCTCTTCACATACATTTGTGAGATTCGAATTTATTTATTGACAACAATTGCACTTTTAAAGTATAAAGCGCAGTGGTCTTAATTGAAATGAAATAAAAGTTGCTAAAATTCAAAGTTCATGTTTTGGTAAGCGCTTACGTCAATCGTGCACAATTAATCACATGCAATTTCACAGCGATGACTATCCAGGCCAAATTACCGTGTACAGGGCCAAACTTATTGACTAATCAAGATATCTACGAACGAATTTCATGTTTCAAAATCGAGCGTTTAACGCGGCCTTGGATTGAACCGTTCCTGTTCATCACACCATAGTTAAAGTGTTATATATTTATATCTTTTGCATTTAGAATCGACACAGCGATTACTTTTGTAAATGAAGAGAGTGTGCGGTGAGCCTAATTTTATATGAGGTACCATAGGGAGCCAGGAACTACTTATAGCAAAGGCTTATAATTAAAAATGGAATGGAATAGGAAATGTAAACGCACGTGAATGTATTTGGGTATAAAGTGAGGCTTTATGAGCTCTTTTAAGGAAACATAATATTAGCTTTATAAATGTGTATTAGACCCGACGTTTTTTATTATTTTTTATAGAAGATATGGCAAACGAGCAGGAGGCCCACCATAAAAGTGAAGTCGCCGCCCATAGACATTCACGCGGCTGGGAGCTCGTCAGTGCGTTGCCGGCCTTTAAAGGAAAATTAGGGGAAGAGGACGGGCGAGGCAAGTTTGGGCACCGGAAGATCTCACTCAGCGAACGGAACGCGCGTACAAAATGAACAAAGTCCAATTGCATCACTTTACGCCGATTTTCTGTGAGAGAGTGGTATCACCGGCCGTGCCTGCCCATTCAGCTGAAACCCTAAAGTAACAGCATGGCAATCCCACTCAAAAAACTGTTTCTGACTTTTTCTCTATTGTCTCAAAAAAGCTCTGATGAAATCTATATCCAAAAATTTATAATCTATATATATTAAAGACATTATATATCTATAAATAAACGTTGATAATCATATATCGTATATATATATATATATAATAATGTTGACAAAAATTCAGAATTCGTGGCCTATTTGCCTCGAAACAATATGCTATTTCCGAGTCAGTGAATATTGTAGACCCTTTGAGGAAAGTTTTTAGCGCATAAGCTTATAGTACAGCTGATTGTTAAAGCTATTTGTTTATTTTCATTTTTCATACATTTATCAGTATCGTATGGAAACCGATCCAAGCGTCAATTGGATAATAGGTATCAAGTACCAGAGTTAATCTTTTTTAAAGCTTAGCCTTACGGCTTAATGAAAATGTATGCTTAGTCACGTAAATAAGCGTAAGCCAATATTTATAAGTGTTCTTTGTGGCTATTGGCAGTATATAATATATATATATATATATAATATTTAGGTATTGTAATTTCTCCATTTCATGTAAGACTTTTTCGATGTATAACTAAATAACCAAGACTATACTAGAGTGATTAACATACCAAATGTCATCAGTCAAGACTTGGTATGTTTCTGAAGATCTGGTATTTTTTTTATATTACACCTAATCCACTTTAACGGATATTTAATTTCTTTTTTTTTCGTCTTAATTCATCTTATTAACATTCTGTTAAGAGCTGACAGCCGTTAGCATGTCAGATTATTCTAATGCGGACATCAGAATTATAATTTTTGTTCTTCCAAAATTGAATTCATTTCAAAAAGTTTTGCAAAAATTTCAAAATTGCAAAATAATTATATTAAATACCGATGTAATTGAATATATCTTAATATATTTAGTATCTTTTTTGTTTATTATATGAAGATAAAAATGTTCAAATAGGTTCTATTACAAATTAAATCACTTAAATATTAAACTATAACACTTAAATTAAATAATTTGGTCCTTGTAGCGATGCTTACACATTGAGCGAGGAAAGCTCCAGCTCTTGGGTTATTTAGTGGGAATTCCATTTAATAAGATAAAAATCGGCTATACTTATAAATAATACAAAGTAGTCTTTGAACATAACAATAAGATTTATATTTTGCAATGTTTTAATTAAGCCGTCTTGTTTAAAATGGTTTCAAGAAATGTTAATCACAATGTTTCACAAAGATTTTTATCCAACAGAAATATTTACTTTGATATTTAGCTCATGGACACTCTGGTTTCTAGTAACGGATGCGTTGTTGGTCTATATAACATCTTAAAAGGAGTAATTTGCAACGATGACTTAAAAAATCGGTTTATAAATGGCGAAGTTCGGGTGAAATTTTTATACAAACTTTTATCCCCATTTTTCGCGATATAAAATCCAATCTTCTCCCCTAAAGTTTAGTCTATCACCGTACCAAATTTCATCGTAATCGGTTTAGTAGTTTAGGCAATAAATCCTAACATACATCCGGGCAGAGTTAGTTTCGCATTAATAATACTAATATGGATTAGTATTGGATGTACATTTAATTTTTTTAGTTTTTTGAAATTTTAATTATTTGTAGAATATGTATGTTGTGTTGTAGCTTCTTATTTCTCCGGTTGGAATAGGTCATTCAGCGACTTAATTTATTTTCTTGTCTCATTTTTATTGCTTTTATTTTATAAGCAATTATACGGTCCACTTAAAAGATGCACCATTTTAATAAATTCCCTCTTATTCGCGATGCTTATATGTTAAGCATATATTTATTTATAATATATAACGAAAGTAGTGTCTCCGTTGGGTTGTGTAAGGCGTGGCGTCTGCATTGCCGACTTCACGATTACCACTCATTATTAAAACAACACTTCTCTGATATTTGCCAGGTTTTATTTTCACAATTAGCTGTCGTGCAGTTACAATGCCACCATCTTTTATAATAATGACATGTTCGCACTTGATTTTCTTTCACAGACTATATATTGAAATAATAAGGATGACATTTCATGGCGTAATAAACTTGAAAGTATTCAACTTATGTTTATAAATTTATTGTAGAACTTTATTATTCTAGTAATTTTAATACTAATTGTTGTAGTTGCGCTGATATATATAAATTTTATTTTTTCCTTCACTCTTGTAAAATATAAAAAGGTAATTGTCTCCTAATTTATTAGTTAGTAGAACATACTCATTATAGTGAAACAATGGCTCGATTTGAAAATAACAATTCAATAGAGACAGCAAAATCGATTAAAAAAACAAAAACATCTCACTCGCTCATCCCTTTTATTAATCTGTATTAGTGAAAGCCTTTTATATTTCCAGTTGTGGATCAAAGAAATACCTATTCACGTCAGACTCCCGTTTTCTGAATTGCGTTCTTAAGAGTAATTTCTAAGTAATTTGCTTTGCCTGGCTTACGGTGCAAGAATACGACAAAACGATTTTTTTTATGATTTTTTATGTTTGAACATAAGTTTAGATTTAAGTACTAACATAGCATTCAAGTTTTTGTTACTTTTGATTACTATTACGCTTTCACGTCTAAAGTACTGACCCAGTTTTGATGAAATTTTGTATGATTTTGTATCACATAGGCTCTATCGCGAAAGAAAGAAATATTTTAAAGAAATTTCACCAGAATTCTGCCATTCATAAACCGATTTTTCAAATTCCCTTTGCATTTAAACATTTGAATTCGCGGGCAAATCTAGTGTTAAATAAAATATAATACATATAAGACAATTTTAGGTAAAAATGTTAAGCCTTACTGAAATAAAATGTAAGCGAAAATGTAAGTTTTAATTTTATGTTAGTGTTTTTTTGGCATCGGCCGTAAATAAACTCTTTCATAATTCAAACTTGATTAAACATTTTTTTATAGACAACATATAAATAAACTTTATTGGAAGATACATGAAAGCTCATCCGTTATACGATGTTATCTCCGTGATATTAGATTTCACATCATGAAGTTATTTTACAGAGTGCACTTTGCTTGCAATACATCGCTGTGATGCCATTTTATCTTTGCAGCATCTGACATGAGCAATTTACTGGCAACATTTGCATTAAGCCACGTGACACAAATCATACGTATAATAAATTCGTAACGACATTGGCTCTGTAATAATATAATGCATTATTGGACTTAGTAAAAGCTAGCTTAAAGCTTCGGTTCTTGTTTTATATGTTTGGTTACTTGTATATTCTATGTTTTAACCTTATTTGGGATTTGTTTTATTTTTATATTTAATACCTGCAGCTGAATTTTATCATCGGACATCTAGGCAGAATACGAAATTCCATCCGTATAATCTTGATGTCTGTCGTTCCACCACTGCGCGTTTCGTAAGACTTTTCTTACTACGCACCATCACGTTATGGAACCAGCTGCCCGCCACGGTATTTCCGAACCAATTCGACTTAGGGTCCTTCAGGAAAAAAGCGTACCAATCGCTAAAAGGCCGGCAACGCACTCACGAGCTCCCAGCCACATGAGTACCCGGGTATTTATGGGCGGGGACTTCACCTTTATGGTGGGCCTCCTGCTCGTTGACCCCCTCTTCTATAATAAAAACAAATAAATGCATCTGTGTTATTGTGCTGCATGGATTTTAGAAATATAATATATATCTAGTGAGGTTTATTTGTCACGTCCGTTCGTCATCTTTTCGCGTTCATTACTTGTACTAAAACTTGTATGTTTAGCTGGGTGAGTGTTACTACTCCAAGACCAGGTTATGTGTTTAAATAACTATTATTTAACACACACAGGAGCATTGTAGTCCTATATGATGTAAGAAAGTTACCTAAACGAATAAAGTTGTTTTATGTGATTATTAAAGGAGTGGCGTAAGGTTTCTTGCCAGTTCTTCTCGTTCGCTCACCTTAGGCGCATCTTGATTTGGGAACTGGGAGTAAATGTGTAAAAGTTTTTTTGCCGATTCATAAGTATAAGATGAATAAAGGTATTTTTTATTTTGATTCTTATTTAGTATTAGACAAGTGCCAAGTCTTACATGATCATCTTCTCTCCCGATGCATGTCCTCGATTTTGATCTATTTAAAAATAGAGTCAACCATAGATACTATATATAGTAAACATACTAGAATATTCATAGTTCACTGAAACTACTTAGTTTCATGTTCGGACATCGATCCAACTTTATTATTAACCTATTATGTCCGTTACGGTGAATACATGGTGTATTTTTAGAAGCACACAAACATAGAGTAGTTGCAGATATTTTTAATCTGTGTTTATATATTTAAGTTGATATCGTTCAACTAAAAACTAGTTATAATAATATTAACTATACAAATGAGATTTACGGGGTTTAAGCTCATAACTTAAATATGGTCATTATGTTATATATCCCGGGTTCGATTTCCGGTTCGTTTAATATTTGTACATATGACGTAACAGATGATTCGTATAGGATCAAAAGCTCTATAGGATCAATAGCTCTATATCTCTAAAGGACACTTTAGTTTATTATTACATTTATAATACATTTAAAAATATGTTTTCTCCCTAAATATGCAACTGATTATCAATATATAAACTATAATCTATGTATTTTTTTCCATAGTAACAAGCAGATAGTCTAAGTTTAAGAATAAGCTACTATTAACCTTTTTTTATAAACGATAATAATCCCCCCGAAAAGATAGCATTTGATTCTATACGATTCAGATGTTAAATATGTTCTGATTTTTTTTGTTTAATACGATTTGAGTTTGTGCTCCACTTAATACCATCCTGTATATTATCGTACTGTGTATGCGGAGGCCATAGTAATTACTGAAACTAAAACTTGATGAACTTTAAGTTAATCGTTGACTAACTTTGTAAAAGCTTTGGGTGCATGTCGTAGGTGAATATTTTTGACTCTATTAAGGATATATATTTATTTTTATCACTAATACTTAGTTTAGTATATATCTCAACTCTTAACATATCTATTCATATAACTTATTGTGATGTATCTCTTTATGTTTCCTTAATAAATAAATAATCCATTAATGTGAGGTAATATACAGTGTGGTACACAAAAAGACTATTTGTCGGAACAATACATTAAAAACAACCAAACAAATAAACAATTCGTTGTTTGCTAAGCTTCCCCTTTCAAACCTCATTCCATTTCCCCATCCTTTATCAGTTGGCCTCCTATATACAGGATGTGGCATAATACATGGATAATATGGTTCGTACGTAGTATTTCTCACTCTTTTTCGTTGCAAAACTACAAATGTAGGAGATTTTTCAATCTGTTGTCGGCATAGTATATAGTAGTTAGTCGCATATTCTTGGCATCGATTATGCCTCCTTAGGCTGTCCTCCGCAGTTAAAGAATATGAAGAGGACAAAGATCCTTTTAATGTGTCAGCAATAGCTCAGCATCGGGACAGTTTCATTCTTTGCCTTATTTGAATTTGTCATCTAAGTAACCTATTTTTTTTTTAAGAAATATTTATTTCAAAAGAGGTTTCTAATCGGTTCTTCTCAGTAGATAACCTTTCGAACCGGTACTAACGTAGGAAATCACGATTCAAAAGTACCTTTATAAAGACCTACTTGAATAAATATATTTTGAGTTTAATTTTAACACATTACACATAATTAATACCTGTATAATATACCAAATACATATGAACAATTTAAATTTCTTTACTATAAAAATTCATTTATAAGTAGATTAAATTAAACATTTTATCATGACCGCGTCTCGGTTCTCTGCTAAACTTTGCGAATTCATTAAAACCAGATAGATTCGAGAGCGAGTCGGTTTAATCTGTTTATTTGAACTGAAATTTATTTTGGCCAGTTACAATTCCGATTTTAATCAAACTCAAACTCAAAATATCTTTATTCAAGTAGGTCTTTATAAAGACACATTTGAATCGTCAATTTTTACACTACCACCGGTTCGGAAGGCAGTCATCTACCGAGAAGAACCGGCAAGAAACTCGATAGCTGCTCTTTTAAAATAAACAATTATTACAAAATTGTCGATACACAATCGAAATACAACTTCATTATTTGTATCTTTTCCACATAGAATCGTATCAGCGATCACTTGTGCGAGTCAATATATTTACTAGTTAATGTTCTAAAATTATGCGCTGTGAAAAGATGCCCACAACAAACTCAGCTTGATAACTATACATTTTTCATGTCAAAATCTCTTAATTCAGCAACCTACATAGTACCATACACGTACGCGACAAAGCCAAGAAGAAGCAGGCAAGAGACTCGGCTTGGTTGGTGGTTATCTTAGCACCCTAAATGTTATGATGGCTTATTTATAGAATAAACATAAAGACTGGATCAGTCACTTCGATACCCGTCGAGTTGGGCTCTTCAGGCATCTTTACACATGTGGAAAAGATAAAACTATGAGCTTAAACTTGCATCGCGTAGTTGTTCACAATAAAACTCAATTGCTATGTGAAGTGATGTTACGATTCTGACGCGAGTGAAAAGTTGAACTTAATCCACTACAGTGTTATAAAACTCTCTCATGTTTAAGTGTACCATATTACAGATAGTTACAAATCCGTAAACGGTTTGAACAGCCTGCCATCTAGTGGTCAATCATTCACAACAATCCGTGTTAATATATAAATGGATATGTTGAAGCCGACGGGTCACATTAATAAGAGAATCCACCTCTCTCATACACTCCCACAGCAACACCATTATACGCACAAAACTTCATTACCGGTGCTTTTCTTGCTCAGCGTGTAAGCATCGCCATACAGCGAGGTAATGCCGCCAGCATTGTGGGTACTCTGCCACAGGGACCAAACTTCATAAATTTGTTTTAGTTTTGTGTTTTGTTTTATTTTATGTTACTTATATTAGTTAGGTTAAAATTAAAAATATTTTGTGTTTATTTAATAATTAGTGTGTTTAATATATACAATATATAATATATTATTCTGCTGATACATTAAATACTCCTCATACATTAAATCTTCCTTATGACTAAGTGGCATACTCTTCTGATTATATTGGCTTAATGTGCCAATATAATTACCATTCATGTGTAATCTGTGGTGCTGTATGAATTTAAGAAATAAAATATGAAACTACAGTAATTAATATCTATGTCATAACATTTCTTAGTGAATAAGAAAAAGATTGTCAACTTCACAAGTATACTAGTTAAAAGTTAACTGCGAATACAATTCTTGCATTAATTTACAAATAACAAAGTGTCGGGTTGTTATGAAAGTTCTTTAGAAAAATATTTCTATACACTCAAGGAATATCTTTTGTTTCTTATGATTGTTAGTCTATATTATCTATGACTGAATGTTCTATGTTTTCTGGCAGGGCATCATGTTTTCAATAGTAGTACAGCGTCTTGCCAGTTCTCGTCCGCTCAATCAAGGGTGTATGATATAGAAACTAGCAGTAAATGTATTGACTAGCTGTCGATAATTTTAAAACTGATATTTTTATAGTTACCTATGTGAATAAAAATATTTTTGATTTGATTTATAAAAAAAAAGAAGACTTGGGGTACAAGTGCACAGGCGCAAAGATATAGTAAGCGCCTGGTAGTCAGTACCGGTGATCCAAGAGCTGGTGCTTTTCTCGCTCAGCGTATAAGCATCGTGATACAGCAAGGAAATGCCGCCAGCATTGTGGGTACTCTGCCACATGAACCAAACTTTTTAAATATGTTTAATTTTGTGGTTTGTTTGATTTCAAGTTATATTAGTTAGGTTAATAATAAGAATATTTTGTGTTTATTTAATAATTAATTTTATTTCTTATAAAAAATGGGTAAATTATGGGTACTCAGCCACAAGGACCACACTTTTTAATTTTGTTTTAGTTTTGTTTGATTATAAAGCTCGTCTTGTAGAACGTGGTAGTAACATCAATATTTTCTGATTTTCACGAAAACTTTTCCTGTCAAATATTCTTTTATGTGTTCTTATAAAAAAAAATTATCCATTTTTCTTTCCGAATTCCAAATAAAGCCTCAAAGTACACAAGAAAACGGAAGCCGCTTTTCATGAAGTGTCACTAACGTTTGACCGGTACTTCAAAGCAAATACATCATTCAGGGACGGATTGATCGAATATTAAATCTGACATTGAAGTTACAGAATGTATTCGCGTCAGAAACTTGCTGTCAGAGTTTGCTGTCACTCATTGTGTCTGTTGCAATGGCTTTGTTTAAAATAAATAAGAGAAGTAATTCTTGTGTAACAATAAAAAAAAAATTGAAAAGTTTATAAGTATTTGGCAATCAATAAAGCTTGCGTTAATTAATATCACATCACATTTGATTTTACTTTAAAATTTGCGGTTGCCTCTATCTCTGAAGTTTTGGTAAATAGCAAAGTAACCAGGGCTTCTTAAACTTTTGTCATTCACGACCCCATTTAAGATTGCGTGTTTCTTGACGACCCCATACTAATATAAAACATACAAGAATCTAAAATTAAATTTGCACAGGATTTATTTGACATTAGAATCTCACGACCCCAGAATTTTGATTCGTGACCCATAGTTTAAGAAACCCTGGTATAGGGGATTATTTTCAATAAAACAATTATAGAATAGAACAAGTATATATTTATTCACATATTTTTTTGAACAAACAAACAGAATTTAGTAAAAAAACCCATTTAGGAATATTATCTATTTATTTACGGCCGAAGCCAAAAAACACATAAATTTCTTAACTTAGATCTAACAACCTCTCATATTCATCCACTATCATTCACTATATATCTCATTATAATTCATCAGACACACAATTCGACCGACTGGAATACCAGTGAATCATTTTGTTGTTTGGCATTTAAAAGCTTTTATAAGAAGCTTCAAATACGTCTCTGTAAAGACAATCGCGTGTAACTGATATGTGAAGCGTTTTAGCACGTGCCACAGAATAACGAGCACACTCTTACCCTTCAAAAACCACAGCTTGCATCAAGTGAACACTGTCGGATGTTAAATTTGAATAGAAATCGTCTTGTTCTACATTTTATTATTTTTAATGAGTGAAAAATGTTTCTTGTTTATGTATACTGTGCTTAACCGTATGGCTAAGAATGCGGTGAGAAGTTGCAAGACTGATGAAGACTATTAAGGGACTCATTATTTATAGTTATATAAGTAGCTTTTGCCCGCGACTTCCACGTGGTATGAATACAAAAGGAATTTTGAAAATCGGTATATAAATGGCAGTTTTGAAATTACTATACAAACATTCATCCCTTTCAACCCTTATTTTCTATACAAAAATCTACCTCCATACCAAATTTCATCCAGATCGGTTCAGTAGTTTGAGCGTGAAAGCCTAACTTGGTATTTATAATATCAGTATGAATTATTTATTAGGGACTCGCGCACACCAATTCAAATTTTGAAAATCGGTATATAAATGGCAGTTTTGAAATTACTATACAAACATTCATCCCTTTCAACCCTTATTTTCTATACAAAAATCTACCTCCATACCAAATTTCATCCAGATCGGTTCAGTAGTTTGAGCGTGAAAGCCTAACTTGGTATTTATAATATCAGTATGAATTATTTATTAGGGACTCGCGCACACCAATTCATATAGTTAAACGTAATATTATTCTGATGTTAATGATTCTTCTACATTCCTGTTGTTTGTTCTCGGATTCTCTAAAATAAAAGTGTGCTTCTATTTCAACCTGGTAAAAGGATTTTTCATTAAGTTATATGTGATGCATTCTGGAGCATTAGTCTGTTAAACTCAAAATATATTGAACAAATGGGTCTTTATAAGGACACTATGGAATCGTATTTTTTTATATTATGGTGGGCCTCCTGCTCGTTTGCCCTCTCTTCTATAAAAAATATATATTTATTTATATTACCAGTATTCGCCACGTATGTGGTACATCTCGCGATTTAGGGAGTGGCAGAGAGTTTCTTGCCATATCTTCTCAAGGATCTTATGTTTATCACTAATTGATGTAAAAAATTGTTGCGTGAATTATATACAATAATATTATATATTTTTTTGTAATTGCATATTTTATTGTTTCACACGCTATAAAGCAGGAACATAAGCCTGATATATACCAATTAACTGTGTTAAAAGTACATAAGGTATATTACCACAAACAAAGACTGCGCTGACAAGGACTCTATCCCAACGATATGTTTCTCTTAATCAAACGACTGATTGGTTCAATTTGATTGGATTGTTTATTTAAGAAGTTTATCCTAGTTTAAAGACGTGTTTTTCTACGTTCACTTATTTACGTTCTGTCCAATATTAATTTCTCATACAAAAAACACTCAATGAAGGTTTTTTCATTAGTTTTCCGCTCGGCGTACTGTTTATTGTTCCGATTTTACGGTGTGGACTAAAAATGAGACACGCATTGTGATTTCGATCTTATAAACACGATACCACATTCTTTCATAGTTTACACTTTTTTTTCTAGCCTATTCTGCAGGATCACCTCGCTTATAATAACTAATGGGTCTACTTTTCCATATAGAATCAAAGTCACCACTTGTGTACTTAAATAATTTTCTTATAGATACGAGGGTTCTAAAAATGAACCGGTCTGAGAAAATACCACAAACTCAGCTTAACCATCAGCTTTTTTAAAGGGTTTAAGAAATCCTCAAGAATTTTTTTACTTTAATACATAAGTATTCCTTAACAAAACGATATATATATTAATTATATACGAGTATATATATATATATATATATAAGTAATGGTCTTATGTACAGGCCCAAAAAAAGATTAAGATTACGAATTTACGAAATAATTATAATCTGTGTTAATAAAAAAAATGCGATAAATTAATTTTATTTAAATATTTTTTTTTTTTTTTTTTTATATAAGAGGGGGGCAAACGAGCAGGCGGCCCACCATAAAGGTGAAGCCGCCGCCCATAGACACTCACGCGGCTGGTAGCTCGTGAGTGCGTTGCCGGCCTTTAAAGGAAAGGGGAGAGGGACGAGGGAAGGGGAAAAGGATGGGCACCGGAAGATCTCACTCACCGAACGAAACGCGAGTACAAAATGAACAAAGTCCAATTGCATCACTTTACGCCGGTTTTCTGTGAGAGAGTGGTATTTCTCCGGCCGTGCCTGCCCGTTCGGCTGAAACTCTAAGTAAACAGCATGGCACTCCCACTCAAAAAATTTATTTTAAATTATTCGATTAATTTCAATTCGCATAAAGTTTAATTCAAAAAAGTACCCATTTTATATGGAAATCTTGATACAAAGTGTATTTGGACATAAAACTATAAAAAATGTATGGAATATTGTTGGTGTGTACTATGGAATAATCACAAGTGTTCAAACACAACCTTGGGTCATCCAATGGTATATCCAAGGCGTCCATTACCGGCTGGTGTAGAGACGTGGAGATGGTTCCAAATGGCAACACGAGACATACACACGCCTAAAGGCCAGAATACGGAGGTGTGGGCAGTGTAAGCAACGTGGGCAGTATTATCAACGTGGGCAGTGTGGCACACGCTACAATGATTTCGTTAGCTCAAATAGATTGGATTACACCAGGCCACATAGATAATACAATACCAACAAGCATTTTGCAGAAAGATTTTATGCATTAAATTTGTTGCAAATAAATATTTAAGATTATTAAATATGAAATGGGAAAATCTTATTTATGCTTTCATACGTGTTTTCCTTGGGTAAACCATAAGTGCATAAGTGTGTATATTAAATTTTCTTATAACATCACCGAGGTTTACTTCTGTACACGCAACAGAATAACTAGCTAAGGCTAAATTCAGACATACCCAACTATGATATTTTATTTATGAAGTTATACTTAGGCTATGTACAGCTATCTAGTTTCTTGTCGGTTCTTCTCAATAGATAATAAAACCCTTCCAAAACGGTGTTAGTGTAAAAATTGACGATTAAAAAGTGTCTTTATAAAGACCTACTTGAATGAAGATATTTTGAGTTTTAGTTTGACAGAGAATCTTATAGATGCTAATCATTTTCTATAGACTCATGTACTGTGTGTTTACGGGTTATTATCATTATGCCCATTGAGATTATTTTTTATGTAATATATAAAATTCTCGTGTCACAGTTTTCGTTCCCTTACACCTCTGAAACGGGTTGACCGATTCTCCTGAAATTTTCTAAGCATATTGAGTAGGTCTGAGAATCGGCCAACATCTATTTTTAGAGACATTTTTTTTTTGGCAAAACGACATTTGTCGGGATCAGCTAGTATAATATAGATATTGATACATTAGCTGGTGCATGGTGTAAGCTTCAGTACTTTACAACCGTGCTGTAGAACATTCTTGGCGTATTTAAAGTAGTGGCGGAAAGTTTCTGGCCAGTTCTTCTCGTCAGCTTTACGTCAGCCCTTGATTGAGATTTTGATTTATTTTTAGACGATTAATGAGCTGAACCAACTTACACATGTGAATAAAGTTATTTTTGATTTTGATATTTCTAAAAGTACTTCATATCATTAATATGTTGCTTTATTTGGCGTCAGTTAATCGGTTCGTTCGTCACATGTGAGTGAATTAATAATGATGGAATACACGCGACCTAGTTCTTCGGAAACCATCGGCCTTAAACTAAAATTAACTTATAGTTTTATAGATTAAAGGCTTTTGTAAAGAATTAAAATTGACATAGTTAATACTTAACTAGACATTGAGTTTTGCAGTACGCTGGTGGATTACGTGGTTTATTGGCTGTATTCATCTATTATTGTAAAATAAATTTTAAAAGATTGGTCTTTGTAGAAGAGTACCCATAATGCTGGCATTTCCTCTGTATCGTGATACTTATACGTTGAGAGAGAAACCAGCTCTTGGGTCACCGGTACTGGCTAGCACCTACTTAATTCTTCAATAAGCGCCTGTGCACTTGTGCCCCAAGGTCCAAAAGGCTCTACTCCAATGGGACGAAATTTAATGTTGGAAGATGTTTTTTTCCTCCTGCTCTTCAGCCGCGCCTTTGTGCTTGTCAGGAGGTGGGCGGGGCTTATGTCCACGCAAGTAATATCCTAAAACAGGCCGTCTCCATGCTCCAAGAGATCCTCATCCTCTTGTTTGGAAATACAATTAAAATAGATTCAAAACATGTGATACAATCCATGGCATAACAATAACACGTATTCAATCCATGTGACATAACACCATTTAATTATTTAACCATAGTTAATCAACTGTTTATTCTTATGTAATATCCTCGGTTTTATTTCGCTCATGCATTATTAATGAAAATGCTAATTCTATGCAGCTCTTCCGCTTCAGCTAACTATGTTTGGTGACCACAATTCATGGTGCTTTAAAATAGATGACCTACTTTAAAATTGTATTGATTTTTTTTAACAACGGTGGATTCTTGGTACGGATGAAATGGAATGTTCGTAATGATTTTCAATTTTTACTTAATTAAGTAATAAAGAAGAGAAGAAATAATAAAAAACAATTTATAGACACACAAAAAAACAAATACTAATTAAGGAAATTTGCGGACAACGGACGTTATATCGCTGAAAGGCTATCTATTACAGACAACTGGAAAAATAGGAATCTAGAGTAACAAAGAGTTACAATTTAATAGGGGTTTTGCAATAAAAGAAATATAAAAAAAAACTTGTATGATTAATATGTATTTATTTTTATATTAAATTAGTTTACAAACATAATTTTGAATTTGAAAAATAAACATTTTTATTATATTTAAATTATTTTTTTCCAGAAATCGAATAGAAAGGACAGCGTCAAAGCGATGGCGTGGCTCAGTGCGAAGGATAATTGCATCGTCTGTGTGTAAGTACATTTCAACTCAATGAAAACTTCATCAATTGGTTTTCATCCATTTAAACTATATTTCTATGTAAACGAAATCGTTAGTAACTTTACTGGCATGAAAAAGACCAAAAATTTATTTTAACAGATAATATTTATTTATTACTTCACACTTTTTTTGCAATTAAACAGTAGAAGTAAATGATGTTAATACAGATAAGAGCAATGCACATAATATTATATAGTCTATATAAAATCAGTACGGAATATTCAGTTATCAATATGATGCTTCGTAGGCGAAGTCCCGTGGGTATGAAAGGTCAATGCGATAGCAATATTGAAACTTGAAATTTTTACAAATATATTCATGAAACAATTTTGACAACCTTTCTCTTACCTAATTAAGCTTAAAACGGGTTTAGAAATTTCTGTTAGAACGACTTACACAACTGTCAACTTACTTTATTACCGCTCTCTTCTGCTCTCTCTCCCTCTCACACATACTTCGGTTTATTATGATCTTTACACTGTTATTAAAAGCTACCAAGTTACCTGAAAGAGGTTTTAAGAGAAAATATTTTTTAACTGTGTTCTAGCTTGTCTGTTTATATAGCATTATTTTTTTAACCAATAATAAAAATACGCAAAATTCATATTAAAAGAGGATATGTTACCATTGTAGATGTAATGTATAAACCCAATTTTACCATAATAACATTCAAGTAACCTTTGACCATTGACTTTCCATGTATGAAAAATACGTGCTTGTATCTCGTTAGGTCTCTATTCAACTTTATGTATTAGAGATTACTGTGCTTTAACACTATATGTTTACTGTAAATAAAAGGTCACATAAAATATAAGGGTGCTAATGCTAATATTAGATATATAACTGGACGGCTTTCAGATAATCTATCATGCTTCACGCATGGCTGCAGCACGGGCTGGGTGTCTGGGGTGTTGGGAAACGAGGCTCTTACAGGCGGGGCTTGGCTTGCGGCTCTGCCTTGCCTGGTGGCTTTGCCTGCTGCGCCCATGTTTGCAGTTCTCGCTGATGTAAAAGGAAGAAAGGCTGGCGCGTTCTGTGTCGGCCTTAGTTTTATTGTAAGTCATCGATCGCCATTTTGTGTGAATATTAAAATTAAATAATGTTCTTGGTGAGTTCTACATGTATTGTTCTACACTATTCGTCTCTAATTATTTATTAGTTAACTACGTTGTGCCAGAAGAAACAAATAAATTAATAATCTTTCTGGAATGAATTGGCATTTACAATATATTTAAGAAAACCTATTCTTTGTATGTTTAAAGGTATAAAACCTGGCTTCCACATTAGTGTTTAATAATCTTAATCGATTATCGACTGAATGAGGTAATATTTTGAAGCTAGATTTTTCGATTTCAGTTCAGCTGGTCTCTAGCGGCCTGGTGTGGAGCCAGAGGTGTTTGGGCTGCAAGAGTCGCTGCTGGGGCGGGCGGCGCCGGTGCTTTGGCACTCGCCCCACTCTACTGTGCTGAAATAGCGCCTAGAACCAGAGGTCTAGCAGCTATGCCAGCATTAGCTAGCAGGTGATATAATGATTGTGTACTAGGTAAAGAATTTACCGGATATAAATGCGAATTAAGACATTTTAAGTAGGTACTTTACCAGTTCTGTTCAGAATAGATCAATTAAATAAACACAAAATATTCTTAATATTAACCTAACTGAAATAAGTAACTTAAAATAAAACTAAACATTTATATTGATATTTATTGTTAATATTTAACGTTTATTGCAGTAGAAAACTGAAAACTAAAAAAAGTTTCCTTTCACGTGAAGACAACCTTCTAGTATACTCCTCTATACTTCTATTGTAATCTTTGATACTTAATGTTCCAGCTGCGGCATTCTCTTCGCCTACTCAGCAGGTGGTCTTCTCTCTGCGCACGCGCTGTCTCTGTCAATGGCTATTGCACCAGCACTTCTACTTATATCTTTACTGTGGCTGCCTGAAACACCTTCTTTCCTTATTAATATTGGGAAAATACAGGTGAATATAGAAAATATAATTATTATTATTGCACTCACGAGCTCACGAGTCACGTGAGTATATATGGGCGGCGACCTTTATAGCGTGCCCCCACCTCGATTGCCTTTAGAAAATTTTAAATAATGTTTTCATGCTAGTATGAATTCTCTGATATTTGAATGGGTATTTACAAAATTGGTATCCAACAAATGAGGAATCTATTCAAAAATAACAAGCTCGCAGCAACACTCCAGATATATAATTGTCACCAGGAAGCAGCTAAAGTGATGTGCTGGTTCGACGGATCGGACTTCCGAGAAGACTTGACAGATGTCATCGAGCAACAGGAAGTGAGGATACGGACGTCTGACTATGAACGACGTGAAATGTCATTCGATTCAGAGACCTCTCAGCCAATGTTGAAGAGGAGTCAAAACACCGATAAGAGAAGTGATAGTGAGAAGTCGCCTTGTAAAGATTTGTGTAAGAATAACTTTGTTATAAGCGGATTTAAAACGCATTAATCAAGTATTTCAGGATGTCCTCTCTTCAGTAATGCACCTTGTGATACACGATATTTTTTGACAAAATAGATCATACATGACGGGATTCCAAATATGATTCAAGGATCTCATTTTTTTCATACACGTGCTGTGATGTCAAGTCAAGACCGATATGTTAGGGTGTGTAGCAATTGAACAATTTCTATGCACTTTGTTAACAAAAAAGTCCTATCCATCTCCTGGTTCTAAGCTACCTCTCCACCAATTCGGTTCAGCCGATCCTGAGTTGAAAAAATAATATAACTAACAGACTTTCTAATATTTATTGCTAATCCATATACTCGAAATACCTTGATATATCTTTTAGTCTTCCACCGTCGCTCGCGTCGTGCCCTCATCTCTTGCTTCGTGGTAATCGGCGCAGCAGCGGGTAGCGGCGCAGGCGCAATCAACAGTTTTGCTGCTGCTGTGTTACGTCACTCGGCTCACGAAATACCAGCACTTAATGCTACTGCTTACAACCTTACACTCTACAATGGGTAAGTAGAAACTACATCGAAAACCATCACAAGCAACCAACATTATCGTGTTTGACGATTACCATGTCCAAAGTCCAAAAACCGTAGCTTGTGGGTCTGAACCCCATTGGGTAAGAGGCATAATTTATTCAAGTATTATGTAAATGTGAACGTTCTTGGCACTTTAAGAATGACCCATGAGCGCTGATCATAACTTTTATTGGCTAAGTACCAATTATGATTAGCAGCCTAATTCAAACAAAATGACGATTAATTTGTTTTAATTACAGTCAAAATACATAATTACTGTCTTAATTAATCGGATAGCCTAATTGTTTTAACCGATCCAATTGGATTGGATTAATAAGACTTCGGATTCCTATGAAGGTTTAAAATATTGCATTAGTAACTTCATGTTTCGCTGTATGTAGGACATTGCCACGAAATTTATTCGAGTCATCAGAAGCTGGGTCGATGCTGTGTGGCACAGCACTGGTGCTGGGAGCAGCTGTTGCTACGGTGACCGTGGATAAAGTTGGTAGAAAGGTAGAACATTAAAAATACTACATAAAGATGGCTGAGAATTGGCTAATAACTCAAGTTTAAGCCTTTGAGTAATTTTTATTTATTTATGCACACTAATTAAAACAGAAGTAGATAATTTTAATAGATGTTAGTACGGATAAGAGCATCGGGAGGCCTTATGGCTAATAAGTGATATTTTCCAGACAACCCACAAGAAGGCAATTGTTCGTAAATATAACATTTAAAACTAATAATGCTGAATGTAAATCCCTTGTAATTGGGTTACCATAATACCTCAGTACTTGAGGTACTCAGTAAATGAACGGCTCCGACATGACAAAATGTTTAATTTTTCAGACTTTACTTCTATGGTCGTGTTCCGGTATTGCTTTCTGCTTAGCCGTGCTAGGCGTGTATTGTGATCCGCACCTACAAATTCACACGTTCTATAAGCATCGTTTTTTAACCAAAAAGTTGAGCAAAGACAAATCTATCAGAGACAAGATAGAGTTTTCCGAAAATTTGACGATTTACAACGACTCACTCAAATATGGTAATGACACGAAGGCGTGGTACAGAGTGGCTGAGAACTATAATGCGACAGAGGAACACTGGAGTGTCAAATTTGAACAAACCATAGAGAACGATGAGATATCAATATGGCTGCCGGTTGTCATGTTGTCTATGATATTGTTTTTATATAACATAGGCCTTGGATCAGTGCCTTATGTGTTAATATCCGAGTTGTTTTATGTTAATGTAAGTATTTATTACGTAAGCTTTACAATTTTTTTATTGATAAGTACCTACAGCCACTTTGGGAAGTCATGCTATACCATTCATTTACAATAAGCCAAAGATTATAAACAGACATAGAAACACAAATTAGTAGGTTTATAATATGATGAACATTTTTAGGTTAGAAGCCTGGCATCCAGCTTCCTCATAACATGGATGTGGCTCAGTAACTTCTTCGTCCTTCGATATTACGGAACGATTGCATTTTCGATTGGTCTTCACGCGACATATTATATTTGCTCCTCTGTCACTCTTATGGGGGCTGGCTATATCTATTTCACTCTACCTGAGACCAAGGGTAAATCACAGAGTCAAATCGACGCTTCTCTTGACGGACCATGGCTTTTGACATTGGAGAGGAAGAATCAACGATGACAGACAGAAGTGTTTACCATAGAGGGGAGTGGGTAAACAGAATATAGAGTTTTTAAAAATTATGAATTAAAAATTATTTTTTGGATTGGATGATTTGGATCTAAAGTGTATCAAAGTGTTAAGTGTGGTGTCGGTATTTTGCTAGTGTACATTCAGGAGCGAAGTTAGTCTGGTATTTACAAAAATAACAAAGCTATATATATATATATATTTATACCAATGAACGAAAAAAAAACTTTGGTTAACTATAAATTTCTGAAATTGTAAGGTATATCTATTTTTCCATACCGGGTAATACAATTTTATTTACAAAATATTACATAATGTATATAAAATATATTGAAAAAAATTAAAGAAGATTTCTAAAATAATATGAAAGAAAAATTTAGTTAAATAAATAAGGAGTCCTTGTAAAATGAATTTGATCTATAAATTTCATAGTCATTATATGTCGTAATATATAGTCAATTATAACATTGGAATGTCAATTCCTAGCCAATTATAAAAGTTGACTTTTCATCATATATACAGTATAAACCCCATGTAACGTCACTAGATTTAACGACAAAAACTCACTAAAGTGTCGAAATCAATTGGCTTTGTCTAGCTTGTATGCTATTCTGCTTTTTCTTCTTTCCATTTAACGACCACTCTGTAACGCCATAAAATGCACAGTCCATTCAGTGTTGTTATATAGAGTTTACAATGTATATATTTAAAAAACAAAATTTTCAATGTATGTAGTTATAAAAAATCGTTGACGTGCCATAAATAGTATAGTTTTAAATCTCCTAGTAAGTAATTATTGTGAGGTTTTAGCTTAGATATTAATTACATGTAAAATCTAGTTTGTAATTGAAATTGTATTTTTATAGTCTGTGGAACGCTATAAAATTATGATTGATGCTCTGTATTTCGCAATTTTCTCAAATAGTAGGTATTTTCTTTAAATACCCTATATGTATGTTATATTTTTAAAAAGATGCTGATTAATTATGGAGAAAAATAATTTGTTTTGGCTCGAACTTTATTCAGTGTTTCATGAATTTTATTATAAAACGATTTTCAACCTTTTTCTCACTTGAAAATGTTTACTTTTATGTATATGAAACAGGAATTTTACTAGAGTCCTAAGGCCCCACGTCGGGGCATAGGGCAGAAGCAGGAATCTTAAATTGCATATATTTATTTTATCTTCCTTCTCGAATATGTGTATATTTTTATAAACAAGGCTATTGGTTTTAAATACAAAAAATAAAATCTATTTTTATAAGCATTTAGAGACAGTTTCAGGTTCATATCATCTGTTTGCCGCAGAAGCTCAAGTGCGTTACTTTGTACCGAGCTTAAGTAGCCTCAGAGAGGCTAATTATTAAAAAAATTAATTAAGTTTAAGATCGAATAATCAAAAGGTTTTGCTAGAATTTCGTACTTTTTTGACATTTGAGTCAATTTGACGACCTAGTTAACCCAATGGTACCCATGGCGTACTACCAAACAGAGGGTCCCGGGTTTGATACCCGGTCAAAAATTATCTAATGAACATATTGGTTAGCTATGGGTGTTGTAATATGTTTTTATCTAGTATATAATGTAAATGTAGTTTATGTATTATGATGGGTAAATGTACCATGCTAGGGATAGTTAATTGATCAGTACAATTTACAGTTCAGAAACTGGTTCAGTTACTAAAGGTGTATGTTGCTATATAATTAAGAAATAGTGGAATATAGATAATTACTGTCAATGTGAGATCACGTGTCATATTTTCGCACATGAAAAATATTTTTTTAAATCATTTGGATCAGTATTAAAGATGTATTTTGGTAATGTATTAGTTTTCACCTTTAATAAATGTGATGAATGATAAATGTCTCTCATTTTACAGATAGTCATAGGTTAATCTCGGGAATTTTTCATTTTTTTGCTAACGTTAAAAATCCATTTGTGGAGGCAAAATATGTATTCGATTAGAATTATAACAACTTTTGAACGTCTCACTGAAATAAGATTTTTAATATGCTTCTCTGCTTGTTACATACTTTAAATAGTTCTTAAATTGACGCCTCGGTTTGTTAGATTGTCGAAATAGTTCTTAAATTGACGCCTTGGTTTGTTAGATTGTCGAAATAGTTCTTAAATTGACGCCTCGGTTTGTTAGATTTTCGAAATAGTTCTAAATTGACGCCTCGGTTTCCTAGATTGTCGAAATAGTTCTTAAATTGACGCCTCGGATTCTTAGATTGTCGAAATAGTTCTTAAATTGACGCCTCGGTTTGTTTGATTGTCGAAATAGTTCTTAAATTGACGCCTCGGTTTGTTAGATTGTCGAAATAGTTCTTAAATTGACGCCTCGGTTTGTTAGATTGTCGAACACAATAGGTTAAGTAAGTAGATATAATAAAATCATGTATGTGTGTATCATTGTATGTGTTGATGTGTGTGTGATTGAGTGCTCCAACTGAGTATGAGAGTATGCACGGAATTTCTCGCTACATCATGAAGGTCATAAGTTATCCGGAAATTGAGTGGAGGCAGCAGATGTTTCCTAATCTTAGTTATCTGTTTAGATAAACAGCAAAAAAAAAATGTTCAAGAAAAAAGCGTACCAATCCCTAAACGGTCGGCAACGCACTTACGAGCTCCCAGCCACATGAGTGTCTATGGGCGGCGACTTCACCTTTATGATGGGCCTAATACTCGTTTGCACCTTCTTTTATAAAAAAAAATAGTTTTGTTTAGTTAATTAATTTTTTTATTTCATCACATTTCGATTTGTAAGCTAAGTACTTGGTAGTACTATTAAAATAAGAAAAATGATTACATCGCTTTTTGGCTAGTTCTTTATGACTTCAAAAAAGCTATTATAATATAAAAAAAAATGAAAAAATTTTAATCAATTTCTGTAGATCGAGATTCATTTGTTATTACCTTTGTAGACATACGTTTGTTACTTACTGATAAGTTTCAATCATTCTAACATTACATTCAATAACAGTCTAAATATATCACATAAAATGAAATTATTATAACATTAATTAAAAAACAGTATAATCTCCATTTAACGTTGATTGAACGACAAACTCTATAAAGCGTCGAAAATTGGCTTTGGTTTGTTTAGCTTGTATTCCATACAATGATTTTTCTCCTCTCGATCACTCTCTATAAGGCCATAAAAAACACAGACCCTTCAGTGTCGTTATATAGAGTTTACACTGTACATAAACATAAAATGACGTAGAGTATAGACCTTAATGAAGACAAACAATCTTGAACTTTGTCGCAATTATGCGGTCGTTAAAAAGAACTCAGGAAAACAGTTGGAAAACTATTAACTCGAAAGATATTAAATATATCCAGTATTTAAATGAGTTTACGTATATATAGTTTGTTTTTATTTAAATAACTCATCCACAAATTATAAAGTCACTAATAATAAACATTTATTTTCGATTAAAAATGTAGGCTCACCTTTTAATGTGATCTAAAAAACATTTTTAATTATTTTAATATCGCAAATGTTATTCTAGAAACATTTGCATGAATGCAAATATTCATATATAATTAAAAACTATATGTTAGGTAAACAATAAATTATGTCTTAAATAAAAAAAAAGTGTTTTGCCTAATTTCCTAAACATCTTTCAAATCAATCACAGACGAATATTACCCTGCAATATATCATCACACATCTTTTGTGTCAGCGGCACATACATTCCAGTCTTCTGGTCCAGAAAATACACCGGCTCACTTCCCAAACTAAACGCCTGCTCAACTAACTCCCTTTTCTTCAGTTTAAACGTCGCTGTTAACGGTGGTTCTGGTAGTATCCGTAGAAATAATGGTCTGGCGTATACTGGAAGGGAGGTTTTGAGGGAGTGCGCAAACGATGCCAGATCTAACTTTTTGTCTGGGTCCGCTATAGCCGCCATTCCGGCGCGCCCTTCCACGTTTGGTATCTGAAATTTAACAAGGGTTGCCTGGTTGATGTAGCTTATTTAGATATTTTGAATTTTACTGTTCGCTTTGAAGCAACCAAATAAACTAATGTAACTAATACATTGTTAAATATAATGTTATTATAAAAAAATATCTATGATGTGACACATCGGGTACGGGAACTCCCCGCTTTAGTCAACAGATATACGAGTATGACAAAGACTTAAAACAACAGACTCTAATACAAAAGACCACAGCCGCTAAAGAAAACACCACAGACAGTAAGATAAAAGACCACAGCTGCTAAGGAGTAACACCACAGACAGTAAGACTAAAGACCACAGACAGTAAGATAAAAGACCACAGCTGCTAAGGAGTAACACCACAGACAGTAAGACTAAAGACCACAGACAGTAAGATAAAAGACCACAGCTGCTAAGGAGTAACACTACAGACCGTAAGACTAAAGACCCCAGACAGTAAGATAAAAGACCACAGCCGCTAAGGAATAACACCACAGACAGTAAGGCAAAAGACCATAGACGCTAATAATTATACCACAAATAAATAAGCACTCTTCCTATGCGTATTATAAATAATAAAAAAAAACAATTAACATACAGCAACTCCATAAACCACGGCGTCCTTCAGTCCCACCAAGTTACTGATGACTCCTTCCACTTCAGCTGTCGATACATTCTCACCACGCCACCTGAAATTTGATATTAAAACAATATTTAAATGTATATTATACACATTAATCAAATATAAAGCAGTTTTATATTATAACAGTTTCTATATATCAACTAATTAATGGAACATCTATTTTTAACATAACGCCATCAAAAATTGTATATTCTATAGAACAACACTTCGCAGCTGGCAACAAGAGCAACAATACATACGTAAACGATATAATATGTTGACATTCGAACATTTATGTTTTATTTTTCCTTCTTTTGACATTTTTCCATCTTTTGACATTTTTTATTGTTTTGACATTATTTGTTTAACTCTATACGACCATTATAGCAATAAATAAGATTTTATTTGAATATATAATTAATATCGAGTTAATACGGTGAATTATTATTGTCTCAAGTTCCCATTTAATTGTCTTACGTGTAAACCTAGTTTTATTATCTCATAAGTTTATTTGTTTTAAATGTATTTAGCACATAAGATGTCTAGGGGACAGATATAATAAAATAAAATAAATAAATAAATCATACAATTGAACACAAATTACAATTTGTATGGAAAGCTGTCAAAAATGGAAAGCTACACTCAAAAGCTTACCTAAAAGTATCCCCAGTGCGGTCCTTAAAGTAAAAGTAACCGAAATGATCCATCACAAGAATATCTCCCGTATTGAAGTAACAGTCTCCCTTCACTCTTACGTCTCTAACCATCTTCTTCTCTGACGCGGTCTTGTCGGCGTAACCGGCGAATGTCAGTATCGCCTTCTTTGGCTCTATCTTTCCAAGAAGGAGACCTACGAAGGATTATATATTACTGGCTGACCTGGCAAAAAAAATATTTTGCCAAATTATGAAAAAAGAGTAAAAATGTTATTTTTAATGTGCCATAATAATATTTTTTTTTTAGATTTGTAATCGAGGTATAGTTAAAAAACAATATTATTGATCAGTTATCGAGCGGGGTGTTAAATGATTAAATTAAAAATTATAAAAAAATAAAAAATATCGTCAAAAATTTTAAAAACAATTTTTTTAATGGTGACCTTTATCACTCTTATCTCAGACCAGCACATCAAATTTGGTCAAAATCTGTCAAGCCGTTTCGGTGGAGCACGGTAACTAACATTGTGACATGGAAATTTTATGGATTTTATAGGATTTTTTTAATCTGATAGTACTATGACAAATTTCATCAAAATAAACAATACCAGGCTCGTGTGGTCCACACGTAATGCAGCTTCCATTTTCATCTCTCAGAATTTCACCGGTTATTTCGTCGCATCTGAATTTTTATAATTCAAATATAAATAACTTCCATTTTAATTATGAATTATATAATAAATATTTATTAATTTAATTTAAATATTTTTTTCATAAAAGAGGGTGCAAACGTGCAGGAGACACACCATAAAGGAACTGTGTTTTTTTTAAATTTATTACGACAATATTTTTCAAAAAATACTTAAACTATATAAAAATTATTTTAATGCGAACAAGAATAGTTAAAGTTCAAATAGTTAGTAACTATAAACCTATGTGTGTTAAGTTAAATGTAAATCCGTAAACACTCACTTCACTAATGTCAATGGATATATTGAAGAGACTGTGCGGCTCAAAAATCCAATTGCTCCAACTTTTGAGTCCAAATTCACTGAAAGTTATGTCATAAACGAAATTATGTCAAATGAAATTATGTCATAAACTAAATTATGTCAAACGAAATTATCTCATAAACTAAATTATGTCAAACGAAATTATCTCATAAACTAAATTATGTCAAACGAAATTGTTTCATAAACTAAATTATGTCAAACGAAATTATGTCATAAACTAAATTATATCAAACCAAATTATGTCAAACGAAATTATTTCATAAACTAAATTATGTCATAAACTAAATTATATCAAACAAAATTATGTCAAACGAAATTGTTTCATAAACTAAATTATGTCAAACGAAATTATGTCATAAACTAAATTATATCAAACCAAATTATGTCAAACGAAATTATTTCATAAACTAAATTATGTCATAAACTAAATTATATCAAACCAAATTATGTCAAACGAAATTATTTCATAAACTAAATTATGTCATAAACTAAATTATATCAAACCAAATTATGTCAAACGAAATTATTTCATAAACTAAATTATGTCATAAACTAAATTATATCAAACAAAAGTATGTCAAACGAAATTGTTTCATAAACTAAATTATGTCAAACGAAATTATGTCATAAACTAAATTATATCAAACCAAATTATGTCAAACGAAATTATTTCATAAACTAAATTATGTCATAAACTAAATTATATCAAACAAAATTATGTCAAACGAAATTGTTTCATAAACTAAATTATGTCAAACGAAATTATGTCATAAACTAAATTATATCAAACAAAATTGTCATAAATGAAATTGTCGTAAACGAAATTATTCATAAAAAAAAATTATATCATTTTTTTATGTAACAGCAGGCAAACGAGACGGGTCACTTCTAGTGAAGTGCTTACCACTGCCCATGTACACCTGCAACGCCAGGAGGCTTTCAAGTGAGTTGCCGGCCTTTAAGAGAGAGGTACGCTCCTCTCTTGAAGGCTCTAAGTCTTAACGGGAATACCTGCGCTGGCAATTGGTTCAACAAGGGGTGGTGCGCGGGAGAACTGCCTTAAAAAAGTTGTGGAGCGCCAGACGTCAAGGTATATAAAATTATATTTTTCTACAACTAAGTACTTAAGATTCTAAAGGAACTTAAAATTAAAACAGATAAAAAATTAGTTAAATTACCGAGATTACTATTCCCCTCAGTAGCGCCATAGAACTCCAGAACTCGTTCAATATTGAATCTCCTCACGAACTCTTCCCAGATTTGAGGTCGGAGGCCGTTCCCTATCAGCACCTTCACACTATGGGCCGTGTCATGCACTGACGGTGGTACCGTCAAAAGGTACCTGCATATTTCGCCTATATATTGAGCAGCCTGAAAATTATAGAAACCTAATCAGTAATTGGAAATACAGCGAAGTATATGTTATTTATTTAATTTAACCTGTGTCAGGTAATTAAGTCACTCGGTTATACAACTACAACGTGAGTGTGTGTGTGTTTATGGGTGTGCGGGGTCTATGGGTGTGTGTGTGTTTATGGGTGTGCGGGGTCTATGGGTGTGTGTGTGTTTATGGGTGTGCGGGGTCTATGGGTGTGTGTGTGTTTATGGGTGTGCGGGGTCAATGGGTGTGTGTGTGTTTGTGGGTGTGCGGGGTCTATGGGTGTGAGTGTGTTTATGGGTGTGCGGGGTATATGGATGTGTGTGTGTTTATGGGTGTGCGGGGTCTATGGGTGTGTGTGTTTATGGATACGCGAGTGTCTATGGGTGTGAATGTGTGAGTGTGAGTATATGGGTGTGTATGTGTCTACGATTGTTTATGTGTGTGCGTTTGTGAGCATTTATGGGTGTGTGTCATCGCTAGCTTCAATAGGATAATAACGCTTCATCTCATTATGATAGAATGGTCCACCGTGGAGCGAATTGTCGCAATAACAGATCTCTTACAATTTGGTTTAATCTGTATTTTTATAGTTTAATTATCCCGATTCCCGCCATTATGGTCATGTTAAAATAACTTACAACATAAAAGGACTCATATTACAATTAAAACCTTATTTAAGTCGAAAAAGTGTTAGTTTTGTGTTAACTATGCAACCGTGGTTAAGGGTTAAATGATATAAATACCGTGCATTTATATTTGGCAACATCCTTCCAATAGTTACTAGCGGAGAATTTCTTCCTCAGTACCACGGTGCAACCTAGAATGATACACTGCCCGGCGCCGAGGACACCACCAGCGGTGTGATGTAGTGGTAGGGGGTCGTACACAACGTCAGATGAAGAGAGCCTCGCCGAGTTATGCACCCCTAGTGGTATTAGGAGGTATCTGGAAGTGACATTTAATCAAATAAATAAAATCCTAGGGATTTTATTGATATTTGTTATACTCTATGTAACGTCAGTTTATGTAACGACATACCCTCTAAAGCGTCTAAATCAAGGTTTTGGTTAGTTTAGCTTGTATTTGATACAATGGTTTTTCTTCTCCCCTTTTAACGACCACTCTTATGACGCCTTATAATGCAGTCCCTTCAGTGTCGTTATATAGAGTTTACACTGTATATAACAACCAAACTTTTTGAATTTATTTTAGTTTCATTTGTTTTTATTACACATTTGTTATTTAATGATAAAATATTCGATTTTGTTTTGATTATTGTAAGTTTACATTTAACATAAAGAAAACTATTAAGTTTATTATTTTACTTGGTAAAAATTCCATTGCATATCGACCTATATTAAAAACAATTGTTAAGAAAAATTAGTCACTTAGGTTTTAGATTTTCCGCGAAAACCTTCCTATATTCAAATACTTCGAATAAGTCTTCTATTTTCATCAGACTGAATAACACCTGTTTAGTTAAGAACAATAAATTATTGAAGCTCTACATAAAAAAATCAAGATTTTTTTGTACATTTAATTGAGTTACATTTAAAAAATTAAACTTTAAAGCCCTATTTAATGGACTACTAAAATTCCAACTAAATTCAGTCCAATACAAATATCAGATGGGCATTACACTGCCAATTCTCAAACCGCCATCCCATAGCATGAATGTGAAAGTGTCTATAAAGGAGTCTGAGGAGCGTCTGAGAGAACGCATCTCCACAAACCCGACTGGAAGCCGGGAGCCGACTGGAGACGAGTTTATATTCTCCCCCCAGTTCCATAGGACATACCGATTCTCTGGTAGAATGCAAACGCGACCCCAGTAGTCTCCATATGCGGAATCGTGGGTTATACCCGTGGAGTGTTTTAGTGGGTATGGCTCAGTCAGTTGAGACCCACTTATCCCCGTGACCTTTAGCTTTCGGGGAATGGCAAAGGCCTATTATGAAAAAGTTTGGCAACGAATTTTCTCCAGCTTGCTTCAAAAAGTGTACTGCGATCATAACCAAAAAAAATACCAACCAAGCCGAGTACCTTGCCTGCTTCTGCTGCAGCATATATATTTAAGATTTCAAAATGGTCCTATGTACCTTACTGAATAAAGATTTGACTTTCGACACGTATATGAATTTACCTTATATTCGTGATGATAGCTGCCTTCGGGAATCCAGTAGTGCCACTTGTGTATATATAAAGCAATGTGTCTCTGGGTTTGGCCGGCTCAGCATCTACATATGACTCAGGTGACATTTCACTCAGCTCAGATGACAGTGGAATTGTGTCGCGAAGTATTGGAGTAGACTCCTTGTCTGGCGCGTTGAATTGAAACAACGGTATGTCTGGCAATTCGTTCTGGATCGATTTTATCGCTGAAATAAAATAACCACGGCTTCAACTTTCTTCTTATATTTAGGACAATTAAATTATTACCAGAATATGACAATCCCACTGGGTGGGTGTGGGTTCTTGTGGCTTTTACTAACTTTCCAAAGGTATGTATGTATGTATATGTATTTTGAATTTTACTTCACCAAAGAAGACCGGTATGAGAAGATACCCTTAACAAGCTCAGCTAGTTACCTATTTTATACACTATAAACTCTATATAACGATACTGAAGGGACTGTGCATTTAGTGGTGTTATAAAGAATAATCGTTAAACAGAAAGACGAAAAATTATTGTATGAAATACAAGCTAAACCAACCAAAGCCAATTTCGACGCTTTAGACTTTCTCGTTAAATTGAGTAATGTGACATGGAGTTAACACTGTTTGTTGGTTAAGTGTATAAAGCTTACCATCAGCCATCTCATCACCGAAAATCACAGCTTTGCAACCAGCTATCCTCAAACAGTAGATCAGCTGGGATCCCCTCAAATTGGTGTTCACCAATGCAGTTGTTACTCTCAATTTGGCCAGACCAAGCCAGAGAAAGACGTATTCTGGTTGTGTTTCCATGAACAGGGCAATGACTTCACCACGCTTGAAACCTTGGCGTTTGAAGTACCGTGCTATTCGGTTACTCAGTTCGTCGCCCTTTAAATTTAAGAATATCAATATTAGCAACATCACTCATTAAGTATTCAGGAAGTACTTCTCGCCTTGGATGCAGAAATAACTTCAAAACTAAAGACGAGGATGTGATGGGGTCATCACAAACACTAGACGAGATGGGTCTGCCTGCATCTTACAACCGTACCGTAGAACATGCTTGGTGATTTAAAGCCGGACAGTTTCTTGCCAGTTCTTCTCGTCCGCTCTACGCCCTTAATTTGGGAACTTGCAGTAAATGTAATTGAGAATTACTTTTGTAATACCGGGAATCAACTTTGACGACTATTACGCCAATTGGATACTGAAAAAGTAGAATTTCATTATTCATACCTGTCTAAACGTCAACGACCTGTTATCCATGACAAAGGCTGGTTTGTCTGGATCCACGCTGGCCACTTCCTCCCACCTGGTAACAACAGTTGTACCATTTTTCTCCCACAGCCATATGCGGAACATAGTTGCAAGGAGAACTCGGAGACCTCTGGAAATGTGACCTCTTTGCTTAAATATATATTTTGAAGGATCTATTAATAAGATTGCTGATGGAAACTTGAAGAACTCTCTCTGGTGAACAAAGCAGTCGGCGTAGTCGAGAATGAGTTTATTTAAGCGTATAAAAATAACTCATAGTTATTAACCAAGAGAAACTGCCTAAATTAAATTTTATTTTGTTATCTAATATATAAAATTCTCGTGTCACAGTTTTGGTCCCTTACTCCTCCGAAACGGGTTGACCGATTTCTGAGCATATTGAGTAGATCTGAGAATCGGCCAACATCTATTTTTAGAGACATTTTTTTGGCAAAACGACGTTTGTCGGGATCAGCTAGTGATATTATAAAAAGCTAAGTACTTTTCCTCTGTACAATTTTATGGTATGCCAATATGGGAGACATTTTTGGTTGGTTGGCACAAAGACAATGGATTAATAGCATGTTTGGGTACACAGAATACATATTACATATGTTTAAATAAATATATATTTAACAGACGACTAATAAATATATTTATCAATAAATCCTTAATCCTCTGTTCAGTAGGCTGGGTTAATGAATTAGGTTAATAAAAATTGTTTTCCCCCTACGATATATCTTTTTTTCTGTATTATATACTGTAACATTAAGTGGTTAGTTAACGAGAATATAATACCCGCATGGACATTACCAAATATGACGTCTTTGTTAAATTAACTATTAATATCATCAAGTCCTATCATTGCGTGTACGGATAAAATTTCAGACTAAGAGAGTATCAGATACCTAACCACAATTGTTATTCATAGGCTTAAAACAGCTAAGGTTAAACTCATATCCTGGATTTTATCAGTTCTTTTGTTGTTTAAATTATCTGGACACTGGACATTCTTTGCATGCATTCATGCATCCCATGATTCCAAAAGAAAATGAAGACCCCACTGAGTTTCTTGTTTCTTCTTAGCTGACTGCGTGAACCCGTATATACTTAGTTTAAGCTCTAAAGTGGTTGTGAACAATACTAATTGAATAAAATATTTTTTGCATTTTGGCGCTGGAATAGGATCATCCAAGTTCTCCTGTCCCACTCCTTACACCATCCTTCATTAACCCATTTATCTTCTCTCTTCTGTTTTTATTTGCTTATTTAAATTGTTTTCACGCATCACACACTTAGACATCGTGCAGGGGCTTGCGACTTGGGGGCTGCTGAAAATCAGTGGTGTGGCATTTTTCCACACAAATCCTGAGCATGAAATTATGTTAATTTATCTTTAAAAAAAATGCTATATTTTCACTTTTATAATATATTTATTGATTGTTGTATTTTCCGTGTATGTGTTTCATTCTTCTTTCTTCTTCAATTTTATATAAAATGCGTTCTGTATCACCCCATTAACTTCACTTAGATAAATCAAAGTAAATTGATGGGTACAAGATTAGTATTCAACCATCGTAACACCCGTGAGGCTATTACGATGGTCAAATAAGAATTATAGTGACCTTGTCCTAGGACATTAAATGTTTTCGGATTCCTAATTTATTAAGCACACGAAAAGAATACAAATTATATTCATAATCAGGCTTAAAATCTAACGTTTAAATGATTTCTGATATTTAAGTAGTTAAATGGAAAATGCCTGAGAATCAATGTCTCTTTGGAAATTGAAAATTTTTTTTTTGATCTAGATATTTCGCATCGACGCGTAGGTACTATCACCGAGTTTCAACTAAAAGAAAAGTTCGAAGTACCAAAGTCTTTACACCAACTTTGATTTTGTTTGCCTTGAAGATTTGTGGACCTTGCGGTGCACAGGTGCTTATTAAGGAATTAAGTATGCGACTGGTAGTCAGTACCGGTGATCCAAAAGCTTGTGCTTTTCTCTCTCAGAGAGAAATCTCTCTCGCAACGAGTTGATGCCGCCACCATTATGGGTACTCAGACAAAGGAACAGACGTTTTAAAGTTTGTTTTAGTTTTTATTATTAGGTAATAATGCATAATATTAATACCGCAGTTTCTACTAAAAAATTTTTTCTTAAATTAAAGTTCATATCGTAATCTGTTTCTATAATACTAAATGTTTAATTTGTTCTGTGTGATTTTCTTGTGTTCTGATAATAAACATACAATTGAACCTCAGACTTCGAGTCACGTCTGAGTGAACAAAGTCTATCTACTCACTTAACCTTGTCTATTGAGTCTCAAAGGGAAACTTCGAGGCATTACAAAACTAATTAAAATGCACACAATGTAACTGATTTAGTTATTTGAATTGGTCATGTAACATAATTTTATATGAAATGTTTATTTAAAAAAGCAGCCAGTTTCTTGCCTGTTCTTCTCGGTAGAGAACTTAACCTTTCAAACCGGTGGTAATGTAAACATTTTTTTCTAAAGCGTCTTTATAAAATACCTACACGAATATATTTGAGTTTATAATTAGATAGCGTCTTTAATTTTTTCTTTGAAAAATGTTTCTAATAAATTCTTATAAGAAAATCATGCTTTTTGTGGGTTTTACAAAGAATACATGTTGTTTAGCCTTTTAAAAATAACCTCTGGCTTCCTTTAAATTGTCGAAGAGAGTTTCTGTCTTCTTAAATTATTACAGTTAAGTCCGCTTATAATCTTATCTCCTTTAGTGTGCTTCTCCTCTGGTATATTCTGTTACGTCACATAGTCCCCTAACAAGCCAAGGTTGTAAAAATTCCATTGCCGGACGTTATTCATTATACCAGGATCGCAGCAAGCAATAGGTGTTGGCTCTATTGAATGATTGCTCTATTATGGACCTTTGATCGGACAACTTTAGTCCGAACATTGAATATTTTTAATGAAAGGCAATACTGACAATGAATTATTGAATTTCTTGTTGGGTTGTAATAATGGTGTCCTGTGTTAAAATTTTTGACTATCATTCAGAGCTTAGTATGAATATGCTAAGTAGAACATTGAATTAAGGACCCAATTAGGTATTTATTAGAAACAGAATTTTTTTTTTTTTTGGGAAGTGTGTGGGGTCGCCACCCTTTGTACCTCAGCCGCCATCTTGGAAAAAGGGGTGATTACACTTTTTACGCAATATCAAAGCAGCAGTTTTGCCTATAAATATTTTTTACTTTTTGCCCTAAATAAAAAATTAAAGAAGTTATAAGATAAAAAGTAAGATTTTTTCTATACATTTTTTATAGAAAAATACTTCAGACTAATCTTGTAGATTCAACATTCTGGAATAAAGAAAGTTAATGGAAGTAAAATGAATTTGAAGATGCATTTCCAACTATGACTTCAATTTAAACTCCTGTCATTACTCAAACTTTTTCTTCACATATGACGTTGATATAGTGATATATTTTTTTTGTAAAATGTATAAAAAAATTGGTAAAGTATACAATGTATAGAAAAAAAATCTTATTTTTTAGCTTATATCTAACTAACTATTTTCCGTTTTATTACAAAAAGTATTTTTTTATAAGCGGAAGGACAAAAAACAAAAAAAAAAACATTTGACTGCACAAACGGGACTTTGGACTGCAAGGTACCAGGGCACAATGAGCCGTTAAGATACGTGACACTTTTGAACTTTGTATCGCGTAAAGCAAGATAGCGCTTTCTGATGTTACTATGCCAAGAATATGTTAAGTAAATTTAAAAAAAAACGTATAAAAAATATATAAATATTCGGCAATTTGATATTAAATTAAAATATTAAAGCCCGCATATTTTATTTTTTAATTTAAAACCGCCTGTACGTTATATCGGAGAGAATTATCGGGAATGAAGCCGATCGGATAGTCGTGTCACAGTGTTAGTTGACGTACTCGAAATGGCTTGACCGATTTTCATGAAATTTTGATTGTCTGAGAAACGGTCTTAAAATATATTTAAAACTCCCAAATGTTAAGTTTAACCTTTTTTTTGATTTTAAGTGGAATTAAAAAAATATAACATCAGGTATCAGTTCTTTAACCATTTTCTTCTACTGGATAACTCATTATCACATATGCTTAAATTAAGTTAATTTTTTCCCCAATAACCAGGTCATATAATAATTTATATGTGACCTACTAATGTATTATTTTCATATGTTATCTGAAAACCGTATTAAATAATCTCTGTTGATATTTACGAGTTGAAGGTCGTACGAAATAATTGCTGTGAACGATAATATTTATCGCAGGATAAACAAATGTCAACAAACAAGGTAAGTAAGCGTTTTCAAGCATTTTATGCAAGAGTGTTATTCTTGAGAAGCGACATCAACCAAACTAGATGTGAAATATATCTCATACATTTATGAAACAACGATGATCAGTCAGAACCAATTAATGTCATTTGGCTTAAGGTGAATATCACATTATTTTATTGTGTTTTAATGTATCCCGTTTACCGTTAATTGACGTGCTTTGTCTATAGCTTATTTAATCTACTGAACACCAACATATAATTAGATTAGAGTATTTTATGGTGTTATAGGGATTGGTCGGTAAATTGAGAAGAAAAGTCATTGTGTAAAATGCAAGCTAAACCAATCACAGCTAATCAGATTTCGACACTTTAGAAAGTTTGTCGTTAAATCGAGTGGCGTTACATTGAGTTCACACTGTATTTATTTTAGAACGATATTGCGGAAACTACAAATTCATATAGTGTAGAATATAAATCCCGTAACATAACACCAATGTGGTTTAAACATCTAGAATGCTATGAAACAATGAAATTTGAGTTAATTCCGCGTCAGTGATGGGGTCATATTACTAAGAGAAGTGGTGGAGGCCAGAGATTCAGTTAACTAACAATTATTAAAACCCCACTAGCTCTAACCAATAAAAATAAGAAATTTGGCAGAGTAAGACAAGATGAAGGTGTATTTTTAAAATATACATATATGAATATATAGTTAATTAATTAGGGCAACTCTGGATAAAATCGCTTTGACATGTTTGAGATAATGATTAAAGAAAAATACTCACAGCATATCCCGAAAGAATGTCTTCTTGCAGATGTAAATCCATTGATATCTATCTCCACTTAACAAAAACACAGTCAGAATAACCACTAAACTCAGTAGTGCGGTATAGTGTCGAACGATAAAACATAATAAGCAACAGATAAAAGCCGTCAGAGTCAGAATAAGACCCTTGCGCCTCTCAGCTTCTTCGAAGCGAACTTCTGGTTTTTCTGTCATCCTGGTAGTTTATGTAGCGATGCACATAGTTTGAGATTACTGAAAATTTGTAAAAAATAAATCGTGAGATGCGCTAATTAATACACAAACAATACTTTTTTTTCATCAATTTGTTCTAATGTTGTTTAAATTCAAAATATCAGTTGCAATAACACCGTAGAATTTTTAATTTAAATAAATAATTAGTTCATCTTTAACCGTTAAACTAACCTCGTAAAATGATTTATTTTATTCTAGTGATATTTTAAATAATACGAATTCATTATTATATTTGTTAATAATAGGAACAAACTATATCATAAGACTCATTTAATAACTTGTTAATAATACAAATATGTATTATAAACTAGAAACCGGTATGTAGATTGACAGATTTATCAATCAATTATATTACAATTAAATTGATTAAAATGTATTAAAATTGCCCTAAACACAATTTAATTAATAAAATAATAAAAACTTACGGCAAATACGACGTCCGCTGAACACAAGATAAGGTCAACCGTACACCTACACTGATTGTGAGTAACTGCGAGGGGAGGAATGACCCATAGTGCAATGATAGTGACGTACCGTGATAATAGCAGATATTAAGCTGTAACGCTTCAACAAAAATGTGCATACAAGATAAAAAAATTTACAACTCTTTGGAAGCAGTGGCATTCACTTCGTATAAATAAAGAAACAGATTATCTATCAGTTGAAAAATAAAATTTCATGACCTTGCTGAATAGAAATTTTCATTAAAAAACCCTTTGGTTTCTTTCAAGACATCGGGCCTCATACACTGTTACAGATTTTGTTTAAAAGATATACTTATTAATAACGACAATTCATATCAGATACAATGAGCACATCACTATCCCTCCTTTATCAGACCACTTCATTCATACCGGTTGTCATCTAAAACTGAATTGTCTTAAAAAGTATCTTATACCACAGACATAAGGTATGTTTTACTTTAACATTATTTTAAATTAAGATCAACAGTTAAATGTTACCTAACAATAACATACAAAATTTATACGATTAAGTAACTGAGAGTATTATTCGTTATAATAGTGTCACAGTTTTGTTTAGAAAAGGCCCATCTGTGGGCAACTTAGGGAGGCTTGAGCCCGTGGACAATAAATAAGGTGCATGGCTAAAAAATCTGAATAATGATAATCATTACCGTATTAAAACGCGTGTTATATCTAAAATTATTATAATATATTAATTTGCGATAATTATCTAACATTTTAATTATTTAATTTTAAATTTTAAAAATTTTAAAAAATTTTTAAAATTTCAATAATTCATACATTGTTGCCTTTCGCTTTTTTAACAAATAATGTTTGGATGACATCAACTGGCAACCCTTTTGTTTCAGGCAAGAATAAAAAGCAATATAGGGCTGTCAAAAATGCAACAGTTCCGAATATGTAGAATATTGGCCCAATCCCCAGGACTGCGACAAGTGGGTTGAACATGAACAGTATTATAAAGTTGCATATCCATGCCCATTCTATTGCAATCATTGTTACTATGCCTTTAATCTGAAATTGAATTAGGTCACTTGTTCAATTCAATTTTATTATGCCATCTGTGACAGTGACATATATAAAAAAATATACTTTAATTATACGCAGAAATGTATTATATAATTATTTATATGTGTTTATTTGTCTGTCAGACAGAGACATCTTTTAGTTATTAAACAAACTCGAGCGAATTTTAAATTTGTACCAGGATCCAATAAACTTACCTCTGGAAGAAACACCTCAGCAATGAGTACCAGGGGAACAGTGCCAGCGCCAAGCGAGTAGGCGATACAGAACGCGTACAGTAATATTGCCGAGACCCAATATGGTCCCCAATGGAATTGTATCTGTGTCCCCAGCATTACACAACAGACTCCAGCAACCAAAGACGAATTTGTCATGAGAAACTGCAATTGTAATAAAATATACCTTAAAAGCAACGCCCTCAATTTAAATCTATATAGAATAAGACCAAAGTACTAGGTTAGCATAAAATAAAAGGACTAAAATCTTTCTCCATATAAACCCCAAATAAGACAACCATACCCAAGTACTAACTAGGTCAACATAAAATAAAAGGACTAAAATCTTTCTCCATATAAACCTCAAAGAAGACAACCATACCAAAGTACTAACTAGGTCAGCATAAAATAAAAGGACTAAAATCTTTCTCCATATAAACCCCAAATAAGACAACCATACATACCCAAGTACTAACTAGGTCAGCATAAAATAAAAGGACTAAAATCTTTCTCCATCTCCATCAGACAACCATATCAAAGTACTAGGTCAGCATAAGCGTTGAGGATCTCACCCGTCTCCCAGCCTTCTCCATAAGGAAGCCAGCCAAACACCCAGATACAATAACAACCATTGCAAATATCACACTTGTTATTGTTGTGGACACGTCCGGTATCGCCTCACTGAATAATGGCTGTGCGTAGACTTGCACCACGATTAAACCTTGGAAAATTGATGCCGTGTAGAGGATGAGACATAACAAAAGAGCGCGTCTTGTTGAACGGGATTTTTCTGAAAATATTAATGATGTAATTTGTGGTAAAACAAAAAAAAATAAGGCATACAATTAACGAATATTTAGAGGACAAAGATCCCTTTAATGTGTCGGCAATTGGCTCAGCATCGGGACGGTTCAATTCTTGAGTAGCCTCACAATGCTTTAATTCAATTGTCAGTAACACAATTTTGTATTAATTGTTTATTTTAAAAGAGCAGCTATCGAGTTTCTTGCCAGATTCTTCTCGGTAGATAACTTCTGAACCGGTGGTAATGTAAAAATTGATTCAAATGTGTCTTTATAAAGACCTACCTAAAGATAATTTGAGTTTAATCATATAAATATTACTTATCTTTTGAATCTTTAGTCAATTAATAGATATCTATTTTTAAAACAATGTTCAATATTGTATATTATTCATATATTAGGTAAACGAAACTCACTTATAAACTGCCAGAAAGATAATTTCTCCTTCGACGATTCTTTTAAATTTTCTTCCTCCGGTGTTGTGTCTGAAAATTTATTGTCATTTTTTTCTAAAACAACAGACTTACACGACTACACACACTAAATAATAATAAAGCCAAGGAGTTGTTAATTTTTTTTAAAACATTTTTTTTTATTCTAGCACAAGAAACATTAGAAACGAAACAGTAATTTATTAAACATGCTACTTATAAATTAAAGAGGTATAGACAAGTAGTCACGAAATTAAAAAAAAATGTGTGTTAGTATATACAAAATTCAATCATATACATACATACTAAAAAGAAAATTATGTATGAAAATAAGGAAATAAGTCCGTTCAATAAAAAACTAAAACAATTTAACGGATTAGGTACAATGTTTGGTAATGGACGTCGAATGATTATTAGATAATAAAGTTAAGCTATCTCATCTCGTTAAGACGAGTAAATAAGAATATGAGCATAGCATAGCATATTAATAAATATGCTATGCAAACACTTAAAACTTTATATAATTGGGACTTTTTGTATGAAAACCTTTTGTTTCCATATTTCGAACATCGGTACAATATATAGATAGCTATATAAATATTCTCGTGTCACAATGTTTGCTCCCATACTCCTCTGTAACGGATTGACCGATTCTAGTGAAATTTTGTGGCCATATAGGACTGAGAATCGGCCAACATCTATTTTTAGAGACATTTTTTTGGCAAAACAACGTTTGTCGGGATCTGCTAGCCCATAATCTTTATTATATAAATAACAAATACGTATCAAACACGTAATAAAGTACAACAAACTTTTGAGAAACCATTCGCAGAAGTAAAAAATAACACGCAAATGTTAAAATGTAATTTTAATTTATTGTGAAGGAATGGTATGCTTTTCTACGAAAAGTAGAGAACTTGACCAAGTTAGCTTATTTTTTTTAAAGAGCGCCCAGCAGCTGCTGATTCTCGGTACATAGAACCTTAGGAACTGGTGGTATTGGAAAAAATTTCGAAAAGTGTCTTTACAAAGTCCTACTTGAATAAAGATATTTTATGTTTGAAGGCGTTATAAGATGACGTCTTGTATTGATTTCTTCAGATAGATGTCATTTTAGATTTAGATAGATTTTATATAATATGTATATCATCTAATTATAAACGCATATATTCACTTAAATAAATATATTATTATATGAATACTAGCTGATCTTACAAACATCGTTTTGCCAAAAAAAATGTCTTTAAAAATAGATGTCGGCCAATTCTCAGATCTACTCAATATGCTGAGAAAATTTCAGGAGAATCGGTCAACCCGTTTCGGAAGAGTAAGGGAACGAAAACTGTGACACGAGAATTTTATTAATCGCAACTTTGATAACGATTCAATAACAGAATCGTTAACAAAGCTAATAATAAGGAGTATATACCAGCATCCAGTTCAGGGTTCAGCGATCTTCGTATTGTGTCAATTTCTTGCATAACCACTGTTGAGTTATTCTTCTCTCCTCTATAGAATGCAACGGACTTGGCCGCCTCCTATAACATACCAACAATGTTAAAGCATTAAAAGAGAGAGAGAGTCAGTTCTTTTAAATTCTCATTACCTTTTCCAAGCCTTTTTTCATTAGATGCGTGGGCGATTCCTTTAAAAATCCAAGCAAGCAAATCCCAAAGACCGTCAGGGTTAAGCAGGAGTAATTCATAATGTGGTACTCCAAGGAGCCTCCCAGTACGTATGACAACAGCATTCCTAGGCCGTAGAATATGAGGGCTGATGACGTCATCATACCACGTATGGTCTCATCACAAAATTCGCATATAAACACCGGTACTATGAGGAATATGCAACCACTGAGCCCAGATATGAACATGGCAGCCAACACACCCTCCACATGGTAACATGTGGAAATTATTGACCATGCGATCTGAAAATACGGTTTTTATATGTATAGAGAAACTACCTGCATTTTCATTATTGTAAGTTATGACGGTAGGTACTTATTTTGTTAAAATTTAATACCTCTTCCTATTATATGTATAGTGTTGTTCTACTGTAAATAAATGGATAAAATCGTATCATCATTTGCCGGAAGAGCCCAATTCAGTTAAAGTATCGAATTGAACACACCAGTGCTTAACTTCCTATATGTAATCAAAAATAGACTGGTCCATAGATGTCGGGGAATAATACTTACAGCTTGCGGTAACCCGAAAAGTATGCAAGAATATTTTCTACCCAAAACGTCTAGAAGAAACCCAGAACATGGCGTACTGAATAAAGCGGCTATAGAAGGTAGACTCCCGAACAAAGCCAACTCCGTCTCAGTCATTGGACGGTTCAGGGTTGTGTTGGGTGAGGCGAAGAGGCCCAACGTTGATGACGGCCAGGAGTTCAGAATACCAAGGTTGGTGCAAAGACAGCATACTACAAGTTAACATAAATTGTATCCGGTTTTTGGATTCAGTCAAAAAATTATAAATCCACATAGAGCCTTGCTTTTGTTTTTTATATAGTTTTAAGTAACTTAAAATCATACCTATAGCTGTAAAGCCTGCTTGACGAAAGAACGACATCTCTCACGACCGAAATACGAATGAATATTCAAACCATAAGGCTTGTAAAGATAAGTGATTTAGAAAGATTGTATTATATTGCTCGCTTTATAACACCCTAACCTAACGTACTGTTAGCACAGTGTAAGTATTGGTATTACGGGTTAGTTCATACAAAATAAAATTACATAAAGAATGACGAAATTCACGTATACGGCCGCGTAAATGCGAGCTATTGTCAGAAATATCACTTCAACTGACTTTAGTAAATATGCGACTCGACAACGTGGAAATTCGCCCAGGGATGTTTCCAATACGACATTTTGATCCATGAAAATACCTAACGGTATTCTGTACTTGTTTTATTAACGTTCCAATAAAAAATTACTAGATTTCTAAATGCGGAATATATTAATAGTTATTTACTTTGTATGTCTGTTCATTAAATACTATCAAAATGTGTTCGAAATTATTAAAGCACTTAATTTATGTAACAATTGGGGAAGACAAACATTTTCCTAATTATAATTTTAAAAATACATATTTCACAAAAAAAATAGTCAAGCCGTGTATTGACAACCTCTTCTTCAATGTCTTATCATTTTAATGTCCTTGGTCATATAAATTCACGTAAAGCCTAAATTAATGTACAATTTTCGGGTAAGAACCCAAATGGAATAAGTATCAAATTACCGATGAAAGTAACTTCTTAATCATATGCTACGTCTTTTTTTTTTATATAACACCATTTTTAAGTTCAATCACAACAAACTCAAAATATCTTTATTCAAGTAGGTCTTTATAAAGACATAACACAATAAAAAGTATAAAGTATATAATGTATACCCGCCAGGTATTACATAAAATTAAACTATTATAACAATAACAAACAATTGAGCAAGTAATAAAAACCACATTTAAAACAAGGTAATACATGTCATATCCCGATGCCCTTACAAAATCTTACAAAAGGAATTACTTTTCTGTATCTGTAGAATTTTTTCAAACACATCTTGTTGACTAATGCTCAAGCGCAAGCTAAAGCTAAACAAAAACGATATATTCTTAACTATAACTATATCAAATATTATTTTAAATTGTGTAGGTTAAAAAACCTACTAACCTTTAGTCGTTGTAGCAGGTGCAATTGGCCGTAGTTTATAGTTTTAAATAGCATAGGTAACGGAATGAACTTTTAAGCTGGTCTTTAACCTAACCTCAATGTTGTCCGTTTAGTTATGTACCTCAAACGTATGTAAATATTTTTCTCAATTTCTTCGTCAGTAACAGTAAATATAAACTTTTCCTTGCATTTTTAAATATTTCATTCATTCGAACAAACTGTAAACAAAAATATGTTTAATATTATTGCTTATTTGAAATCTGCCGCCATTTGTTTGTCATCATTCATCAAGCTGCGACTGTGCCGCACTTTAAATAGTGGTGTACCATTATACCCACAATCGAAAGGTACCATATAATATCATGTATCGATTATCGCTTTCCACAAAAACTGCTTTACGAACAGTTCTGTTATGTTTTATCTACAAATAAATATATAATATAAACATAGGAAAATAATTATGTTCCTATATTTTATATCATTATTTCTTCAGAGATCTGATAAAGGATGTCTGTTCTTATTACTTTGTACATAAGTTTATTATTCTTACAAGTTTTTGACGTCATCTGCATAGTACTTGAAATACAAATATCTCGACAACACAATGATCACATATTTACACTACTTTGTAGGATACTCTCTTGTAATTTAAAACATAAATCTATTGTCATTCGATAAAAGTATCGAAATAATCATCGCTTGTGTTACAATGCGATATGGTACATCTCTAATCGAAAATTTTATTACTTGTCAAATTATGTGTGGATGATTGCAATAGAATTTGTAGAGAACACTAAAGTATCACTGAAATTCGCTTAAATATTATTTAGTCATGTTTTTTCTTACAATAAATTAAAGTGAAAGTGTTTATTACATGTTATGATTGTAGTGTCTATGAAATAATCGTCCAATAAGCTATATTTAGCTATAATTATTGCCGGAAAGTGGAAACGTCTTTAGATCGATACAGCAAATCTTAGGAAGAATCCTTCCTTGCATAAAATATTCGTCATTAAAGATATGAGATAACCGTAAGTAATTTTATTTCAACAAAGGAATTGACCTTATATAATTTTTTCGCGATATTATTAAATCCACGAATATCATCGCTTCTTATTAAATGGTATAGTTAATTTAACGTATACCTTTCTAAGCTAAGACTTTGTGGTAAAAATATTGTCATGTAACATAGCCATTCTATACTTATTTTTGTCTTACTTCCTTTTTTACTCAATTATTTAAATTATGAGCATTGTGATTTTGTAGTTTCTGTAGCCCCATAGTGTAACATTTTAAATTATTGTGTATATATACTATTACTCCTATCTTCCTTCTTAATTCTGTTCCAGTTCTTATTTACTATTAACTTGAACTTCTGCTCAATGTAGCAATTTATAAAATATTGTTTATAGTCATCCTAGTGCATGGAATATCTACATACAATGTTATGATTAATTCTGATCATTACCTAATTAATTTTTAATTGCCTTAGTGTGTAACAAACAATGTATTTATATGCAGATTTATTATTTAAGAAGTTATTTTAATTGTTTTGTGTGATTACATATTTTAGTTAAAGTAAAACTATTTTAATTTCATGTTAAATTTTTTTTCATTTAATATTCCCATTTTACACACAGTAAATAAAGGTCATTAGGTTAACCCCTTATATAATTTTTTATATCAAATTTACTGTATTTTCATAAGAAAGTGCCTATTTCAGTGAAAAAATGTCATTAGAAAGAGACAATATGGGCATGATGCCCATTCCAACAACAGGATCTGTGGACCCCCGATCACTATTATTACAAGAGATGAGGGAACAGAACTTTGACATGATTAGATTTGCTTCATATCGGACAGCTTGCAAACTTAGATATGTCCAGAAGAAATGCAATTGTAAGTTATTATTGTAACATTTATGTGCTATTGGCATATTAAACATATGGCATATATATATAAGCTATATATGGTTATAAAACTTTGTCATGACTTGATGTTTATAAAGTACATGTGATCATAGCATACTGCCTGCTGGATTTTAATCCCCATTATGGTTATATGATAAACATATTTGTTTTATGTTTATATGGCTTGGTGTTATAATTTGTATAAACACAAGCTATAAAACAACCTTTTGGCTAACCCTGTGTTAATTGTGTTCCATATAAAAATTCTGTATTATACACAGTGTGTTTAACACTTTGTTCAATTTAAAAATTCAAAGTTAGTGTGACTCATGCATAATCGGTTTTTCTTGAGTCATACAAATTACCATATCTAGCTTAGTGTTTACTGAGGAAAACAATTAAGCCAAATTAAACATTCTTATATAGATAGGTTCAATTATGGCTATATGAATAAAATGGGTAAAATCTGAATTTCAGTACACGCAATCGATATTTGGAATGTTATTGAAGCGTTTAGGGAAAACGCACTAAACACCCTGGAGCCCAACGCTTGTGTCAATGTTACAAGATTAGAGACGCTTGTGTCGTCACTCTACCACAATTTGAATAAAAGATTACCGCCAGCTAATCAAGTGTCTGTAGAAGCGTGTTCTGCACTTCTATTGAATTGGTTGTTGTCAGCTTACAGTACTGGGTAAGTTAACAGAAAAATAAACAATCTTATATCATAAAACAGACTTGAATCTGTCATTTGGTCCCATATTACAACATTTTACAGAAAGAACCAAAAAAATCTTGTACTTTTTGTATTTTGTGTATTGTTAAGATGTTATAAGAGGGGGAGCATGTTCTCCAAACACAAGTATTTTTTTAAATAATTTAGACGTTTAACCATCTAAAATTTAACAAATTGATTTTTCAGTGAAAATGTTGGGAAAATACGGGTGTTTTCAATCAAGGTGGCGTTGGCTACAATGTGTGCTGGGAAACTCATGGATAAGTTACGCTGTGAGTAACAAATAATTATTAAGTTAAGTTTAGTAAGTTTAAGTATTTCATTTAATATTAAGTAATATCACACATATGAAATATTCATATTTTCTCACTCTAACACAACTAATTCCTGCCCTATGACCCAATGTGGGGTCTTAGGACACAATAAACAGTTAATTTGATAAATTAGTGTTGACCTCTAATGGTTTTAAACACTTTCAAGGTAGTGCATTCGATCTCAGCCAAACTATCACTTGTTTCTTTCTAGTAGAAACAAGTAGACTAAAGTTTTTAGTTCTAGACTATTATTTTTTTTTGATTATTATTTACCATTGCAAAATAATCAATGTTAGGAAAGTGACCATCTCATAGCATAGCAGACCACCAGAAGGCCTGTCTACAAATAAAATGTGCAAATGTACCAGGGCTCCATAAACAGACCAGAGCAAACTCTCCTTTCATGAGATACAATTCCCTTATTAATTACACTCACCATCCTTTCAGATATCTTCTCTCAACTGTCAGATGGCAACGGCCACCTGCTGATGAAGCGCTTGTCCGACTACCTGAGAGAAGTACTGGCTTTGCCAGCCGCTGTGTATGAGTCGCCATCCTTCAGTTATAATGATAGTCTGGCACTCTCTATATTTAACCAGGTGAATATTTTTCCATCCACTAGAGAAAGCGATGTTTTCCAGGCAACACTATTTTGGAACTTGTCACTATAAGTAGGCTTTTTATTATACGTATGTTTTATTTATTTACACTTTAACAGTAGAAGTAGATGATGGTTGATACATATAAGAGCAACGGGCGGCCTTATTGCTAATAAGCGATCTCGCCCAGGCAACCAACTTTCCTTTGTTGCCATGACAACCAAAGTGGTGTGAATCTTTTGATAGATGTTTTTTTTTTCTAAAATAACTATCTATGTATGTTCTAGGTACGAATTTTAATGATTTTTCTTTCAGAACAACAAAGTAACTGTGAACGATTTCCTTGATACACTAATGTCCGACCCCGGCCCGCCTTGTCTCGTCTGGCTTCCCCTCTTGCATCGATTGGCGAGCGTTGAAAATGGTATTTTTTTTTTAAATATAAATAAAAATAGGTAGTAACTTGTATATTAGCTCGACAATATTACATAGTACCTTCACTGGTCGCTGTCTACCGACACACATAACCTTGAAAATGAGGGTAGGTTTGTTGTAAAAGTAGATTTTTAATTAATTTAAAAGTATCCACAGAAGCTCGTCAGTGGTAATATGTAGTAGTAGTATTCGGTTGATGTGATTTTTTATTTATTTAGTGGTACACCCGCTGGCGTGCAGCGTATGCCGCCGCGGATCGCTAACGGGTTTCCGATACCGGTGTACGCGGTGTGCGGCATACACGCTGTGCCAGGACTGCTTTTGGCGAGGGCATGTCACACCCCCGCACACCAATGAACACGAAGTTAAGGAGTACGCTACTTATGTGAGTTTTTTATACGATTTTCATATGCGAATATTGAACTACCTTCAAATTGTAAAAAAAAAGTTCAATAGGAATTTGCGATTACATTTAGATTAAATTTATTAATGTTTCTGACTTAAGAAATTTTTAATATTCGACTGAAAGAGATTACTGAGAGCGATATGCTTACTCAGCTACCAATTTAAGTTATGCTTTGTTAATAAAAATCTTTACATACAAGTCTATAAATAAACACAGACAGGAAATGGTATCATTTCCTGTCCGTTACAGTATTTATTTTCCATTAAAAAAGCGTTTTTATTGGTGAGTAAATTAAATAATATTGAATAATTGCAATTTTAAGAAGTCACCCTCGAAGCAAATAGGCGCAACGCTCCGCAAGTCCTTCCGTTGCGTGCCCGAGAGGGCGCGGGCCCCTTTGCCCAGATACCCGGATCAACCCGAGCGGACCCTGAACCTCAGCCATATTGTGTATGTATCAACATTTGTAACTAGCTTTTGTCCGCGACTTTGTCCGCGTTTTTTAAATACTAAAGTTAATTGGGTAATTTTTATACAAACTTTCATCCCCTATTTCAAACACAAACTATGTCTATGTCCTTACATAAAGTTTAGTCTATCTCCATACTGAATTTCATCGAAATCGGTTCAGTAGAGTAAGCGTGAAACCGTAACACACTTACTTTGTATATTCCAGTCCGCCATCTCCGGTCCCGGCACACAACGGTTTCCCGGAATACGGTCCGGGTTACGTCAATACGGGTTCCCTGGACAGCAGATCATCGCGATCCACACACAGAAGTAGGTGTTAAATATTTTTAAATCTGATTCAAAACTGATTTTAACCGTCAGTCAGTTTTTGAAATGTCAACATATATATATATATATATATTTAATAAATCCTATATTTATTCTAACATATCGTTTGCTTAGTGGTAAATCAAAATAACTGAATTTTCTACTTAATCGAGTTGAAAAATGAATTTTGCAATGTAATTTTTAAGTAAAAGAGACAGTAAACAGACAATTGAATAAATAATGATATTTTTGAAGGTATAGCTGATCACTTGTCCCGCGGCGTGGACGACGAGCACCGGCTGATCGCCAGGTACGCGGCGCGCTTGGCCCACGAGAACAGGACTATGGTGGGTGGTTCTAGTATTGACATCCTCATTTGGAGTGAGGTGGAAAATTTAATAATAGAAATAATAATGTGATCCTATGTTTATTGAAGGGAAAAGAGTTGTGAGAGTTCTCTAAATGTATATCTATCTCTTAATGTGGGCTATAATTTTAACAACATTTATATCTCAAAATTATATAAAATTTGTGTTAGTAATAATTATAGCTTGATCGTACATTTTATTTTTCAGCCTCGCGCGGGCAGGTCGGCCTCTCTCACACCGGAATTGGTAAGATAAAAAAAAAGCACAAGTATAGTGGGTTGTCTGGAAGAGATCGCTTATTAGCGATAAGGCCGCCCGTTGCACTTATATGTACTAACATTTGTTAACGTCATTTGCTTCTAGTGCAATAAAGTGTAAAATTAATAAATAAGTATAATATTAATTTAATTTATAGTTTTTTTTTTTTTGCTTTTCTTCCCGTGGCTTTTAGTGTTTTTTCTGTGTCTGTTTTGTTTGCGTTAAATAAATAAATAACATTTGACAATCCTGTTGTGCAAAAGACCAAAATACTGTTCTTTCTATATTGTTTGAAATAATGAACAGATAATACACAGAATACGCTTTTATAATAATTTATTTATGTTTTAATATTTTATACACAAAACTGAAAGGTCAGCTTAATAAATGTTCGCACTAAATAATTGAAATAAAATATATTTTTTGTGTTTTTCAGGGTCGCTCGTCTTCCGAAGGTTCCGAGGTGGACGCGGCAAGGCAACAGCGGGAACTGATATCGCAGCTCGAAGCCAAAAATAGAGAGATTATGCGAGAGATAGCCAGGCTCAGGTACGTTATCAGTCGGTCCTGTTGGGCGTGGTCGAATGGTGATGGATAAAGCAATAAATAAAATAGAGAGTCATAGAGCTGAATGCATTCTGTTTTAAATTTCTGTGTGGAATACCAAGCAAAAGAGGAGGAGCTTTGGAGAGTTTGTTGTTAAATCGAGTGATGTTACATGGAGTTTATACTGTATTTACAAATGCCTTATTTTTTGCGAGCGCACGTGACCATCCAAACTTAATAAGACCTGACGAATTCTCTGTGATACCTTTAAACGAAAATTTTCTTTTATATTTCATAACCATGACTTACCTTGACCATGCAGACGTCAGCAGGAAGCGGAAACTTGCTCGAACCCCGGTTCAGCTCCGCCCTTAGTGTCCGAGCTGCGCGCCCTGCGGCAGAGGAAGGACGAGTTGGAAGGGCACCTCTCCTCTTTGCAGGAGTCGAGGAAGCATCTCATGCATCAGTTGGAGGGGCTCATGAGGATGCTGAAGGTGAGTGTCAAAGGTTCGGCAGCTCACTTGCCTCCTGATGTTGCTGGTGTCCATGGGTTACCACTTCACTCAAAGTTACCCGTCGGTAACATACTGATCAATAGAAAGTCCGATCTTTGATTCCCGATAAAAAAAATTGCGATCAACATATTTTTCTATGATCTGTAACATATCTAATTAGGAAAGGAGGGTTTTGGAAAGGCGTGGCATCGTCATTATCAAAAAAAAGCTGATGTTTGCCGGGATTTATAATTCACCATTCAAAGAGATGTCCGTTCTGTACGAAGGCCTGAGCGCGACTGTCGTTCGGTTTTTTTTTTTGGAATGGGATCTCACTTTTGACCTGGAAGCCAAAAACTCAGCCGTGAATTTGGTATGCCGTGACTAGAGCGTCTCCCGTGAGACTCGGACCTCGTTTTGGGCCCGTTGGGATGGGGGGGGGGGGTTATTAACTGGGGAAAGCAGCACACTTGTAGTAAGGGACACTAGCTCACTAGCACTCCTATCATGCTTTAGGGCTTCGTGGGCGTCATCTATTATGTCATTTACTGTAATGGAATCGTCCGTATCCAATAAAACATGTCGGGGAATTTCCTGTCTAGTTTCCTAAGGTTCAAAGTAGTGGTTTGACGCTTTCTTCAGCCATTTGGATATGGTGGGGAGTTCTGTGTCATGCGGGCACAATGCGGCCGTATTTCGACTGCTCGAGCACGTGTTAACACAGATTACGTATTGAAATAAAATTATGCTTTTAAGTAAAATTACTACGCGTGAACTTTTTTCTAGTTATTTTAATACTGTATGTGGTAATTGCGTAAATATATTTATTTATATATTCCATTTTGTGTATAATTTTCAGACACAACAATCATCACCGAGGTCAACGCCGAATTCGTCACCTCGTTCAACCAAGAGTCCACCTTTGCCTGGATCGCAGCCATCGGCGCCGTTGGAAAGGTCTAACGGGCAATTTTTAATTAATTTGAAACGTTAAAACAGACACAAATGTGTGCCTTATTGTTTTGCAGAGAGTCGAACCCACGCGGGACTGTGCGTAGTGCACCACAGACTCCATCTCTTGGCGAAAGGGAAAGAATTGATATGACGCATAGCTTAGGTGAGTTTATTAAAACCATAGACAACATTTGATACAAAGAAATACCACAGATATACGAAGTTTTAGATATGACAGACGATATCGTTTTTAACTTCCAAACTACTCTTATCATCTGTTCGTTTAAATCGATTTTACATTAAGAACAGCATTATCATAAAAGCTATAAGTAAGCTTTAAGTTTGTTTAAATTAAAATAAATAATTATATTATAAATGGTTGTATGCAATCTTGTCTAAAGCGCTTTCTGTCACTATTGTAAACGAAATAATCTTCAAAGAGAATCATTGATTTTCAGGTGGAATGGATAGTATGAGCAATGAGAACAGAAGCTATCACCAGAACCAAAGACCCACCACCAGTGAGTTTTAACCCAAAACATATTTAGCAAAGAAGTCACATTTATTAACACACATAAAAATAAACTAAAAAATACACTATACATAGAATATATACTTTTTGATACATATAAGGGAAGGAGGGTCTCCATAGGGTTTTTGCAAGAAAATTAAGTGCGGACATGTCATTATTATAAAACATGGTGGCATTGCCAACTTCACGATTACCACTCATCATTAAACCAACACTTCTCTGATATTTGCCAGGTTCTATTTTCACAATTAGCTGTCGTGCAGTGACAATGCAACCATCTTTTATAATAATGACATGTCCGCACCTAATTTTCTTTCACAGACTATGTATTGAAATATTAAGTATGACATTTCATAGAGTAATAAACTTGAAAGTATTAAACATATGTTTTTAAACTTGGGGACAATTAAATGATACCTAAACTTAATTATTCTAGTTATTTAAATACTAATTGTTGTAGTTTGCACCGATATTTACAATTTTACAATATCAAGTAGGTGTAAAGACACTTCAATCGTTTTTTTTATATTATTTTCAATACACATTATGAATTATATTACACGATTAATTCATCTATTTCTTGCCAGTTCTACACTTATGATTGGGAACTGACAGTTAATGTAATTGTAGAATCAACTTTTTTTTTAAATTTATGTACAAGGAATTTTTCAAGTTTATTTGATTCAAATTGGCTACACAATACTTTTACAGTCCCCTGTGAGGTATTGTTCGCACATTCCAAGGATTTTTATTTTCTAAATACTTAGTCTGGCCATAAATACTGTTACTATTCAAAAAAAGAAAATATTACGTTTGAATTTGGAATCTGTCATTTTTATATGATTGCTTGATGTGTTTTCTTATTTTCGCGCCATTATATTGTTAAATATTTTGTTATATTAAAATGGAGTGGGGTGATAAAGAGAACCGAATCGCTGTGATTGCCTTACATAAAGTAGGTATGGAGAAAAGTGCAATTTTTAAAACCCTCCACCCGCTTGGTATTAGTCAAATGTTTGTTTACCGGGCTATTGATAGGTACAATGATACCTCCTCTGTTTGTGACAGAAAAAGATCTGGCCGTCCACGTACCGTTCGTGTGAAAAAGGTGATTAAAGCAGTTAGGGAAAGAATTCGAAGAAATCCTGTCCGTAAGCAAAAGATTTTATCTCGGGAGATGAAGATAGCTCCTAGAACCATGTCGCGTATATTAAAAGATGACTTAGGACTTGCAGCCTATAAGAGACGTACTGGTCACTTCTTAACTGATAATTTAAAGAAGAATAGGGTGGTAAAATCCAAACAACTACTTAAGCGGTACGCAAAGGGAGGTCACAAAAAAATTTTGTTTACGGATGAGAAAATTTTTACAATTGAGCAGTATTTTAATAAACAAAATGACCGTATTTATGCTGGAAGCTCTAAAGAAGCTTCGCAATTAGTAAACAGAGTACAACGTGGGCATTATCCCACTTCAGTGATGGTTTGGTGGGGTGTTAGCTATGAAGGGGTGACTGAGCCATATTTTTGTGAAAAAGGTATTAAAACGTCGGCACAAGTTTATCAAAATACCATTCTTGAGACGGTAGTTAAGCCTTTAACTAACACCATGTTCAATAACAAAGAATGGTGCTTTCAACAAGACTCGGCACCGGGTCATAGAGCTCGATCCACCCAATCTTGGTTGAAAACTAACGTTCCGGACTTTATCAGCACTGAAAACTGGCCGTCGTCAAGTCCTGACCTAAATCCATTGGATTATGATTTATGGTCAGTTTTAGAGAGTAAGGCTTGCTCTAAACGCCATGATAATTTGGAGTCCCTAAAACGATCCATTCGGTTGGCAGTGAAGAATTTTCCTCTAGAAAGAGTTCGTGCTGCTATTGATAACTGGCCTCAACGTTTAAAAGACTGTATTGCAGCCAATGGAGACCACTTCGAATAAACATTGTATATTTTTAATAGTTATATATTGATGTATTAAACTAACTCACTATGAAAGGAATAAATGTTACGTATAAAAAAAAATCGTGCTTTTCTTTATAACAATATTTATGGCAAGACTAAGTATATTTAAAAATTCTTTTCCCACCCTTTAGGATCGTTTTTAGTTAGTTAGTTAGGTTAAGTTGGTAATTAACCCCCAATTGGATCGTTAAAATGTTCAATATATTCAAAATTTTCACTTAAATGCTCGTTCTTTACATAATATACTCCACTTGTTCATATGTATATGTATATATTTTAATTTTTTTTTTACTGTTCGTGTTTTTTTTTGTTGTTTTATTTTTTTCTGATCTTGGATTCTATTTTCGATTGTATGTTTTGACCTTGTTTCGGCTTTGTTTTTGATCTATTTTTGTTCTGTAAGCTTTTTGTGATAAGCTGTATGGGTTTAAGAAATAAAAAATAAATAAATATTACAGTGGGAATAGACAACAGAAGTCTCCGAAGCGACTTGTTGTACGCGGCCGACTCCGTTACGAACGCCATGTCGACTTTAGTGAGGGAACTCAATTCCGGTTAGTTTTTTTTTTTATAATTTAATGAATGTTTGCATGATTTTGACTGCATTTTTTGTTTGTTTGTATAGTTTTTTTCTAAAGGTTACCTAATGTACGTTGAATTAAGGTATATATTTTGTCGACAATTTTTTACTGTTGTATAAATAAAGATAAAGTAATATTTGTGAAAATTGGAAAAAAAATCTACCTACGGTGGTAATTTTTTTATTAATAATTAAATTAAATTCCATTTTCATTATAATGTTTAAAACTAGAAACGAAGAAAATCTATATTTTTTCACTCTATCGCGTCTTTTTTTTTTTTTTTGATAACCGAAAAGGAAATCCATTACGCATTACCCGCAACCTAAAGGTCACAGGGATGTGTGGGCCTCAACTCACTTACCAGGAAACCTCTGCTACTCAGAGGACCGGTGAGCCATACCCACTAAAACACTCCACGGGTGTGACCCACGATTCCGCATATGGAGACTACTGGGGTCGCGTTTGCATTCTACCATAGACTCCTCGGTTTAAGCTGCAGACCACCCTAAATAAAGGTCCTATGGAACTGCGAGGAAAAGATTAACTCGTCTCCAACGCTGCCTTCCAGTCTGGCTCTATCTAGTCTTAATAGAACCTTAGACAATAACCTTTTTATTCTATTCCTAACTATACCTGCCGGAAAAACCGGTATAAGTCACCATCATACGACATCTTTATTAGTAGTTATATTTTCCAGAGGGGTCTGATGCTGAAGAGAATATCAAAGGAAATATGGACACCAGAAAACAGAGAGGTAAGATCATGTTTTTTAATCATTGCCTGAATAGAGTTTCTTTTATTCATTTTAATTATGTTTTGGATTTGTTTAAAGACTCTCCATTGTTATATTAACTTTACGTTTATATAACACAAAGTTTAAAAATATTTTGTGGGTAGGTTTACAAAGAATTATTACTAATGCAGGTAGTTTTAAAAAAAAAAATATTTTCCACAGTGAGAGGTATCAAATTTTAGTTTCCTTCTAACCCTACGTAGCTTTCCAAAATAAGCCGATCTGTGAAGATACCCACAAAAAACCTGGTTTTATATTATATGTGGGATGCCTGGAAGGGATTGCTTATTAGCGATAAGGCCGCCCGTTTCTCTTACATGTACTAACATATATCTACCTCTACTGCTTTGTGCAATAAGGTGTAAATAAATATGTATGAGTTATGTTTGTTTGTGAAGCGAGGTACCCTCGAAATTAAAATTAAATCTCTATTGTCGACAGATTTTGAGGAAGACGAGGATAGTGACGAACCAATGCCAAGGCCGCAGTTGCCCAGGCATTATATACACGATAATAATGTGCAGGTAAGAAACACCTTTTTAAACACCTTTTCATTGTAAATATGTTTAAATGTTTTTAACTTTGATTTGAATACATTGGTTTTTTTGTTCTCACAGTAATCACATTAAGCCCAAGTAGTTTATACAGTCAGTTTGCACTTTTACTTTCAGAATTTGCCTAGTTTGATTTCCCAATCATGAGTTCTGCTAGCGAGGTTTGTTTTGCACTTTTTGGTTTTATTATTTTTTACACGCTTTTTTCCACTTTTATTGATTTTTAACCATTTACACTTTTTCATATTGACTATACTTTACCATACCCTTTTCATATTTACTTTGCTTTACCATACCCTTTTCATATTTACTTTGCTTTACCATACCCTTTTCATATTTACTTTGCTTTACCATACCCTTTTCATATTTACTTTGCTTTACCATACCCTTTTCATATTTACTTTGCTTTACCATACACTTTTCATATTCACTCTACTTTACCATACACTTTTCATATTTACTTTGCTTTACCATAAACTTTTCATATTTACTTTGCTTTACCATACACTTTTTATATTTACTTTGCTTTACCATACACTTTTCATATTTACTTTGCTTTACCATACCCTTTTCATATTTACTTTGCTTTACCATACACTTTTCATATTCACTCTACTTTACCATACACTTTTCATATTTACTTTGCTTTACCATACACTTTTCATATTTACTTTGCTTTACCATACACTTTTTATATTTACTTTGCTTTACCATACACTTTTTATATTCGCTCTACTTTACCATACACTTTTCATATTCACTCTACTTTACCATACACTTTTCATATTCACTCTACTTTACCATACACTTTTCATATTCACTCTACTTTACCATACACTTTTCATATTCACTCTACTTTACCATACACTTTTCATATTTACTCTACTTTACCATACACTTTTCATATTCACTCTACTTTACCATACACTTTTCATATTTACTTTGCTTTACCATACACTTTTTATATTTACTTTGCTTTACCATACACTTTTCATATTTACTTTGCTTTACCATACACTTTTCATATTTACTTTGCTTTACCATACACTTTTTATATTTACTTTGCTTTACCATACACTTTTTATATTCGCTCTACTTTACCATACACTTTTCATATTCACTCTACTTTACCATACACTTTTCATATTCACTCTACTTTACCATACACTTTTCATATTTACTCTACTTTACCATACACTTTTCATATTTACTTTGCTTTACCATACACTTTTCATATTTACTTTGCTTTACCATACACTTTTTATATTTACTTTGCTTTACCATACACTTTTTATATTCGCTCTACTTTTCATATTCACTCTACTTTACCATACACTTTTCATATTCACTCTACTTTACCATACACTTTTCATATTTACTCTACTTTACCATACACTTTTCATATTTACTTTGCTTTACCATACACTTTTCATATTTACTTTGCTTTACCATACACTTTTTATATTTACTTTGCTTTACCATACACTTTTTATATTCGCTCTACTTTACCATACACTTTTCATATTCACTCTACTTTACCATACACTTTTCATATTCACTCTACTTTACCATACACTTTTCATATTTACTTTGCTTTACCATACACTTTTCATATTCACTCTACTTTACCATACACTTTTCATATTCACTCTACTTTACCATACACTTTTCATATTTACTTTGCTTTACCATACACATTTAAGGCCGGCAACGCACTCATGAGCTCCCAGCCACATGAGTGTCCATGGGCGGCGACTTCACCTTTATGGTGGGCCTCCTGCTCGTTTGCCCCCTCTTCTATAAAAATAAAAAAAAAATACACTTATCATATTCACTCTACTTTACCATACACTTTTCATATTTACTTTGCTTTACCATACACTTTTTATATTTACTTTGCTTTACCATACACTTTTCATATTTACTTTGCTTTACCATACACTTTTCATATTTACTTTGCTTTACCATACACTTTTTATATTTACTTTGCTTTACCATACACTTTTCATATTTACTTTGCTTTACCATACACTTTTTATATTCGCTCTACTTTACCATACACTTTTCATATTCACTCTACTTTACCATACACTTTTCATATTTACTTTGCTTTACCATACACTTTTTATATTTACTTTGCTTTACCATACACTTTTCATATTTACTTTGCTTTACCATACACTTTTCATATTTACTTTGCTTTACCATACACTTTTCATATTCACTCTACTTTACCATACACTTTTCATATTTACTTTGCTTTACCATACACTTTTCATATTTACTTTGCTTTACCATACACTTTTTATATTTACTTTGCTTTACCATACACTTTTTATATTCGCTCTACTTTACCATACACTTTTCATATTCACTCTACTTTACCATACACTTTTCATATTCACTCTACTTTACCATACACTTTTCATATTCACTCTACTTTACCATACACTTTTCATATTCACTCTACTTTACCATACACTTTTCATATTTACTCTACTTTACCATACACTTTTCATATTCACTCTACTTTACCATACACTTTTCATATTTACTTTGCTTTACCATACACTTTTTATATTTACTTTGCTTTACCATACACTTTTCATATTTACTTTGCTTTACCATACACTTTTCATATTTACTTTGCTTTACCATACACTTTTTATATTTACTTTGCTTTACCATACACTTTTTATATTCGCTCTACTTTACCATACACTTTTCATATTCACTCTACTTTACCATACACTTTTCATATTCACTCTACTTTACCATACACTTTTCATATTCACTCTACTTTACCATACACTTTTCATATTCACTCTACTTTACCATACACTTTTCATATTCACTCTACTTTACCATACACTTTTCATATTTACTCTACTTTACCATACACTTTTCATATTCACTCTACTTTACCATACACTTTTCATATTTACTTTGCTTTACCATACACTTTTTATATTTACTTTGCTTTACCATACACTTTTCATATTTACTTTGCTTTACCATACACTTTTCATATTTACTTTGCTTTACCATACACTTTTTATATTTACTTTGCTTTACCATACACTTTTTATATTCGCTCTACTTTACCATACACTTTTCATATTCACTCTACTTTACCATACACTTTTCATATTCACTCTACTTTACCATACACTTTTCATATTTACTCTACTTTACCATACACTTTTCATATTTACTTTGCTTTACCATACACTTTTCATATTTACTTTGCTTTACCATACACTTTTTATATTTACTTTGCTTTACCATACACTTTTTATATTCGCTCTACTTTACCATACACTTTTCATATTCACTCTACTTTACCATACACTTTTCATATTCACTCTACTTTACCATACACTTTTCATATTTACTCTACTTTACCATACACTTTTCATATTTACTTTGCTTTACCATACACTTTTCATATTTACTTTGCTTTACCATACACTTTTTATATTTACTTTGCTTTACCATACACTTTTTATATTCGCTCTACTTTACCATACACTTTTCATATTCACTCTACTTTACCATACACTTTTCATATTCACTCTACTTTACCATACACTTTTCATATTTACTTTGCTTTACCATACACTTTTCATATTCACTCTACTTTACCATACACTTTTCATATTCACTCTACTTTACCATACACTTTTCATATTCACTCTACTTTACCATACACTTTTCATATTTACTTTGCTTTACCATACACTTTTCATATTTACTTTGCTTTACCATACACTTTTTATATTCGCTCTACTTTACCATACACTTTTCATATTCACTCTACTTTACCATACACTTTTCATATTTACTTTGCTTTACCATACACTTTTTATATTTACTTTGCTTTACCATACCCTTTTCATATTTACTTTGCTTTACCATACCCTTTTCATATTTACTTTGCTTTACCATACCCTTTTCATATTTACTTTGCTTTACCATACCCTTTTCATATTTACTTTTCTTTACCATACACTTTTCATATTCACTCTACTTTACCATACACTTTTCATATTTACTTTGCTTTACCATACACTTTTCATATTTACTTTGCTTTACCATACACTTTTTATATTTACTTTGCTTTACCATACACTTTTCATATTTACTTTGCTTTACCATACCCTTTTCATATTCACTCTACTTTACCATACACTTTTCATATTCACTCTACTTTACCATACACTTTTCATATTCACTCTACTTTACCATACACTTTTCATATTTACTTTGCTTTACCATACACTTTTCATATTCACTCTACTTTACCATACACTTTTCATATTTACTTTGCTTTACCATACACATTTAAGGCCGGCAACGCACTCATGAGCTCCCAGCCACATGAGTGTCCATGGGCGGCGACTTCACCTTTATGGTGGGCCTCCTGCTCGTTTGCCCCCTCTTCTATAAAAATAAAAAAAAAATACACTTATCATATTCACTCTACTTTACCATACACTTTTCATATTTACTTTGCTTTACCATACACTTTTTATATTTACTTTGCTTTACCATACACTTTTCATATTTACTTTGCTTTACCATACACTTTTCATATTTACTTTGCTTTACCATACACTTTTTATATTTACTTTGCTTTACCATACACTTTTCATATTTACTTTGCTTTACCATACACTTTTTATATTCGCTCTACTTTACCATACACTTTTCATATTTACTTTGCTTTACCATACACTTTTCATATTTACTTTGCTTTACCATACACTTTTTATATTTACTTTGCTTTACCATACACTTTTCATATTTACTTTGCTTTACCATACACTTTTCATATTTACTTTGCTTTACCATACACTTTTCATATTTACTTTGCTTTACCATACACTTTTCATATTCACTCTACTTTACCATACACTTTTCATATTTACTTTGCTTTACCATACACTTTTCATATTTACTTTGCTTTACCATACACTTTTTATATTTACTTTGCTTTACCATACACTTTTTATATTTACTTTGCTTTACCATACACTTTTCATATTTACTTTGCTTTACCATACACTTTTCATATTTACTTTGCTTTACCATACACTTTTTATATTTACTTTGCTTTACCATACACTTTTTATATTCGCTCTACTTTACCATACACTTTTCATATTCACTCTACTTTACCATACACTTTTCATATTCACTCTACTTTACCATACACTTTTCATATTCACTCTACTTTACCATACACTTTTCATATTCACTCTACTTTACCATACACTTTTCATATTTACTTTGCTTTACCATACACTTTTTATATTTACTTTGCTTTACCATACACTTTTCATATTTACTTTGCTTTACCATACACTTTTCATATTTACTTTGCTTTACCATACACTTTTTATATTTACTTTGCTTTACCATACACTTTTCATATTTACTTTGCTTTACCATACACTTTTTATATTCGCTCTACTTTACCATACACTTTTCATATTCACTCTACTTTACCATACACTTTTCATATTTACTTTGCTTTACCATACACTTTTTATATTTACTTTGCTTTACCATACACTTTTCATATTTACTTTGCTTTACCATACACTTTTCATATTTACTTTGCTTTACCATACACTTTTCATATTTACTTTGCTTTACCATACACTTTTCATATTCACTCTACTTTACCATACACTTTTCATATTTACTTTGCTTTACCATACACTTTTCATATTTACTTTGCTTTACCATACACTTTTCATATTTACTTTGCTTTACCATACACTTTTCATATTCACTCTACTTTACCATACACTTTTCATATTTACTTTGCTTTACCATACACTTTTCATATTTACTTTGCTTTACCATACACTTTTCATATTTACTTTGCTTTACCATACACTTTTTATATTTACTTTGCTTTACCATACACTTTTCATATTTACTTTGCTTTACCATACACTTTTCATATTTACTTTGCTTTACCATACACTTTTTATATTTACTTTGCTTTACCATACACTTTTTATATTCGCTCTACTTTACCATACACTTTTCATATTCACTCTACTTTACCATACACTTTTCATATTCACTCTACTTTACCATACACTTTTCATATTCACTCTACTTTACCATACACTTTTCATATTCACTCTACTTTACCATACACTTTTCATATTCACTCTACTTTACCATACACTTTTCATATTTACTCTACTTTACCATACACTTTTCATATTCACTCTACTTTACCATACACTTTTCATATTTACTTTGCTTTACCATACACTTTTTATATTTACTTTGCTTTACCATACACTTTTCATATTTACTTTGCTTTACCATACACTTTTCATATTTACTTTGCTTTACCATACACTTTTTATATTTACTTTGCTTTACCATACACTTTTTATATTCGCTCTACTTTACCATACACTTTTCATATTCACTCTACTTTACCATACACTTTTCATATTCACTCTACTTTACCATACACTTTTCATATTTACTCTACTTTACCATACACTTTTCATATTTACTTTGCTTTACCATACACTTTTCATATTTACTTTGCTTTACCATACACTTTTTATATTTACTTTGCTTTACCATACACTTTTTATATTCGCTCTACTTTACCATACACTTTTCATATTCACTCTACTTTACCATACACTTTTCATATTCACTCTACTTTACCATACACTTTTCATATTTACTCTACTTTACCATACACTTTTCATATTTACTTTGCTTTACCATACACTTTTCATATTTACTTTGCTTTACCATACACTTTTTATATTTACTTTGCTTTACCATACACTTTTTATATTCGCTCTACTTTACCATACACTTTTCATATTCACTCTACTTTACCATACACTTTTCATATTTACTTTGCTTTACCATACACTTTTTATATTTACTTTGCTTTACCATACACTTTTCATATTTACTTTGCTTTACCATACACTTTTCATATTTACTTTGCTTTACCATACACTTTTCATATTCACTCTACTTTACCATACACTTTTCATATTTACTTTGCTTTACCATACACTTTTCATATTTACTTTGCTTTACCATACACTTTTTATATTTACTTTGCTTTACCATACACTTTTTATATTCGCTCTACTTTACCATACACTTTTCATATTCACTCTACTTTACCATACACTTTTCATATTCACTCTACTTTACCATACACTTTTCATATTCACTCTACTTTACCATACACTTTTCATATTCACTCTACTTTACCATACACTTTTCATATTTACTCTACTTTACCATACACTTTTCATATTCACTCTACTTTACCATACACTTTTCATATTTACTTTGCTTTACCATACACTTTTTATATTTACTTTGCTTTACCATACACTTTTCATATTTACTTTGCTTTACCATACACTTTTCATATTTACTTTGCTTTACCATACACTTTTTATATTTACTTTGCTTTACCATACACTTTTTATATTCGCTCTACTTTACCATACACTTTTCATATTCACTCTACTTTACCATACACTTTTCATATTCACTCTACTTTACCATACACTTTTCATATTCACTCTACTTTACCATACACTTTTCATATTCACTCTACTTTACCATACACTTTTCATATTCACTCTACTTTACCATACACTTTTCATATTTACTCTACTTTACCATACACTTTTCATATTCACTCTACTTTACCATACACTTTTCATATTTACTTTGCTTTACCATACACTTTTTATATTTACTTTGCTTTACCATACACTTTTCATATTTACTTTGCTTTACCATACACTTTTCATATTTACTTTGCTTTACCATACACTTTTTATATTTACTTTGCTTTACCATACACTTTTTATATTCGCTCTACTTTACCATACACTTTTCATATTCACTCTACTTTACCATACACTTTTCATATTCACTCTACTTTACCATACACTTTTCATATTTACTCTACTTTACCATACACTTTTCATATTTACTTTGCTTTACCATACACTTTTCATATTTACTTTGCTTTACCATACACTTTTTATATTTACTTTGCTTTACCATACACTTTTTATATTCGCTCTACTTTACCATACACTTTTCATATTCACTCTACTTTACCATACACTTTTCATATTCACTCTACTTTACCATACACTTTTCATATTTACTTTGCTTTACCATACACTTTTCATATTCACTCTACTTTACCATACACTTTTCATATTCACTCTACTTTACCATACACTTTTCATATTCACTCTACTTTACCATACACTTTTCATATTTACTTTGCTTTACCATACACTTTTCATATTTACTTTGCTTTACCATACACTTTTTATATTCGCTCTACTTTACCATACACTTTTCATATTCACTCTACTTTACCATACACTTTTCATATTTACTTTGCTTTACCATACACTTTTTATATTTACTTTGCTTTACCATACCCTTTTCATATTTACTTTGCTTTACCATACCCTTTTCATATTTACTTTGCTTTACCATACCCTTTTCATATTTACTTTGCTTTACCATACCCTTTTCATATTTACTTTTCTTTACCATACACTTTTCATATTCACTCTACTTTACCATACACTTTTCATATTTACTTTGCTTTACCATACACTTTTCATATTTACTTTGCTTTACCATACACTTTTTATATTTACTTTGCTTTACCATACACTTTTCATATTTACTTTGCTTTACCATACCCTTTTCATATTCACTCTACTTTACCATACACTTTTCATATTCACTCTACTTTACCATACACTTTTCATATTCACTCTACTTTACCATACACTTTTCATATTTACTTTGCTTTACCATACACTTTTCATATTCACTCTACTTTACCATACACTTTTCATATTTACTTTGCTTTACCATACACATTTAAGGCCGGCAACGCACTCATGAGCTCCCAGCCACATGAGTGTCCATGGGCGGCGACTTCACCTTTATGGTGGGCCTCCTGCTCGTTTGCCCCCTCTTCTATAAAAATAAAAAAAAAATACACTTATCATATTCACTCTACTTTACCATACACTTTTCATATTTACTTTGCTTTACCATACACTTTTTATATTTACTTTGCTTTACCATACACTTTTCATATTTACTTTGCTTTACCATACACTTTTCATATTTACTTTGCTTTACCATACACTTTTTATATTTACTTTGCTTTACCATACACTTTTCATATTTACTTTGCTTTACCATACACTTTTTATATTCGCTCTACTTTACCATACACTTTTCATATTCACTCTACTTTACCATACACTTTTCATATTTACTTTGCTTTACCATACACTTTTTATATTTACTTTGCTTTACCATACACTTTTCATATTTACTTTGCTTTACCATACACTTTTCATATTTACTTTGCTTTACCATACACTTTTCATATTTACTTTGCTTTACCATACACTTTTCATATTCACTCTACTTTACCATACACTTTTCATATTTACTTTGCTTTACCATACACTTTTCATATTTACTTTGCTTTACCATACACTTTTTATATTTACTTTGCTTTACCATACACTTTTTATATTCGCTCTACTTTACCATACACTTTTCATATTCACTCTACTTTACCATACACTTTTCATATTCACTCTACTTTACCATACACTTTTCATATTCACTCTACTTTACCATACACTTTTCATATTCACTCTACTTTACCATACACTTTTCATATTTACTCTACTTTACCATACACTTTTCATATTCACTCTACTTTACCATACACTTTTCATATTTACTTTGCTTTACCATACACTTTTTATATTTACTTTGCTTTACCATACACTTTTCATATTTACTTTGCTTTACCATACACTTTTCATATTTACTTTGCTTTACCATACACTTTTTATATTTACTTTGCTTTACCATACACTTTTTATATTCGCTCTACTTTACCATACACTTTTCATATTCACTCTACTTTACCATACACTTTTCATATTCACTCTACTTTACCATACACTTTTCATATTCACTCTACTTTACCATACACTTTTCATATTCACTCTACTTTACCATACACTTTTCATATTCACTCTACTTTACCATACACTTTTCATATTTACTCTACTTTACCATACACTTTTTATATTTACTTTGCTTTACCATACACTTTTCATATTTACTTTGCTTTACCATACACTTTTCATATTTACTTTGCTTTACCATACACTTTTTATATTTACTTTGCTTTACCATACACTTTTTATATTCGCTCTACTTTACCATACACTTTTCATATTCACTCTACTTTACCATACACTTTTCATATTCACTCTACTTTACCATACACTTTTCATATTTACTCTACTTTACCATACACTTTTCATATTTACTTTGCTTTACCATACACTTTTCATATTTACTTTGCTTTACCATACACTTTTTATATTTACTTTGCTTTACCATACACTTTTTATATTCGCTCTACTTTACCATACACTTTTCATATTCACTCTACTTTACCATACACTTTTCATATTCACTCTACTTTACCATACACTTTTCATATTTACTCTACTTTACCATACACTTTTCATATTTACTTTGCTTTACCATACACTTTTCATATTTACTTTGCTTTACCATACACTTTTTATATTTACTTTGCTTTACCATACACTTTTTATATTCGCTCTACTTTACCATACACTTTTCATATTCACTCTACTTTACCATACACTTTTCATATTCACTCTACTTTACCATACACTTTTCATATTTACTTTGCTTTACCATACACTTTTCATATTCACTCTACTTTACCATACACTTTTCATATTCACTCTACTTTACCATACACTTTTTATATTCGCTCTACTTTACCATACACTTTTCATATTCACTCTACTTTACCATACACTTTTTATATTTACTCTACTTTACCATACACTTTTCATATTTACTCTACTTTACCATACACTTTTCATATTTACTTTGCTTTACCATACACTTTTCATATTTACTTTGCTTTACCATACACTTTTTATATTTACTTTGCTTTACCATACACTTTTTATATTCGCTCTACTTTACCATACACTTTTCATATTCACTCTACTTTACCATACACTTTTCATATTCACTCTACTTTACCATACACTTTTCATATTTACTTTGCTTTACCATACACTTTTCATATTTACTTTGCTTTACCATACACTTTTTATATTTACTTTGCTTTACCATACACTTTTTATATTCACTCTACTTTACCATACACTTTTCATATTCACTCTACTTTACCATACACTTTTCATATTTACTTTGCTTTACCATACACATTTAAGGCCGGCAACGCACTCATGAGCTCCCAGCCACATGAGTGTCCATGGGCGGCGACTTCACCTTTATGGTGGGCCTCCTGCTCGTTTGCCCCCTCTTCTATAAAAATAAAAAAAAAATACACTTATCATATTCACTCTACTTTACCATACACTTTTCATATTTACTTTGCTTTACCATACACTTTTTATATTTACTTTGCTTTACCATACACTTTTCATATTTACTTTGCTTTACCATACACTTTTCATATTTACTTTGCTTTACCATACACTTTTTATATTCGCTCTACTTTACCATACACTTTTTATATTCGCTCTACTTTACCATACACTTTTCATATTCACTCTACTTTACCATACACTTTTTATATTTACTCTACTTTACCATACACTTTTCATATTTACTCTACTTTACCATACACTTTTCATATTCACTCTACTTTACCATACACTTTTCATATTTACTTTGCTTTACCATACACATTTTATATTTACTTTGCTTTACCATACACTTTTTATATTCGCTCTACTTTACCATACACTTTTCATATTCACTCTACTTTACCATACACTTTTCATATTTACTTTGCTTTACCATACACATTTAAGGCCGGCAACGCACTCATGAGCTCCCAGCCACATGAGTGTCCATGGGCGGCGACTTCACCTTTATGGTGGGCCTCCTGCTCGTTTGCCCCCTCTTCTATAAAAATAAAAAAAAAATACACTTATCATATTCGCTCTACTTTACCATACACTTCGCAGCGTCTTTCTTACATCAAAGCTATAAACTAAAGAAAATTTGTCGCTTAGTGGCATGGTATATTCAGTGACATTGCATGATTCTGAAAGGCTATTTAACAAATTCCAGGACACGCCACCCCCTCTCCCGGCACGCACGGGCCACTATTACCCGAGAACATAGCTTAGCATATAGATTTGTTATATGTAACATTTACTCTATTGGAAAATGTATGTCCGATATGTATTTGAAATGGTATTTTGAATGAGAATTGTAACGTAATAATTGACATCCCGAAGTTATCGTAAGTCTGTTTCTGTATAAGGATTGACACGAATTGTCTTTGATCAGAAATTGTCTTTGATAGTGTCCTAATGACGCTCTATTGTCTATCGTTTAAGCCAGTGGTTCCCAAATTGTTTTCATTCGTTGGCGCACTTTAGTTTTTCATTGCAATAGTATTAGTAATCCAACTGTAAAAGTTAATAGAATATGCGTTTAAAATAATTAACCTATTGATAGTAATTAAATTAGAAATGATTGTAATTGGGTTTATTGTTCCGGATAACAAAGATTTAGGGTCGGTTTACGGCTCCTTACTTTATACGTCACACTTTGGGAACCGCTGGTGAAAGCTGTGAATTCAGAAAGATGCGTTAATACGCCGATACGACCATGTAATATCGGTTATGTAGTGACATATATACTAAACTATTGTTATAAATACTAACCGTATAACCTTTAATTAAATTCTAACAACGCCTAGTGCACTGTGGAATCGATATGGAATTTTGTATCCAAAATTATAATGTTTTAAAAGCTTAACAAAAAACCTCGAAACCAAAGTTTTTTTAGTCACTTTTTCAACTACTTTCTCAACCAAAAACAATATGTTTTAGTTATCACGAAATTTAGGTTCGGTAAAGACAACTCTTTTCCCGAAATCTAATTCGTCCGACTTAAGACGAAGATTTTCTTAATTCAAAACAATTGTTCAGTTTGATACTTAATGACATTTTAATAAAAATGTAATCCGCCTTAAATTAAAAACATTTTAGACTTAATACGAATACTTACTAAGTTAAGTCCAAACCTTAAAATTATTGTATGATTCTGATAGTATATTGTAGTTGCGTCGTCTATATTTTATGGATTTCGAATTAATCAAATCCCGTTAACATTAACGCCTATTCACATATCCATTCTATCTTTTTTCTGTCTTCCACGCGTCAATTCCTTCCAAACTGTACAAAAGTGTCAATTCTTCTCTTTTTATTTCCAATTATTGCTTCTTTCGTTTCTCAAACGGGGTGTCGCGACCCTTGCAAGGGGTTAGTAACAGAGCAAACTATAAGTACAAAAGGTTCGTTTATTATTGAGAAATAATTTAAATCTATTTATTAATATTTTTATTGAAAAACTAAGAGTGTTTAATTTAAAAAAAACTTTTTTTTAAAACCCGTTGGACCTTGTGGTAATTCTGTTGTTTGAGCGAGAAAAGCACCAGCTCTTGGGTCACCGGTACTGACTACCAGTCGCCTATTTAATTCTTAAATAAGCGCCTCGCACCCTAAAAATCTCTGCTCAAATTGAACTTTGACATTTTCTTATTTTCCTGCTCTACTCTTATATTTACTTTATTTAAAAAAAAAAACATTGTTTCTCACTTAAAAGTGTAGTAACTGTTTAAGTATATGTTTACGTATGTTGATTTCGTGTGTCGCGACATTATTCTTGAGAAACGGTGGTCTATCATAATAGCATATTGAAGACTGAAAATACAAAAATTTCCACCGATTGTTTATTGTAAACTCATTTTTAATTATTGCTCCTGTACTTAAAATGCATTTGATGAATCTCAAATAGCTGAATGTATGTTTTGTCCTTGTCAGACATAACAATTGACAGCTACACAGATTAAACCAAGAGACAGAATACATTCGGCAGGATTATACTTACTGAGAGAATACTTATTATTCCGGAAATTTAAATTTAGATAGGATCAACTCAATGCGTTGTTAATATGTAAAACGTTAAGATTTGGAAAAAAGTTACGACAAAACGAAATTATCGTCTCTGTCTATGGTTGTACATTTTAATACCACAGATGAGAATGTCGAACGAACGGTGTGCTTGTGACTGATCAGTCTATCGAACCACAGACACTCGACCAATCACAACCAAACGCGATGTCGTTCTGCAATTTTTGTTTTAATGTTGTTTTAGCTGTTAAGACATTTCTGTAAAGTTCTTTTATCATAATACTGTGTACTTATTAAAAAGTTTAACGATTTTAATAGTCATATCATATTTTAAGTGCAATATACATCTTGCCTTGTGTGGATTTAGGTTTATTTTCAAAATATAGATATAATTAGAACGTTAAAAGATTTCATAATGGAATGACTTTGCCGACAATTATCCATGACTTAGCCTCTTGAGACAAATATGACGTCATTTAACTAATAAAATACATTTTGTACCCATATAACGCCTTATAGGATTACAAATTTTTCACAACATTGAAATTACTTCGTAATAAAACGTAAGCCCGATTTGTGGACAATTGTCTATCGTTTCGTTGACAGCTTGACAATTGACATGTGAATTGTGAATGTATTTTGAGGAACCCCTTTTTATACCATAGATTTCATACTGTTTAGAATAGATGGTAGTTAAGGGACAACTATTATGAATAAGTGCGGCACAAACAATTTCTCTATTAACAATTTTTGTATACGTTAGATCACGTAAAATTGTATACAGTGTTTGTAATCGTGTAAACATTGATGTGGCGCGGTCTTGCCTTGTCAAAATGACAGGTGTCAAACATGACACCTTTCCCGCCATAACAATGGCGGGAATAAATTTGAGATAAACCTTTTCGTGTACTGCGTCAAGCAGGCGTTGTATTTTTGAGACCCAAATAAAATGCAGTTTCTATGAATGGTAGGTATTATTAGTTACTAGTCATTTACATAAGTCTTACCATAGACAATGCAAGATGGCGTACCTAAATGGACTTGTAATCTATAACTATTATGTATTGTAACGACTGTCTTGCAATTATAAACATTCCATTGCTTGTGAGTTTGATTTTTTATTTTATCCTTTCTTTCAAACAATACTGATAATTAAAAAAATACAAAGTTCGGAAGTTCGTATTTTTGGCCTGTTATCCTTAGCCATAAGCTGGCCAAACCGGCCTCCCAGCCACGTGAGTTCCACGTGTGCCTCTTGCTCGTTTGATCCCTCTTCCATAAAAAAAAATTCTGTTTACAACTACATAAGGGAAAAGAGGTGCTCTTTAAAATTAAATTAGAAAAACGGCCAAATTAAAGCAGTTTTATTATATACATCACATGTTAGAATCTAAATAATATAAATAATTCTACAAATAAATAACGATTGTGGTTATCACACATCGATAAGTATCTTAAATTGCAAGTATTAATCCTACAAGCACGCATGTAAATATTTCATTTTTTTTTCACGAGTATTTTGTACAGACTAAAAATAACAGATTATGCAATTTGTTTATTGTTATTCAACTATCAGGAGGAGTCACGTGGCTAACTGGCGTTCTCATATCAACGCAAAGGTGTTTGTTTTACAAAATATAACTTTCACGATCTGCAGTATAGTTGTGCCTAAGTATGAGTTGTTAAACTCACTGGGTTATGTTAAAGTTGATAAGAATTTTTATGAAATTAAATCAGCGCCTCTGGCGGCTACTCAAGCTTACTCTAACCTAACCGAGCGAGTATGATTACACTTAGCACGTGGATACTGGACATTTCATTTTACGGTTAACTAATTAAAACTTATCTACAAGAAATTTTATACAAAAATAACATTTTTATGGGAATGTTATTAACATTTGATAAGCAAGTTAACGAATCTACTATAAATACATTTTTAGCCGTAATGGCTAGCCGGTCATAAAATTAATAATATAAATAATTATTATTTGACTCGATAAGGTAAAAACCATTTTTATTGGCACCAATAAGCCTTGGAGATGAAAGTCATATCCTCAAAATCACTTAAAAATATGCCAGTTTATATGGAGTTATTTATTTTTTAGTTTGAAGGGTCTTTCGAAAATTAAAGCTTTCAAATTAAGTGTGCCAGCTCGCACAATCATGAGTTCTGCTAGCGAGGTTTGTTTTGCACTTTTTGGTTTTATTATTTTTTTACACGCTTTTTTTCCACTTTTATTGATCTCTTTTTTTAACCACTTACACTCTTTCATATTCACTCTACTTTACCATACACTTTTCATATACGCTCTACTTTACCATACACTTTTCATATTTACTTTGCTTTACCATACACTTTTTATATTCGCTCTACTTTACCATACACTTTTCATATTCACTCTACTTTACCATACACTTTTCATATACGCTCTACTTTACCATACACTTTTCATATTTACTTTGCTTTACCATACACTTTTTATATTCGCTCTACTTTACCATACACTCTTTCATATTCACTCTACTTTACCATACACTTTTCATATTTACTTTGCTTTACCATACACTTTTCATATTTACTTTGCTTTACCATACACTTTTCATATTTACTTTGCTTTACCATACACTTTTCATATTTACTTTGCTTTACCATACACTTTTCATATTTACTTTGCTTTACCATACACTCTTTCATATTCACTCTACTTTAACATACATGTTTTTTCGTCCTTATTTACCCATACATGCGTTGTTAGGCACTTCGCAGCGTCTTTCTTACATCAAAGCCATAAACTAAAGAAAATTTGTCGCTTAGTGGCATGGCATATTCAGTGACATTGCATGATTCTGAAAGGCTATTTAATAAATTCCAGGACACGCCACCCCCTCTCCCGGCACGCACGGGCCACTATTACCCGAGAACATAGCTTAGCATATAGATTTGTTATATGTAACATTTACTCTATTGGGAAATTTATGTCCGATATGTATTTGAAATGGTATTTTGAATGAGAATTGCAATGTAATAATTGACATCCCGAAGTTATCGTAAGTCTGTTTCTGTATAAGGATTGACACGAATTGTCTTTGATAGTGTCCTAATGACGCTCTATTGTCTATCGTTTAAGCCAGTGGTTCCCAAATTGTTTTCATTCGTTGGCGCACTTTAGTTTTTCATTGCAATAGTATTAGTAATCCAACTGTAAAAGTTAATAGAATATGCGTTAAAAATAATTAACCTATTGATAGTAATTAAATTAGAAATGATTGTAATTGGGTTTATTGTTCCGGATAACAAAGATTTAGGGTCGGTTTACGGCTCCTTACTTTATACGTCACACTTTGGGAACCGCTGGTGAAAGCTGTGAATTCAGAAAGATGCGTTAATACGCCGATACGACCATGTAATATCGGTTATGTAGTGACATATATTATAAACTATTGTTATAAATACTAACCGTATAACCTTTAATTAAATTCTAACAACGCCTAGTGAATGCACTGTGGAATCGTTTTGGAATTTTGTATCCAAAATTATAATGTTTCAAAAGCTTAACAAAAAAACTCGATACCAAAGTTTTTAGTCACTTTTTCAACTACTTTCTCAACCAAAAACAATATTTTTTAGTTATCACGAAATTTAGGTTCGTTAAAGACAACTCTTTTCCCGAAATCTAATTCGTCCGACTTAAGACGAAGATTTTCTTAATTCAAAACAATTGTTCAGTTTGATACTTAATGACATTTTAATAAAAATGTAATCCGCCTTAAATTAAAAACATTTTAGACTTAATACGAATACTTACTAAGTTAAGTCCAAACCTTAAAATTATTGTATGATTCTGATAGTATATTGTAGTTGCGTCGTCTATATTTTATGGATTTGGAATTAATCAAATCCCGTTAACATTAACGCCTATTCACATATCCATTCTATCTTTTTTCTGTCTTCCACGCGTCAATTCCTTCCAAACTGTACAAAAGTGTCAATTCTTCTCTTTTTATTTCCAATTATTGCTTCTTTCGTTTCTCAAACGGGGTGTCGCGACCCTTGCAAGGGGTTAGTTTGCTCTGTGGGGTCTGTTAAAAATATATAAGTACAAAAGGTTCGTTTATTTAGGAATTATTGAGAAATAATTTAAATCTATTTATTAATATTTTTATCGAAAAGTGTTTAATTAAAAAAAACTTTTTTTTTAAACCCTTGTGGTAATTCTGTTGCTTGTACGCTGAGCGAAAAAAGCACCAGCTCTTGGGTCACCGGTACTGACTACCAGGCGCCTATTTTCTTATTTTCTCTTATTTTCCTGCTCTACTCTTATATTTACTTTATTTAAAAAAAAAAACATTGTTTCTCACTTAAAAGTGTAGTAACTGTTTAAGTATATGTTTACGTATGGCTTTTCCGTCTGTCGCGACATTATTCTTGAGAAACGGTGGTCTATCATAATAGCACACTGAAGACTGAAAATACAAAAATTTCCACCGATTGTTTATTGTAAACTCATTTTTAATTATGGCTCCTGTACTTAAAATGCATTTGATGAATCTCAAATAGCTGAATGTATGTTCTGTCCTTGTCAGACAAAACCCATAACAATTGACAGCTATACAGATTAAACCAAGAGACAGAATACATTCGGCAGGATTATTATACTTACTGAGATAATACTTATTATTCCGGAAATTAAAATTTAGATAGGATCAACTCAATGCGTTGTTAATATGTAAAACGTTAAGATTTGGAAAAAAGTTACGAGAAAACGAAATTATCGTCTCTGTCTATGGTTTTACATTTTAATACCACAGATGAGAATGTCGAACGAACGGTGTGCTTGTGACTGATCAGTCTATCGAACCACAGACACTCGACCAATCACAACCAAACGCGATGTCGTTCTGCAATTTTTGTTTTAATGTTGTTTTAGCTGTTAAGACATTTTTGTAAAGTTCTTTTATCATAATACTGTGTACTTATTAAAAAGTTTAACGATTTTAATAGTCATATCATATTTTAAGTGCAATATACATCTTGCCTTGTGTGGATTTAGGTTTATTTTCAAAATATAGATATAATTAGAACGTTAAAAGATTTCATAATGGAATGACTTTGCCGACAATTATCCATGACTTAACCTCTTGAGACAAATATGACGTCATTTAACTAATAAAATACATTTTGTACCCATATAACGCCTTATAGGATTACAAATTTTTCACAACCTTGAAATTACTTCGTAATAAAACGTAAGCCCGATTTGTGGACAATTGTCTATCGTTTCGTTGACAGCTTGACAATTGACATGTGAATTGTGAATGTATTTTGAGGAACCCCTTTTTATACCATAGATTTCATACTGTTTAGAATAGATGGTAGTTAAGGGACAACTATTATGAATAAGTGCGGCACAAACAATTTCTCTATTAACAATTTTTGTATACGTTAGATCACGTAAAATTGTATACAGTGTTTGTAATCGTGTAAACATTGATGTGGCGCGGTCTGGCCTTGTCAAAATGACAGGTGTCAAACATGACACCTTTCCCGCCATAACAATGGCGGGAATAAATTTGAGATAAACCTTTTCGTGTACTGCGTCAAGCAGGCGTTGTATTTTTGAGACCCAAATAAAATGCAGTTTCTATGAATGGTAGGTATTATTAGTTACTAGTCATTTACATAAGTCTTACCATAGACAATGCAAGATGGCGTACCTAAATGGACTTGTAATCTATAACTATTATGTATTGTAACGACTGTCTTGCAATTATAAACATTCCATTGCTTGTGAGTTTGATTTTTTATTTTATCCTTTCTTTCAAACAATACTGATAATTAAAAAAATACAAAGTTCGGAAGTTCGTATTTTTGGCCTGTTATCCTTAGCCATAAGCTGGCCAAACCGGCCTCCCAGCCACGTGAGTTCCACGTGTGCCTCTTGCTCGTTTGATCCCTCTTCCATAAAAAAAAATTCTGTTTACAACTACATAAGGGAAAAGAGGTGCTCTTTAAAATTAAATTAGAAAAACGGCCAAATTAAAGCAGTTTTATTATATACATCACATGTTAGAATCTAAATAATATAAATAATTCTACAAATAAATAACGATTGTGGTTATCACACATCGATAAGTATCTTAAATTGCAAGTATTAATCCTACAAGCACGCATGTAAATATTTCATTTTTTTTTCACGAGTATTTTGTACAGACTAAAAATAACAGATTATGCAATTTGTTTATTGTTATTCAACTATCAGGAGGAGTCACGTGGCTAACTGGCGTTCTCATATCAACGCAAAGGTGTTTGTTTTACAAAATATAACTTTCACGATCTGCAGTATAGTTGTGCCTAAGTATGAGTTGTTAAACTCACTGGGTTATGTTAAAGTTGATAAGAATTTTTATGAAATTAAATCAGCGCCTCTGGCGGCTACTCAAGCTTACTCTAACCTAACCGAGCGAGTATGATTACACTTAGCACGTGGATACTGGACATTTCATTTTACGGTTAACTAATTAAAACTTATCTACAAGAAATTTTATACAAAAATAACATTTTTATGGGAATGTTATTAACATTTGATAAGCAAGTTAACGAATCTACTATAAATACATTTTTAGCCGTAATGGCTAGCCGGTCATAAAATTAATAATATAAATAATTATTATTTGACTCGATAAGGTAAAAACCATTTTTATTGGCACCAATAAGCCTTGGAGATGAAAGTCATATCCTCAAAATCACTTAAAAATATGCCAGTTTATATGGAGTTATTTATTTTTTAGTTTGAAGGGTCTTTCGAAAATTAAAGCTTTCAAATTAAGTGTGCCAGCTCGCACTTCGCATCGCAATTAGGGTAGGTTATGAAATAATTAACCTACCCACCATATCTTGCAATTAGTGAACAGCGAGACAAAAAGGCGGTACTGTAATATCGGGCTTATCATATTTAGATAAAAATTAACTATGTCGTATCTAAACAGCCCGTAGACAACAGATTGTTTTACATTCAACCACTATATAATCTATAATCTCGTTATAGCCGCTTCTTCGTCCTTTTTCTTCCCTAATTCCTGATAGATCTCATCAATTGTCTTCATTTTTGTCTCTGGTACGTAACAGAAAATGTACACCGTGCTTACGAGACAAACGCTGGCGAAAATCCAAAATATTAAGTACAGACCAACAGATGTCGCTAGTGGGTGGAATACCCGCAACTCTATGGAAACAAGGCTGCAGGCAAACGCTATCACAATAGAGGTGACTGTTCCACGGTGCTGGAAAAAAAATCATATGTATTTATAAATGCCGGATTAAAAAAAATATTGCGTTGATCTTTGTAAATCCAATAGTACATTTAAGTAATGGTTTGCTTGTATTTAAAGAAAAAGCTCTCTGTTATTCTATTTTATGAATCTAAGCAATTAACTATACAAAACGAAATATGGTATTCTCATAAGATAGTGTGTGTGTATTAAAAATGTTTGCCGAGAGGATTGTAGTGTAAAAATTGACGATTCAAAAGTGTCTTTATAAAGACCTACTCGAATAAAGATATTTTGAGTTTGAGTTTGATTCCGTTGAACATTTGTAAAGAGTATTCAGGTTGTAAAAGCATACAATACAGTTAAAAAATATTTATAGGACAAAGATCCCTTTAATGTGTCGGCTTTAATGAAATTTTTATTTTAAAAGAGCAGCTATCGAGTTTCTTGCCGGTTCTTCTCCTTAGATACTGCCTTCCGAACCGGTGGTAGTGTACAAATTGAGTTTGAGTTTATCTATACGATTTACAAATTTAGACCCACCAACTGAGTACACAATTTTTATATCAAACCCCAAACTATATATAATGTAAGGCAGCATATATCTGCGCTAATCTGCTATTATTAATAAAATACTTCAACCTCACATTTTAAAATGATACAAATGAGAAAAAAAGGACACCTTGTCATATTACAAATTAAGTGTGATTGTTGGCTATGTTTATTTATAAATAGTATAAATCAATCAGTCAGCATTGTAATAATTACCTGAAATGAGAACATCTCTGTCATAATAACGAAAGGCACCGGTTGTAAGCCTGCAGCATCACAGTAGATGCATAGACAAAGCGCACAGATGGGCAACCACGCGACATTGCTGCTGCCGAACCAGAAGCATGCTCCAAGAGTTGTGAGAGCTATTCCAGATACCAGACACGTAGCGCCTAGAAGTGGCTGAAAATAATTTTTTTAATGCTTTTATAACGAAAGAATCATTTTTAACACCTAAAAATGAAAATAGAATATTAAACAAGCTATCTGTCGTCATTCAGAGTAGCCTAATGACCACAGCATTGATTTGGCAAAATCACAAGGATTCCATTAAAAACATACATTTTGTTAATATCAGTTCAGTTTAGGCAAACTATATAATTGATTCAGAAAAATCGTCGCAGAAACTTGTATAATCATCATTTCTGTATGTATTTACTTACTTCGTTCATACATACATATAAATTACAAGAAAAATGTCAACACAGGCTAACAAAACGCGTACAATTTTAAACTGAAAATTATTTGAGCAATTAATTGAATGAGCAATCATCATACAAAAAATGATGATTGGTAGCAACAGTAACTATAGGGAATATGTACCTCTACTATAAGGCTGGCAACGTACTCGCGAATACATAAGTAATATAATTGTACAAATGACAATCCCACTAAGTTCCGTGTGGGTTCTTCTCAGCTGGACGCAGTTTAGTAAACTTTGTTTTAGTGACGTTCAAAATTACTTGTTAACAAAAGAGATTATGACTTTATTAAATTTTATACCTTCCGTCCAGCCTTCTCAACAAGGATAGAGGCTGTGCACGAGCCAACCAGTTGTACAGCTCCAAGTACAGCAGCCTGCTGGTTAGCAGTCAACACCCAATCGGCGCTGGCTTCGTTGAAGATCATTGATGCGAAGTGCAATACAGCAAGGCATCCGCACAACTCCCGCGCAAGAGTTATTATTAAGGTTATACGAAAGGCGCGGAACGTGCATTTGTCGGAGACTGAAAATGAAAATTATTATTTAACAACATTTTATTCTTATTTTATTTAACGACAAACACGTAGTTGACACATATACAACTTTACAGATAAACACAAAAGTCATTCAACCAAAAAATATGAGAGCTTTATATATATTTTTAGTGTAAACATACATGACATACTTCATTATATAAGAAACAAAATTAATTACTAAATAAACACAAAATATTCTTAATATTAACCTAATATAAGTAACTTAAAATAAAACGAAACAAATTTTAAAAAGTTTGGTCCATGTGGCAGAGTATCCACAATACTGGCGGCATTTCCTCACTGTATTGTTACATACGTTTCATTATGTATACGTTACGTATCGGTAAATATATTAACCAATGAAGACTGTTTGGGCAAATGCCTAACAACGGGTTCCTGAGTTCGATTTCCGGTACGGAAAATATTTGTGTTGTTTACTTGTGTATTGTCTGGGACGTATAAGTCATAACCCAAAATATAAATTAATATGAAAGTAATTGCACTTCTTAGTAGCCTAACTAACGGTGTATAAAATATGTGTCCCATATTTTATCTACTAGATCGATGATCGTTTTTTATCTCGATTATAAATAATCGAAACTTTCTATAAATCTAAATTATAAGTAATGTTAATTATTTAATAGTCTGTACAATATTAAATCCCGCTGCGAATGAAGCTAAAACAAGAATCCACTAGTTAAACAGTTATGTTAATAGAAACCGGTCAAGCCTAACCAAAATCACGACACTTCCGAACCACTCAGGTGCTCAAATAGTGACGTGTGTGGCCAGGGCCGTACTTTACAATTCACACAAGATTTATTAATTATTTGGAGTCTAAACGAGACAATTTGACAATTGTGAATACGTTTAATGTTTTTTTATCACCTGGACTACAAAGAGACTGGGCACACGACACATGGATATCCGAGTAAACCGAGCTTTATTTATTTATACCTCTTCCTCAGAATCGTAACAGCTTGTGTACGTCAATAATTTATATATAGCTACGAGGTTTCCAAAATAAAGGGTCTAAGAATATATCCACAACAAACTCTGCTAGCTTAACATTGCTTATTTTTTTTACATATATCGTAATCTCAGCATTAACGACACATTTACAATTCAACTTTATTTCACGTTTGGAGAGTCCTTTACACTATACTGTTATAGTATTACTTACTAGCTCAACAATTGATTTATTAAGTATTTGCATTTATAGAAAATTTGGAATACAACCTTTGTATAAAATATTAATAAATTAAATTTAACTTTCCATTTGTACCAAAAATCGGAATTTACACGAATTAATATACGAATTTGTTAGTACGTCCCTGTTGATCGTTACCGTAAATAAACACTTGTTGATTCGTTACTGGACGCTATGGGAACGAATTGTTAGCATCCACTTTACGTCCCGTTAATGATAGTTTGCTTTTTGTTACTGCTTTTTGGCACGCGCTAACACTATGTCACGTTCATTCCGACTGCCATTAACGATGAAGAGATGGTTAATATTTAAAAGCGATAATCCTTTAATCAGTTTAGTAGTAGTATGAGTTTACTATAATATGATTAGGGAACAAAAATTGGCTTCCGTCTGCATAATATCAATTTTATAGAAGAGAGAGCAAACGAGCAGGAGAGTACCATTAAGGTGAAGTCGCCGCCCATAGTCACGTGGCTGGGAGCTCGTTAGTGTGTTGCCGGCCTTTTTCAATAAAATACTTGAGGAGATACTAATTGTTAATTTAAAAAAAATGTTGATTAAGTACTATTATAGACATTTGTATAACAGTGATTACGCTTAAATAAAATGGCTAATCAGCTGAGTTTGTGTCTATCGTCTCAGACTGGTTTATTTTACAAACCTCGTTGTTTATAAGAAAATTATTGACGTAAACCCTTCCTCCATGTACCTCCAACCCGACGGACATTGGGCCTTCAACATATAAATGGTTAAATAGACAAACCCAGCGTCTTGATTGCAGTGAAGAATCTCTCAGATTTCGTGTGTTCCAACTCCAGAAGAAGTAATTGCAATTCGCTTTCAATCGATGCATCGGTCACTTGTCGGCAACGAAGCCACGCTAACGCGTTGCGTGCCTCCTAAGGAAAAACGAATAATAATAGGTTTATGGCGACAAATGTAACAGAGAAAATTGGAATAAAAAAAGTTCATTTTAAATTTTCCTAATAAAATGGGAAATTCTTGGAAATGAATTATAAAACTTAATACACCTAACCTAATTTAGATTAATTCGCACCATCTTTGAAAAATATATTGTCTGAATAATTACTATCCAAATCTATTTATTCAGTTAGGGCCATTTTGAATCGTCTTAAATTTAAACGACTACGCCCGTGCGCGGCGCGAACTGAAGCAGTTAAGAAAGCGTGTTAAGTAGGTGCTTATGCGCCTGATGCCCGATTATAATAACAATAATTATTATTGCTTCTCTAACTTTAAGAGTTAGGTTGATAGCTCATGAGCTATGGCGGAATATAAAAATAGCAGACATGTCTGAGCGTCCTGTTGGCGCGTTTAAGAAATCGATATTCAATAATTTCCGAAATTTCTTGTACCTTCTTTTGTTAATTTGCAAAATACTTTGTTATATTTATTTTATTATATCTGTCCCCAGACATCTTATGTGGTAAATATATTTAAACAATAAAGTAATGAGATAATAAAACTAGGTTTACACATAAGACAATTAAATGGGAACTTGAGACACAACACGAATGATAATCAAATCAGTTACTATACCTAACACACTATTATTTCGTTTCGGCATTATTTATTTGATTTTAAAGCTAAAAACATCTTATAAGTGTGCCTAAATGTTAATAAAAAAGACACCTCTAGAAAATGATAAATCTAAACTACTTCAGCACTGTGTATATCTATATCAAGATGGCGTCTTTGTCAAACTTGAAGTTTAATTTATCAGAATTATAAATTTCATATAATATACGTGATTAACTTAACGGACAAATTATGTATACAATATTATCATACGTCTTAAGGCCGTCATAATGACCTCAATGAAAAGCTGGTACTTTCTATGAATAAATATATTCCATAAAAACAGAATTTGTAATATGCGCGAGCGTGTAAAAATGTTATCGGGATTTATTTTGAAATGTGTTTGTTGTTTATGGTTTTAATTTATGTTCAGACACGGACGATTTAACGCTTCGTTTGTTGACTCTTATAATGAGTTAATCACTTGAATATTCATTATTAATAATCCGCTCCACAACAGTAGATTGGTCCTAACCTTGGATTGACATTTCTTTAGTATGTTTATACTAGTAGGTTATCCTTCTGTGGCATGCCGATTTCCTCACGATATGGTATCACCGCAAAAGTAATTAATGAAACTGATAAAGAGCATATCTTCAGAGAAGAGAATTCTCTGCAGTATATTTTTAGATGCTTCTTACTGTTATATTACATCGAAATACGTACCTCAATTTTCCCACACTTCAGTAAAAATGATGGCGTCTCTGGCATCGCGGGGAATAAGAGCAAATGTATCAATGGCACAGCAAGGCATATCCACAATATTGCGTGATAACACATATATTCTCCCAGTATATACACGACCAGGTTGCCCAGATTCTGTGAGAGTACCACCAGGCTTCCCAGAGTGCCGCGTATGGTGTCTTCGCTGATCTCTTTAATGTAAAGTGGTGTCACCACATACGAACCAGCAACTCCAAGCCCTACTATGGCCCTTGCTGTTATCAACGCCCATGTTTCGGTTGAATACAATTTGAGACTCCAGCAGATCTGGAATTGTTACCCTAATATCACTATAAGCTTTGTGCATTTCTATGTAACAGGAGGCAAACGAGTAGGCGGGTGACTTTAAGTGAAGGCGCCCATGGACGCCTTCAATTATTACTAAATATGTACAAAATACAACAAGGAATAATAAACAAAACAAACCACAAAACCAAAACAAATTTAAAAAGTTCGACAAGGACCGAAGGCTGAGTACCCATACTGGCATTCCTCACTGTATCGCGATGCTTATTCGCTGAACGAAATAAGCTACCTGTAGTGCTAAGTTAAAAAGAAAATTTAATTTTCTACCAAAAACATAAAATACTTACAGCCATAGACAATGACGTGGTCAACAAGGCCATCTTCCGTCCAAACCTATCCACAATAAATCCAAAGAGGAACACCGCTGGCGTACCGACTAAATAAGGTACTGACGCCATCCATGATATGACTTCGGGATGTACTGGTTCCGCTGCCGGTCCATCATTAGACATTAATCGTGGTCCCATAGGTGATAACCAACCGACTGCTGATCCATATGAGAAGACTGGTAGGACCACTGCAAAAAGTATACAGTTTTTAATGTGATGTTGAGATTTATGTATAAGGAAAATAATTGATTAATTAATAATCGAATTCTTGATATTATGCAATAACATCGTAATAGTCAGGCCATTGTTTGTCTAGTTCTTTAGAGTATTTAAGAATTTTCTCTTATAAACCTATTTTTCGTAAGTTAATGCAAATCCAAGATTTATTATTATTCTTTCATTTTGTGTTAGAAATTGCTTATAAGGGATAAGCCCTTTGCTCTCATATGTACTTACAATTGTTAACACCTACTATTTGTGAAACAAAGTTCCTTACTAAATATAATAATAAGACGTAAATAAACACATTAAATAACTTAAAAGTAAACCTAAATCACTAAAATAAATTTAAATAATTTGGTCTTTGTTACTGAGTATCAATAATGCTGGCATTTCCTCGCTGTATCACGATGCCTATACTGTGAGCGAGAAAAACATCAGCCCTTGGATCACCAGTGGGTACTGACTAGGCAAAATTATTTATAGGAACAAGTTTAAAGTTGGAGGAAAGACACTTTTTCTCTGACCTTTTATCGCTTGCTCTGTCGCGCTTTCTCCAATAACATAATATATTATAATTATAATAAATACAAGGTGTTTGTATCTTTATTTTGTATTAGTTAAAATCAAACACTACTTGAAAAATCCGCTTAAAAGTTAAGTTAAATACATAATCGTTATCAGTTAACACAAAACTTTTCACAAACGAACGCCGGTGTCATTCGCCCTAAGGGTCAATTTTGTCAATTTGTCAAAACTTTCACTTTCTTTTCATTATTGTTAGATGCCAAGGTTATGTTACACGCGGCTAGTGTCACCTGACACCTATGACGTAATCTTGCATATCGTCTGCAATTAACAAGGTTGTAACCATGAACATTGCCAATGACCGGGCCGCGGGCAAATCACTTACAGTCGATGGAGTTTATGCAATTGAATAATGCCTTATTTATATACTTTTCACATAAGAGTCGTATCATCACTTGTCAAAGAGACCAATGCAAAGTGAATCAACTTTCTTAATATTGGTTTAGAGCAGTGTTTCCCAACCTTTTTTGTGGCATCCCCCCCCCCCCTTAACATTTCTAAAATGTTTATTCATACATAATTTTTAACCTTTAAAAATAGTTTTGTTCCCTTTAGAAATATATATGATAAGTTTTAGGAAGAACTTACTATGAAATTGTGGTCGAGTCCATTTTTTGATTACCCCCTAAATTATCAAATTGCCCCCCTGTGGGACGTAGAGCCCACGTTAGGAAACACTGGTTTATAGTGTAATTCAAAGTCAAAACTATCTTTTTTCAGTAAGGTGCATAGGACCAGTTTGAATCGTCTTAAATCTAAGTTATTCTACGTCTGTTCGTACGCGACCAAGCTGATGATCCCAGTATACTTTTTGAAGCAAGGCTATGCTGGAGCTAATTCGTTATCAAACTTATTCATCATCAAAATAAATTTGTTTAAATTTCCTTAACACATTGTTTGAGATTTTGTTATAGGGGCACCATCTTTATGGAGCCTAGTAGTGGGTGCTGGTCCCACTTATCCGTATTTCTCATTGTCATCCTATATATCTCTCTTGTATACGTCAATAATTTTCTTATATTGTCTACGATTTATATATACGAAAAATAGATGTTGGCCGATACTCAATATGCCCAGAAAAATTACAGGAGAATCGGTCAACCCGTTTCGGAGGAGTACGGGAACGAACATTGTGACACGAGAGTTTTATATGTTAGATAATAGATGTTGCTAAACAATATTTGCTTAATAAAGTACGTAAGATCTTTATTCAAATGTACTTTAATTGTTGTCAACAATGTAAGTGATATTTATGGAGACATCTAGAGAGATCGGAGCAATCTCGTCAATGAACATTACTTAAGCTATCGACCCTTGACGCGTTTATTGTTTTGTGAGTAGCGAAACTGTTTTTTTTATGTAACAGGAGAGAAACGAGCAGGCGGTTCAGTTCAAGTGAAGTGCCAACCGCAGCCCACGGTCACCTGCAACGACGGGAGGTTCACAAGTGAGTTGCCGGCTTTTATGGGTACGCATTTTTCTTGAATACCTCCAAGTCGTTGCTGTCCTGGAATACATGCGATGGCAGCTTGTTCCCCAAAGAAATGGTGCGTGTCAGAAACTGCACAGTTGTGGGGCGCCAGACGTCAAGGTGGTACGGATGGAATTTCGTATTCGGCCTTGACGTCCGGTGATGGAATTCAGCTGCAGGTCCGAACAATTCATCAGAGCACTCCTCATGACAAATGCGGTAGAAGATGCAGAGAGAAACTACATATCTACGCAGAGCCAAAGAATCAAGCCGATTTAATTTAAGCGAATTCTCATAGCTTTAGAAATATAGTTTAGAGAACTCAGACTGTCTCATATCAAGTTGGGCTCTTTACGCACTCCTGGCATACAATGAACGATCATATCTATGTACTAATTAATAAACTCACGAAATATAATAATAATAATCTCTTTGGCCTCCACACAGGAATCCTTGTGTGGAGGTAAGTGGCCTATTATATATAGCTTGTATTTTTTGTACATTAAAGATTTTTATTATTATTTATATACGACTGAATAGGTCTAATGGTTACAATTCTACTAAACGGTCAGGATTTGATTTCAAGTCACAAATTGTGTGAATATGCACTTGGTATATAGGTTCAGAAGTTTTATACCCGTCCTTAGGGTATAAAGGATCCTGTATATTATTGTTTTAATAGTACTAAGTACAAGTACTACTAAAATATATATGAATACTATGTATTCATTTGGATCGAGGTGACCTTTATTGAATTGTCTATATATAATTAATAAATCTTTAAAACGTGCATAGATTATAGACGTGTACTAAATTAGCACTAGATATTTCCCACAACGCAATAAATATATTGGAAAATATCCAGATAATTACAATTTGGCAAAACAATAAGCAATTCGACATTTTGAAACACAAACAAATTCATTAACGTTCCGCTAAAAGTTCAAAACAAAACAATTTAACTCATCAATTATTAAAAAAAAACAACATCATTAACTACGATAAAACGCTTAATCAGTTACTGATAGCTGTAAAATTTACATTTGTTTTAAACGTATAAAAACTGGCCTGTCTACTATTCTAGTGTGTGTCAGCAACTGTCTCCTATTTCGGTCACACAATACGCAGCGGTGACGAGAATCACGAAAAACTTATCTTGGTATCTGAAGGCAAAATGACGCGACCGTTCATCAAACACATGGACTGATCCGGTGAACGACTCGTCGCCCTCAAATTTCTTCACCACAGAGGTGTTAGACAGAAACCAGTGGAGACATTCCAGATGCCGTCCGGCTGATCATGACGCTCAAGCCCGATCCATCCAAGAGAATCAGATCAGATTTTTTGCATTACTTCTTTTTTTGTAGCCGGGAAGGTTATTGCTAATGTATTGCATGGTCAAGAAGATGTTACTGATGCTAATGTCCACAAGATTTCGCTACTAAATCCGCTACAGTAGCCCTACTAATCTATGTTTTACTTAACATGTTACGTATTCAACAATATACTATACAATAGTAAATTCAGTATTTATTTAATTATTTACGGCCGAAGCCAAAAAACACATACAAGAAATTTGAAACTTAAATTATACTTAAATCTAACAACCTCTTATATTCGTCCACTGTCATTCCTAAGTCTGTCATAAAAATGTCACATTCTAGTGCAGAGCTAAGGAAACGATACGTTAGGGCGATCATACGCGGAATGGAGCTTTGACGGCGGAGGCTTGTTCGAAAGCGTACCTCAGCCAGCAATGGATGCCTCCTGAGTCGGAGTATTATATTTCAAATTTCCAAAGCTCATTTGAATAACAGCCAACTTGTCAACGATGGTAATATATTACAAGACCCTCAATGGATTTATCTGTATTTGAAATATATAAAAGCACGCAACACACCGGTGATAAATATAATTTTCCTTATGTTTTTAGGCTAACGATAGACCAATCTAAAGTTGAATGACACATAATTAACGTGTTATGTAAAATATAACAATACTCGTTTAATCTGTTTGGCATTCCTTTAAGTGGCATCTACCACATTATATATTCAAAACCAAATATAATTTGCGTTCATTATCAATATTTATGTGAAAATTATTTAAAAAATACGAAACTTAGTTAACGTCAAAGAAGAAACGCAGTATTCACTGCATAATAGTGAAACATTAAGATATCTACCGAGCCGTGTGGATTCATTTAAGTCGGCCAAAAACAATGCTTTTTTTGCAGGTATTATAAGTATGTGTAGTGTGTTTTGTGTAACAATCTCTGACACTTGCTGAATTAATTGTGTATTTTTATCACACATGAATTAAATAATAGCTATAATATCACCGTATATCCAAATACTCAATTAAGATCGAAAGATTCAAATGTAATTGAATAACTTATATAAACAAATTGTTTCATATATATATATACTATATGTAGGCGCCTGGTAGTCAGTGCCGGTGATCCAAGAGCTGGTGCTTTCCTTGCTCAGCGTTTAAGCATCGCCATACAGCGAGGAAATGCCGCCAGCATTGTGGGTCACAGGGATCAAACCTTATAAATTTGTTTTAGTTTTGTGTTTTGTTTTATTTTATGTTACTTATATTAGTTAGGTTAATATTAAGAATATTTTGTGTTTATTTATTATTTAGTGTGTTTAATTAACTGAAATAAATTATATATATATACTATAATATTTTAAAGCCGAAGAGCATTTTTTTTTTAGGTATTCTCAAACCTCTCTATATCATTCAGAACTATAACCATTTTTTTATAAAAATAAATCTGAACCTCGAAAATGATTAATTCATAAATGCGTTCATAACTACGACTTAATTTACAAGATAAATAAGGATAAAATTATAGTTTTTATATTAAAAAAGGTATTTAATTAAAATAGGCAAAGCCGCGATAAAATGCTAGTTTTATGTAACTAATAGACAGTAATTATTCAATTACTAAAAATGACTGTAATATAATATATACGTATAAATAAATAATTTTGATTGAGTCTATATAAATATATTATATTAATAATCCCCTTTACATATATATTAGTATAGCCGAAACGGGGCGTGGCGTGTGAACATAAAATAACCGGAAATCAAATGCACTACCTTCCCATTTGCAACCCGAACTCAAAATATCTTTATTCAAGTAGGTCTTTATAAACACACATTTGAATCGTCATTTTTTACACTACCACCGGTTCGTAAGGCAGCCATCTACCGAGGAGAACCGGCAGGATTTTTTTTAAAAGCTTTTAAAAATAATCAAATGTTTTCAATTATCTGACGGCATCTCATGCGACGCCGGGTCACGTCGCTAGTAATAATATAAATAGAACAGTAATTTAATATAAGTAACGCATTGATGATTAAATCATTGAACCGGTTAAAGGCAATTAAGTATTGTCCTTATATATCACCTGTTAGAAAAACAAGATGTCTTGAATCTTAAAGTGGACTGTAGTCTGTAACAATACCAGGCCGGGAATCGAACCCACTCTATGTAATAAAATCGGTTACCGTTAAAGATGTTTTTACATCGTTAAAATTGTAAACCTAGAACAGAAGAGTTCGTTCACATAAGAAATGTTTATTGACTTAAAAACCTAATATGTATCAATCTAGGTAAGAAAAGGCAAAAAGAGGCTTTATAAACAACGGTTCCAAGCTGGTTTTTAGCGTTCTTTTTTTGATTGGCCCAATGAAAAAAAATAACAAAGATTCTACGAAACGGTTCGACCGATTCTCATAAATTTGTGTGCATATGTCTGAGAATCGTTGAACATTTATTATCCACAGCCATTAACTTCTTAACATATAATATATCATAGCGATATTTCTATTACGATTTAATAGCAAAACAAAGTATGCCGTGTCAGTTATATTGAAATAATAGTTAATGTCTAATTAAAAGAGCTGTAATCTTCGTCTATAACAATTACGCTTTTAATTTGTCTTATCTATGGTAAATACAAAAAAATGCATGTGATGATTATTTAAACAAATACACTGCCCGGCGGTTTCCAACTCGGCAACGTATAAAAATAGAAATATTTCTCACCTTATACGGTCGTTTAAAGGAATTCAAATCAGCTGGACAGTACATGATCACAAAAACCTGATTATTGAACATAACGGCCCATCAAGTATTAGATGATCGAATTACAATTAATTTGAATAAAATATATTTAACCTTTTCGGTTTTTTTTTTCTTACTTAAATGCCAGCCACAATCAAAGAGGTTTCTCTGGTGTTTTATGTATGCTATGCTAATATGTGATTAGTTTTAAGTTTTTTTGGATTTCTTACATTCAAAATATGGATAATTTATAAGTGAAATATACAAAACACTAATCTAAGCTTAGTTTTTCAAATTTATTTAACACGTGTATCGCAGTCTTTAATTGATTTAATTACATTAAAATTTTAAAAATAAATTAATAATTACACAAATGTATGCTGTGAACTCGCCAGCATAGAAGGACGTCTGGAATTATCGTTTAGCAAGCTGCAGCATCCTAGTCACAATAATTTTTAAACTTATATTACAAATACATAGTCCATTATTTTGAAACAAATTGAATAGAATATATATATGGTACAAATTATTTATAGAGTCAGTTGTGAACCAATATTTTCCTGTTATCAAAGGAAGGCTTTGAGATGATACGTATGTAACGTATACGTATCATATTAAACACCGTATAAATAAATGTGGCCCAAATCTTATAACATAAAAAAATTAAAGGGCGGAAAGAAAAGACGAGGATTTTTTCTCCAGTTTAATAATGAAAACTCTTAAGGTTTGTTAAGACTAGTGTTATTTCTAATCCTAGTTAGAACTAGTATATACACAAAAATCTTTAAGCATTTTTTTGAGTTTTATCATTTTATCTTTATGGAATTCCCATGTTGTTTTTAATTGAAACAAACTTCAACTGGACTAGAAATATTGAACTGTAAAATTTTTATATATAAAATAATTTTTAAAAAAACTCACTTAAAACAGCAACAACAACCTGATTCACCCTACTACCCTCCGAACAATATTTTTTCACTGTATACTTCAGCATTTTCACAACACAATATTCTCTGGGTACGAGCACAAACCACAAGTGTCTCACACTAAATGAATAATCCCAGTAACACAGTCCTATATAACGATCCAAAGAAGCGAACTTTTGTCACGTCATATTTTGAAATTCATAATTTAAGCTTCAATTGTAGAGCTTAATAATAAAGCTGCACATGGATATGTAATTATTATTTTTATGTTAACCCTTAATTTCGCGCGATGTTTCATACATGTATTAGACGAATAAATTTATTTATATAACCATAGACACTTAAGTCTGTCAACTAACCGAAAGAGGTTCTAGTTATTTTCAATTTTATCTTATTTATAAATTCGCGTGTCGCATTGTTGTTAGACTCTTCTGAAACGGCTCGATCGGTTCTCATGAAATTTTGGGGTTTATATAATTATTATTACCTACATCAAACATCCGATTTTATTATGTATGTGGCAATAAAATATTCATTGGTTATAATTTAATAAATCAAATTCCACTCAGGTTGTATATGAATATTTTTAACCTTATGATTTGAAATGTTATTTAATTAAATTCACCCGTTTTTCAAATAATTATTTGAACATATTTTAATCAATCGTACATATTATTACTAGTAATATTATTAAGCCGAATATTTCGCTTAGGTAAAAGAGTTTTAACAATGTTATGTTATGTTTAATAGTTAATTTTCCATTAACCAGTGGTCGTGATTTCGATCCGGCTTCGGCAGCCATAATCTTATATATAGAAAGCTTACCGTCTATAAACAAAAAATGACAAAGAAACATACATCCGAGGAACAGGTTAATGCGCCACTGTATAAGTTCATTTACTTATTACGGAATACTATATAACATCGGAAGGCTAGTACCGATAAGTTTTGCAAAAGCGGGAAAAAAGTACTTATTTATTATGTCAACTAACATATTAACGCGAGAACAACTATTTTATCCAAAGCCAAACTCTATACCCTGCACTTGTACCCCAACGTCCTGAAGTCTACTCCAAAGGGAACAAAACAAAGTTGGAGAAAAGACTCATTACTATGTACTTTGACCATTTTTTTCTGCCTTCTCAGCAGCCAGCATTTGTGCTTGTCATAGGAAGGTGGAACGGTGCTAAAGTGTCCAAGCAAGTGTAAGTTATGAAACTGCACCATGAGCGAGCCTTCCACCGCGCCTACGACAACTAGACTGTGCATGATTATATTGCTCACGTTGTACGAGGTTACCAGTGTAAAAAACACCTATAAACTATTAAATAATCACCATTGTAACTACTAAATAGATTGTAAGGGGTTATTAATAATAACTTATTAATATACCGACGTTTTGTTGTCTGTAATAATGATTATTATAACTAAACAAAAACATATAATAATATCTCACAATTAAATCATTATAATTTAAATATGGCGACAGTAACAATCGGCCGGGGATTCTAAGGTATTTATAAGAATGTGTAAGTTCTGCTACACACGAAGAAAGGAATTCATCTATGTATATGTAATTATATATGTATATGTAATAATAGTTGTAATAAGGTGGAAATTTGCGATGTTTTGATATATTAGATTAAGGGCGGTGGCTGGTCGTGCTAGTGAACAGGTGCTATTTGTGGTGACTGGTCTGACTAGAATATGTGTTGCGGTGCTAATCATTTTTTTCTAGATTCATCTCGGTGTATTGCGTTGCGAATTGTTATCACAATAGCGTAAATACTCCTATGTCATTGTTCCTATCGGATTTTTTAAATTGATTCATACAATTACAAGTTAATACAATTACAATTAGTGTGTTATTACACGCTAACTATGGACACCAATGGTCTGAAATAAATGAGTTATTTTTATTATCTAATATATAAAATTCTCGTGTCACAGTTTTCGTTCACTTACTCCTCCGAAACGGGTTGACCGATTCTCCTGAAATTTTCTGTGCATATTGAGTAGGTCTGATAATCGGCCAACATCTATTTTTAGAGACATTTTTTTTTGGCAAAACGACGTTTGTCGGGATCAGCTAGTTATTGTATATAGATGCATGTTATTGCAATGGTGCAAAGGTTCCTCTTTACAACCGTTTTGTATACTTGGCAATTTAATGAGTGGTCAAGTTTGCCAGTTGTTTACGTTCGATTTACATCCTTAATGATAACTGGGGCTGTGAATTGAAGAGTCAATTTTTTTAATATTTTTTCCTACTATCCATATAAGAAAGTTACCTAAATAAAGTTATATGCATAACGCAATATGAATAAAGTTAATACTATATTTTGTTTTATTCTCAAGCTCTAAGACATCTCACGTTGCATTTCCGGCTATAAAATAGGCTTTTGCTATTATTCTCAACAATATATTAGCCGTGAAAGCCTCCAGCTTCCATGTTTATTTGAATCCAACTCTTGCATGTGAACAAAAAGCTCCTGTCTTCCGTTCCAAGTATTAGATATCATACACATCTCTGCTCGTCTTGACGAGAGATAAGCTGTAGCCGGACAGTGCAAGAATGTTTCTCGTGTGTAATATAACTTAGTGAGTCGTGACGGGCTGCGTTAGGTGTAATTTTAAATTAAACAATTCATTGAACAACACTAATGAGACGCACGTTGCGTATGTCTGATTAGCTTAATAGAAATCTTAGTGGTTCTCATGGGTTTCAATTATTCAAAAAAAGTTGTATGGATCATTTAACGACATTCAAAACCAATTTATAAAGAAATTGCTCAACTCATAAAAGGATAAACTATAATATTAATACATAAAAATATACTTAAATTCAAAACGAGCAAGTGAAAAACTAAAAATCATATTCTAACACTTCACACGGTTGATAACAAACTTGTTTCTACAATGGCATGGGTCGATGAAGCGCTGTTAATATTAAATGCTTGTGTAAAATATTACGTATTAAAATTATGAACAATCAAGTTTTTGCCAATACAATTCTGGTGAATTTGAAACACTTTAAATTGTCACTTAACAAGGTCGAAACATTACGGTGATAGCTGTGTAATGTTATTAAAACATTTAGGATATATATATTTTATATAGGACAGTTTTCATGCTATTCTTATGTATTTTAACTTACTTATTAATATGTAATTTGTGTCCATTAAGGATTAGAGAAATAAAAATGTATAGTTCCATAGTTTTGAATGAGTAGGCTTTAACCTCAAATCACTTATTGCAAGCATCTTATATTTGTTTATTTTACTATTAATGACTTTATAAGTCTCATATATGTAATGATCCGTAGAAGTAGAATATAGGGTTTACTCATTAACACGGACCTCTTAAATATATTTAAAGAAAGCTGCACGTTATATACTATTTTGTATTCAAGTTCGTGAGGACTAAGAAAAGTATTAACATTTGTAGATAAGTGTACATTTTTTTTATTACACCGTTTTATCTATTAATTAATTAATGTAAAAATGTTGCTAAATTTGGATGGCCTTGGTACATTTTTACTATCAGTTACAATACCGAACGGAGTAACTGTCAAATGCAACTATAGAAAATTTCTTTATGATAGAATGAAGTCCATAGTGTATTCTGTCCATAGATTATAAACAAATTTAATCTGTATCCACATGACATTCTTCTTTGACAATTTGACAGATTTGTTAGATGACATCTGTAGTCATAATCGATTTAAATTATCAACAATATGTATTGGATCTTCCTGCTATATCTTGTGCTTATAAAAGCTATAGATATAGAAAAAAGGTCTCGAGGGATATGCAAGGATTATGGATATGAGATTGTTACCGCTAGATTTGGGAAGGAAGCTCACACACTCTGCTTGAAGTGGCAACCAATAGGTATTAGTAAAACTCTAGAATCCTAGCTTCATCATATATAGATCAAGGCTGTAAATCTTAAATATATGCCCATATATTTTCATGTAGTCTACATAGCTTTATAACCAGTTATTAGATATTCTGGCACATCCAAACACAAAATTCAGGTTTGTACCACGTGACTTGGACAACGACTGCATGTTTATAGGTAATTTAATGTAGTCTATATAATTATATAACTATATCATTACACAGACTATATTCAGTTTAATGTATAATGATGTATGTTAATTTTTTTAATCGAGTATAGAACTTTATATTTCATACTGAGGATGAAAATCTTGAGCCTACTTTTTGGATGTACGTAAAGGCTAGGCGTACTCGTTAATATAAGAACTTTAATTACAATGAACACTTAGTTACGCACAAGTAATCTTAATGAGGATAAGAAAATTTAGTTTAATGAATCGTAGCATTAAACTAAATAGGTAGGTGAACACTTTTTATTACGAACAGCGTTACAAATAATATACAGAAGGATAGTTTTCTATAGATTCATATTTCAGTGAAATGTGAAAACAAAGAAATTTCTTTTTTTAACACAAAAGGGTTTTGGATACATAACTTCACACGCTCAGGAAACCCTGTGTTGTGCCTAGTTTACAGCACTTCCTGTTGGTATTGGGTGAGCGTGACTGTGCAATTTGTGTGTTTGAGTTTGTGTATGTATTTGTATGCATGGCCATGTTACACAGAGTGCATTGCGAAGCGCTGATACATAAAGGGTTGGTTATAAAAAAAAGATTAATTTTACAGAAATCAGTTAGTCGCGTAAAATATTGAACGATAATGTTCATATGAACTAAAAATTATTAATCATGAACAAATCGAATTTTTAAGTTCCAAATGTAAGCTCTAATTTATAATTAATGCTTACCTGCTCAATTTATAAAACTAAAATATTTATAATCAAGGCTATAACACATTATCGTTTAGTTTTAAGTACCAATTATTTTTATATGATTTTTTTTACTAAATGTTATAAAAAGCATAGTATGCGAATAAAAAGGTTTTGTAAGCTATTAAGCGCTCGGTTTTAAATATTTTTTCTAATTAATTATTTATAATAATCGTATTGTTCTAACTCCAGATAATGTTTTAAAAAAAGTCGCGCGCTCCACAACGTTTTTTAAGGCAGTTTCTGCCGCGCACTAACCCTTTTTAGAACCAACTGCTAGCGCAGGTATTCCCGAACCGCCCCGACTTGGAGGCCCTCAAGAGTAGAGCATACCTCTCTCTTAAAGGCCGGCATCTCACTTGTTAGCCTCCTGGCGTTGCAGGTGTCCATAAAAAAATTAAAAAAATCATACAAGCCGTGTATGAAAAATATTTTTACCATTCAACATGTATGAATTAATATGAATATTATAACACCCAGACTAACAAACATCATATATTGACTGTGCCAAGAATTGAACCCTATATACGTTAGATAACTATTAGATTTCTTGAATCAATATAGCTTTAATTTTTGCTTCAAGATCAGTCTTTGACCTCAGAGCCATCCGTCGTCCTCCTAGATCCAGATGCAAACATCAAAACACCAGATAAGCACTACCAATTGGGTGAGATAACCATGGCATACGGTTTTCCGGTTAAAGACCCGGAATCAGGTTTTGCCGAAGGTTATATGGGAGATGATCATCAGTTTTATGGTGTTTTACATTTAGGTAAAATTTCAGAGTAAAGCTTATTTCTAGTAAGTATTCCATTTAAATGGTACATTTGCTTCGCATTTTTATTTTTGGGACACGTGTGGGGCGTCACAGGAAGCTTAACTTCATGTTTGTGGGATCGCCGCCCTCGTCCCCTGGCCGCCATCTTGGTAAAAGGGGTGAAAACCTTTTTTCGCAATATCTCATAAACTGTATAATCATCATAATTTGTAGCTAATTGTTTTGCGTACATGTTTATGTAACTTTTTGCCCTAAAATAAAAATATGTTGTGATGAAAATAATGTTTTCTATACATTTTATACTTTTCAAATTTTTACGTGCGAGATTTTAATATTATTCTGGTCCCAGGTAACAGAACCTTGCACGCAGACCCCTACAATAGAGATCAACCCAACAAGCATTTTGGTGCTTATGAAAATGACTATATACAAGCCCCGCGGCGCGTGCGCAGCGATAACCAGGTGATATGACACGCGCTCTTCTTTCTCGCTTATCTTACGAATGCTTCATACTTCTACGAGTGACTCTTCTACTAGTAAAGGTTGGCAATCAGCCCGGCAGCCTCTCTATCCTTAGTTCTGCGGAATAGCTCCGCAGTGCTAACAAATCCCCTCCATTCGTGAATATTACGCAACGACCTTTAGACGCAGATTTTGCCGCGCGGTTCGCATATCTGACAATTACAGTTACTTTCTGGGAGTGTCAATGTTGTGATCTGCCTGACCTTGATGCTAACCATAACTCGAGTCAGAGTATAGTAAAAAAAAACATCTTTATTTGGTTCAACACCAGTTATTTATTTTTCTTTGTATTTGAGAATTGACATTTGTGAGCACGCGTTATTCATTCTCATAGACATTATTTGTTTCAGCATGAATCAATGTTCAATCCTTGGACGCGATTTCCGTTCCGCTATCAAGAGCAGGAGCAGAGGACGGGTGTGGCGCGATCGAGGACCTGCGAGTTGCTTCTCTTGGCGGATAAAGAGTTCTATGAAAAGGTAATTCGGTCCAAACTATTTCAGCCGACTTAGTGTATTGATATAAGCATAGTATTACTATTACAGAAACTGACATTTATATGTCAATTCAAGTGAATAGATCTTTTCAGTATATGATCTGCTAAACTGGATAATGTATTCTTAAAAAACTTAACATGGGCGTATCATACCTCCGACCTGCCTAATCACAAGCTGCTGTAATAATCGGGCAACAAACACACCGCAATAATTTTGTTAAATTGAGTACATTTTATTTAAAGTATACCAAACATAAAGCTCTTCTTATACATATATAATACATATATAGCATTCTATGTATTAATTATATTACAGGACGCAAACTCAAGTCTGAAACACGTAATACGTAGAATGATGCATGCGGTCGCGCAAGCCGACATAATTTTTCGGAATTCCGATTTTAATGAAGATGGAATACCAGATAATATAGGTTCATATTTTATTATATCATATATTTTAAACACACTGATTTCATTATTTACTTAATTTGATGCTATTCCAACAAATACTGATTTTAATAAGACTCAATCGTTGTCATTGTCAAACCCATATGACGCCATGTTGGTTTTACAAAGTTACTTGGTAACTATGGTTACAGGTTTTTCAGTAAAGTACATCCTGTTGCTTACATCGTTTGAGACAAACACACAAGTTTTTGGCAACTTACTTCGCGATCGATCGATTGATGGTAGGGAATACTTGATGCAATTCGCAAGGCTTCGTCGCCTCTCTGAAGTCTGCCTTGGTGTGGCGTTTTCGGGACATGCTTTTCATAATAGGACTCTGGGATTAAGGTAAGAATACTTCGTTTGTGAATCGGTTTTTTTTATTTCGCTTAAATGCACCTTCGGTCTCAGGATTCACGTTCCTCAAGCACATTTTTATATAAGTATATAAGTTTTATATTTCTTAATGCGATTGCTAACTTTAAATTTCAGTTTCACGTCTCTGGGCGGTGGTATGGGCGGAGCGGCGGGCGGCTTATGCGACAGGCGAGCTTCCGGCCGTTCGTTCAATACACTCGCGTTGGCACACGGTACTACAGATGAGAACGAACGCGTACCAGAGAGAGTCGCTGCGTCCACACTGGCTCATGAATTGGGTGACATTTGCATTAACTTAATATAACTGTTTGTTAACAATCGGTATCAACTCATTCATCACAGCAAGCGCTGTATGGTAAATAACTATAATACAAGTAAAATAGTATGGTTAGACGTAGACAATAATCTAGCGTTAAATATCCTTCACGTTAAGTTTTACGTTTATTAAAATTTATTTGCGTTAGCCTATTAATTCTTGGTTAATAACTACTTGACCATATGTTTTGTTTTATCCAGGTCACAGTTTTGGTGCGCATCACGACGATAACTTTCCAAATCCAGAATGTAAAGGCTTCTTAATGGGATCCCAATCGTCAAGCACGCCAACGGCTCACAATCAAGAGTTCTCGCTGTGCAGTAAGCGGCTCATAGCTGCTACGTTGAGTAGTATGAGCTATTGCCTAGCAATCAATGATAAACCATATTGCGGGAATGGTATGACCTTTTCACATGAGTGGAATTTAAATCCGCGTCTCTAGATTTAGTATCAGATTAAAATAAAACTTATTTAAACACTAGTTATATGTTTGCAAACATTTGTGTCCATAGAACAGTTAACAGCAAATCGTCAATTTTAAGCGAGCTTCTGTCAAATTTGACATATTTTTGCATATATCTTACCTACTCGATGTGAGTGCATACAGTCCACAAGCTAGTTGCTAGCACAGGAGGAAAAACGAGCCTGCTAAGAGACACGCCCATGGGCACCCAGTCGTTAACGTATGCGTCGTCCGCCCTTAAGGCTACCTTTTTTTTATAAATATTTTTTTCGCTGACGTGTAGGACTAATATTGTGAGGTACCCTCATAAATTTAAGTGCTTCATAGGTGTAGTTGAGAAGGGAGAGGCTTGCGATTGTGGTCTTCCGTTCTACTGCAAGTCTCGAGATCCGTGCTGCACTCCCAGAACTGGTGGAACACTCGCGTTTGAGGAAGGGTCAGTAAAGAATATACAACTATAACTTTATTTCTCTATCTGACACTACTTCTGCTAAGTATTCTGAGTGTCTGTTTTATCCCGAGAGTATAGGTTATTAACATAATTGAAATTTCAGTGCTCTTTATAAGCAAGGCTGTTCTGTGGCGCCCCGGGCTAGTTGTCATCCGTCACAGGGACTTTGCTGTAAAGCTGACTGTAATTTTGCTAATCTAACCACGAGTGGCATCGTAAGTACTCAGCCACAACAGCATTTAAAACGATAGACGAAAGATCGTGTTCATTTAGTTTTTATGTGTAAGTATTGTCTCACGCTACTGTCCCGAAGGTGTGAAAAGGTATTTTAATAACAAAATGACCGCGTATAACTTTTTCACAAATTAAATAATATATTTCTACAAGCTTCATAGCTTTTTAGGATTGTACGCGGCAAGAGGAGTCCTGCGCATGCCGAGACCATAGACAATGTAGGTGTGGTCTGGGTGGACGCTGTTTGCCCGATGGCAGCTGTCAGGCTGCGGAATGCGCGGTACTTGGACTCAGAGAGTGTAAATGTAACAAGACGCCCGTAAGTGTCACTTAAACGAGAATGTAAATTGACAGTCGATCGTTTCGTTTTGACAGACGACAGCAAAAAACGTTAGCTCTGACGGGTGGTTTTTCAGGGTGGTACTTTAGGTAAAATGAATTTGTGTGGAGTGTGTTGTCGCATCGAAAGCATGAAAACGTGCGTCGGCGCAGAAATTGCAGCGGAATATGCGTTCAAATTGAATTTATTACCGGATGATTGGCCTGATCCAGAATATGAAGGACGTTAGTATTTACTTTTAGAGCATACAAAAGACTTAGTCTGGGGGACTTAGACTTAAGGTAGTTGTTTAACCTTTATTTTGTTGATTAAACTATGTTAATCACAAATTGAAATATTGCCGTGAATGACTCTCTCATGCCTTATAATATATGATTATGTCAATAATTTTTTATTTATGAAATTTTTTAGCAAATGTAACTATAAAAATTGGCAACACAACACATTGGACGTATGCGACGATACGCGCTTGGCCTCCGGGCGATGTGTGCGTGACGCAGAATACTGTGGGCATGTGCTCGCCCCGTGGCGCATGTAAGAGTGTCAAAATGTTGCCATCTTCCAACATTTACCCCGATATATTGGTAATTAATATCACCTCTTTCTAATTTCAATATTGAATCAACATTAACTGATATTGATGCGAAATAAAAGTTTAACAAAATTCCAGACCGTGAAAATACTTAGTCAATCATCAAATGAGGGTATCACATTGAAAACGAGGGTAACATTAACAACTTTATTCATCAGTTTAAATATATATACATGTTTATTGTAATTTTATTTTATAATTTAATGGTTTGTCGCATTATTTTTTTTGTGTGTGAATGCTAAAGACAGAAGTCATGTAGGAATACTTGAATAAATAAAATATTTGCATTTATCGGTAAACGTATTTCAGGGATTTGTATTGTAACACATGCATGTTAATAAAAAAACACATTGTGCTAATCTATCGACATATACAAAAAATATACAAATATATAAAAAAATGTATATTTTAATATCTGTAGATTGATTATCTAGTATGGAATTTTCCAATTCTATACCTTCGAATTGTCATTTGTCTGATTTCCGATGCAATAAAATATGGCTTTAATATATAAAATTGTATTCACTAATCGTTATTTCCTGCACAACTGTTCAAGCATTTTAAAATAACAATATTTAATATCAAACTCCATGTCGTACCAGTAGTTGACGGCGACGCAGCGGTGACTCTGCGACACGTGGTGGAACCATAGACTCGGCAGGTATAGACAATCACCTTTATTCACACGAATGCTGTATCTATGGGCCTTCGAAAATTGCGGGAAACTCGAAAAGTCCGGGTTGACAGGGTCTGAGAAAAATTAGCCTTTTTTTAACGGATTTAAGCACATGCTACAAACCGTTACAAAAATTTTAAAAAACCAAACAAAACATTGACTTCTGTAAATGCAAACAGAAAGGTACAATAATACTATATAACTGTAAACCAAGGTAAAAATATCAAATTAATTTAGTAAATAAGTATGTTAGGCTGAAAATGAAAAAAAAAAAACAAAAATATTTTTCTTCAATTAGGTAACTATCGTTCACTTTAGAATCTCCAAAAAAAAAAATTCTGACAAAAATTGCCAGTTCCCAATCAAGGGCGTAGAAAGGACGGGATGAGAATAAGTACAAGCAATGAAATGTAAAAATAATAAAACCATACCAACACAAATCCATGGTAAGTCATCACCATCTATCTTTTCAATATCCCATCCTTTTTCATCGTATTTGAACACTGCTTGTTTATACTTCTTATACGGCACATAAGGTAAGTCAGTGGGCGGTATTAGTATAAAATCCTTGTACCCATCAATAACACAGTAAATATTTTCATATGGATCTTTGTGCACTGAAATATTGTTTTAAATTAAATAAAAACTGTGTAGAATAAGATAGATAGTGTTGATCCTATGATCTGCACAAGTTTTTATAGAGTCATTTGGCAGTTTTTACTGCGATGCATTGTTAAGTAAATGCATATTACAAAACAATAAATCAACCGTTTTAATGAAAATATCTTATGTATGCTTATTAAAAACACAAACAATCAAATATTTATATGTGTGTAAGAAATATTCTATCGTACTTTGTTATTTGTCAGGTAAATGTGTGCAATACCAATAAAAAAGTTCAGATTAATAAAAATGAACAAAATCTTATATATCATACTTACTGGAGGTAATAGCTCTGGAGTCACCCATCCAAAAGTTAACTGCATCTGGCTTTTTATTAAATGCTTTACTCGCAAAGTCAATTTCTGGTTTAACATCTGGTAATAACTCCTTAAAGTCTTCTGTCAAATTGGAGTTTTGTCGCTGGATATATGGTATGTAGTTTTCTCTTAAATATTAAAATATATATTTCAGAGGTGATATGCCAAAGGCAATGACAAAAGTCAGCCGCGAGTATTATTATTTCAACAACGGGTATAAAGTCCTTATGTTACATTACCTTTCAATGTATACCTTTTATTTTCAAGCATATCTAAAAACTCTGTCATAGTAGTTTGTACTTCACATGGCATTACAAAGCATTCATTACCAGCTTTATCTCTTGTTATACCGTCTGCATATCCATTTGGTGTGATAGCCAGAGTTATTTCTTTGTTTGGTATAACTTGCCTAAAAGGTTGATAAACAGACATATTACTGCATAACAAAAACAAACAGATGAAATATACCGATAGTGTAATAGTCAACTCTATCTGATGCCCCAAAACATACCTAAAATACTGAGAATTCCACTTCTTTGTAGAAGCCCATTTCGAGCATCCACCTCTGATTATTACTGGTATATTTTTGGACACATACTCCCTTTGAAATTTTAAGGGATCTAAGTCCGCAACTTCATCAATTTTGCCATGCAAATATAATTCTGGAATTTGATAACACACATATTATATAATTTAAATAACATATTTTCTGTGTACGCATTATCATTAGTGGTGATTTTAATCATAGACTTACATGTATGATAAGATTTGTGCGTCCACTACATACAATCTAATATGGATAACTAAGCTATATAGTATACTTATAGAAGAAAAGTTAAGTATTAATAGCTTAATATTTTACGGATATTCTGCAAAACGAATTAAGATCTAATCGTGGACATTCATTCACCCACCTGAAGTTTCTTCGTGAAAAATATTCAACGCTTCTTCAATAATATAAGACATTATAAATTCCAAAATCGTATAATGTTAATGTTATGGACTTATCGGTTATCGCTTAAGCTATTATATTGTTCGTTATCGTATTTGAGGTTCTAAATTCTAATTCTACCATCTATAAATTAACTTGTAATTTGTAAACAAAATAACTGACAGTTGACAGAGGACTATAAATTATAATCTGTAAAAACGGGACGGAATTTAATAATACAGTTTTTAACTCTAGAGTCTTGGCTTATCTGTGGTTGAGACCACAAACTTAAAACTTAAAATTACGGTAGTAAATAGTAATAGGGTAGCATTAACAGGAGGCAACGCTTATATTATGTACTAGCTTTCCGCCCGCGGCTTCACCCACGTGTGATTTGGTTAAGTACATAGCGTTTCTTAATGATCTCGACAGGGCTTTCTTTCACGGGCTAAAACTTGTTACAATTGGAATTATATATAATTATGTGTTACTCAGGGATGATGTAGCTTTACAGGATCCGATGATTCAGGGAAATCGAGATAAATTTCAAATTAACTTACAGGCAATTACTTTTCTGCAAATTTTATATTCTGATAGCTATAGCTGATAATGGAAGGTAAACCCCCTTAGCGGTTAAGAGTTGAAAGAAAATTCTTACGAAGTTATACGTACTTGTGAGGTTATTAGTTGGACCAAATAATAAAATGTAAATCTCATTACATTAAAGATGTAGGTGGAAAAATGGAGGCGGACAAATGACAAACGTTTCTTCACTCGTTTCCTTTTACTTGTTTGTATGGGTAGTGTTAACTCTAAATAATCATAGGGTAAAACGTAATGAAAGTTTGAACTGCATGGTAGTCATAACACAATGGAGCATCGCAATACCGCGATCTATTGACATTCTTTAAAAAAAAAACTAAGACTCAACCTCGCATACTCACTCACACAGCAACACTATTGCACACACAAATACACACACTCACACTAAAATGTTCGTACTTCACATAAATCCACTTGTTCATGTGTATATATATTTTTACTTATTTTTTTCTGTTCGTGTTTTTTTTTGTTATTCTTTTTTCTGATCTTAGATTAATAGAATTCGGTTTCTATATTTTAACCTTATTTTGGCTTTATTTTTAATCTATTTTTATTGTGTAAACTGTTTTTGATAAGCTGTATAGGTTTAAGAAATAAAAAAATAAAATAAATCTAGGTTGATGACGAATTTTATCAACGCTATCTATCGAGCACATTGTTCAACACTTCAACCGCGCCCGCGCGCACTGCGTTATTTGTTATTTTTGTTACCTCTCATAAGTTTTAATATTAAGATTAACTTATACTAGAACATATTTAACAATATATAACTAATCAATCAATATAAGTGTTTAAGAAATTTGAAACAGTGGTTGAAGTAAATTTTCAATTGACCATAACTTCTTTTTCTCTTAATCGATTTTGACAAAGTAAACTTTTGACAACGCTCCCAATTTTATGTAATCCAACTGTGAAAACCGCGTTCAAATCCGTTCAGTAGTTCTGAAGTTATAATGTACCAGACAGACAGACAGACAGACAAGAATTCCAAAAATTGTTTTTTTGGTTTCTATGACTCCTCTTTAATTGTCTCCTTTCAGTTTTTTGGAAAAATATTTAATGTACAGACATTCGATTTTTACTGTCTTATTATTAGTATAGATATTTATTAGAAATTATAAGAATGTACACAATTTTGATGTGATTAGCAATTTAAAAACAACAAATCTCTCCTTTAAATGTATTTCATTGGCATAGGTTTTTTTAGTATTCCTTTTATTGGAGCGCTTTGAGTGCCAGTATCCTTGGGTTCCATAGGTGGCGTTGGGGATGTCTCAATATTTTCGGAACGATTGCGCCAAAACGCTCTCGGCATAAATGTGTAGCTTGCATCTACTGCAGTCACTAAAATAAAAGAAACGATATTTCATTATTAAAATGTAATATTAATATCTATGTCTTGACTATACTATATATTCATCTACCTAGCCCAATAAATAATTCCCCAATTCATTACGAATATCAGCTGTCCGTTTAGTAAAATGAATTGACATATATTATATGTTACGTACGTTTAGGTTTTTGATTAGAAAACTCAGATATAGAAAGTGCTGACTGAGCTCTGGGCCCTGGTAACATGTTAAGTTCCAAAAACTCGTCAGCGCCGTCTCGCGATACACTAAGTTTATTCTTTCCGTGCAACTGTCGCAATCGAACAATCTTATCAAAGCTTTGTAGGAAAACTTTTGATGTATTATGTATATTGTCGCCGTCTAATACACCTGCAAAAAGTTTAGATTCACTTAACTAATAATAATCAGATTACAGCGAATCATTACATGCAAAATAAAACTTGAATTCAGACTATAAGTATTGAAAAACCCACTTTACATGATAATAGTCGAATAAAATACATAAAATATTTTTAGGAGCATTAAATACTAACGTAATGGTCCACATCTAGCTATAACAGTCTCTTTATATCTATGTTTTTTAGTCATTGGATTACCAGTGAAATTCACGTCCACTAAACTAACAAGAGTACACAAGTCATCTGCAACAGACTGTAAAAATAGTTTTTATTTATTAATAAACTCTGTGTATATAATTATAATATTGTATCATTATTTTATCTAAATAAACAAAGAGTTGACCTGAACATCTTCAAGATGGTTTTTCTTAGCTATAAGAACTTCCAATCGACGGAGTGACTTTGCCCAAGCCACATCACTTATTTTGTTTTCCGATACATTAAGTATTCTAAGTGATGCCTGTAAAAAAAATCTAGAACGTAGCGATATACTGAAGTATATAATTAGTAAACAAACAAATGTTGCTCTCTAGTCTATTATCACACCCAATACACTCATAATCTACCAAATGGAAATTAAAATAAAATGTATTAACTAGGATAAAGTTACTGTAAAAAAAACAGTTGTGTTATTTCCACATGAATAAAGGACACTTATTATGAAAAAATTGTAGAAAAAAAATAGTAACAAAACTAACACCAATAGAAATCATTGTTCTAGGTTCAAAGCATAATGGATCGCCGTCTCCTGTGCTCTGCTTTTCGATGTGAAGTTCTTCCAAATACTTTAATCCTTCCAAATTCTCGACAACACTTATTTGATTATTTCCCAAATACAGTTTTTTCAACTTCACCAATTTGTCGAGGCTTTCAATCTTGACAATTTTATTCCATTGTAAATGCAAATGTGTTAAATTGTATAATACTTCGATGTTTTTTATTTGTGTGATACTATTGTTGTGATAGTAAGCATAAAGTATGTGAGTTTGATTTTTGGGAAGTGGCTATAAAATTAGTCGAAAAATTAGAATTTATATTTATATGAAATGAATATAAAAAAATTACTAGGCATCCATTATACATTTGGGCACTAATACGATACCATAAAATAATTTTGAAAACTCACAATTTCGGTAATATTTTTTTCATGCGAAAATAAATGAGTTATTTTATCTCCATGTAATCGCTTTTTTGTAATTTTTTTTGCTTGTTTCCGCAACGAAAGGTTGTTTTCCTTTAAATCCAAATATTTATCGGCATTGTTCATAATTATTATATAAAATTAAATTTTTCGATTAAATAAAAATGTATCTTTGAAAACACCGGATGTCGTTACTATGGAGATCAAATATCTATTGATTTAATCAATTCTGTGCAACCAGCGACGAACACTCATATACTGTGAACAACTGTCAATTGTCACATTGTATTTGGAATCAATTCATGAAAGTATAAACAAAATTAACTTAAGACCGCTACAGAATTGAGATTGTTTTAAATCAAACTCTTAAAATATGGGTGAAAGATACAACATTCATAGCCAGCTTGAACATCTACAAAGCAAATATATAGGTACTGGCCATGCGGATACAACAAAGTATGAATGGCTAACAAACCAACACCGAGACTCTTGCTGCAGTTACATGGGACATCCAGATTTATTAAGCTATTTTGCAACTGTTGAAAACGAATCAAAAGCACGCGTGAAGTTCAATTTGATGGAAAAAATGTTACAACCTTGTGGACCACCTCCAGAAAAACCAGAAGATTAATCTTATTATTGGTCAAACACTGACTTTTAATATCTGGCTTTACTTGTACACCTGAATTTTTGAATTAAAAAATGTTTAATGGGTTTTTTTGTTATCTATTTACCATTAATGATAGTTCTTTTTATGAAAGTCATTTTGAATCATTGCATAAATCATGGTATTTTAAACAAATTTACAATCTTTTACCAACTTGAAAACTAATCTTTACTATATTATTTTTTGAAAACATTCAAAAGTCTAAAATTATAGTTGGGATAATTAGTAAAAAACAATTATCATTTCACCCTGCATTTAATAACTTTCTCCATTCCTCAACTTTACTTTGTAAGACTTGTTCTCTTAACTTAGATTCTTCTAATAACACTTTATGCTCATTATGTTGCCTTACAACATTATTAACCATAATTTTCTTTATCACTGGCATTAATTTATCACACTCTTCTTCCAGTAAAGCCATAACTTTCAAGACACATTCAGAGTCAACTGAACCAATAAGTCGAATGTCCGTGAACTGTCTTAGATGGTGCATCAAGCACATTGTTACTAAACCATGGTTTTTCTCATTGTCATTGTTCATTAAGGCTAAGTGCTCTTCTGCTTCAGTAGGGTCTACAATAATCTGGTCATTGATTATAGCAATGGAACTCGCGGAAACAATGTCATACATAGGTACCACTGCATCAGTGAGGGCTAAGCCTGCAGCATTTATTGCAGCAGATAAGCAACCACCGTCATGTTCTAGGATATAAACAAATATGTCCATCTAGAAGAATAAAAGTATATTAGTACTCATAGGTATATTTGTATGAAAAATACAAGATTACATACACAAAAGTATACCTGAAAATTTGGGAATTTATCTCTTCTGACTACAGTCTCTAAAGCTTTTTTAAGATCGGCCGATAAGGCTTTTTCATCTGAATCTGGAACAAGTTGTCTTCTTTTTCGTGGACAAGAGAATGGTGCAAATTTCACTTCACAATAGACTTGGCCATATAGACTAAAAAAGCCATGGTGGAAATTAGTTATTGATTTTATGAAAAAGTATGTTATTTAAATTTTATGAGATAATTTATTTTGTGAGTAGTTGAAATATGTATTTTTTCTAAATTATTTTAGTAGTATATAAATGTTAATACAATATCTACCTGTATTCATTCTGATGACCAGATATTTCTCTTGGGTCAAAAACAGAACAAATAACCTTAGTTTTATGAAGCTCAACATATGCAGAGCCTTTAGCCTGAGACACTACATTTGTTCTAGTGACTGAAAAATAATGCAATAGTTATTTTGTATACGTATTTATTAACAAACAAGGTTCTTAATAAACACGTACAGGACGTACATAAACTTCGAGCTTCATTGATTGCGCGCCCATCCTTCCTTTTACCGTTTTTATCAAGTAGTTCTTTAGATAATTCGTCGTAGGTTCGCAGGAAATCCGCAGAAAAGCGTTTATACGAAACACTATCTTCTGGACCATTGAATCTACGGTAATCAAAAGGCATTTAAAAGTTTTTAATTATTTTAGGTTATGGCTTGAAATTTGAAACGAAAGTTTTTGTTGTGATAACAGACTACAGAATACACAAAACACAGTGTAGCGGACACAAGTAGATGTTACAGTGGAACTACGAAAATAGATTATAATAATATAGAAAATAGCAGATCACATCAAGAAGGAAAAGAGGAGAACTCAACAAGTTTATGGTAGTTGATTATTTATACTTTATATTTTGTACAAAATTATATTTATTTCATAACTATTTCAGACTAATAAATTTACCTACTTCCTAAAATCCTTGATCGAATTGTCAATGTCGGTTGTCGTCGTTAGTTTATAGATACGACGGCAGAACATCAATAATTTTATTAAATATTATCTTCCACCGAACAAAAAATTAAATGAAACGAAACACGAAAGGGTTTGGGAATATATTTTATTGAAATATGTTATTCGATAGTTTGATGTTTTACTCAGACTAAATATATATTGAAAATGTACTAAAAGTGGACATTAGAGATTGTTTGGTTCAAAAATTCTTTTATTTTCAAGGTTAGTGTTGGCATTCATAGTATTTAATTCCATTCACCGTGACGTACACGCAAACACCCAAATAATATCTTAAAAAATCAAGGAACTCATGATTACCTTGCGATATAAATTTGATATTTTAATTAGATATGGTTAATCGTTTAGATGACTACACCGTGTTTACATATCACTTGACGATTACTCTCGTAAGTAATTAAAAGAGAAGTTCTGTGTGAAATGAAATCAAGAATGAACATGCCTGAATCTAGACCATACTTATTGACTATTCTATTAGCTATTAATTAAAATTATTAATCACTTTATATAAAGAGGCAAAATAGTTTTTTGCTTTTATTTGGTCAAGATATCACCACAATCATTATTGTAAACCTTAACAGTTTCTAATAGCATAATATATAATTATTCTCAATTCCAGGACTAAACATGCTTAGACTGAGAAGTGTTTATTTGGCAGCTATAGCATTTGTCACAGCATGGGTGCTCACTGCTGCAGAAGATCAGCTCCCTGGAGTATCATCATTGCCCCCCACAGATGTGAGTTAAAATTTTTGTATAGTTAAATAACAAAAAAAGTTAATGGTAGTTCTACTATGTTTTTCAAGCTTAGGCTCTACTATAAGATTTAATTTATTATTTTAGTATTGTTTGTCAGATACTGAAATAATTTCACAAACAAAATATAGCTTTTTGCAGAATCTTTAGATTATGTTTTAAGATATCTCTGCTTTTTTTATAAAATCTATACAGAGAGCCATTCCAAGAAATAAATAAAGGGGACTTTATATTTTGTTAGAAATAAAAGTGGATTAAACTAGATCAGAGTTCTTTTGATATCAATTTTTTAACATTTAATCCAATGAATACTCTTACCACAGACCTAATCTCAGTTTTAAGTTCACCACGTCTTGTGTGGTATGGTAATTGCAGTTCCCAGTTAATTTCACTGCATTAGAAATATTATATTTTAATAGATGAAATAAAAATTATTTCTTTAACATACAAAAATGCAAACAATATTGGGACTGGGGTCTACCTAGTAAGTACTTATGGTACCTGTGGTAGGAGACTCCTCTCCTTCTACAATATAAACATATATAGTTAATTTAATGTGAGCTAACTTAAATATAATGACAAACAAAACAATTGTGGGTCTGTGTGTGTGTGTTTGTTTGTGCTTGTGTGTGTTATGTTTTAATTACAGTAGTGGGTAATTTGTACTCTCAACTCATAGTCACATAGAAATACTAGACCAGCAGATTCTTTGTCTCGATGTATCTGTGGATTCTGAGTGCCATTGCAACCCTCATTTAACAATCATAAAAATTCAATTTATAAATATTATGAGGCTTGTTTAAATTAGGGCACATTGTACATAAAACTGGTGATGAGCAAATGTTGTTTTACAAAAGGGGGTAGTGACCACGTTTTCCTTTGTGTCACTGGTTTGGGCAACTTCAACAAAAGGCAACTTACTATGTCATTTTAATACAGAAGTTAGTTATAATAAATATACATTTACTTTTGTATCCTGTTCTACCCTGGGTTTCAAATTCACATTTTTCTAAACAACAAAATAATATTATTTTATATTAATGTAGATTTGTAGCATTTATGTTATCTAATCAGAAACTAATTGCCACAGAGGAAAGATAACTAAATGGTTGTGATTTTAAACTAAATGAGCATGATTTGTTAAAATTATTCTTGTCTGATTTTATTGATAGATTGTTGTTATCTTAAATTGTAATGTTCGTAATGTTTTAAAAAATAACATTACACTTATAAGAATAATATCTCAACGTCATTTAAGGGGTTCAGTCTTGAACTTCAGCAATATTTCACATGAAATTTTGTGTGAATGTCGGACAGTTCTGAAAATTTGTCACATATTTACATAAATGTGGTCCACCTCTTAAACTACTTTTAATTTTTTTTTATGATACAAAATTCATACAATTTGTATATTCAAACGATAATAAAATAGCCATCCTGTTTGTTCGTCTATAAAAAAAAGCAAATTATATGCAATTACATATTACAATATTCTTTTTAAATCAAGAATATTATTTTTTGTTACTTAGTTTGTAATACTGTTGTTTGTTTAACCGAGAGTCATTGCTCCTAACAATAACTCTGGAAATTTTTACTATCACTTTTTACTATGTTGATAAATAATTTATCACTAAGTTTTATATATCTATACTTACATTATAAATACGAACGTAACTCTTTATATGTTACACCTTCACGCTTAATCTACTGAACAGATTTCGATGAATATTTCTATGGAGATTAAAGACTAAAGTATAGGGAAGGACATAGGTTGAAATGTGGCATGAAAGTCTGTATACGAATTTCACTAGAACTCTGCCATACATAGATTTTCCAAATTCCTTTTGTATTTAAACCACGCGGACGAATATTAGTTGGAATTACCTTTGTCTTCTATAAATATGTTTGACTATTTTCGTAGAGACATCAAAGTATTGTGATGGTATATTCACCCTAATATTGAATATATTTGCATTATATTGGTATAAGAAATATCTTTTTTAATATTGATAATTAAAAAAGATTTTGATAATTAATTGAATTTAACTATTAACGTGATGGATGTGCAGTGTACAGAATACACTTAAACATCGACAAAAAAGAATTAAAGTGTAGTGTTGACTGATCTAAGCAACTCTCAATTGTATGGTCTTTATTTAATTGGCATTGTGTGTGAAATTAACATATGCTCCCGTGAAGGCTAGTAACGTTAGGGAAGGAGTGCCTCGAGCCTAAAGGTTGAGCCTTCTATATAAAAAAAGCCACTTAATAATATTACACATAGTATATGTTAGTAGCTTTAAATTACATTTCATTTTCATATAGAAAAAATAAAGTTTAATTTCTTAACTATCTTGATAAAGCTGATATAGAAATCTGAATGATTAAGTTAAAAAATGGATATTTTAATCGGTGCTTCAGATCTGATAAGTGGTGGATTATAGAATTTTTGTCGTAAACTTATATATTATTACAAAAGACAAGTATTTTTTTTTTAAATATTTTTCTATTGGGAATTGCCAGACGTTTACGTCTGATCGTTTGTTAGGTTTCAAATGTGGGCGAAAGCCATTATAGGCGCCACATGTTGTGGATGATAGAGGATGTTCTGGTTTTGTAATTTCTTTAGAGAAGCTTTCTTTAAGAAAAAAGGTTTTATTAGTCAAATGTCAGGTGTACATAGACGATTTGGTGGTAGATGCAATACACGTCAAGGCGTGTAATAATACTTTGTTATTTTGTCACGTATACCTACACTATTGTGTTGAAATTAACCGCAACATTGTTTGACATGATCTGGTTTTTCCCCGCAAAACATTTCACAGATATTTGATTTTCATCACAATAGAAAAACTCTTTTACTAAAGAATAGTTTCTTATTTCCCTTGTAACGTTTAGATTTAGTTTAAATAGATGTTGGCCGTTTCACAGTTATATGGACACAAAATTTTAGGAGAATCGGTCAACCCGTCGGAGGAGTAAGGGAACGAAAACTGTGACACGAGAATTTTATATATTAGATAATGTCACAGTTAAATCACATTGTCCAAACACGGTTTTATGTTAATCATAATCTTTTCTGATCTGATTCATTTTGCAATTAAATATGAGAAGCAATTATTTTGAAAAATTGATTGTGTCATGAATAGTGTTTATGTGGATAAGGGTTAATGCGATGGAAATGATAATCCAATGATAAAATGTTTGTGATTTTGATATTGAATTATGCATAAGAAAAACTACGGTATATATCTACAAATAAATACTGATGGCACAGTGGTTTGAAAATTAATTATTCATATTTTCTTTATTTGTTTACAAGTATACAATACGGGTTATGGTTTCTAACAATACGTGTGTTTAGAGGAGGCTCTTGCGTTCGTAAATTTTCGTTGAAGTCTAGTTATAGGTAGTTTCTACTGAGAAGAAACTCGATAGCTGCTCTTTTAAAATTAACAATTAATACAAAATTGTGTTACTGACAATTAAAATAACAAAGCATTGTTACTACTCAAGAATTGAACTGTCCCGATGCTGAGTCAATTGCCGACACATTAAAGGGTCTTTGTCCTCTAAATATTCGTTTATGGTATAGTATGCCTTTTCAACCACTTTTCAATACCCTTTACGCGTTATAAATTATGAGATATAATTTTTTTTCGGGATGATATTTTCACCAACCTGTATAGCGCCTTAGCAATTACTTGAGCAAACAAGAACACGCCTAGTGGAATTATTTCGGCAAAGTCCAATACACTTAACTTTCATACGATTATACAGTATTGGTATTACATGTAGTAATGAAAATGTGAAAATAAAAACTTAATTTCAACGGTTGTGTCTCGATAAAATACAGTGTAAACTCCATGTAACAGCAGTCCATTAAACGATAAACTCTCTAAAGCGTTGAAATAGAATGGTCGAATGGCTTTAGTTGGTTTCACTTTCATTCCATACAATGATTTTTCTTCTATCTATTTAACGACCAGGATAACGCCATTCAATGCACAGTTCCTTCAGTGTCGTCTATATGGTTTACGCTGTATTAATAAAAACTAGTTATGGTATTCCTATCGAGTAAAATATTTCTTTGTAAATATATAATTTATGAGATATGAAAGTGCTCAACTCATGTTAGTTTTAAAGCAAACATGAGGTTGTGCGTCCGAACCCCCAATCAGGAGCTCTATGTGAAAACCCGTAGAATCTCTTGCTCAACGTGAGTACACGGGTTTGTATCTAGCCAGAGTATCGGTGCCATTTTCTTACTTTTATTCCCACTGGAATAATTGTTTTTTGTGTTAAGATTTACTGTCCTAAAACCACGACTATGGAAGAATACTTAACAAATATTATTATCTCAACGGATGTTATTAAGGCGCACGCATTGAAGCCAGGGTAGCTTTTATGTCAAGGACACATTTTATCACGTCAGTTTCTATGTAATATGATGTCTAAATAATTACGAACAGTAGGCCCCTAATGTATTATGTGCGAGCATCGTCAAAATCACTAACGATATATAACTAGAACTGTGATTGGGCTGGAGGTGCGATTCTGTAATTGTAAATTTTGACATTGGCATTTATAAGGTGTAATGGGAACATCTAAGGACCTATTTATTCACACTCTGCTGTCTAAAAATAATAGAAGTAGATAGTGTTAATAGATGTTTGTACATAAGAGCAACGCGCGGTCTTATCGCTAATAAGCGATCTCTTCCAGGCAACCCACAGGCTTGTGCCGCAACATTTATATTGTATACATTTTTGATTCGTAGTCAACGATCTGGCACAGAGAAATTTGTAAATCTTTATGATTATGGCTGATCATCGACTCGTATAAAAACCCAGCAGAAGTAAAGTAAAGTTTAAAAGAGTGGCGGAGAGTTTCTTGCCAGTTCTTCTCCTCTGCTCCTCTGATTTGGGAACTGGCAGTAAATGTAGAGTCGATCTTTTTAAAACTGTTAACTGTTAACGATTCATAAGTGTTACCTATATGAATAAAGATACTTTGATGTATGTTTGGTAGCATTTTTGTATATTGGTTAGTGATAGAAATTAAAACGTTTAATATTTATTTTAATTTCGATGATAAGACTGTGAATTAAATATTTGACAACACAAAGTTGACACCGTTTTCCGCATGCTGATAACAATTGATAAGTTAATTCAACTACATTACGTACTGTGTCAAGTGCTTAAAGAAATAGATTTTCATACAAATCATTAGGTTGTCAAGTTATTTTAACAATAAAGCATGGTACATCTGTCATAACAAGGACGATGAAACCGCGTTGACCGAATTACTAGATAATTAGCAGGTTCTATAAAGTTCTATACTGTGAAGTCAAAATGTGTTATCTCTATAGACTCTTCATACGTATATAAATATGTAAGATATGCCTGTATATAATACTAATATATAAGTGTCAGCGTATATACATTTAAGCGGTAATTTGTTGATACGCCTCGTGCTCTTTCGTAACAAGGTGGATTTAATGTTAAAATTCCTAGTGCCGTCAAGTGTAGTTACTTAGTGACTATTAATAAACTACCCCGTTTACATTAAGCCGATGCGATATTTCGTGTGTTTTTTTTCTATGAAGACTTACTTTTATTTATTTACACTTTATTGCACTCAAACAGTAGAAGTAGATGATGTTGATACATGTTAATACATATAAGAGCAACGGGCGGCCATGTCGCTAATAAGCGGTCTCTACAAGGCAACCCAAAAATAAAAGAATACATAAAATACAATTTGACTCAATTAACAATTTGAGTTTTCTTACAAATAATCATAACATTTCACTGTGGTTCTATAATAACATAATATTGTATATTATAGATTTTAAAAAAGTAAGTCTTATTCTGATTATGTATAGTGAGATAGTATCCATGTTGTAATTATCGAAGGTCACATTTCAAATCAAACATCGCATAACAGCTAAACCTTTGAGTTTTTGATGTGTATCATAACGTTATCATAATAGATTGTTTAATTGAATAATAATGACCACAACATTTTATTATGTACGATTTTTGTCGTAACGATATTGCGTACGACAAATTGTGAACAGTCGTTCCGGTTTTTCTTTAAAACATCTAGTCAGCCCTCGTATCGTTCAGCGCTTGGTCGCGTGGTGTAATGATAAAATAAGCGACTTATCTGATGTTGCGATAAATTTATCATGAGATATTTTCTTAGTGGTGCGAATGCAAATGGTACTCTGTGGTTAGGGAATTCGGTGTGTTCACTTCTCTAACAGTGCGTATTTATTGTGAATTCACAACGATGAATTACACGGATATTATAACTGGAATGACTACTGAGATGTTTTCGACTACTGTCCTGCCGGATTTGGTGTCGACGGATTTCTTTACGGCCACGGATTTTTCGTCGATTTCGGACACTTCGTCGACTGTGGATTTTGTTCCCAGCACTTTGCCACCGGACACCGGTATTAGAGAGTGGCTGTTGGATCTTGTTGTTAAGGTTTGCATTTTGTTTTTGTCATACGGTATCTCAACTCGTTTGGGTATTGTTTTTAGGTTCTAATTATTTTTTTAAAACAATTTATGAACGTTGTGGAATGTGTGGACTGTAGATCAAACAATTTCGGATATTTATTGGATGAGAGGCACCCGCGAGCCCCTGGCCTTGTCTATTGTTGATGTGCCTCATACATGCAAGTGAATATACAGATAGATGTTTAGGATTGGTTTCTTATGTTTTGATGTAATAGTATTGAGTACATTATTATATTGCTATTGTAGTAGAAATTATATTCTCAATTGTTTTATAAAACATTTATTTATTATTCATAATATTTTTATATTGTTACGAGTAAACAACTATTGTGCGCTGATGGTGGTGTAAAAGTTGACGATTCAAAAGTGTCTTTATAAGACCTAATTGAATAAAGATATTTTGAGTACGTTTGTGACAAAGGAGGTTTTTTATTTAACGTTACTCATTACGTAATAGGCTATAAAAGGATGTTGGATATCTTTTGGGGATTGGCTCGCCTTGTGTATACATTTACCACTTTAATGAAATTACATGACATTATTCTACTATGAACTATGAAAGGACCGATTCGGTTTTACTTGAAGTGACACTTGCTTGGCACCAAGCAATTGCGAGATTAAACTGTAAATCAGGTGAAGACAAATGCTATGAAGAAATCTTAAAACGAATTAAAAATTGATAGTTATGTAACAATATCTTTGGTTAACCGACAGTGTTATATAACATTTCGAATGGTTTATAAAGGTGTTTCTCTTTTTTTTTCTTTGTGTAAGAAAAGCTATTTCATGCTAGTTAATGACGTTTAAGGATAATATTTAATATATAACTGAGAGTTGGAACGATGTGCTGTTGAATAATGTATGAACGCAACAAGGTCTTAAGTGCAACGTACTTCAAATCTAGGTTGTGATTCATTCTACTATTTCCAAAAGTTAGGCATACAAGTATGTACATAGTACATATAAGAGCAACGGGCGGCCCTATCGCTTATAAGCGATATCTTTCAGGCAACCCAACGTTTAACGATCGAAAATCATTATGCTTTTCAAAATTACTCTCTAGACTAGCACTGACAGATTTGTATTTAGATACTGCGGGCCTGTACTAGACTGTTTTAATTTTGGTAGTCATGTTTATATTGTGCCGTAAATTTGCAATTTTGGCATGGCATTGCTTTATTTTTTAGTTAGACTAAGCCCAATTGACGTATAGATTATTATAGATATATAGAGTTGTTTTTTTAAAAGTAATGAGATTTCCTTGTTTGTGCCCATCGCAGGCGGGGATTGCCCGTCGTTGGCCATTTACAAGGATAGTCACGTCATCAGTCAATTTAAGGTTAACCCCCAGACTTTGGTTTTCGTCACTGTGATACCATAGTGCAAAGCGCTTTCCATAGTTTAATGGAGCCGTATCTGTAATGAATTGCTTAATTAATGATTACTATAATGAATTAACTAGTTAAGTTTTCTGTTTCAACCGACTCTATTTCGGTTAGTGACGCATAGCGTGTGGACACAAGAACTGTAATAATTTGACGACTCGGTTGGCGTTATCGTCGTCATATTGCCGACCAGATCGATTCGATCCCCGGTACGGTCAGCATAATGTAAAAAATATTTGTTTGTATATATTATAATATTTTTTTTTAAGTATCTCCGTATAGTTTATCAGTACCAGTAAGGGCCATAACGCTTGGTGGATAACGGTTTGAAGTGTGCCCTGATATTAAAATTAAATTTTTTATATTGAATCTTTAAAAGTGATTAATTAGTAGAACAAACGTTTTTAATTGGAAGTCACTTTTTATATAACCAAAGAAAATAATTCAAATGCTATATAGGGCGTTACTCTATCCTTAAGGGGGCTGTCTTTGTCTGGTAGACTTGGCTTGTTTGTCCTCCATCTTGTATAAAAGTGATATAGTGATTGTTTTTTAACAGCCTTATTACAATGAATGACATCTACGTTCAATTAAAATTGGAATAATGTTAAAATGTTTAAAATATAAAAGAGGTTTTATATTAAAATTGGAATTGACAGATTGTATTTTATGGTTTAATCTTATCCGAAGCGTTTCAGGATATTTTTATTGTTTTATTTGGATAATCTATACATGAACAGATGCACGTACACGTACGTAATCTGACATATCCGACTGACCCTGAGTACCAGTATGATTTTATTAGTTGAAAGTTTTTTATAAGTTTTCTATTCGCATACTTCCGCTTGTCTACGAGGTAGCAAGATATTTTATTTTATTTTTTTAAAGCCTATGTATAGGATATATCCTATATATAGTCTATATCCCGACGCTAGCTTATCAGAATGTTTTGTTACTATAGTATTTTTTAAAAATATTACATTGTAATAATGCATCTTATGCGTGTTATAAAGTATCTTTAGTTTTAAGAGTAATATCATGAATACATTTTAAATTTAAATTGAGAATAATACGAAACGATAATTCCTATTTTTTTTTAAATCTAACAATCAATTGAAACTTCATAACCAATAGAGAGAAAATGTATATTATTTCTTAATACAATAGAAAACCTTAACCTAAAAATATGAACAATACTGATTAATCATACTCAATTAATTCACAAATAGCGTGAAACTTTGCAATAAATAGGAAAGCGGTGTAAATGATTTGAAATGTCATATTGTGGCCCTATATTTTAGAGATTAACCTCTTTGATATGTAACAGGGAGTAATAAATTATTGCCATAATGCAAAATTAATTTGTTATGTTCATGGGTTTATTTGTGTTGGCAACTGAATTGCGGATGGAACCCTATGGTGACGCGTGTTCTTTTTTCAAATGTTTTCCTGACCTTGACAGACGCGTGTTCTTTTTTCAAATGTTCCTGACCTTGACGTGTGCCAAAGTAGACGTGACGTCATGGGCTAACACAATTACCCGTTTTCAAATAAGAAAATAGTTTATTCGATATTCGAAAATTTTAGTATTGAAAATATTCAAGTACACATATATCTGTGATCTTTTTATTGTCGGCCAGCGCTGTACTAAAAATGTTTATAACAGCGCGTAAAACCTTTTTCTCAATGAGTTTCCGAAATCCCAAAAGGTACCACCAACATAGAAAGAAAACAGGGTTTAAACACCTTGAGTGTATAATTTATTTATAGACAGTAATAATGACCTCATTTCCTCCTGATAAGCGTTAAAGAAATACACTGAATAAATACAACATTATACTAAATTTGTGTCGTCTTTGTTTTGAAAGTGAAATGTAAACAATGAAATCTTCATTATCTGTTGAGACTACAGATGCCAGTGGAAATCTTTTTTATACATCATTAATCTGTAATTTAGATCGTGCTCTTAATTCCTTAATACCTACATTATTTAAATTCATTTTTATAGTGTTTCTCTTCGTTACGTTATTTAATACTACAACGAAATTTATTTATTTTATTCACATTTTATTGCACTTAAATAGTAGAAATAGATCATGTTAATAGACATCTTAACAATACGTAAAGAATAATATTTGTTGTTTTGTTTTTTTTTAAAGTTCAACTATCGAGTTTCTTATCGGTTCTTCTCGGTAGATAACTGCCGAAGCTGTGGTAATGTAAAATATGAGTCAAAGAGTGTATTTGTAAAGACCTACTTGAATAAAAATATTTTGAGTTTGAATAGTAAATGTAAATTCATAAGAGAGCAACGGGCGGCCTTATCGCTAATAAGCGATATCTTACACACAAAATTAAATAATAATAAATTAAGATGGTGCGAAAACTAAAAAAGTAGTAGAATTTAAATTTTAACATTACATTAAAAAATAACTTGTTCTATCGTCCACGTCAATTACTATGCGTAAGGATTTATAACTTTAATGCATTCATTAAACATTGAATTAATTGAAATATTTAAAAATTTCAGAATGCAGCCGTCAAGGGTAGTTTCTGGCAGGGTTTCCTAGCATCGCTGTCGGTGGTGATAGTGTCAGAATTGGCAGACAAGACATTCTTCATAGCAGCAATCATGGCGATGAAACACTCTAGGATCATCGTATTCAGCGGTGCAATATCTGCCTTGATTTTCATGACGGTCCTCTCAGCTGCTTTCGGTTGGATCGCGACAGTTGTACCGAGGATTTATACGCATTACATTAGTGCGGCTCTGTTCGCGATTTTCGGTCTGAAGATGCTTAGAGACGGATGGAAAATGGATCCGAATGAGGGTCAGGAGGAATTGGATGAAGTGCAAACCGATTTGAAGAGGAGAGAAGAGCAGGTGTGTTTGAAGCTAGTATGTAGACGACTTTCTTTAATACTGTGTTGTCGTTAATGTTTGTGAACGTTTCGTTCAGTTTCATACTGTTAATAGGGCTCCCTAGTCGCTTTTCAATCATTTTTTTTTCAAATGTATCTTTAATTTTATTTGTGGTCATTTCCCAAATCAACAGCATAACCTTTCAAGTCTCCTGGCGTTGTAGGTGTCAGTTAGCACTTTTAAAAAAAAGTAGACCAAAAATAATGTTCGCAAGTATATTCTTTAGAACAGTTTTAACAACGATTTGTTTCAATTAAATTGTCCCTATTCTAGACTTGGACTTTGTCTATGATCTGAAAAGGTTTTATCCTTTAAAAGTGGCATTACTAATGATTAAAATATAATTTGCAATTTTGGTTTCAATTTTCCGACCACTTAGTTTATTTACAGCTCCCTCTGTCTTGTCCATAATAAGGCCCACAATATCCTTTCACGACTGGGGGGCCCTTGACTGGGAAATGTCATCAAAACGATAATGCAGTATTATCGCCATTGTCATTCGTTTGTCATAATAGTACGTAATCGAGGATGTGCCGCTGCTTTTATTTCGATATTACAATTGGCATCTTCATTATTAGTTAGGACGTTTGTGGTGTGCGATAATGACACTATCTATACAATGAGATCGTTCGGTATCTTATCGACTGTTACGGCCTTTGGTGTGACATTGAAAAATATTGACATATCTCAATATTGTTTGCAATAGTGAAAGGATGAATGGAATATTTTATTTATTATAAATAATATTTAAATATAGGGAAAATTATTAATTTGAGATTTTAAATTCAAATTTTCATATTTCAAGTTGTGTTAGGAGAGGATTTTAAGTTAAGCATGTGTGTGTGCCTGTATGCATATTTCTGTGTGTGTGTTCATACTTTTTTTTATTACACTTACTTGTAGATTGGTTTCTTCGTAGTTTTAACCAGTCAGAAACAGTTTTTTGCAATTATTTAATGATTGATGAGTAGATATTATTTATCCTATTTTTTTTAAACTCAAACTCAAAATATCATTATTCAAGTAGGTCTTTATAAAGACACTTTTGAATCGTAAATTTTCACACTACCACCGGTTCGGAAGGCAGTCATCTACCGAGAAGAACCGGAAAGAAACTCGATAGCTGCTCTTTTAAAATAAACAATTAATACAAAATTGTGCTACTGACAATTAAAATAACAAAACATTGTAAGGCTACTCAAGAATTGAATTTAAATTGAGTATGTCTCGAGTAGGCGTCTTGCGAATGATGTTCCAGTAAATAGTAGTCAATGTATGTTAAAAAATATCGCCGAGTAAAAGAATATTTATATGCGCAAAGAACCGATATAATTTTAGAAAATATAAGGCAGGACAGGTAAACCTCGATTATCGTATTATTTTGATAATGGACTAGGTTAAGGGTGCTTTTGAAATTTGTGATTTTAGCAAAATGGTGTTTGCTCATACAAGTTAAGACGAACATGACAAAGTTTCAAAAACAATTAAACTAATTCTGTGTGCTAATACATAAACAAATGTTGAATTCCTTCGGATATTTTATATACTATGTATTATAAGCATGGTGTACACAGGGGTCCCCAAGTCCATCGAAGACTGAAGACTCATCGGACCGACCCCAAACCCCACAATTAGGCCGGGTTGATTCCCAGGCCTCCTTAAATCCCAAAACACCGGAGAACCGAAAAATACACAGACCTAAAACACTCACAATATCCGATAGTCCTAGATCACCGGAGCGCGGGGTTCGCTTCAGTCCGGAATCGATTGAAACGAACGTCAAAAGTCGAATTTCGAATGGGTCTAAACCACAGAGTATAGAAAAAACACCGACTCAAGACGGAACAGAACATAAAGCGAAAAGACCCACCACAGAGGATAGACTAGAATCGAATTCGCCCAACACAGATAAGGGGCTCAATTCCCAAGGCATTACAGAGTATAAATCTGGGAGTGATACGAATTCGCCCGAAGCTCACTCCGACGATGCTGGGCCATCGAATCGGCCCGAAACGAGGGTGAACCTATAACATATTGCCTGGCAGTACGAATGACACATTAGTTTTTTTTTTATTATTTAGCTTTTTCTAGGTTTTATTTAGCATCACCATCATTGCCTTAGTATTTCAGTTAAAGGAATTCAGCATTTGATATAAATGTATGTTTTTGCATTGGTCGAATAGTTTTCAATTGCCGCCAACTTCAGATCTATGTATTATTAGGTGGTAAAAAAAAACATGGTTACGTATTCTGAAATACGACTCAGCATATGAGATGTTACGCCGGTTTCAATGGTTATTATTTTGACAGTCAAAAAACAATATCTCGTACAGTGACAGGCGAAATCGCTTTTTGACAGTGCGCAGCTCATTTTCAATGACAGCGCTGTCATTTCCGGTCGCGTGATAGTTTTATAAGGGATAACAATAGAGGACTGTCGTCTTCATCCATCGTTTTAAATTTTATTATGACCGTGAGTGGTAAATTACCTGACAGATTTAATTTTCAAATTATATTTTTTTTGTAGACAGAATTAATAATATTAAACAATTCACGCGGTTTTTTTTACAAAGAATGTTTAGTGCTGAAATTGGCGGTATATATAATATGATTTCTTATTCAGTTATAGATATAGAGATTATATATAGATTTATCAAATCACTGTAGCCTAGTCTAGTTAAAAACCTCTCGACTTCCTACACTGTGAATGCGCCCGCGCATCCCTCTTATAGTTATATATTTTTTGCATTACCCACTCACGCTTGGCCTACGTGAAAATATCGAAAGTACAATAATGTGAAAATGTATTTATTTACACGATTTGTATTTTCGTAAGATTTCCAAATAATTTATTACATTAGATAGTATTTTGGTTAACACACTATATGTTTTTTGAAACAAAACATGGTCACATGACACACATTTACGCTTCGTAATTGCAATGTTTTTTTTACTACAAGAAATAAGTGTGTTGGACACAAACGCACTGTCATGTGACAAGAAATTGTTTATGGTCAGTAAGATTATCGGCGTTTATGCAATACACCAATATTTATTAAATTCGGTCATAATTAACGCCCAGTTTCTGAATTTATAAATGTTTAGTAATATCTAAATATATATATTATAAATGTTTATTAATATATTAATAATAATATCTGACAACTGTCAAATAGTGTCATATGCAACTAAAACCGATACGATGAAGTCTTCCATGGTATCGTGCTGACGAAGTTGACTCGATCTTTGGCATAGGGTTCGATCAGTTTTAACTTTCATTTTGCATCAAATAAACTTTCCATCAAGATTTAATTCACGTAACACTGCGAAAGGTTAACAAAAAAATTCTTTTTATGTGTTTCAATTCAATCGCTATGAACTTTTATAATTTTTCAAAAAAAATTATATCAAATATTTGGTTCAACGATTTAATTTAACATCGTAGTTAACACAAGTGTCAGTTTATCGGAGCATTGACATTCCTATCAGGAACTGGGTAAAAATAATCCGATAAAAATTACCCACACTAAAGAATTACACATACTTATCCAACCTTAATATATTTCTGTCGTTATTTCTTGTAGTAAATTCGGGCTTTATATGTGATACGTTTACAATTTTAATGATATTAAAAGCAAATATCCTCCCTCCAGGCAGATAAAGAAGAAGCAGCCGAGATGCTAGAGCAGGGTCTGGCGGAGAGGAAAAGAAGACGCAGCGCTGTCTTCAAAGTGTTATTGCAAGCGGCAACACTGACATTTTTAGCCGAATGGGGAGACAGGTCTCAACTGGCAACGGTTGTGTTAGCAACGAGGGAAGATGTTTTTGGTGTTGTCGTTGGTGGGTCTTTGGGGCACGCCCTCTGTACGGGACTGGCTGTCATTGGTGGTAGGATGGTGGCGCAGAAGATATCCGTCAGGACTGGTGAGGATACTCTTTAACTTCACTATATAATATACTTAAAATATCTTGATTCAAGTAGGTCTTTACAAAGATACATTTGAATCAATTTTTACATTACCACCGGTTCAGAAGTTATCTACCGAGAAGAATCTGGCAAGAAACTCGATAAAAGCTCTTTTAAAATAAACAATTAATACAAAATTATGTTACTCACAATTAAAATAACAAAGCATTGTAAGGTTACTCAAGAATTGAACTGTCCCGATGCTGAGCCAATTTCCGACACATTAAAGGGAACTTTGTCCTCTAAATGTTCGTTAACTGTATAGTAATGCCGTGCTATGTAAAAAAATATTATGAATCAAAAATCCCATGTTTGTTTTGATCGATATTTTCTTACAAAATATTCAGTAACGTACATACGTACATCTGTTAACGGCCTGTTTTGTTCAAATAACGACTCGTATCAATTACGAATGATATTTGATATTTATTGATTTTTTTTCCAGTGACATTGATCGGCGGTCTGGTGTTCCTATTCTTCGCTGTGAGTGCACTGGTGATGGGCCCCGGCGAGTAAAGACTATAAATAATACATGGTGCTTTCAAATATTGGAAATACGTCAAAGACGACCCTAGATGCCTAGATTTTAAATAATATACGAGATAGACATTTGTTTGTTTTAAAAAAATAATTTCTATTTTTGCAAATAAAATCATAGATTTTACGTTATCTGTGTGAGAGCCATAGACAAGATTCATTTTAAATAACATCTAAGTTTTGTTCCAAATTTGACCGGTGTACGTATTACAATTGGTCAAACTTGGTACTATCATACGCAGTAAGATTTGTATGTTTATCTGTCTGTTACCAGTTGAACACGACGTAATTTAATATAATCCGATCATGCGCAAAGTTGACACCCAATTAAAATGAATAGCCAACGACTATAGACCACAGACTACATATAAAGAATTGGAGATTGCGCATTTTTTAAATGTAGGGTAGGTAGAAAAATGTAAATAATTTAGATTATGACAGCATTTTATATTAGGTTATTGTTAGTCGGACATATTTGGTATTTTAATAGTTATACGAACAGAACCGATTTTTTTTAATAAACGTGAGAAAATACTTGAGGGTATGAAAAAATTATATCCATGCAATTATCCGGGTAGTGTATTGAAAGTGAGATTCTTTGTTGCATTTTGGACTTATTAATATTTTTTTTTACTCGAGCATAATTTAAATTCAAACCATAATTCCCGCGTTGTGATATGTCAGCACGTTTTAGTGTAAGTACAAATAACTCAAATCCATAAAGCGCATTTTGACACTTCACAAATCATAGACAAACGCCTTAGCGCAAACTTCACGAGTGTCAAGTATATATGCGTCAATTTGATTTTAAGTGACAGCTGTCAAAACAGTTTTCGCACCACAGACAATGAACGCTGTAAATTGCGCTCTATAGATTCGAGCTTGTGTCGCTTGTTAAGTTGTAAAAAGTATTATTTTTATGTATTTAACGATTTTATTAAAAAAAAAACATATTTTAATTTTTTTTATTGTTTCATTATGGAAATCGACCTTCAATTCATTTCTTGATGTATAATTGATTATGCTATGAAGGCATAAACTTTGTGATAAAATATATCTATCACGATGACTAAGGTGATAAAACTTATAATGCTCTTAGTATTGTAAAAGTGAATCATATTCAACTACATATACTACTAGTTTGGACCGCGACTTTGTCCACGGGGTTTAATACAAAAGGAGTTATTTCATCCCCTTCAAAACCTTTATCGCCAAACCCGAACGCGATAAAATTTAAAGTTTAGTTTATCTCCATGCCAAATGTCATTGAAATCGGTTTAGTAGTTTAAGCGTGAAAGCCTTATATAAATACAGAGTTGCATTCATAATATCAGTTTGGTATATTCTAATCTAAAAAAATAAAAATATTCGTAAATTTTTCACCTTGGGTTAGATATTTCAACTTTTAAGTGAGCACCCTTATTTTAAAACTAGCTTTTCGCCCACGTGTAATTTGGTTAAGTATATAGCGTTTTTTAATGATCTCGACAGGGCTTTCTTTCACGGGCTAAAATCTTGTTACAATTGGAATTATATATAGCCTGTGTTACTCAGGGATGATGTAGCTTTACAGGATCGGATGATTCGGGGAAATCGAGGGCAACTTTCAAATTAACGTACAGGCAATTACTATTCTGACAATTTTATATTCTGATAGTCATCTTCTTATGTGGATGAGCTGATGATGGAAGGTAAAACTCCTCAGCGGTTAAGAGTTGAAAGAAAATTCTTACGAAGTTATGAGTACGAAATACGTACTTGCGACCTTATTACTTATTAGCTTGACCAAATAATAAAAGGTAAACCTCATTAACGTTAAGGACGTAGGTGGGAAAATGGATGCGGACAAACGATAAACGTCTCTTCACTCGTTTCCTTTTACTTGTTTGTATAGGTAGTGTTCAATCAAAATAATCATAGGTTAATGAATGTATGAACTGCACGGTAGTCATTACACAATGGAGCATCTTAATACGGCGATCTAGGTTGATGACGAATTTTATCAACGCCATATATCGAGCACATTGTTCAACACTTCAACCGCGCCCGCGCGCACTGCGTTATTTGTTATTTTTGTTACCTCTCATAAGTTTTAATATTAAGATTAACTTATATTAGAACATATTTAACAATATATAACTAATCAATAAATATAAGTGTTTAAAAATTTTGAAGCAGTGGTTGAAGTAAATTTTCAATTGACCATAACTTCTCTTTCTCTTAACCGATTTTGACAAAATAAACTTTTGACAACGCTCCCAATTATATGTAATCCAAATGTGATAAACCGCGTTCAAATCCGTTCAGTAGTTTACAAGTTATAACGTACAAGACAGACAGACAGACAAGAATTCCAAAAAATGTTTCTTTGGTTTCTATAACTCTTCTTTAATTGCCTCCTTTCAGTTCTTTGGAAAAATATTTAATGTACAGACATTGGATTATTACTTATTACAAGTATAGATGAAACATGGCCTATATCACTCGGGATTGGTGTGGCTTGCCAACGGTGAAAAAAGTTTTCAGTCAAGTAGTTTCGGAGCCTATTCATTTCAAACAAACAAAAAATCAAATATTTCCTTTTTATAATATTAGTATAGAAGTATAGATGATATATGACTTCAGATATCAATTCAAATCAAAGTAGGAAAAACAAAACGATTAAATACATAAATGTGTATGTATTTATTAGTATTAAAAACAAAAAAACATTGAATCGACTCATATGACTAAAAAGACACAATTTTATTATAAGAGCCATCAATACTGATTTAATTAACCGATTTTTAAAACAAACATCTTTATAAAAAACATCACAAGTAACTCGCTAGTCTATGTATGTATCAAACAAAACGTTCCGAATTCCTACCCACAAAAGTAAAAAAAAAAAAGTTATCCCAGATAAACAGCTATATAATCATCGCTCGCATCCAGCATCGCCCTCTTCAAGGTCTCGTCTCTTGCATTTAGAGAAGTCGTGTGCTTTGGGAGGAACAGACACATATGATTCGCATCAGCCCACGAGTGGTTCAATGTACCTGATAAATATATTACAAATATTGTTTAAAGAAATCTTGGCATATATAAAAATTGTAGGGGGGGGGGGGGGGGGGAGGAAGATGAGAAGAGACTCTTAAATAATGTCAGTTACCTGGTTCGGCTATTACCTCAGAAGTCATATTTATTTATCTTTATATATATTTGTAATGTATTAACACTTTTTTAACAATACAAGTAGATAATGTTAATAGATGTAAGTACATATAAGAGGTAGGAGCGGCCTTATCGCTGATAAGCGATGATTTCAGGCAACCCTCAAACTCAAACACAAGATACTTGAATACAATTGGGCTGGTGGGAGAGCTGTGAAGAAAAAGAAAAACAAAACACAACTTTCATCAATTTAAGCAACACGGGGAAAATTAAGCCGATTTAAATATATCTAATAGTCTTAGAAATTAAGTAAAAATTGAGTTATTTGATTGGCTTCTACATTAATTTTGTTTTCAAATATCATCGACAGTCACCATAGTACCGCACAGGCCACTGGTCCATCTCATGAGAGGAAGACATCAGGCACAACGGCAGAGAGCACGGAGTCAGCACTCGGGCTGGCCACCAAGAACAACTGTCCAGCTTATGCCACACTATGTCGTTGTATCTGGAAAATGTGGATTTTTACAATATTATTCAAATTTAAGGAATTTTCATAATATTACTTTTCTTTATTTACATGCTTTAAGTTAACTTAATTGCGTTATTTTCAAATCATTTAAAATATCATAGTCCGTAGTTCAACAAAAAATAATATGGTTTTAATAAAATTTCAAGCATATTCCATTTTAAGTTCTTTAAATATATATAATATAGAAATAGGTTTAGTGATATTTGAACTTTCAGTTTAACAAATTTTAACTGTTTCACGTGTAACCAAACTTTTTTCCAAATTAGGTTGAGAAACCATTAACCGGTTAAGAGTTCGTTATATTGACAACAGATTAATTGTAAAAAAAAAACCCAAAGATTAGATTAGATAGAGAAAAGAGATATTGCAAAACCAATTAAATATGGTTCTTTTTAAGCAGTTCCTGGGTTAATATCACAAACATAGTATGTTAAAAAAAAATTGTGATTATCATCATTTGTTGACTTTGTCAGTAAGTTTATAAAGTAGTCTAACGAAAGCTTTTTATAAATTGACCGATTAGTTTGATGATGAAAAAGTTTGAGAATCAATTAGCACCAGCTCAGCTTAGCTTCAAAAAGTGTACTTGGGATCATTTCCAAAAACCAGGCCGAGTTTCTAGCCTGCTTCTTCACAGCTTGGTCGCGTACGAACAGGCGTAGAATCAAAATGATCCTATGTACCTTAATGAATAAAGATATTTTGACGAATATAAACTTACCCCACTTTCGGCCCCCAACGGCAACTGGGGCACAGGTCATCGTCGTCGTCAATTAAACTTTCCTCCATACACTTAATCCTTGTACTGGAAAATACTTTTTCAACGAGCAACGCCGAATCCTTTACTAGTTTTATTGGACTTTTGCGATCTATAATCAAGAACGCGTTAACTACCCGCAAACCAGCCCACTATGGGTTACTGTATTATTAATTTATAGTTAAATATTTATTTATTTAACACTTTATCGCACTTAAACACTAGAAAAAAAGGACATTAACAGATGTAAGAACATATAAGAGCAACGGGCGGCCTTATCGCTAATAAGCGATCTCTTCCAGACAACCCACACGATAAAGGAATACTTAAAATATAATAACAAAACACAACATACATTAAAATAAGAAAAACCGAAAAATATGCTAATTTAAATCTAGAATTATAAATAATTATATTGTAGACAAGAAATGCTTACGAAGAAGTTATTTATAAGATGATAGTGAGGAGGCTGATCGGATAGGATCGAGAAGTGAGTTCCAAAGCTTTATGTTTTAAGAGGACACTGTGAAGGAGTTTCCGTAAAAGGAGGAGTGGTGGGATGGAATTTCGAGGATATGTCTGCTGGAAGAGCGCAGATTGTAGTCGTAATAATAATGTTATATAATAAATTAGCAGTACCGGAAATTGAACCCACTCCATCCGGCACGTTCACCGGACCAACATGTCATAATAATATGTTATTATTGTAGATAATTAATACACAATTGTTAAGACACCTGACTAATATGTATTAGTACATACATATGTATGTATGTGTGTTTGTATGTATGCCTGTGTGCGTTAGTTACTCACGTACGACAGACACGAGCCAGGCCCGCAAACAGGCGTCGTGAAAGGAGGCCGGACAGTTCGCACACTCCAACAACAGATCGCTCCCCCCACACACAAGACACCAATTTGTGTGCACCGTCAGCATGTCATTGGAGTCCTCCCACAACTGTATCGTGCACACCTCTTTACAAATCGGTTAAATCAAATGAGACTTAATTACAGTAGAATTCACTTTTAGTGAAGTTTGGTTACGTATCGCATAACGTAACGTAACGTAACTTTTCGTCAATTGTTATCACTTACTATACAGACGCGTAAAATCAAAAGAAACCAACAATATTTATTATAAAAAAACATATTTTGGAGCAATATTCAATGTCTTACTCACACCATCCGATTTCAAATCGAAGTGTATCATCATCCTGTATCTCCAGCATTGTGTGAGGTAATGGTCAACTTCGTTCTCGGTGACCACACCGAGGCACAACTCCCCAAATTTGTCCTCGGTGCTCGCGTTCACGTGGTAAACGTAGTTCTCGGCCTCCTAACAAGGGGGCGAATGACAAAAAGCAAAAATATATTCGCAAGTCGTATCTAAGGGCTGCCATTTTAAATTATTCAAAATATTCGTATGAGCGTGTTATATGTATATTAATGTGGTACATATTAATATACATATAACATATATGGTTAATACTGATGTTACATATAGTAAGACGATGTTATATAATGTATAATCATATCTTTAAATATGATTATACATGAATTTGTTAAAACCTCTTTTGTGAAATAAATTCATTAGAACCTCTTTTTGGTTAAATGAATTGATAAGAAGCATTTTTGAATAATGTTCGATAGCTTTTTTCATTTCTGTGGTAAGTGGCCATTCTGGGTCCGATTGGCAAACGAGATTAACGTAAGTGTTATTCCTTGATTGTACTTTTGTAAAATTATTATTAAACAGTTACTTTTAGTAAATATAACTCTTATGACAATGATTACTGTGTTTGGATGATATTGCTTATTATATATGTATTCTAATCCTGACAATAGATAATTTAGCATAATATATGATGCAATGAGATATATAAGTACTAAATAGTTGATTAATATAGAGAATAGTACAACTATTAGACAAATTCGCTGTTATTTACTGATTAATTTGAAAACTAAATTACATAGAATTTTTATATGTAATGCATTAATATCTGTTGACGTCATATGCTTCTAGTGTTTAAGTGCAATAAAGTGTAAATAAATAAATAATATTTAGGAAATATGGTATCCAAATATGGTTAAGTGAATTTTGCATTTTTATCAAATCCGTCTTTCCGGCTGTGATAATTTATGAATTGTCAAAAAACAATTATATGACCTCCTTAAGGGAGATAGCTGTCAAGTGTCTCGTTACAATTATCTGACATCGCCACAGCTTATTGTGTACTGGTAGCTGTGGCCCGCGACTTCGTCGTCGTGGTTTGAATACAAAAATAGGCATTTGGAAAATTCTGGTGAAATTTTTATATACAAAACTTATCCCCTATTTCAACTTACTAACTAAATTACTTACTATGTCCTACCTGAAAGTTTAGTCTATCACCTTACTAAATTTCATTAAAATCGGTTCAGTACTTACGCGGTAAATCGCAACATACAATCGCATTTATAATATTAGTAAGGATATTAGACTTGATTATTTTCTAATTACGAATTATATATCAATTAACAGTTAAATCTAGTTTTCAAATACAACGCGTTGTTAAAAGTAGAAATGACCAGTGAAAACAAGAACCACTGTTCAAATTAGCATTAGTTACAATAATAAAAAAACATTCAGTAAAAACTAGAAAAAAACACGTTCTATCTGAAAACGGGTTTTAACAGTAAACATATCCTATTTTACTTTACGCCAACCATATTTTCTTATCTAATGACAGCAAACACATTTTTCACACAATATGTGGGTACCTTGCTCCGTTGTCAAAGTATAACTCAAAACTTAACAAAAAGTTCAACTTAAACTGTTATGATTAGGCAAAGGATCGGATCCTTGTTTAGAAATTAATTTGTGAGGGTAGTTACAATAAACGAAACGATACTCACCTCATCCCGTTTGATTTCAGACAATTCATCAAAGATTACCTCTTTGCCATAACGAATGAAGTCTTCAAACGGATTCCTTTCAATGTACTGAAAATGTAACACAAAAATTGATCAATAATTAAAAAATCAATTTTATAACGGCTATTAAAATATTCAATATCATAATCAAAAATCAGTCAAGTAAGTATTTTTCTAAATTTTATTGGATTTAAAACACACAACTTTTTGTCCAATATTAATCAAATGTGTAACACTGAGAAGCTTTTTATGTTAGCCAAGATAATGTAATCCCAATAGGCTTCTATTGTCTTTAAAATAATAACTCGTAATATGTTTAACGTTAGAAATCTCTTCCAATCAACATAAAGTAAAAGTAAACTGCATTTATATTTCAGTCTCAGAAATCTTTCATTCAAAATTAATATTATATGGTAGACATTTAAACCTAACTGCATTCCTATATACATATTTAGTATATAGCCTGGCTAAGCATGAACTGGTCGTAGAATTCAATGTTTTCAAAGACCCATGCATGTCTAGGCATGTTGAACTTACCCTGTGCAGTGTTTCTCTCTCCTCAATAACAGACACCGAGCCCTCTGAATCGGAACATTGGTCACTCAGATCGCTAAACTCATCTGTCGAGTCACTCTGAAAATATACATGGGCACACATCTATTACTGAATAATACAACCCCAGCTAACCTAAAGAGACAAGTTTTGGGCCATTTCGCCAACACAGCCTCTAACACTTTAAGTTACTTACCTATTGTAAATGGGAATATAATCTAACATACTATTATTGCATTTAATTTTTATTTTAAATTGAAAACTTATTACATTGGCATTAATTTTTTTTTAATTTTGGCTCACACTTATTATTTCAAAGTATTTAAAAAAATGTAAAAATAAATATCTCACATTACAATACATGGTCCCAGGAAACAGCACAGTTTATTAATAGTTAACCAGAGGACCCACATTCAAAATAAAAGAAAGTTAATTCATATAAGTAACTTTCATACACTTATGAATCATCAAAGAATTAAAAAATAAACTTAATCCACAATTATCATTAGATATAATTTACTATTCTAATACTGATAAACTCATGTCTACCTCTAAAAACATAAAATAAGTTGATTTAATCATATCTAATTTTATATATATATCTGATTCTATTTATTACATAACTAGCTACTATTAGAACAAAAAACATACTTTTATTGTTACACCTGTCCTAACACATACAATGTTGACACACTATCTTACCTGGGGAGAGTTTTCTTCAATTTCCTTCTTCGGACGGTCTTGTCTATCTGTTCCATAAAAAGGTCGGGACCGCTCGGCTAAATACATGCTGGTATATGGCAACCATATTCGCTCCTTTGACTTTATTATCTCTACATAATAACATAATTCTTCGTAGACTTTAATATTATCTCCATCAGCTGATATTCCTAGAACTAATTAACCAATATGTTTAATACAAAAATATTGCTAGAACTATTTTTCCAAGTATCATAATAGTACATGTGTCTGAGGGAATAAAGTTTTAACACAATAAAATTTGACATATAAAATATGACGATGCTAATGTTTTCTTGTCTGGTAGAGAATTTTCTTATTTATCTTTGCAGGTTTAACTCAGAGGCAGCCTCTAAGTTTTGCAATGTAAAGAGATAAAAAACAGTAAAGGAATTAAGATAGGAAGATCGATAACCCTACACATAAAAATAGTAAAGTTACCTTTGTTGTCAAAAAATAATCCGTCTTCGTCTTTAACAACTTGCACTTTAGCATTAACGTATTTACTTAATTTTCCTAGAGCTACATCACCCATTCTCCAAAATGAAACCGGTTTCATTTCGCTGGACATCTTAAAAATATTCAATCAATTTAATTTCAGATTTAGTTGCACTACAATTGTGCATTTAATTTATTTTTATTTTAATTGGCTCTCCATAGCCATTATATCAATTAAGAAATTTATAGATATCAGTTGATTACCTTTTTTACTTCTTTGTTTAATTTTAGTTTTTCCGTTTCCGTTGATTAAATTCAAAAATAATATATTTTAATGTGTTAATTTTACATAAACAGATTTATAACGCGTTCATTCAAGACGAGTTCATTTAACACGAACCATGATTAGTATTTTTTATTAAGTAAGTCTCAAATAATTGTCGTTTAATTGTTTTATCATTTGATGATCTATTAATTGCATTAAATAACCTATAAAAACCGTTACACAAAGTTTCCAGATTGTTTATATGCTCGCAGCTGAATTAATAGTATTTTCTATATTCCGTATGGGTAAAAGCGGCTGTAAAGACATTTAATATTTAATTTTTATTTGCAGGAGATAATGTATATTGATTGGTTAATGTGCAAGTTTGATGTAAGTTAAAAATAAAGAAACCTAATTATTTATATAAATAAAAACCGAGCCAATCTAATCACAATGAGCTACACTTAGTGTTTCAGAGAAACATTCGTTAATAATGAATTTTTGCTCATTTTCAGTTTTAGTAAACGACCAATTTTGTTTACACGATATTCAATAATTTGCATAATATTTCTCATCAACAAACTTTCAAACCGTTACAAATATTTAATGTTTAAATTAGGTAAGCGCTTTATCTGTTAATTCCTGATCGGTGTAAAATCTCATATGTAATTTATTAGCATTTATAAATTTTGAATGTTATCACTATATTTTATTGTAACAGCGACATCTCTTGTTGGGTAGAAATAGCTTTGACGTAACTCTGTCTCAAATTATTAGTTTGTCTACTCAACATGAGATGTCGCTACGAATATAATAACTAGCATTTTATTTATGAGCATGGCCAAACGATAGCAAGAGAAAGATCGGAGGGAATGTCGTATTAAATACATTATATAATTTGAAAACTAAGTGTAAAAAATCAAAACATTATCATTACGTTAACCACACGGCTATTTTCATTATATATTTTGGCATATTAATGTTCAAACAGACAAAAGGGGAAAACATAACTTGAAAATTAGGAAAGTTTATTACAAGATATTTTCCGTCATATTATCTATCAAATGAACCTTTAAATATTTAATTGACTAATAATAATTACCCTAAAACAATTATCATAGATAATTCATACAATCTAGATTTCACATTAAACCTAGAAGTCGTTTTGAATAATATAACACATTTACTCAATTTATATTTAATAAGATTTTCGTGACTAGATATTAATAATAAAACCAATACACGTATAAAATAAAGCAACCAAATTTATCAATTTGATAATATTATCTCATCTACATAGGCAGAAAAGATGGTGCGCACTGATTGGTTGATCCCAAGGAGGCGTGGTCACAGCCTCCAATGGTACATTGTCAATAAGGGAACCAGTTTTCGTTTTTTATCAAACTTACTCTGTGGTGATAAGGTCGTGACTTGACTGACATTTATAATTGCTACTGTATTGATAACCGCTTAACATATTTCAATATTATTATTTAATAAGAATATGAAGAATATATTTTGTCTATGACTGTATTTTTTATCAATACAATTATGGATTACTTTTTTCTTAATATACATTTTCTATCAAGTTTTACTTTCTCAATAATTTTATAGCGATTATTTTTTCGTCACAACTCACACACATCTCAGTTTTTTCACATTAGTTTTTAACTTTTAGTTAATATGTGTAACTCTTTATTGTCTATGAGTAAAAATATTTAATATTTATTATACATGTCTCAAAGTTTAATCTGAATTGATGTGGCTCTCCTTATAGAATAAGTCTTTGTCAAAGTGGCTATCATAAAGAATTGATATAGAGTCTATTGTAGTCTGTGGTCTTTAGATCTCATTATTTTTCACTGCACGAGTACTGTAGCAAATGAATTGGCGCCATTTACCGCCATAAGTACTGTCAGACAACTCAAAGTTACATAATTAAAAATATTATAAGCTTACAAACAGGTATTTATTGAGTGAAAGTTTAGGCTGTATTATTATATTTGCCCGTTTGGAATCATATGTTTTACTAGTCTTATTTTACCAAGAGATTCGTATACATCTTTAACACTAAAAATATGGGTTTCATTTATAACGACTATTGATTGGAGTTCAGAATTCAGAAGTAAGTAGTTTAGGTCACGCTTTAAAGTAACAAAATCTTAGCAAATAAAACTATAGGCTACTTCCTTTTTAATTTCAATCGGTTTCGGTGAATTAGGTGACACAAAAAGTTGAGACTATTCTCATTGTTCAGCCCGTGCCGTACTTTCCTGTACAATCGCAAACGAAATCGTTTTTAATTTTTTGTGTAGCTATTTCATATCAGAATATTCGTTTAAGTAATATTCAAACGTGTAAACTACGTCATATTTTTAAAATGAGACAAGTATTCAAAGATGGCAATAAATTTGGAGTATGTGTTTAATGACCCTAGTCATAAATAATAAAATGAAGCACTAAATACCACATCTTTTGAATAAATGAATCGCAATAAATCTTTATTAGTAACGTTTTTTTTATTATTATTTGTACAAAAAATTAAAACAAGATAAAATAAAGAAATCAGGCAAGAGAGCGTAGAGTTTAATAAAAGGACGGCAACCCACGTGAACTCCCAGCCACTTGTCTGTGGGCAGCGACTTATGGTGTGTCTCCAGCTCGTTTTCGCCCCATTCAGTGATATTGTGCTTCCAGATAGACAAGACTTTATTAAAAAAATGACGACTCAATTTAAAGCTATAGTGAATGGCCAAACAGAGGTGGGAGTTAGATTATTTTTGATTCTTTGTTTGGTGCTTCTATTTGTTAGAACATAGAGGTAGTTTAATAGACGCGATAGCAATCATTAAGATTGAATTATAAATCCGTAAAAAACGTAGTATATTGATAAAAGTGTAATCTCTGAAGCACTGTTGTGATTGAATGTACATACATCAATGTTCTATTGTCATCTGGTTTTGGTAGTAGCGTCTTTTTTCACGATTTTACCGGATTCTTGAAAAAATAATCACTTCTATATAAATGTATCCTGTGAGCAAAGAAACCATTTTTTTTTGTAGGCTCAGTAACTCGATTCTATAGAGAAAAAAAAATCGATTTTGTATGAAATAAAACAAAAGGCAGGTTCTTGCTAAAGAAAAATCAATTTAATCCCAAAAACTGTAAGTATAACATCTACTTAGTAATATTTTATTAAGCAAAAGCTCTTTGAGAAGCTCAGCATCCAGCTCTAGGACGAGTAAATACATTTCTGTGGAATTTATATTTAATATTATTACATAATAAAGTTATGTAAGGATCGATGAAGCGAAAAGATATTCGCACGAGATCAGGTAATTATTAAGATTACACGGTCAATGTATGACTCACGTGTGGTAAAAGGTATAAGAGGTAGCGATTTAATGATGCACTTATACTTAAACTATTCAAATTTAGTTATATGAATAAACAAAAAAACGCTAGTTTTCAAAGTTTACCGTGTACCAAGTTAAGGGGTTATCACTGTTTAGTTCAGTATTGATCTGCGTTCTTGCTATGAACGATGTATTTGTTAATTTGTTACCATGGTTGGTTCAATTTCCATTTTTATGGAATAATTAATTATGTTGGCTTTCATAATTAAATCATTCCATAAACATCGTTTAAACTTATGACTATTAACAGTTAGATTTGACCAATTCTAGAGCTGTTTTAGACCTTTACTATAAAACCACTATAATAAAAATGCCGATTTGAGGAAACAATGGAAAAGCATTAAAACGCTATATTCTCATGAATTGTAGCATTTTAGAGAGTTGAATAGCACGTGCGATGAGATGCGCAGCTGACTTATACTGACCGATCAGCCGCTTCGCTATACAGCGGCGTATAAGTTTTGATACTTGCCATATGTTTTATCAAAACTGTCTACAATAACTTTATTAAGCTGATCGAAGCCTGACATGCTTCTAATTGTCATTTACTATTTCATTTTGCGTCAATAAACTGTGAATTAAATATTTATAATGAAATACAAATATGGCCAAGTCTTTTTTGCAATGTGAATCTTATTAGACATCTTATTTATTTTTATCTTTTCCACAAAGGAACGTGTCAGCGATCACTTGTGTATGTCAATAACTTTCTTCTTATATCTGAGGCGATTCTAACTCGCAACAAACTCGACTGGCTAACTATCATACAGACTTACAATTAAATAAATAAAAAAGACTAATATTTTAAATTTAAACAAATTTGTCACGTAGATGGTCAGAGACATTTTGTCGGTAAATTCTGACATATAAGATTTTGGAACTGGACACCGGATCGGAAAGCTTATTAGCAATGAATTTAGAAAGTATTTCTTTTCATTTATAAATTTATATATTATATGTTTGATTTCCTTTTATACATAATGTACTTCATCACATAAATACTGCGTTTCTATATAAAAAAACCGATCGAAACAAGAATAAGAATGTTGGTATGACGCGGGAACGCGTCACTCTTGTTTTTAAGTTTTTGTAGAATGAAACGCGGCATAAGCAGCAACAGCCTAAAAAAATAAATGGAAAAATCATGTGAGAATTTAACAAAAAAATCTTTCCTTTTCCAATAAGAAAAAGTATCAAAACCGAATGCGCACGCGCACGCGCCGGCAGATGTCCGCAGCATCTGTCGCACTCGCACGCCGCATCTCAACCTGCAGCAACAGCTGATTGCTACCTGTCGTTTTCGTTTTTTTTTATACGTTATTCAATTCTGATTTCTCTCAAGTGGCTGCTTTTTAATTTTCCACAATCGGCAAAAACATAAGCTGTTTACCAGCTGAGTTTGTTCTCAGATTTAATTTGGAACCTCTCGTAGCTAGAACAAAACTATTCACGTACGCGAGTGACAGATGATACACTACATAAAGGAAAAAGGAGATATATATGAAAAAGTAAGACTTTAAGCAGAAGTATAAGTTATCAAGTAATTGTGGAAGTATAACGACAACATTAATTGACGTCACAAACAAATAAGTTCCTCTCAATTATAATAAATTCTTCTCTAATAAAAATAGGCTCATTTCAAAGTAAGCTCCATTTCATTTCTGATTCCCCAATATTATAGACGGGCTATCTTGAGTAAACTGTTTTATTTTCGGCCATTTTTAAATTCCAATAAAACATGTGTCGATGGTGTCCATCACGATTTACAAAGTAAAATTTTATTTAAGATTTGGAAGTGCGACTCAGTGTTCTTGACTTAATACGGTTTGGATTTATATGTGAGACCTGCTTAATAATTAGAAAGATATCAATGCCATTTATTGACCTTCTAATTAATAAAAAAAACACCTGCAACACATCTGCGTATAATTGCCAATTCATTTTCGACATTTCACGAAAGAAATTGCCTCGTATTTATGTTAGACATTTAAAAGATATTAATTCAAAATACATTATTTATGTATGAAGACTAAGTTTTTTTATGTTAGTGTTGTATTTTAAATGTATCGTTAATTTAAAACCACCAAAAGTAACCAGCCTTTAGACGTCTTTGCGTTTTTAGCTTTTGTAAAACAAGTTTTTGTAATTCAATTTTACAAACTCATAAAGCACTCGGATGCCAATATGAGAAAACAGGGCTAATGTGGAGTTCAAACTTAATAAACTTAGTGAACTAAATACATAAGGAAACAGGTATAAAATACAATATTTACAAAGAGTATCACAAACACAAAATATATATCAAGCATTTAGTATGTGTGCTATAGTGTGAATAAACGAGTACTTTTCTAGGCGCCTGGTAGTCAGTACCGGTGATCCAAGAGCTGGTGCTTTCCTTGCTCAGCGTATAAGCATCGCGATACAGCGTGGAAATACCGCCAGCATTGTGAGTACTCTGCCACATGGACCAACTTTTTAAATTTGCTATTATTATTATTATATTATTAGTTAGGTTAATGAGTTAGGTTAAGAATATTTTGTGTTTAATAATGACATTATAAAAATAATTGTACCTTTCATAGTATTCTATATTTAGAAAGAAATTTCACTTAATAGGTCCAAAGACATATTATACGTTGTTCCGAACTTCGCGAAATACGTCACTACATTTAAGATACCTACTTACTAAAACTATAAACAAGTTTGATTTGAAATATTTCAATGCCTCGAATGGCCATGCCGAACAGGCTTCACAATTGATACACATTTGTGTGATTAACATATTCTGTGTCTGCGGTTTATATATACATCACTCGATTTAACGACAAACTCTAAAGCGTCGAAATCTGAGAAGCCTTTGGTTGGTTTACCTTCTATTAAATACAACTCTATAACGCCAAAAAATGCACAGTCTCTTCAGTGTCTGTATATACAGTATTATAATTTTGTTTAGAACAAGTTATAAATAACCTTGGGGCTAAATGTTAATAGCCAACCATTGCAATAAGCAAAGGGAGGCTAATCGTACCATATACTTTTTAGCCAGAGATTACCTTCAGAGATTACCCTTGTGTGGGACAAAGCGCTATACAAGCAATTTTAAATTAATGAATCATCTTAAACTACGCACGCGTCTGGTCATTTTTACGTTTTGTTATGATTCACCAGTGTTTAATAAATCTGTGGTTTTGCTTGACATGACGCAAATGATTAAATATGTAATGCAATCATCAAATTGTTGTAATAACATCAACTCGATATTTTTATTATTATTAATTAAACTCCACACTACTCAACACCTGAGCTTCCCTAAGGCCCTCAGCCGTTGATTACTGGGTGCTATTAGGTTGCGCCGTCTCTCTTATCGTCTCCTATTTTAAATATTAACGAAGAGGGAAAGCTGTAGTTAAACAAATGAAACTTTTTGAAAATTAATTTCCTGATTGTAATGTGTTTAAAAAACTTTGACGAGTAAAACATTATTTAGATATAAAACAAAAACATGATAAAACTAATCAACTTATATTCAATTAACAACAGAACAATAACTTTTCTTATTATCATTCTCATAACCTTTAGTATAAAACCTCCTTTGTATTTAATGGATTCCTGTAGCCTGTTAAGAATCCGTTAATCTCGATAATCTGTGGACGCAAGGTGCTTGCAGCACGCGCTTTTGCACCTGCGCACGCGCTGGTGTCAACGCACTGCGTACTCTTTTCGCTATACACACTTATATTTTCTTTATTTAAGATAATATCCTTGTTGAATTCAATCCATAGACAACAATACCTTGTAAGGATCATGAATCTGCTAGACTACAACTCATTAATAACTATCTGTTAAGATTAACTTCAAACGTAAACCCAATAGGCCCCATAGAATAATTTATGTTTAAAGGTCTAAACTTGTAAAATAATAAATTTAAATCTTTCGTTAAATGGAAATTAATTGAAAATGCTAACATTGATAGGAAATGTAGAAAATGATTGTATTACGATAATTTTTCAAACAAAATGAAGGTAATTGTAAAAACAAAATATCAAATTAATTACAACCTTACTGAGTTTCTTGTGGTTTCTTCTCAGCTGTTTGCTTGCTTCTCAGCAAGAATCCGAATTAAAATAAAAAAAATTTAAAGCTGCGATTCATATCAATTATCATAACTAAACATTTGATATAAAAAATTTAAAGAAAAAAAAATGGCGGTAAAACTGAGACGCCATTTGCATATTTAAAAACATAATGTTTTTACTGAAAAAGAGCGGATACACGATTCCAATCAAATTTAACAATAAAAAAACAATTTTACGACCTATCAATGAATATTTAAATTTTTATTGCTTATAAATGTATGTCGCGCAGATAAATAGATTTTGAATTCACGTACTAAAAAAAAATGGTTTTTAATTGGAACAGTACCTTGTTATATATGAATGATTGGTACTTGTATATTGGAGGCTCTCTCTTTCTCTGTTTCCATTGTTAAATAGAAATTATGAATAATATTATTTTCACTGTATCTTTGAAAACCATTTTAATATCTCAATATAAACATTCGTTTATAATATAAAAATAATATAGATAAAAGTTATTCAAAATAATGATTAACAGGTAAGACGAAGTTATATGTTATATAAAGTGATCCCGTGTCCCGAGTTCAATCCCCGATCTAAATTTACGGACGTATTATTATATTTCTTTCGTATATATGTAAGTATGTATATTATTTAATAACACAATGTAATAACCGTCTACACACTATTAAAAGATAATAATGTTTCATACATAAATTTGCCTTGATATACTAAGTAGTGAAATATAAAGCTTTTTAATAGACACAAGTAAAAATAATTTGAAATTCACCATTTTTAAATTCGGTCAAAAGTATAAATACTATGGAAACGCGATATATGAAGCTACTAATTTGTCGCTAACAAACCTAACAATTGGATTCACGTCGATGGACACACATATCTAGGATTTCTTTATAATACCTCGTTTGGTCTTACTTTTCCTAGATAATTTGTTACGTAAAAGTGATTTTCTTTAAACCTTTTTTGTCTTTTACTTTGGCTTAAAGCTCTTACCGCGTTATATTAATGTAGCCTAAAAGATGTCCTCATGCAATATTGAAAGAAAGAGAAAGACGAATTAACTAGCAAACGCAAAAAAATAACTAGACAAACATACATATGTTATTAAGAACTGTCACTATGATGAAATAAAATCGCGCCACTCGAGAAATTGTTTAGAATCTGTGCGAATAGTCGAATTTGACATTTTACAATATGGCTGACCTGTCAAAAATAGTTAGAAATGGTGGCGTGGCATCCCGTATCAAACGACTGTATTTTTCATACAATTTGATTGAACCACAAAGATAATTCAATTTTTTTCCTATCTCATCGACAAATGTAAACCAAGCAGTTTAATTTACATATATCGATCACCGTCAACAAAAAAAGGCGAACGTTTTAAGACAAAAAAAATATTCCCAACAAAAAAAAACGTCTCCTTAATTCAGCAAATTACCATACAAATCTCCGGAAAGACATTTTCATACGAATTGCATACAACGATGTGTAGCGTAAACTAAAATATGGATATTAAAATAATTTGACCCATAACATCATGGTAGTCGCTTGTTACGAGAGGTCATTTTACATTGGACCATTTAAGGTTAACTCAAAATCGATTTCTGTTGCTTAATAGCTGTTTAGCTTGTTAAGCGTTGTTTAATTATTTGTTAATGTTAATAAGGGTGTGCTTTTTGTTATTGTAATTTACATTGTTTAAATTAATGGTGCTTAAATTGGGTAACACTTAAGTTTGAACCATTCTAACTATGAATAGTTCATAGTTAAAGTTCGGCTGCTTTAATAATAGTCATGCATTCGCTGAAGCATGGTACGATAGAACATACTTGACGATTTAAAGGAGTGGCGGAGTGTTTCTTGCCAGTCCTTCACGTCTGCTCTACGCCCTTGATTTGGGAACTGGCATTAAATGTACAGTAAACCATTTTAATTTAACACTTGATTCATAAGTGCAGGGAAGTTGCTTTTAAGAACCGGGTTTATTTCACTTCTGGTAATTTTATTTATATTTATTATATCTGTCCCCAGACATCTTATGTGCTAAATACATTTAAAACAATAAACTTATGAGATAACACAACTAGGTTTACACATAAGACAATTAAATGGGAACTTGAGACATAAATATATATAAGGTTATATTTACTATAACTGACAAACTACAAATACAAAACCAGACCAAAGACAACACTCTAGAAACTTGACCATGCATGGTGACCATTGCGTCTGGGTCATAACCATGGTGGATACATTTTAAAGAAATGAATCCATTACAATATTATCTTGTTATAGCGATGCCTTTCAAGATCTCTTTACTAGTTAATTTTAAGAGCACTGCTTCACCAATTAGTTTGAACTCTATTTTGAGTTTGTATGTTTGATGCCTGTGCATCAATGATTTTTTCTCTATTTGTAAAAATAATCTAATTCACTTGTGATGTTTAACATCTTGTTGCATGTTTTGGACCCAAGAATTAAGAACATTAATCAGCGGTTCAGAAGTTTGATCATTTATTAACGTAAACGATTCCCAAGATAAATTTGTTATAGGAAAATATATAAAACTGGTCCTATCAGTTGACGGACCGCAGCTTCCCGTGAGCATTTCCGAATTCGTGTGAGAACTAAGATAAATAGTGGTTAAACTGATATTACCATTTTAAAATATAATAACATTCACATAATATATCGCAATTAAAATATAAATATTCCTCCTTATTATTCTAGTGTGTGCTATAAATATCATTATTTTTTCCATTTAAATTTAATTTTAATATGTAAAGTATAGTAAGTTTTAAAGTAAATCCACTGTCAGTGTCTGTCTGTACGAACTTAAAAAAAAGCAATAAAATATATTCATTTGCGTAACTCTAGGGGTATATAATACCCTATTGGGTTCTGATTTAAATATGTTAACCACAAAAGCACTGAAAGTTTAAAACGTTTGTTAGTAATCTTTAAAATCACTATTATTACTATATATGGAGTGTATTTGTTAATAACAAAAATATATTTTAACGATTTAATATGAACGTAAAAGTAATTCTCATTGAAATTACATTATAGTGGAAGTTAGAGTATGGCTTCCTTCGGTCATGTTACTTTCCGATCGGATGTGTGTTCTGGGAAGTGGTGACTGTGTAAGATGAGATGTGGTTAAACGTCACTCGCCGCGGACTCTTTGTGATGGGTAACAAGCAGTTTATGGTTATTAATCCGAATTATTAATTCTTTCATTTGTAGACAATAAATGTTTGATACGTATACTACGTTTTACTAACTAACAGCAAAGCGATTAGAAACTACTGGTTCGAATTTAAAGGCTATATTAATTAACGCTATGACTAAAAGCATTGGAAAATAAAATTGTATTTGTTGATATTTAAGCGTGCGTTGAATAAACAAAATGTTACCCCTCTAAAAGTACTGTTATACAGTTTGCATATGTCTAGATTTTAAGGTTAGCATTATAAGCATTTTAAATATTTCTAAAATTATATCTTAAACGAGTGAAACCGTCGGAAGCAGCTATAATAAGCGTATAATGTGATAATAATTATATTGATATGATAAATAAAAATACTCTCGGGAATAATGTCAACCACCGTGTCAGAGTATTTCGCTAAAACATTACTATCCAACATACAAGCGTAAAGTTTGTATTGAGAAAGCTAGTTCATAGTAACCAGTAGTCTTTTTTTTATTTCTCGCCAGCATTTTACAAAAGATCTCTTAATTGACAATTAACACTTCGTGTCACAAGTATTCAAACTCAACCTCTTTAAGATTAAAAAGTCTTATAAATGTCAGCAGAATCCAAAGAGGTCGCATATATAAAAAAGTTTAAGACGTTAGATCACCAGAGCGCGACGTAGGGGTGGGCAGATGTTCACACATCTGTTAGTCACCGACCTTGTTATCTAGCCTTTATCTTCCCTCCTGAACGGTCAGTGACCTTAAATTGTGCTTTCTACACATTTGAATATTAAGTACTATCGAACTACAGAACTACAGATTATCTTGTTATTCTTGTTAGCTTTAAGTAGAAGATTTACCAATTCTTGCGCCTTACCAGCGATGCTCAGAGGTCTGAATTCATTTGAAAAGAACATGATCTCTAGAGTTTTAGACGAACACTTCTACTTTTACAAATTAAGGTTTACAAATATCACGAACACTATATATGAACATTGTTGAGTGTTGATCTGACTTCAAAATAAAATATTTATTATATAATCGAGTGAATTATATTATATATATATATATATATATATATATATACGGTTCCTCTCGGTAGATAACTGCCTTCCTAACCCGTGGTAATGTAAAATGACGATTCAAAAGTGATTCATACTTGAATAATTATATAAAGAGTTTTGAATAAGATTTTTATTGATTACATTACCTTTTAAATGTATGATGTCTTTCAAGCTTATTCGTTAAAATATGTTTGTATGTTTGAAACACAAATATATAGAGATATATTAAGGTATATTCTATGATCAATAAAATCAAAAACGATTCAAATTTGGAGAATATTTATAGTGTGATTAACTTTATGATTTTTATTAAATTGAGATAGAGTATTCCTATATATTTTGTAAAACTGGTTTATTTGTAAAACTCGATAATAATAGTAAAAAATACTATTCTATGACGATAAAGGAAGTGCGGAAGATAGGGGTGCCGAGGGACACCTGTGTGTAGGCGGAACTACAATTGTGATACTTTGTAAAAATATTTATTTACTTCAAGTAGCAACGGGATTTATTTTGCGCTTTCCAATGCGTTAAGTGGTTAAGATTGTGTTAAACTAAACAAAACACTTTTTGAAGCATCCAGGTGTTAAATTTAATTACAATTTTGACACACTAAATCAATTTTTCAAGGCAATGTAATCTTCCAGAACTACCATCCAGAAGAGTTTTTTTGTCTTGAATTCATTGACTTGAGGGTGCTTAATAGTGTCACGAACAGTTACATTATACATAACATTAATAATTTAATTGTATTGTTAAAACAATAAGAGTGGACAAAAAGATTAATACTTATAATAACCAAAAGTCTTTTGGACCTTGTAACCTTATAAAAAAATTAAGTAGGCGCCTGTTAGTCAGTACCGGGGCCCCAAGCTTTTCTCGCTTAGCGTTTAATCATCGCGATAGCAGGCATTATTGGTACTCTGCCACAAGCACCGTACATTTTAAATTTAATTTAAAAGAATATACAAACATTTTAAAAATACTTTGTTTATGTCTGTTAAAGTATCAAAACGCAATGATTGAAGTGGGTTCGAAGCCTTCTCTTAAGAGTTAAGAGGAAGTGGCAGAGATAACTAACATTTTTCTGACTTAACATAGATGTATTAAAAATGTACCTAATAACAAAGCTAAGATTTTTAATTTCAACCATACATATTTTTTCCTTAATCGGTGATAGTGACTAGTTACAATTTGGGGTTTTGGACCATCACATTAAGGTTATTTTGTAATGGCCTGGAACAATTATGATTATTATACAAATCAATCAGCTGGTTTTATTAATTTATACGGTCTGATAAGTTCGATAAAACATGATTGATTGTGTTCGAACACGCGTTAAAATGCAACATATTGCGTCCACATAATCGATGCCCATTACGTTACAAACATGGATTAACAAATAAACAATCAATAAGATCCTTATTCACATAGGTTTATTGCACCTACACTTATGAATCGTCAAAAGAACTTACAGAAGTTTTTGACTCTACATTTACAGCCAGTTCCCAAATCAAGGGCGTATAATGGACGAGAAGAACTGGCAGGAAACTCTCCGACACTCCTTTAAGTCACCAAGCATGTTTTACAGTACGGTTGTAAACTGCAACCATGGACCAGCGAATGCGTCATTATCTATATGAAATAAAAACAGACACACAGATACATAGATGTAAAATAACATATTTTTCGATTTTAAATAATAGCTTTTCGATAATAATATAATTACCAATGTGTTAAAAGCTTTTGTATAATCAAAAAGGTTGTTTACTCCTGCCGCGAGTGAATTGAGCACCTGCCGTCGCGCACGTGCCAACTGCTGCCCACCCCTGCATCCGGGGACTGTCCGGTTACAGTTTTTTAAGGCTTTATCACTTTCTTTTAAGGTTTGTTAAAAACCAAAAGTTTATTATTACAACCAGCTTATAACGAGTTCATAATTCAAAACAAACATTCAATTATGAATTGTAAAACTCAATTTAAGCTTAAACTTAACTTTAGCAAGGTTTGGGTTTTACTACTGTCAATCCAGCATAAGTATATTTATTAAATTAAAATTTAGCAGTACCACCGCATACATTTTGGAATTTGATGTCTCAATCAGCACATTAAATTCAAAAATGAAATGCATTTACGTAATAATATTAAATGTGTATTTTTTAAATTCATATGACATTCAAGTTTGAAATGACGCCAAACCGTCTCACTGCCCGATATATATAACATCGTCAAATCCGTTGGCCAACGGTCACCACACAAAGACTATCAAAGCAGCTCCTTCAGCACAATGGCGGATCATTAAAAAGAGACCACTCTTTGTCTATCAAAACTTACTTTCCCATAAAGGACTAACGCTTTGTCCAGTGGACGTTACAGTTTTGCAAAGAAACTAGACCGTTCTCACGCAAAAATTTCACCAGTACAACATAGGAACTGAATGGACGATAGACAATAATATAGATTCGCGAAAGGGATTACAAATAATGCCTTGTAAGAAAGGGGTGGCATTGTATAGAGAGGTCAGTTGGGTCATCATGGCGCGGGGTTGACCCCATCACTCACGCTGCAGCGATTTCGGGGTGTTTAAAGGGACATAAAGGGCTGTCGTGACCCCTGTTCTGTGGCAGGTCAGCACGGGTTGGCTACCTGCGCCGGACGGTTCGCATTGACCCTGCCCAATGGACAATTAAAACGAGAACATTGTAACGGTTAAGAAAAATCGCGATAACCTTAGGCATTACTTAAATGTTTCTTGTAATCGGGTAAAATTGCAAGGATTTTGCGTTCGCGTGTATTGAATTATTGCATTGTTGCTTGTATTTTTGTGGTGCCTTTTCAAAACTTCAATTACTCCTAGGTATTTGTTATTTTTAAAATTAAATTGTGTACATTGTAAATCTGAATCTTAATTCTTGTATTGTCCACTTTGTTTATTTTCTGAAGATCTTTATAAGCATTAACGAAATATTTGATATATCTTTTTAAATGAACGACATCCGAAAAAAAACAATAATCTCTCATACACCTCACTCGAAATGACCCCGCCTGCTCGTTTATTAAAAATAAACACTTACTAATTCAATAATAAATAATGTAATACAACAATTACAAGAACCTGTACATATATCTGTAACGGACACATAACGGTCACATATACAAAGCTCGGCACAAATGAACGATCTATTATGTTAAATTAAATTCACATAATTCGCCAAAGGCAAATCAGTTGGTGCCATTCAAGGTGTTTGGACAATGCAAAAAATATAGAGCAAAGTTGTTTCCCATAAAAATCGTAGCGAAAGGGTTTTGGTCATAGATAGTCTTTGTTGTGGACAGTGGGAAATTTTGCGTTAGAAAGGGTCTCGCGAATTGATATGGGTCAGTTCGGACGACTTGGTAAGATAGAGCGCCCATTGTTGGGTGCCGCATCGCAGGACTATGCAAATTGTGCGGACAATGGCTCTGTATCTAAGACGTTGTAAGATTAATAATGGAAAAAGCTTAAAAAAAATACATTTTTAAATTTAAATTTTGGTTACTCTGCCAAAAGGGCAGACAAACTTTTTAAAATTTCTTTTAGTGTTGTAATTTATTATATATTAAATATATATTGCATCGCGTAGTTAATAAGTTATCTTAAATTTGACTATTGAGTGTTTGTATCTCATAGAATTTGTGGAATATACTTGCGTTATTTTTTTATAATCTTCCAATATAAGAAAATTACTTAAACAACGTGTAAGTTAGTTAGTTAATGAATTCTTAATATATGTGAATACTTCTTATTAAAATATATAAATATTTCCTGCATTGGTAGATACTATGTAAATGATAAGTTGTCTTATTATGATAAGTTCTTATTAACTCCAAATAGTTTCTTTGAAAATATTTATTTGTTTATATATATAGATGGATTTTGAATGTTTTTTATAAATAATTTATTTGGTCCAATGTCATATTAGAACGTTGTGATATCATCTAAAATCTAATTAGAAACTTAATTCATACATTTGTTAAAATGTTAATATGTATAACTCTTTTGAAAGCCGAGTGTTTAAAAGAGAAACATGCAAAGTAACGCTTGGAAATCGATTGCATCCATTCACGGCGCTAATTCTACGTGATTTTTAGAAAATCGGCTGTAAAAATGGTGACGTGAAGGTCTTTTCGAAGACTCCTACCGTTAAAAGGTTCTGTTTATTTTCGGATTATAAGTACATCCCGGGATCGTATATTTATCATGAAAATCATTTGACTAAGTCACAACTAGACTTAAGATTTCTTCTGATAGTTTTGTATTTCATTTGTTTTACACGAGTTTGGTTAATAACAAAAACCAAGAATATGACTTAAACAGAATCAGGACAAAAGGCGACTTGATCACTGAAAAACAGATAATCAGACTTGTTGCTTCACTGGACCTCTAGTCCTGCATTAGTGATCTGATAATACTTTTCAAACACTTGTTATGTTTTTATTAGAGTTTTATTTAAATTTGATATTGTTAAAGTACATTACAATTATGCATCTTAAGATTGAAGCTTTGCGTTAGTATTCACAAAGATTTTCTGACCGTTCCCAAATCAAGGACGGACGAGAAGAACTCGCAAGAAACTTGCCAATCGAAATGAATGGAGTACTTTCAATTGCCAGGTATGTTCTCCAGAACGGTTTTAAACAGCTGCAACCAATACACAATATTTTTTAGCTTATCATATATTCCATGTTTAACCGTATATAAGCCTTGTTTTTATTTTTTTCATTAATATCTAATCTGTGGTATTGTGATGTATGCTCATATAACTCAGCAGCAGCAGGTGTGCTTGTCCGTAACAGTTGAAAACTATTATAACTTCATTATCCTAACAGGTAATAAACTCGCGCAATTAAAACGAGAAACGTAATTCCAAGAGAAAAAAAACCTTATTTTCTTGTCAACCGATAAGAAAACGAGCTTCCAATATGAGGTGCGAAACGTTGACCCCAATAACATTCAGTACCAGACCAGAATACCAGAAAATCAGGCCGTAAAAACCTTTCTTGCTACAGTCATACGGTTCATATTATCATAAATGTATTTTACATACGAGACTATTTTTTGTGTATATAATGTTTATTGAATTTTAAATCTTATGGCACGGTAATAATGTTTAAATTCGATGGAGGTTTCTTTAAGGATACGTCAGATATCGGTGTTATCTGTCACACAAAGTACTTGCTGTTTTGAAATTGTTTAGTTAATCAACAGCCAAAGTACATACACAATTATATGAATGATATTGTTCTTATATAAAAAAGGGTACATTACTGTTGTATAATATACATTTGATTAGATAATTAATATTACAAATTCTTAATATTAACCTAACTTAAAATAAAATAAAACACAAAACTAAAGCAAATTTCGAAGGTCTAATCTGTGGCATAATGTGTATTGCGATGCTTATACTCTGAGCGATGAAAGCACCAGCTCTTGGATCACCGATACTGACTACCAGGCGCCTACTTAATTCCTTAATAAGCGCCTGTACACTTGCACCCCATGGTCTAAAATTATATATTATATAAAATACAACGTACTCACAAAACTATCAATAACAATATATAGGAATAAGAAACGAAATAAAAGGCGATCTTATAGCTGAACAGTTTATTATGATGACACACATGGAATCGTATCAGCGATCAGTATGTGCGTTATGAAAGTGCTTGAAGAGCCCAATGATGTATGAGGTGGATATGAGGTATCAAGGGCACTCCAGTGTTTAACTTCCTATATCTAAGGTTCTTAGATATAACTGCCTACCTATCATAATAAAACCTAACCCCGACAAAAGAACTGCCTCCTGTTACATAAAGACAAGACACCATCCTGATATTTGGGCAAACCTAACTAAATATGCAATAAATGTATTGTTTTTTTTTTTTAATTTAACTAAAATTCTACCCACGTTTTCATTATTTATACCTGTAACTACCTCGCTAATCCACAGATTCGCAGTTTCTCACGAGTCCTAAATCAATTAAGCAAACAAAACGCTTACACCTATTAAGAGTAACCCTTCTGTCCATCATTGACCTAATCGCATAACAACCCAACCGCTCGCTGTTTATACCCTTAAAAAAAACAAAGGGTTTATCTCACAATAAGCGATTGTCTCTGGTGTCGGAAGAACCCAACATCCGTATAAAACCGGTTTACCTTTAATGCGTTGTTTATGGTAATTTAGCCTTGTTTCGCATTCGTGTGACTTTCTTGATGCTGTAGTGGTTTTGTAATCGTCACTGCGAATTAGACATGTGGAGCTTCGGCTGAGCTTGACGGAGCTTTGTCTTCCCGAACGATCACCCAATTTCTTAATGTTAACAAAACTTTGTTGTGAATATGGTTCTCGAAGATATAATTATAAATTTAAAATATATAATTAAATACACGCATAGTTTTCAATAACTGTTTGCTTATAAAAGTTAATTTAAAAAATAGAAGCTTTTGCCCGCGAATTCGTTCGCGTGGTTTGAATACAGAAGGTATTTGAAAAATCGGTTTATAAATGGCACAGTTCTGGTGAAAATTCTATGCTAAGCCCTTTAAACCCTATTTTCGCGATAGCCTTCCCTAAAGTTTAATCTATCTCCATACCAAATTTCATTTAAATCGGTTCAGTAGTTTAAGCGTGTAAGCGTACGTACTTACTTTCTCATTTATAATATGAGTATGGATAATACTTATTTCTTAGTTAACAATATCTTCGTCTAATATTCTCTCAAATTTCAAAATTTTATCATCCTTTCACAGTAGGATTATATCTTGAGTCGTGTCATAACAAAGTGGTGTGACGTGTACAATCAACTGCCCCTTAATTCTTCATTTTTTGCGCATCCTATGCAAATATAAGCAATTAAAATTTTGCACAACGTCTCCCTTTTGTTACTGTGCAGCTGGACTTACGGTATCGTGTTTCTTAAGAACGTTAGTTTTAACCGCCAATATGATTATGGAGATATTACATTCAAACTTATTTTTTAATTTAAGTATACTCATAGTTTAACAATTATTGTCTATGTTATATAAGCATATAATAATATAAAGGTAGAATAATTGTCTATAGGTGTAATAAATTACAATAATGTTAAGATTTTACACATAGACAATTAGAATTAACCAGAGATAATTTTACCACGTGACCGGGCGAAGGCGGATAGAATTTAAATAGAAAGACGAAACCGTTCGATTTTTAAAATTTGTATAGAACTCATGGATTGCGTAAACTAGATACTTTTGTAGTTTTCCCAAGGGCACTACTTAACTTACTGACTACTCATTCTGTTTATTTGTATTAGAACATAATGTTTATTTAAAGAAATTCATTAAGTCGTCTTGAAACAAGTAATTTATATTATACTTAACCCACAATTAAAGATTTACATTTATATACTTTGACTTTTAAATAATAGATGTCGGTCAAGGATTTGCTTATGATTACTTTGAATTACAATTTTGTAACTTCGTATTTATAGTAAGTTTTATTTTATAAGTTGATAAAAGAAAGTCGTGTTACGTATTACTCAACAGCGGCTGGACCTTATTGCGTTTTTGAATAGAATTTGCAAGTATAAACATATGATATCAATAAACTAAACATATAATATGGGTTAAATCTATAACAGAACACGACTGATATTTATTCTGACAGCTCAGGTATGGGGATATTGAAAATATGATTTTTGGTTGTTTTTTTTTTTGGTAATCGCAGTACACCTTTTGAAGCTAAGCTGGCTGAGCTGGTGCCAATTCATCACCAAACTTTTTCATCGTCAAAAGTTGAAACGGTGAAATAGGAGCACACATTTATGTAATAGTTAGACAAACCTGTAAATTCAGCATAACTTTAATTAAAAACAAAACTTACAAATAAATAAATACACAAATATATAATACATATGCCCTCTAAGATATCATATATTCACCGAAATACGTTTAATATAGAATAAATTAACTAAATTAGCATCTTGACCCGAGTGACCAGTGATTATAATTTGACCCCCAAAGCAATACGACCGCTTGACCAGGGGTTATCTGGACCATTCTCAATGGTATACCAGAAAATCTTTGATTGGTGTTTTTTAACAATGGACGAAGTGGCCCCTTGGGATCCCCTTTTGTGTAATAAACGAAGGGTAAAAATAATAATGTAACGGATAAAATAATATCCTATCATATATTAGTGTTGTAAATTTCTTTAACGGAAAACGAAATCATTAATATATTAGATAATGAAACATCGTTTATCAGTTTCTAACAAATAGACTTTTATACAAAAAAAACAACTCTCACTATCATTATTCCCAGGTTCGATTACTGATGAATCTTATTATGCAAATGATTTGATTGTGTTAGCAATGAGAATCATCTTATCCTATTCAGATGTGAGAGTCTAGAAAAAGCTAACCTTAATTATTGCAACGTGCGATTCAATGCTTTTTTTATTGAAGAGGAGGCAAACGAGCGGGACGCACACGGTAGACACTCACGTGGCTGGGAGCTCGTGAGTGTGTTGCCGGCTTTTTAGGAATGGTACGGCTTTTTTTAAGGGCAGCTGGTTCTATAACGTAGTGGTGCGTGGTAAGGAATGTCTCACGTAACGCGCAGTGGTGGAACGACAGCCATCTAGGTGATGCCGGTGGAATATCTGCCAAGATGTCCAAACATGAAATTAACCTGATGAAATTCAGCGGTGGGCATTAATCCGAACTACTCCCAGATTGTTTTATAATAATAGCCTTTATTCAGATCATACTAACAATTCACATTATACTTAGTCTGGCCATAAATACTGTTACTATTCAAAAAAAGAAAATATTACGTTTGAATTTGGAATCTGTCATTTTTATATGATTGCTTGATGTGTTTTCTTATTTTCGCGCCATTATATTGTTAAATATTTTGTTATATTAAAATGGAGTGGGGTGATAAAGAGAACCGAATCGCTGTGATTGCCTTACATAAAGTAGGTATGGAGAAAAGTGCAATTTTTAAAACCCTCCACCCGCTTGGTATTAGTCAAATGTTTGTTTACCGGGCTATTGATAGGTACAATGATACCTCCTCTGTTTGTGACAGAAAAAGATCTGGCCGTCCACGTACCGTTCGTGTGAAAAAGGTGATTAAAGCAGTTAGGGAAAGAATTCGAAGAAATCCTGTCCGTAAGCAAAAGATTTTATCTCGGGAGATGAAGATAGCTCCTAGAACCATGTCGCGTATATTAAAAGATGACTTAGGACTTGCAGCCTATAAGAGACGTACTGGTCACTTCTTAACTGATAATTTAAAGAAGAATAGGGTGGTAAAATCCAAACAACTACTTAAGCGGTACGCAAAGGGAGGTCACAAAAAAAATTTGTTTACGGATGAGAAATTTTTTACAATTGAGCAGTATTTTAATAAACAAAATGACCGTATTTATGCTGGAAGCTCTAAAGAAGCTTCGCAATTAGTAAACAGAGTACAACGTGGGCATTATCCCACTTCAGTGATGGTTTGGTGGGGTGTTAGCTATGAAGGGGTGACTGAGCCATATTTTTGTGAAAAAGGTATTAAAACGTCGGCACAAGTTTATCAAAATACCATTCTTGAGACGGTAGTTAAGCCTTTAACTAACACCATGTTCAATAACAAAGAATGGTGCTTTCAACAAGACTCGGCACCGGGTCATAGAGCTCGATCCACCCAATCTTGGTTGAAAACTAACGTTCCGGACTTTATCAGCACTGAAAACTGGCCGTCGTCAAGTCCTGACCTAAATCCATTGGATTATGATTTATGGTCAGTTTTAGAGAGTAAGGCTTGCTCTAAACGCCATGATAATTTGGAGTCCCTAAAACGATCCATTCGGTTGGCAGTGAAGAATTTTCCTCTAGAAAGAGTTCGTGCTGCTATTGATAACTGGCCTCAACGTTTAAAAGACTGTATTGCAGCCAATGGAGACCACTTCGAATAAACATTGTATATTTTTAATAGTTATATATTGATGTATTAAACTAACTCACTATGAAAGGAATAAATGTTACGTATAAAAAAAAAATCGTGCTTTTCTTTATAACAATATTTATGGCAAGACTAAGTATATTCTTATTCTTATTCTGTTTGCTAAGGAGCAAAGACTTCCAATCTTCTCCATTCTCCAGCTACTCTGTTACACGTTACTCCTATCATGGTTTAATGAGTGACGGTTTTTGACAACAGCGAGATCAAAGATGAAGAGAATAGTTTTATTTATTTATTTTTTTACTTCTTAAACCTATACTATAGCTTATCAAAAAAAGTTTACACAATAAAAATAAAGCCAAAATAAGGTTAAAACATAGAACCGGAAATAGAATCTAAGATCAGAAACAACAATAACAAAAACAACACGAACAGAAAAAAATAAATAAAAATATATATATATACATATGAACAAGTGGAGTATATTGTGTGAAGAACGAGCATTAAGTGTGTGTGTATTAGTGTGTGCAATGGTGTTGCTGTGTGAGAATAGTTTTTTTTTTAAAGGGATCATTAATCGATCAACCGAACGTTATTCATGCCAAGGATCTGCCAAAAACGTTATGTTTATTACTTAATACTACACGTGGAAACATACAATATTAGATATAAAAAAATTACAACGATTCCTTATCAATCCAACTAGCAATTGTTAAAATTTTGCAGCACACAGACTCAGTTTATTAATTATTTAAATACCATAATTAGTCGTATCTGTTGATTGGTATCATATTTTTTTGTCTTAAGTCTATAAGAAACCTGAGACATACATTTTGAGAGTTACATTCTCCCGAAATTATCAATCTCATCCGGTTGTTAGTACATGGTCTTATGAATCAAAATCAAAAATGTTAAAGACATTCATTTAGATAACTATGGTACATTTATGAATCGTCAGAAAAAATATTTGACTACATTTACTGCCAGTTTCCAAATCAAGGGCATAGACCGGACGAGAAGAACTGGCAAACTCGGCCACACCATTTAATCTAGTCACTTAACTTATTAAAGTATAATTCAAAATTATAACCACAGCCCAACTAAATTATCCGGGACCCAAATAACCTTATTAAAAGGTTACTTTGACGTTAAATTTTTAATTAAATGAGGAATATAAGTTCGCACGTCATTTCCCCTAAAGAGTTGAGCGTGTTTTAGTAAAATAAAAACTATGTCACGTTAGGTAACGTGATGTGCTATAATATTTGAATACACACATATATGGTGTGCAGTATTAATTAAGACCCGTCCCACCTCCCAGGACCTATGCTGGCGCGGCCGCGGAGCAAGCGGAGGAAAAGGTTTCCTCCAACTTTGATTTTGTTCCCATTGGGGTCGAGACTTTTGGACCTTGGGTTACAATTGCAGTACCCCCTCGTAGTCAGCACCGGTGACCTTCTCTGCCACAAGGACAAAAATTCAAATTACTTTTATTGTTTTTGTTTATTTATTCACTTATTTATATAACATTACCATACATAATGGGACATAACATTAGATAAGTGACTATGAGCAGATGTTGGTTAGAAATGATCCCCAGCAAGAGGATCTATATTCAGCGGGTAATCGCCATATTTTTTACATCTGGAGAGGTTAGCTAGACAGCGAGCTGATTGGGCTGGTGGTCCAGTCTTGGTTTGTCTATTTGTCAGTAAATTCAGTTATATTTGTAACTTAATAGTCAATACGAATTACACCTTAATTACCCGTAAAAGGATCCTTTACACAGTTTAGAGATTATTTAAGCTTATATATAATAAAGTGAAATAAGTTATGTAATTTTATATCGCGATGTACGCAGTTATTTCTAAATTATTGTTGTTAAATTTTAATCATCCATTACTTAATTGTTTGCCTGGTAGAGATCGCTTATTAGCGATAAGGCCTCTCTTCTATGAACACTAGTTGATACTACAATTTTTAAGTAAAGTATAAATAAATAAATATGAAATAAATAAAAGACTGTTGTGGTCGAAGGATGTTTCTTAAGATAACCTTATTGACTCTTAACGTTACATAAACCCTATATGTTTAACGCGACTCTGTCTGACAGCCATTACACGTAAAAAGCTATTAATAAATAATAGGAAAAGCTGAATATTTCGAATACTCCTTTGTTGTGAACCCCAGTAGGCGACGCCAGAAAGTCTGCGCACACATACACAACACACACATAAACAGATCGCAGATAGGCGAGTGACTCACCTGACGGAGGGTGTTGTAGGGAGACCACGATTTTGGTAACAAAAAAGATTTTTATTTGAAACAAGTTTATATACGTGTACTGGCCTTCTTGCCGTTCTATTTGTTTTAGGGTTTCCTTATAAAAACAATATCAAAAGTTGTATCTAACGTAATTCAAAATAAAAGTTAAAATCTCTGCAGTAAGGTACATAAGACCATATTGAAAAGTCTTAAATCTAAATGATTCTAGGCCTGTTAGCTGAGAAGAAGCAGGCAGGAACTCAGCTTGGTTGGTTTTTGACATTAAGATACAGAGTCATGAATACTAGATTACTATATGTTGTGAAAAAAAATTGCAGGCCCTTTTTCTTCTACTCACAAAGAACTTTTGATAATAGTTTATAACTGAAACTTTCTTCTGACAATTACGTCGATTTAATATAATTGTGACTCAATTGAATATAAATTATCACGTCAGTCCAATGTTGCTATCATAAAAACGAGCCTTACTTAAAGGGTAGACATGATAAATGAGAGAATCCTGTGAAATGTCCAAATCATATCCACTACAGGTACGCTTAGGTTGCATATCGATTGAGCTCTCCCTCGCCCGAGGGGTTTGCTCTTTTTATGGGCAGCTAAAAAGCCGGATAACAGTGGTATTTTTCCCAGAAATGGGGGAAAGAACGCCTCCACCGCTATTGAAATATTTATTGCGCAATCTACCTTGTTTTACGTATGTTTTTTTTCACAGTTATATTACTGTGTATGTATGTAAGCAATGTCAAATCTATTAATCCAGTTACGTACATAGAACTATTTTGTATCGACTGTTTGACCAAAAAAATCAATCAAGCCGAGTCTCTTGTATGCTTTTTTTCAGCTTGGTCGCGTACGAAAAGGCGTAGAAACATTTTGATTTGAGTACAACACGTTAATTGTGCGTTTAAATAAATAATTAACTATTATAATGACTTAACCAATTTGATAGCTGTATTTTTAATATAACAATATATGTATATTTCACTATTATTATTATAGACTAAGCTTAGTATGAAAGTCCTTGTTAATGCTAAGTAGATTATATTTTTGATCAGTTCCTATGTTCATTTTTAATAAAGGTTTAAGAATATATCAATAAAATCAGTAAAAAAAAGTTGTACACGGAAAGTTTTTGACAAAGGCGAGATCAAAGATGAAGAGTTATTTATTTATTTTTTTGATTTCTTAAACCTATACTATATAGCTTATCAAAAAAAGTTTACACAATAAAAATAGGTTAAAAATAAAGCCAAAATAAGGTTAAAACATAGAACCGGAAATAGAATCTAAGATCAGAAACAACAATAACAAAAACAACACGAACTGAAAAAAATTAATAAATATATATATATATATATATATATATATACATATGAACAAGTGGAGTATATTGTGTGAAGAACGAGCATTTAAGTGTGTGTGTATTAGTGTGTGCAATGGTGTTGCTGTGTGAGAATAGTTTTATTTTAAAAGGGAACATTAATCGATCAACCGGTCGAATCAGTAAAAAAAGTTGTACACGGAAATCGCTAGCTTTCATTTCCACTTTGTAACGTAAAATCCTGGGAACAATAACTCATACAGATACTCTCATTGCAATAGTCATTGTATATTAGCCAGTAATTTGTCATGTAACTATATAATAACGGACAATTTACTGTGGCTGCGACATACGTGGGATCGGACAATTCTATTATCTCGAGATTTCTCCTGGATGACAGGTAATTTGTGTTTCTCGAAAGTCGGTTCAAGCTAAGGTTAAATATGTAATTTAATGAATACTCTTAAGTTGATTAAGATTTAAATATGAACTTATTGGGTGGTCTATCTCGAAAAAAATTATATTAGACTTATAATGCATCTCGATGCAGTGAGGAAATGCCGCCAGTATTATGGGTACTCTGCAAAGACCAAACATTTTGAATTTATTTTAGTGTTTTAATTTAATTTTTATAGTGTAAGAAGAACAATGTATAAACAATAATATACATAATATAATAAATGGAAAGCTTTGAATATTCAAACATATTTTTGTATGTTACTTGCGGTAGAAGATTTCCTTTAATGGGTTCCTACGACTACAATCTGCGCTCTTCCAACAGACATATCCTCGAAATTCCATCCCACCACTCCTCCTTTTACGGAAACTCCTTCACAGTGTCCGCTATAAAGCTTTGGAACTCACTTCCCGATCCTATCCGATCAGCCTCCTCACTATCATCTTATAAATAACTTCTTCGTAAGCATTTCTTGTCTACAATATAATTATTTATAATTCTAGTTTTAAATTAGCATATTTTTCGGTTTTTCTTATTTTAATGTATGTTGTGTTTTGTTATTATATTTTAAGTATTCCTTTATCGTGTGGGTTGTCTGGAAGAGATCGCTTATTAGCGATAAGGCCGCCCGTTGCTCTTATATGTACTAACATCTGTTAACGTCATTTGCTTCTAGTGTTTAAGTGCAATAAAGTGTAAAATAAATAATACAAAATGAAATTTCATTTTGGTAGATTTCGTCCTAATTTTCTTAACACTATTCAATATTACATCAAAAAGAAAACATTAAAACTTTTTCTGATATTTCTAAGCGAATTTATCTATTTCAAATAGAATTGTAAAAGGAATGACTTATACATCAAGAAAGTCGAATTACAAACCTTTTAAAGGCTACGGAGGTTTTAAACTAGACCGAATGGTATAAACAAACTACAAGTTCCGAAGACATACCTTTCAGAAATCGACCGTTAAAATCTCTTTTTGCTTTGTGTTTGTTTTCTTAGTTTAGTATAAACCTCATGCAACAATAATTTGATAAAAAAAACTGTTAATTGAGACAGTGGCACCATTTTTACCTAAAATGTTGTCACAAAATTCCTTTTAGTGATAAGAGCATCGAGATGAATCCAACATCCAATACAGAGTTATATATACTTAGACATGTTTTACTGCAGTTACTTTGACGTCATACTGTTAACCAAATGATAGAATTTAATTCAAAAAAGTTTAAACTTAAAATATGTCTATTCCAGGAGGTCTTTATAAAAAGTGGTAACCCTAACTGGGTTTCTGGGTCTCGGCTGTGCAGTGAACCCACGTAAACTTAGTTTTAGTGACGTTCAAAAGTGGTTGTAAATGATGCATAGAAATAATTAATTTAAGAATATGCCGCATTAGAAATCAAAAAAACGATTTTTTTTTTGTTTTATGCTAGATACTATCCTCTGAAGACACGCGACGCTGATCCATTTGGTGATAGTCTCCATGTATTCAGGCGCAAAATGTTGCAGACCGTTTCGCCAATAAACGCCAATAGCAAAGCCTTTATTTATTGTTTTTCTTCTTTCATAGTTGGTGTGTATTCTGTGTGTATAGATACAAATCTATACACACAATGTTTGTCACATTTTTTTTTATATATGGTTGTTTGGTTGTTTTTTAAAATTGTTTTCCTGTAATGCTGTGCATCCCTATAATTTATGCACATACATGCCTTGTGTGTTTTTTTTGTAATTTTGTTCGGGTTATGTTTGTATGTGTGTTGTTGGTGTGCCTTATTAAATAAATAAAATGAAAAAATAAAATTGGACTTATTAAATAAAACAAAAAACAATTTTCTGTCTAAATATAATAAGACTATACCGGCGCGTGCGCAGATAATGCACTCAACAAAGGTTAACCTTACAGATAAAAGCTAAAACGTTAAGACGTTTGGTAAGCCTCGCTTAGATAAACAAAAACCCATTTTGACCAATTACAAAAGGAGTGACATTATTTTCGTTTTCGATATGTCAAACCTCCTTTTTGGACGTCGGTTAATAAGTTCCATAACCGATGTTCAAATGTCAAACAATATAGTTATCATTAAGTACATTGCTCCTTGCCTAAACATAAAGTAAATTAAAGAGATGACGTGTACATGATTATTTGTTGATAGTTAGAAGCACATTGAACGGAAAACTTGCCCTGAATAATAAAATATAGGCCAGGAGCTGTAGTTTTTAAGCTAAGCTATATTAATTTCTGCTTAACTGTAATAAGTACTACTTTATGCACATGGTAGTGGATAAAAGAATAAGAATGTGTTTATATATATCTAACTTAATGTTAAACTTTATAAAAAATAAATATTATTTGAACTGAGACTTAAAACGAAATAAAATTATTGATTTATTTACAATATTTGTTAAATATGGTAAGTAAATTTATTAAAATCTTGAATTTCACGGAGCAAGTAGATATTTTGGATATATATTTTGTACTACTAATATTTGTGCATAGCGTATACTGAAAGTTTATGATAAAAACATTTCACACAATTCATCTCCTGAACTATAAGCCCTATTGTCAGACTCACTACAAGTCTAAAGCCTGTCATCTAAGCTATCGGTTCATCACAGAATGTACTTAACGTATTAAATTAAGTTTGGATTTTTTAAAACTCAGAATCGTGTCTCTTATACGTTCACCTGAAATAACATAATTTTCAGACATGATCAGACATCCCTTGTCTGAGAAACCTTAAACACATTAGATCTATCTTATACGGTCGATTAAAACATCAAAGTCTATTAGATGAAGAAAAGTGTAAAGTTTTATGGTTGTTTAAAAATCTATGAGACTTTTTTTATGCCCTTCAACTGGAACATTACCAAAAAATAAGTAATTTAATTGGAAATCGGTCTGCTCTCAATGTAACAGCGGTAATTCAACTTTATACTGTGTCTTTTTTAAAAGCATAAGTATTTAAAAAAAAAAACGATTATATCTTACTGTATACTTAAGTAAATAAATTAAAGTAAATTTAAAAAGTATGGTCCTTTTCAAAGAAAAGGGGGCAAACGAGCTGAAGGCTAACCATAAAGGTGAAGTCGCCGCCTATAGACACTCATGTGGCTTGGGGCTCGTGAATCGGTTGTCGATATTTTAGAGAGTGGTACGCTTTTTCTTGTCTTGTCTTGAGTTCCTTGAGTTGAGCCTGAAAAGAACAAGCTGTTGAGTCTTCTACTGCTACTTAATTCTTTAAACTCTGAGTACTGTGTACCAAAAGGTTCAAAATTCTATAAAAAAGGGGAAAAATTTAAAGTTGGAGGAAATATCTTGCTTGTACTTTGACAGTCACATATGAAACAAAGAGTCATTAAAGAAAGTTTTACAAGAATGTATCGATCAGGGATGTATTTTTAAAGCTTTTAAAAATGCTTTTAATTTTAAAAATGAATTTGGACTGATAAAAAGGCTGTTAAGAATTATTTTAAATGTGAAAAGAGGTCATTGCGTCGCGTGCTTAACAAAATTCAAATTATCATATATGATGAATGTGTTACATTTCACGAGGTCGGCTAATTTAATTAATTCTTCTTATAGAAAGAAGCCTTTCCTTTATTATTATTTTTTTTTGGTTTTCGTAAGGTTTCATAATCATGGCTTTTGGGTTCAAGTTCGGCGGATATACATAAATTGAAACAAGATTTAATTTTATTAACCTTTAATCGTTTTAACCAAAAATATATATCTAAATGTATGAATATGAAAAGAAACTTATAAAAATCACAATTGAGTAGTATTTCTAATAATTAAGATCGATTGATCAATTGCAATCGTTGTGGCAAAGAATTACATTCGGCACATTTCTACTTCATATCAGAAGTATCTCAATTGTATATCAATACTACCTTAGGACTAGCTTAACCTTTCGCTTTAGATAACTTAATTATTTCCTCCTGTCTCGGACAAGCACAAAAGCACACGCGGCCGCAGAGCGGCAGTAGGTCCGACGGTTCTCATTTTTATAACTTTGAACCTTGGAGTACAAGTACACAACAAGTACCAAGTGACCCAAGAGCTGGTGCTATTCTCGCTCAGCGTATAAGCATCGCGATACAGCGAGGAATTGCCGCCAGCATTGTGGGTACTCTGCCACAGGGACCAAACTTTTTAAATTTGTTTTAGTGTTGTTTTATTTTAAGTTACTTATATTAGTTAGATTAATCTTAAGCATATCTTGTGTTCATTTTATAATTATTGTTGTATCTAGCATATTTGTTACATATTTTTATGTGTTTATCAATACATAAGATTATTGATTGAATAAAAAAAAATACTTAAGTACTTATATGTTATGAACCCTGATAGAAAGTCAACAAAGAGAAGCGTGACGATAAAGGTAACGCGAACGTGAACGCAGTACGTCACGCGTCGAAACAATGAGATCGTGTGCGCGGGCGCCGAGTGTGATACGAATAATCAATACGTATCAAAACTTTGTGAAAACAGCTGTAATATCTTGTATCAAGTTATTTTACTTTTTAGTAAAGTGCAGTTGTTTGATTTAGAACAATTTGTTATTTATTTTATTATATCTGTCCCCAGACATCTTATGTGCTAAATACATTTAAAACAATAAACTGATGAGATAAAAAAACTAAGTTTACACATAAGACAATTAAATGGGAACTTGAGACATTATACAATAACAAAATAAAATATACATAATAATATGAACAAGATACATGTGACCACTACCAGGATTCAACGGTTTTTTTTAAAGGTGTTTAAAATGCCTCTACGAAAGATAAGTAGAGAGTTGGCCAAATCATCAACCGTTAAATATATATACCAATATTATGATTAATAACAATCAGACTAGTTTGCATTTGGAATAATTAATAATCTCTAAAGTATGGGTCTTAATATGCTTAAACCGCTGCCTGAGAAGGAATAATATTTTTGATGGGACTTTATTTTACTAACATATTTTAATTAAGCATTAATGGTTTAATATGTACGTGTAAAAATGAATAAGAGGAAGATAACGTGTAATGCAGAAAGCTCAAGCTTACCAGACCGGCCAATACTGATTGACGACCAGTAACTTCTACGTTGAGACTACAAAATGGCCACCAGCATATTGGTGTCACCAATTTTAAAAAATCCTAAAAGAACTTTAATATACTCCTTGTTTTATTTTTATTAACTGTCATAGATAAATATGATAAATATATAAAAAAAATCTGAAGCAAGCCCTAGTTTAGAGAAAGTCTCTTTTCTTTAGTCTTTCGTTTCGGCGGCCGAGAAACTTTTTTTAAGTCGTAATAAGTATGAAAATATTGCAAGTATCAACTGTATTTCTTTTCAATGTAGATTCAAAATCCACCCTTTATATTGCTACACAGTTGATCAAAAGATGCTAATGTGCTAAGTGATGGGAATACGTCAATAAGTAATCAAGCCAAGCTGTGTCGAATCACCCCAAAACTAAGGTGCGGTACCATTAGTATCCTGAACTACAATTATCGAGATGAGTCGACTCACGCGCCACTAATGAGATCGATTTATCAGTGTCCATCAATAATTGATCGAATTAGTTTAAATGAACATGCTATAAACACCGGTAAATTGGTATAACATTAGCTTTTGCATTATTCTATGATAAATATTGAGAAAATAATACATTTCGATACAATAATATAAAGCTTTTGATCAATGAAAACAATGTTTTAAATTTAATAACTAGATTTTATCTGCGTTATCTAAATTTGAAGACTTTAATTTGACTATAAATATTAGTGTAAAGTTATAATTTTAGAAGGTATAATGATAACTTGAGAAACATACTGTAATCTGCGTATTTAAATAAATACGATAGATTGTTCCCACCTGGTTTACGTTACTAAACAATTTAATCAATGATAAAACGTGGTTTTTCCAATCTATTTGCTTTATCCCGTCGGGCGATATGATCTCACGCCGTTCGCGTGTCACAACTCAGTTTACGTAAAATTATATTACTATTGGTTCTCGTATTCGAAAAGTGGTTCAATATAACTAACTGACCCGGCAGAAGCATAATAAATAATAACAAAGTCAAAACTAAACAAATTAAGATATACATTCTTAATATTAACCTAATGTAAATCTAATTTAAAATAAAACAAACCAAAAACTAAAAGAGGTCTCTGTGTCAGAGTACCCATAATGCTGGTATTTGCCAATTTGTCACAATGCTAATACGCTGAGCGAGAAAGGCACCAGTTCTTGGAACACCGGTACTGACCAGACGCCTACTTAATTTATATTTTTTTTATTATTCAAGTATACCGAGATTGTAATTATTTAAGGTCGCTTCAGTTAAGCACCTTATGATACACGACATTTTTTTCACCAATTGATCGAGGTGTGTCGAGATATATCGCCCACTAAAGAGTGTTAAATATTTACTACAGTTTAATTTACTAAATTCACTTTTTTGTAAATTATAAACGACAAATTATTACGATTCAATGACGTCTTCGACATAGGTTTAGGTGGAAAGTTATCGCGAGTTTTAAGTGTAGGGGAATTGTTCCCCAGTGTTTGCGTTTATACCAATTTCGTGATTGCGCGGGAGACGCATTTAGGGGAATAAACGGTTCAAAGAATGATGAGGGTATTTTTTAAAATTTAGTTTTATGAAATATTTTTTTGGAATTGAATTTTGGAATCAGCATAGGACTGCTGGTCAATTTGAGCAAAATATTAACGGTATAACGTTTTAATATCTTCTTAATTGCTTTTTTGCATCTTACTTAAAGAGTGAAAAAAAATCACAAATATCTTTATTTAGGTAATAAGGTACACTTACGAATCGTCAAAAACACCTTTTGACTCTACATTTACTGTGAGTTCCCAAATCAAGGGTGTAGAGCATCAGCTCTCATCAGAGAAGAACTGGCAAGAAACTCTCCGCCACTCCTTTAAATCGCCAAGCATATTTTGCAAGCCTTGTGAGTCCCACGAAATCCTTCAGTCTATCTCTTGAAAGAGATAAATATAGAGATATAAATACAATTATACTCTAAAGAGTATAATTGTATTTATTGACGCACAATAGTAGATAAGTACTAAGAAAAACAAAAGCTTTGGTACATAGGGAATACATAGTTATTACATAATAACCCCTAAAAGCTACAAATGTTATTAATAAATAATTATAGTAACGAATTATATTGACCGAGCAAATAACTTGCGTCCTTACTCGTAGTAAAAGGTGAACAATGTACAGTCAATGACAAAATGGTAAAATAAGTTTAGTTTTTAAATATGTTACTGAACCAGCAGCCGCCGTATTTCTAGACCAATACGGTTTTGTGTCCGTTAAGAAGAGAGTGAACCAATTCCTAAAAGGTCTGCTAAGCATTCACGAGTCTTAAAATATAACTTAACTAATAGAACTGTGTGTTAAGTCCTCTTATATCAAACTATACGAAATAACGATTACACCGATATTTGTTTCTTTCTTTTTTACATTGAGGGCAAACGAGGAGGAGACACACTATAAAGGTGAAGTCGCCGGCCCTTAAGGAAGTGGTACTTTTTTGGATGAACCGTCGTATTGTACCTTTCGGTACCTTATAGTAAATCACACAAATCATTTTTTTTTTATATTTTCTTTGATATGATATAATCACGCTAAGTAAATTTGAAATACAGCACTTGATTCAATATAAAAATGCTCTTAATAGATTATATTAAAAGTCACTACTAAAAACGTGATTTTATTGAATGAGAATGTTTGCTTAGAAAATTATAAAAGAAAATGTACGCGACTGTACACCAACCCAACAGTTTCGTGTAATGATGTTTGCCAACTCTCCCCCGAGATAGCGTTGCGTTTTACGGGAATTAATAACTGCCCTTTCATTATAGCCGCAGACAATTTTTTTATTTTTATACTTTCGTGACTAAGATATGAGTCAGCGAATGTAATTTATACGAGATAATTAAGTAAATGTGAATTTCTTTATCGTTTAACAGTATCGCACTTAAAATCCTTATCGTAATTATTTAGAAATTAAATTGTGAATAAAAAATCAATTTTATCTTAGCCAGAATTTGTGTTGTATATTTGAAAATCGATTTTTTTTATCAATATATTAAATACGTAATTGGGTTGAAATCGCGAATTTTGGGAATTATTCTTAAATAGGGCTTAAATTTCACTATAAGCATAACTAGTGTTAATTGTTTTTAGACTAAATTATTCCCTTTAATAATAGTCTCTTTCTGTCTCTATACTGTTACAATGTAGATTTAAATTTACGATGACGATTCGTAAAGATATTTTTTATTTGATTTGATTAAATTATGATTCTGACTGAGTCAATGAAACAACGGATTTTCACCTGTGTTACAACAATCAGGAACTTTAAAAAATAAGGGGTATATTCACTTCCTGTCCAGCTGTTAATTTGTGGAACAATGGCACAGAATAAAAAATGATCTGTCAATTTACTTTCCCGCCAATTTGCGTTCGCGCCCTCGCGCGTGGCGTGACGAAATGTACCATAGATTTAAAAAGTCCACTATACAACATTTACTATAGACACGCATTTTATTTTAATTCCATCGAAAAAACTTATATTTTCGTGATAAATATATTTGCAGTAAGAAACAAAATTAGTTTTTTTTTATTTTTATTTTTTACACTTTATTGCACTAATTTTAAGCACTAGAAGCAAATGACGTTAACAGATGGTTAGTACATATAAGAGCAACGGGCGGCCTTATCGCTAACAAGCGATCTCTTCCAGACAACCCACATTTATTGTTAAATTTAGATTATTATTTCCATTTTACAATTAATTCAAGTTATATTTTGAGACCTACTTTAATCATATGATTCTTAAAAAGCTACCAATAATTACTTAAAGTAAACAAAGTTCTCAAAACATAATTCATCAATATGAAACATTGAGGGTCGCCACGCCCTCAATTTGAGATTAATAGTGCGATGTTTAGACATCGGTCGCCATGACACCGGGGGGATTGTCAATTGTCAATCTGTTATAGGGCGCGTAAATACCACATCTCGAGGGGGACTTTATCTGACAACACTGAATAATGAAATTAAAAGGTCATTGTGTAATTGACTTTACGGAGATTTTATAAAGATTGTATCTCTATTTTTATGAGATTTAATTAGAAGCATGAATGCCCATAATATATATTTTTTGTTTATACTAAAGAACAACTGTAAGCATTCAGTTAATATTGATAGTCATTAATATAATTATATACAGTAGAGTATATCTATGGTATGAAACCGTTTTGAACTGTAGAACACTTATTAGAACTACATAAATTTAACATTCTTTGACAATTTATGTCACAAAATTTTTTTAAAAAGAAAACAATACAAATTTTACAATGTCCGAAAAACAATTGCAGCCAATCAATATCCCTATCGAAATAACTGATCTGCCTCTGTTCGATGGATCGGTCGTGAACATAAATGAAAGATTTGTTACGGAGATGAAAAGGATCGATGATGAAATGACAAAATTTAGGTACTTATATTATCTGTCAGACATCTGTGGCATTTCACGGTATAATTATTAGTGTTTGTTTCAGTTCCAACATTCAGGGATTATATGGTCAAACAGATACTGCGCTCACAACGTCGAAGGGTATAGCACCAATCACCTGGGATTCTCTTGTTACATCTCCTCTGATAGAAGGGGACGGAGAGAATAAAGTGATAAAACTTCAGTTTGATTTGAGCGGATTTGATCCTACTGAGGTAAAAAATTGAGCTGAAAAGATATATATAATTAAAAATGATATATATATATATATATAGCATAGTGAACAACTTTTTCGTTGGTAAGGCATTTTGTCCTTAAGAACATGCATTGATACATATAGACAGATTACATAAGCTTATAAAATTTGCTAATATTTTTTCCCGTATGAAATTTTGAAAAGTGCAGGGACATGAGCACTGTGACGTCTGCGGATTGCGTATGCTTGCACAAAATTATTATAGACCAATAGGTTAGACTTATGTGCCTGACGTATGCTATAGATACTTAAGACATCCTCATCATCACAAGGTTGGTCAACTTATGTATTAAAAAAACATTTACTTAATTTTAAGGTTAACGTGAACATTGAGAATAATATCCTCCAAGTCACAGCAACGCATGAGTTCAAAACTGACACCAGCAGTAGCTTTAAGGAGTATAGAAGGGAGTTCCCGTTGCCTCGAGGAGTGGACCCTGCAAAGATAGTATCCTCTCTTACTAAGGAAGGGGTTCTGCTGGTGCATACTCCATTTCCACCTTTGACTATTGATTAAACATTAAACTAGCATTACTTGTTCTTTTATTGTAATAAAGTTATTATAATTATTGCTATGTGCTAATAATACCTTAAAATATAGGGGTTTTATATACAAAATACAAGTCAAAATTATCTTTATAAAGTGAGTTTAAATTTACCGAGTGTTAAGCTAAGGTTTGAATGTGAACCGCAGGTTTTTAATTCGCAAGCTTAATCAAATCTACTACACATTACGTGTCACATCTAGTTATTTTTGTTTTGTGCAAAAAAAAATCTATATTCATACAGTAATCATTCAGTCATTCTTACACTTCTTACATTATAAAAACAATTATTCCACAACTACATTTACCGGCAGTTTTTGGATCAAGGGCGTGTAGCGAATGAGAACAACTGGTAAGGAACTCTCCGCCACGCCTCACCTATAATTCGAGAATCCTTAATCAGGAAAATCAATAATTTCTCTGTGCCAAGTAGATTGTGTCAACAAGGCTAGATCTTCTGGGAAGCGTTGCGACGGTTGCCATGACAACGTGCCGCATCAACACAACAGATACGTGTGAACACACAGCTGACTAACATTGTGTTACATTATCCTCTGTTCTCAATGTATGGCTTTAAAAAAACATTACGAAATATTAAAAACATTTCTAAAAACTCTTATTTCAATATTTTAGTTCATATAAAACATTCATCAGTCGTCATTAACATATAAGTAGCGAATATAAGGCTTTTTTTTATTTCTAAATATGAAAGAGGCTAATTTTACTTTCAGCGGCGCTTTACGCTCTTATATATGGGGGCAAACGAGCTGGAGGCATACCATAAAGGTGTAGTCGCCACCCATCGACAGTGGCTGGAAGCTCTTTTCTTATAGGAACCTAAGACGTTCGGAAATACCTTGGCCGGCAGCTGTTTCCATAACGTAGTGGTACCATAGAAGTGATACGGGAAATCTTTACCCAGGCCTTTTAAACTGATGATTAGGTTACTCACCACAACGAAAAAAATGAATTATTATTTTTATTTTAACATTAAGTGTGCAAGTCTACTGATAGAAGACTGATACTTTTCTGTTTTCTTCTTTATCTATAAGTAAATGGGGTTGAAGTAACATGTGTGTCTTTCATTCACAAGACATAGTGTAGACCAGGGCTTCTTAAACTTTGAATAAATGAGAAATAAATTAATATTTTTGATGATTTATTTATTAGGTATACATATGAAAATATATATTTTAGAATTCGTTTTGATTAAAAAAAAATATAAATATTTGACATTAAAATCTCTCGACCCCAGAATTTTGCGATCCATAGTTTGAGAAGCCCTGGTGTAAACTATTACCAAATATGTTCCAATACTGTAAAGTAAAAGACGCATTTTAATCCGTCAAAGAGGTTTGAAGGACAATTGACCAGAACATTTCCATTAATATTGTAATATGTAAATACATGATAATCGCTTAATACCCTTATGACCTGGTTATAACTTAGTGTATTATAAACACGATTAATCTGTTTACCTGCGCGAGTTCTATTTATCTGTGATGTCATATCGGCCATAGAATAAATAGTTCACATTTCACCCATAGATTATAGACATTGCGCACAATATAATTAAGAGTTCTACATTTAAAATAAAACAGACATGTTTGGTGACGTATTTAGCGGATTTTGAATGTAGAATGTATTCACTCACAATACATATTAATAGTTGATATTAAACTATATTTTTCAATTTGAAGTTTAATTTGATAATTGCAGCCATTAAATGTTAAATTTAGAAAGTAATTTGATAATAATGCACTGTCATTATCTTTAGACTCGATTCGTGCTCACAAGTAGCACAATAAGATCGAAGGTTGAACTTCCGGTGGGATCACCTCATTTCCGCTTACACCCTTTAGGGAACCGTTGCTATGGTTACTCGGTTGTAACATGTCTTTTGAGCTCGATTTTAATAACCGCTTTTGAATATCGGACCATTTATTGCGTAAACATTATTTTGTTATTATGTTAGTGAGTACAAAATATATTTTTTATATCGATAATAACAGCTATATAATAATTAGATAAATACTTTTGAAAAAAAAACTTGTATATTTAATAACTGTTTACTTAACTGAGGTGTGTTACTCCTTAATTTCTAACCCGGCATATATATTATGCCATATGCCATATACCATATACCTCTGCTGTTAAGAAATAAAAGGCTAACAACGCACTCACGAGCCCATTAGTAGTGGCTGTGTCGACATCAGCACACCTATTCTATTAAAAATAATGTGGAAAAAGTTCCATTTTAAATCACTAAAATATTCATGGATCAATCGGATCTCGATACAATTAACCCTTTAGCTGTTCACCCGACTTCGCACATGGGCATATAAATGGTTGTTTTAAAATAATTATTTAGATTCGTGACCTGCGCCGGCGCATCCGTCTATTGTGCGCTTAATGAGACGTTCGTTATTACAGAATTTATTAATTCTTACTTTTGTTTGATGCTGATACATTTCTTGTATGGCGTACAGCCGAAAATATATTGTGTGTCCATTTAGGGACATTTTCAAATATCTATTATTAACTTGTATCTATAATAATACCTTGTGGCTCTGTGAACTCACACTCTAGAACAGTGGTTCCCAACCTTTTTAGGTGCGCGCCCAACTTTTGATATTCTAAAATCGAAAATGCCCCCCTAACCCATGAAAAAATAAGAAAATGCGACCCTAACCAATGCAAAGATATGAAATGCCCTTAACTAGAGGGGTAATTTAAACAGAAAAAAAATCAAAATGCCCCCTCCAATTGAAAAATTGAACCACTGCTCTAGAATGTTCTAGAGCAGTGGTGCATTTGGCGATTTAACGGAGTGGCAGTAAATATAATTTTAAAGTCAATTTTGTATACATTTTTTAACGAAAAAAGAATGTTACCTGTATGAATAAATTTATTTTTGATTTTGTTACGGGCAACAAATCATTTGTGAAGAGTGCCTCCTCCAGCCCTTTGTTATAGATATATATGTATACTTTATAGTATTTGATAGTTGTTTTTTTAAGTTTAAGCTGTTCTTCTATAGAGTAACACTCGTTGACAGACCTTTAAATAAATGCGTTTGAAGTTATTTCAGTTGTTTCGACAGTGTTTTAAGTTAATTAAAACATTGCTACCAGAACTCTCTAAAGATTAATAACTATTAAATGTTCTGTTGGAATACGAGTTTAGAAATAATAATAATAACCTTTATTCGGATCACACACTAACAATTAGTTTAGAAGTTTTTTATTTATATTTTTAAAAAGTACTGATTAGAGACTGGAAATATACTTAATAGCACCGGTACTTAGTCAATTGACTTACACAACAAAAGTTCTTGTATTGAAAATTTTAAGCCGCTGATCATTGTGAAAACAATATTATGATAATATCATGTATAATACTATATGTTTTGAGTGCGGCTCGTGCTGCACATTAAACAAGTACGTACAAAGAATAATATAGTCTTATTACAATGCGTGTGGACATTTTCATACAATTGGCCTTTTTATTTTTAAATTATGCATACAGGGTTGTCAGTTAAGAACCGTAGATAGCAATTTCTAATATTTGTGTATTGTATGTGTTGTTTTAGGTTTGAAAAATCAAAACCAAGTTATAAAACTTGATTGAACGCGATGATGATATGAAACAAATAAATTCAAATATATATCTCCCTAATCATAATAAAGGGAAAGTATGAGCTATATATATATTTGCATTGCAGACATTTTTTTAAAATTGTCTATTATTAAATCCTTATGAATATAACTTACCTGTTGTCTATGTCGAACACACATCTTTAGGAATGATTGTGTGATTTCCTTACATCCGATGATTTAAAAAAAATACCACAGCTTATTTTGTCTACTAAGTTACTACTAAGCTACACGACTTATGCATTATATCTATTTGACAACCCTAATAAAGTAGGCTTTGTATTACTACGTGATGGTTAGTACAATAGAATTTTTAGACGCCGCGTATTATAGGGATTAAAAATCAAAGTTGTAAGACATAACAACAGACATCTTTGTTGTTAAGTCGATTGACAACAGATGATTTGTATCGATTTAACATATCTGCGAATTTTCTCACTTTTGTGTTTAATTTTTTAAGTTTCAAGCAAAAGTCGTCGTGGTCCCCTACACCCCAGCAGTTGTGAGGCCTTTAATCAGACATATCTTTTAGGCGAGGGTCGATCGTGAAAGGTGACGCCTGCGCACCTGTCGCTACAGACTTTACAACTCATAGACACGTATTTCTCTATTGCTCTAATATATTTCTTGTATGTTTACAAACTATTTTGAAAGCTAAGATTCTAACCTGAATATTTAAGTATCTATATGTGTTTGGTGTAAAATCCATGGAAAATACGATATAAATAACAATTCTGTCACAAAAAAATACGTCCATCAATATTTATTAGTAATTCAGAGTTTTTCCCACACCGTATATTACTTTTATAGGTCTACGTCTGCGCACGCGCGGCCCTTTCTTCAAGACAGTTGGCTACTCCGTTAGTTAACGTTATGCTTACGTCAACGGTCAACACATGCGAAACACAAGCTGCGCCCGCGGTTTCTATTGAAACGGGGCATATCAATGAGAACAACGCCAGTCTTAGTTCTATTAAAATTCGTGACGACCTCCTTCCACAGCGTTAAAGACGTCTAAGCCATCTGGCCGTAAACAAAATTAAAAATGAAATATAGTTTTGAATTTGGAATATGTCATTTTTCGATGGTTCATTTCTTTTTCGCGCCATTTTATGTAAAATATTTGGTGATAATTAAACGGTGGTAAAGAGAACCGAATCCCTGTGATTGCATAAAGTATGGTGGAAAATAAAAATTAAAAATCATGTCATGGTTAGTGTTAGTCAAATGTTAGTTTAGCGGGCTATTGATAGGTACAAGGAACACTAAACCCACCCACTTAAGTGTTCGCAAAGAGATGTCACAGAATTTGTTCAGAAATATTTTACTTAATACAAACAATATTACCGTATTTATGCTGAAAGCTCTAAAGAAACTTCTTAATTTGGAGTCATTTCACGTGATACTCTTGAATAATTAGTCAAATGAGTCCATGGAGAGAATTTTACGGTTTACAAAGCTTCAACCAATAATAGTTATAAACCAAAGTTCCGGAACTCATTTTGATGAGTTCCGATACTAGGACTAGATACTAGGACTACATGGCAGCCAGTCCTTAGCCAAAGCTAGTCCTAGTGGTAGATTCAGTGGGATTTTTAAGATAGTAAAGCTTAAAACCCCATACGATGGCAGACAAAAATTCTATGAAAGTTCCTTTCCTTTTCCTACGACGAGTTTCCCTATGGAAACTAGTCCTACAGTCCACATTAACATTAACAATTTTCCTGATAAAAATGTTTGTAATTTGTTAGATGACTGAAGGAAAAGAACAAATGAATGTGATAACATCATAACGATATTTTACTATTTTAACATTTGTACGCTATGAATAATAATATTACGGTAATAATGTAAATTATGAATATTTTGACGTTTGTAAATAACAAAGATTTAGACGGGACGAGTGTGTATTTAAGAATTATAAAACACTTTCTTAAGCCTGGAATTGCAATCCAGGCTTTAGGTTGTATTAATCACCCATTCAAACTCAGTGACGTGTTTAAATACAAAAAAAAACATTTAAATAATGTTTTCCAGCAGTCATGTTTGGCAAGGAACGCCTTAAAAAGCCTGTCCCTCGCGGATTTTAGTATTTTTTAGTAGATATTAGTGTACATTTTATTATTTGTAATTCATTATTTTCAATTAATTATGTAAAAGGTCCAGTGAAATAAAGATTATAACTCTCGACACTAACCTTGACCTTTATAACCTTAGCGCATAAAACCTCTTTGTACCATAAGAACCTCAACCTGGCAGCTTCATTCCATTGGTTCGTTTAAAAAAAAAGTCACGTACAAAAGTCAAAGCACAGATAAAACTATCTCGATTGAAGCAATCCTGCGGACATATGTAGAAAGAGATAATTATGCTAGAGAGAGATGAACGATGCATCTTCGCGGGAAAAACGTGAGGCAACGTCGCATCAACCAATTGTCAGACGCTTGTTTTTACTTTTTTAAGCTTTTTGCTACACATAATCAATATCGTAAAATTATTATTAATTAATAACAAGACAAAGAAATTAAATATTTTCAAATCGTTTTCACAGAGAAATCGCTCGTTGTATTTAAATAAATTAATTAAATTACGCTTCATAATATAATTAATATATTTAAATTGTTTATTATTTTATTTGTTCGGCGAACATTATTAATTACATTTTAACACCAATGTTTCTATAAACTATATGACAATATTGGTAACACAACATATTGTAATTATTATTCAAATGTATTTTTTTAATTTCATCGAAAACTAACTAATAATAATAATATGTATTAATAAACTCGGCAGAACCTCCTTGTGCGGAGTTTTAAATTATGTATTTGGAAAATTATTTAAAATTGAACCATTTTTCTGGTGCCAATATTTTTAGTTTTTAAAATACTTATAGTATTAAATAATGAATTGTCTTAGCTAAATTCACATAATTTAAATGTTTGTATACATAGAGAAGAGGCGAAGGCAATGTAATATTGAGAGTAATAACAAAGACGGACCCTCAGCAGCCGAGCGTGTCGGCCACCTTGCGGGCCCTGACGCCATCTTGTATATTGACCCCTTCATCCCAACCTTCAACTTTTAATTCGAAAATGTCTCTCCTGGGAACATTATAACAGACCATTTCACAAGTATAATTAAATTCGAAAGTGGAACAAAAATTCTGTTCCATTTTCAAATTTCGCGAATTCGTAGAGAAGTTCTGCGACGACAAAAAAATGGTAACCATGGTTACTTATACCGTACTAATAGCCTGTTTTATAAATCCGCTGAGTTTCACTACCGCCAAATAAATTCAATAAAAAAAATTGCGCTCTTTTCGATATTTAGCATTTTCAGCTTATGCACTTTTAAAACTAAATGCGCTCACATTTTCTCTTATATATTAAAACAATTGTGTATAAATGTCAGGTATATATCCTAATCAATAAACAGGTTCGCTGTTAAACAATATCTTGTTACGATAATTTATTCAAACGGAAATTTACGAAAGATAAAACTTAGCTTGGGCAGGATATTAACGGTGGTTTTAATACAGCGATTATTCTCCAACAAATTTTATAGCAACAATGACAATTGAAATTTAAAAAATTAAAAATATGTATCAAAACGAATTCAGGATCGTCTGGTTGACAATGCAGCGTGACCATTGCAATCGATTTTATATTCAACTCACAAAAGGCCGCTTTAAGATGTTTCCGATGTAATTTGTGTATTAAAAATTGGAATACGATTCTTAATATACATACATCTCTCATGTAAACATTTACATATATTTATATATAGAACACCAAAAGCACAACCAACTAAGATGTATTTTTTTTCTCGACATACTGAAGCCACTCGCCCGTGAAGAAGGGACATGTATCCTGCGCTTCTTAATGAAATAAATTGCTATAATATGTTTTAAACTGTACAATCTAATGTAGACCTTAATTCGTATATATAGAGATAGTTTTTGGATGTGTACGCATATTTGTATTCGTGAGAAAGGCTCTGTTTTTTGATGTATGACGCTCGAATGCGTTTTAGATATAGTCTCGTTTATCTTGTTTATATGCTTAAACACAGAAACATTGGGAAATTTTGTTAAATATATTATAAGAAACTATTTCACGAAAATGTACTGTAAATAAATGTATTGTATATTTCTTATTGTAATAACGTTTCAATATTTGAATATATTTCGTTTCGCGCGTTTTTAATCAAATTTATTTATTGATTTTGACAGTAGCCTTTTCAAACCAAGACCGTGTTCGATCTCTTTGGTGGTTGAAACTTTTTTGAACAATATTCACATTCCAAATTCAAATACAACGTATAAATAGTTCCTGTATCTATGTAATAATCTGTATTCTTCTGTGACGATTTTTGGGTCTATGGTAACGTGCGTATGACAGTTATATTGGGCACATATACGTAAATTTCAGAGTCGCACGGCTTAGCCTTAGACGAAAACTCCTAATATGGAACACATTGGAATTCGTTTAACCTTTAATGTAGGTGTTTTCATTAAAACGGAAATGTGATAGAAATCAAGTGTATTTGAGAGCTGCTCATCTCGCGATGGGCAGTGGGGTGAATGCACAATTGTGAATTGTGGGTGCATCGCGTTGTAATGCACAGTGCGCAACGATAGGTGACTATCAGTCTTTGTTAAATAGGATAATAAAAGTGAAAAATAACCTGTCAAATGTTATATTAATGATAATAATAAATATTTTCTATTATTTAATTTTCCATAAATATAACTTGAATCAGATTAAAATAGGTTTTGGAGATTATCAGCTTTTGATGCAATTGGTCGTGATGATATATAGAAAGTTAATATAACATGGAATAAGTTAGAAATACGATAAGGGGTAATTTATTTTCTTGTATATATATATAAATGTTGATTAAAAGAAAAAAGAAAAAAAGATAGCCTTTAATATTCATACGTGTTATTCTAGATATGTGCTCAAATTGTGATCAAAGTTTAATTAAACCTATAAACCGCTAAACCATTGTCACCCAAAGCGCAAACGCAAGCAAACATCTCAACTGACATTTAGTACAAGTACTGAGAAATTCTCGAGATAAAAATCGATTGTGAATGCTGGCTGGATGCTAATATGTTGGATATGATAGTTCAATGAACGCACTTTTTGTTTCATAGAATTTTATAATATTGCATACGATATATCAGTAAGTAACAGTAAAATCCTATTCTTCGGAATACATTTGTACAGCAGCACTCGATAGATAAGCCTAACAAGGATTTAGTGTTAGGGGTGTAGGTGGGTGTGGAGAGTGTTGGTGTGAAATGAGGGTGCAAATGAGTGGGAGGCTCACGAGGAAGATGACATGCCGCCCATGGATTCCCTATGTATAATATTGAGATAGGTGTTTGTCCATTGATGTCAAAGATTATTGTTTTAGCGAAATGGAAAAACAAACGAGCAACGAGAAAAGGCTCTAAGAGCCAGATCTTAGGTCTTGCCACTTTGTTTATATTACATGTATGATCACAATAATTAATCGTTTTCTTAACTCTGCACCAAAATTTGACATTTTTATGTTAGTGGACGAATTAAGCGGTTGTTAGGTTTAAGTTTTAATTTTTTGTGTTTTTTGACATCGGCCGTAAATAAATATGTGATTACGTTAAGTTAAAGATATTAATAAATAAGGTACCAGGGAAATAAACATATCCCTGTGTCCGCATTTAGGACTGCTGATCCATTGTTTGTCATCGTTTGGGTAATCCCATTGGCTGTGGTTCTGACAAATTGATGACAACTCAGACTTCCTCAATAAAAGAATTGAATGCAAATTCGATTGACACGCGGACGTAACACGCTTTTCGTTTATTTTATGAAATAGTTTTCCTACAGTTGATTTATTATCTAATATATAAAATGCTCGTGTCACAATGTTAGTTCCCGTACTCCTCCGAAGAGGCATGACCGATTCTCATGAAATTTTGTGAGTACGTCTGAGAATCGGCCAACATCTTTTTTTGGACATTTTTTTATTATGTCAACAACAACCCCTAAATTTTTTACCGTTTTATCACCAACCCCTTTTTTAGTGACTTTATGGCAAACTAACTTAAATACCTGAATGAATATTTTAAGAACGTGTTGGTCTGAGAGCTGATGATCCCCAGAGTTTTGATATTTTAAAACTTGGATGTGCTGTTGAGTTGAAAGTTTTCTCGGCTACGCCCCAGTGAGCCTCAACGCCTCGCTAAAGGGCCAGGTTGTTGTTGGTTCAACAAATAGGTGCAACAAATTTTTTGGTAGTTAGTTTGTTAAAATTTTGAAATTAAATTTCTAAATGGCCAGTCGTAAACATTATCGCCTCGACATCCGCGTCGTTTTCACTTCCATTGTATGCGGATTCTGCGTAGAGATTGGCGATTGAATACTAATGCTCTACAGATTTTTGACTCATATTTACATAATTGATACGTGACGTTGTAGTCGTGTACAGGAAAAATATATAGTTTTAGCTTGGATTATACATTCGATTCTAATTATGTATCTTGTGAAACGTTTGAAGTTCAAAAAGCGAGTTTAATTAAAAAAAATTTAAAGTGTAATTTTTGATAATTCTGATAATTTTAGGGTGTAATTCACGATTATTTATTTATTTATTTAATAAGGCACACATACAAACATAACTACGAGAACACACAAGACATTTATGTGCCTAAAATATATTATATAGCATTGGCATGGAAAGAAAAGAAAAGTTTGGCACACAACTATATACAGAAAACTATACACACACAATACACCAACTATGAAAGAAGAAAATGATATTCCTTTATCGTTATATTCCTATATCATTGGTTACTACCTATATATACTATATTGTCATAAAACTACTGTTTTATGACAATGTCTTTCGATACTACACTAACTCGGCATCAAGCAGCGTCTATTTACCACAGTAAAATCTCGCATACTCTCATACTTTGGATACATTTTCGCGTGGCAACCAGTAGCAGTGCACACAGAATCCTTGCTACACGGCCGGGAATCGAACGCACGACCCTAAAATCCCATACACCTACATGACATTCCGGGAATCATCACACTTAGACGGCAAACTTTTCGATCAGATCTTACCAGATTGATCAATGCTAGTCTCCACGTCAAGTCCAGTGAGAATTTGGGACAAATTAAATTTTGTTTTACGTGATATAGGTTTTTCGGACGGACACCTATGATCCCTTTGAGAAGCAACCACAATATATTTGTTATTTAAACATTTGATTCCTAGGATTAGTATTATCTCGTGTGAGTTGTATTACGATAGCCATTGATAAGCTGAGATCAAGACAATACAGCATTATACTTTACTTAGAACAGCGTGTTAACCGATCGGTGTTATTTTGCAATTATTTATTTGGTACAACACCCACACATAAAAATTAGCTGAAAATAACTTCAAAAATGCATGTTTGTAGAAATATTCACAGCATTACTGAGAAACATACTAAGAACAATTATCAAACTAACTAATAAAATACAATACACAAAAGCCGTATTTATTATTAATTGAACTAAGATTTTTTTTAAACACAAAATATTCTTAATATTAACCTAACTAATATAAGTAACTAACTCGATACAGCGAGGTAATGCCGCCAGCATTGTGGGTACTCTGCCACAGGGACCAAACTTTTTAAATTTGTTTTAATTTTGTGTTGTGTTTTCTTTTAAGTTACTTAGGTTAGTTAGGTTGATATTAAGAATATTTTGTGTTTATTTAATAATTAATTTTACTTAATGTTTAGTTTATATTATCTAATAATCGTGATATGTTAGTTGTATGCTTTAATTGAGATATAATCGACAATAAGTGTTACATGAATTAACATTAACAGAGTTTTGTTTTGTTATTAATTGGTGCGAAATGTTACATTTTCATACAAAACACATAGATCTAAAATGCAACAGAAGAACAAAAGGAAGTTGGTTACAATTTCACGTGTAATTTTTTGACGCCCGGAAATACTCAATAAGCCTAAAACCTAATTGAAAGTCTCACTTTTCGTATTCATTGCGCAACGCATGCGCCCGCGCCGGTCACTTAGGAATTTAGGTATGTGAGACAAATGACAAGTAGCAATGAATAAATCTAATCTCCTCACTCAAGTTTATTGCTCAGGAAGCTGCTTGAATAATTTTAATGAATTGGCTTTGAATTGTTAAAACCACGTTATATAACCACGGTAAATTATGTGAATCGACCACATACATGTGTATTTATACGTATTATGTGTATTTATATAGAACTTATGACTTAGGGTTTACGAAAAGGCCAGTGAGTGTCTTTTTTTTATAGAAGAGGGGGCAAACGAGCAGGAGGCCAATCATAAAGGTGAAGTCGCCGCCCATAGACACTCACGCGGCTGGGAGCTCGTGAGTGCGTTGCCGGTTTTCTTTAAAGGAAAATAAGCAAATGGAGGGGTAGGGGAAGAGCATGGGGGAGGGGAAAGGATGGGCACCGGAAGATCTCGCTCACCGAACGAAACGCGAGTACAAAATGAACAAAGTCCAATTGTATCACTTCACGCCGGTTTTCTGTGAGAGAGTGGTCTCTCCGGCCATGCCTGCCCATTCGGCTGAAACTCTAAGTAACAGCACGGCGCTAACACACAAAAAATCTATGTGCAGCGAGTTCACCTTTATGGTGTGCCACTAGCTCGTTTGCCCCCTCTTCTATAAAAACAAAATGTTATATATTTTTTATAACTACAGTTATCTTCCCAAATGTTTCTATCGCATTTTTTTACCAAGGATTTTATTTTTCAGTTGATTTTTAATTAATTATAAATTTAAGCTCAAGTCACGCCTCCCAGCTTTTTCTTCCCAGACGTTGCGGATTAATTCGAAACTGTAGCCACCTAGTTTTGTGATAGCTAAAAGCTTGTAACATAAACATTTTGAGTTTGAGTTTTATTAGGTTTTGAGTGATTCTGTCACAAGATTTGTCAATTTATGGCCGCGAGGAAGTCTGATTCTGGAAGCACGGAAGAAGAGGTAATAAAATAATAAAAACACAGAGCTGACATGACTGTATGTTATTATTATTATTTTACGATATTATCTTTGTGTGCCTGATAAAAGATTTTAAAATAATCATGTTAAAGTAAATATTAATAATTATTACAGACAGGAAAATACCTTCATTTTCTACAGAAGTGATCTATCACTTAAAAATTAACGTAACGTTTAAAATGATGGTAGCAAATACGAGAATTTGTTACGGGCAGTGACAACACTTGAGAGTTTTTACAAAAACACTTTATTTGGTCTGTTCTTAATAGTAATTACAATGTATGTCTTTGGAAGTTGGATCAGGAATGCTTGTGGAAAGGATAACGTATTTAAAGGATAGAATTTGTGGTAGGGCTTGTCTGTGGGGAATAAACAATAAAGACTTATATCTAATTATAATTATGCTTATATGTAATGTGGGCATGTAACCTCGTATTACCGTGCTGCAGAACATACCTGGCGATTTAAAGGAGTGGCAGAGAGTCTCTTGCCAGTTCTTCTTGTCCGCTCTACACCCTCGATTTGGCAACTGGCAGTAAATGTTATTTTAGTCATGATTTTTATAAACAATTTATAAAGTTATTTGATTTAAAAACTTTTACCTGTTCCATTTTCAGTGGTATTGTTCATACAAATTGAAATAAAAATTTTCGTTCGTCATTGATTTTCTGTGTAAAGTCGATCGAGAAAATTCTGTAAAATAAATGATACGAGTGAATGAAGAATGCTTGACGTGTGTTCGATTCATGCTATCGATTGGTTCCCCGAAAGGGATCAAGTATCGGAAATGTGTCATTTGTTTTGCTTCCTCCAGTCAGGTTCCATGTTTTGTATTTAATATACAGAAAGCAATTGTACTTTTATATATTTCATCTGGTCTATGCAGAACTGCCGAGCAGTGAACTATTTACGCTTAAGCTACACATAAGATACAAGGTATTAATTAGGAAGAGCTTCGTACAGAAGATTAATAAATTTAAAAAAACATTTAAAAAGTGCACAGTGTTAATTGGGCCTTCATCAAAACAATAACCGTGATTTTACAGTGCTGATACATAAACGGAAAAATTGAAAAATATAAAAAAAGTCAACACAATAAGATTCACAAGTAACAAACAACAAGGCATTTTTATGTATATAATATTTGCATTATATGGTAAATATTTTATTAGTTCAGCTTTTTTCAGGTTTCACCATAGAAATAGAATATTACAGAAATAATATAATACGTTATATTAATATATTTTTTTGTCTTTTGATCGACTGAAAGTTGGACAAAAAATGCGAAATTCACTTTATCAGGATGACAAACTTTTTGAGGATTATTAAATAAAATCGTTAGTCATTGTGATTTTAACGTCACGAATTTGAAAAAGACAAAACAACCATAGTTATCTGGGACATCCAATCTCAACGTATGATAGGCTACCGGCCTATCTGATAAGAATTGGGCCTCTGAGCGCGATCTTGAGTGCTGCACAAATAACTGATAAATAAACGAATTATAGAGATATTATCACAACCCAGTTTTTTAATCATAAAATTGGATGTAAAATGAAATCACAAAATCCTATTTGGTACATACTTAACTGAAGCTAAAATATAAACTAGATAAATATCATTACTAAGGAAGGGATTACAAGGATTGTTTCCTTAAAGTAAGAAACACTCCTTTAATTATTGTCTTATTATTGGTCAACAAGGCAACGAATTGCGTCCTATCCTGTGCCACCATAATCTCAGCCTTCATCAAGTTTCTTGCTTTCTCTTTAATTTGGTGAGTCCGATTATTTTTTTTGAGATATAGGCACTGTAGCAAACACATATAAAAAAAAAGGTCTGCAAGAATTTTAATTGTTATACAAGTGTCGTTTTGTAAGTTATTTTGTAAATATGAATTTTACAAAAATTTACTATTGTATTGTTCATAAAATAAGTTTAAGATATAATCTCATTGAGTCATTTATATCGTTGATAATTTTCAGCTTGATAACATTTTAGATAACAATTATAAAGTATTTTTGATAATATGTTCTCGTATCGTATATAAATGTCATCATATATTGCAACTAATATATTGAATTAATCCTGGTATTTATTAAATCATTGATCTATATCTTATATCTCACTTAAATTAAGGTTTTACCTTATAACACTTAACCCGTTTCAAGGCGATTTCTAAGTACAAACATTTACAGTTATAATCTGTGGACTCAAACTTTGAATTTTAAACTCAAGCCATTCATTCGTTATTACACGTATCTTCACGGAAGCCTCTCGACGAGACAAGAATTAAAACATCCTCCTAACACCACTTCAATAAGACCCTCTTGTATCAAACAAATGAGTAACCGATCGACGGGTTATGTATTATAACAGAGGTCTTGTATAACTGGCCATGTTGGTTGAAACCATTCGACATGGAGCTGCCCTTCTCTCCTTTTCGTATAAATGAATGTGGCTTTAGTGTGTTCAGTGTAACTGATAAAGGTCAATATAAACTGGTTGTTGATAGACAAAAAGTCCCGTTACTCACGATGAAGTGAATGAAGTTCATTCAAATGGTTCGGAGAATATCAGAGGGATTGTTTTCGTGATTCGACAATGTAATGATGGAAAGCGAGGAATTTTCTAATGAAATTTGAATAGAATTTTGTTAATTAATTGTCACTACCTTCATTTATATAAAAGTTTATTAGCTGAGGACCTTCGTGGTGACATTTAAAACAGCTTGAGCGTGGTACAGATCAGAGTCCTAACGCAAGATCGGCTCTACATCAAAGTAGCTGAGGCGAAAAACTTATAAAAACCAACTAGTTATCTCGACATTTATCTCGCTCCCGGCAGTACTAGCAACATTGAATTAAAAATACATAATGCTTAAGACCTTTTTTTTAATAATAACTATATAAAAATAAGATTGTTTATAAATTGTTTTTTAATAATAGGATATTTATTAAATAAAAAACATATGGAAAACTAATATAACTAAAAATTAAACAAAACACAAAACTAAAACAAATTTAAAAAGTTTGGTCCCTGTCAGTGGCACAATGCTGGCGGCATTTCCTCGCTGCATCGCGATGCTTATACGCTGAGCAAGGACATCACCAGCTCTTGGATCACCAGTACTGACTACCAGACGCCTACTTAATTCCTTAATAAGCGCCTGTGCTCTTGCACCCCATGGTCCAAAAGTCTCTACTCCAAAAGAGAAAAAAACATAATTTGAGGAAAGACTTTTGTACTTTGACCTTTTTTTTTCCGCCTGCTCTGCAGCCGCGCCAGCTTTGGATATTAGTATTTATAATTGATTTACTATCGATAAAAATAATTTAGTAATCATAATTTATGCTCTACATCCTTTATGGCCATACTTTTTTAATAAATTTAATTGTTTTTAGTCCGGTGTCTGACGCATAGTCTCATTTTAAGTCTAAGTGCCGTTTTGGGACGCTTAAGACGTAGACTAGAGTTGAATAATTATTGCTGACCATCTCTCATATATTTTTTTACAATCATCTTAAAGAAACAGTTGTCCGTCTCACACATTCAGAATCAATATAGGGTCAGTTGTAACTATATACAGACTTTTTTACTTTATATGCCAGCATAGAAACATACGTACATAGATAATATTGATATCCACAGACTACTTAACAGAAATAGATATTTTATCTATATCTTGCAACATTAAACTTCCAAAATTTCATATCTTAGATTATAATTCACTTACAGGAAAAGTGTGCTAACTTGTATGATAAGCTATCGAGAGATTCCAAGTGGTAGATTTAGGTGAAAATGATAAATCATATGAAAATTTCTATAATTGTTTGACTCTATAACAAGAAAAGAAAGGGACTGTGTATTTTATGGCGTTATAGAGAGAGGTTGTAAAATGTAGACAAGAAAAATCATTGCCTGTAATACAAGCTAAACCAACCAAAGCTGTGACTCGTTAAAACGAGTGAAGTTACATGGATTTCGCACTGTATCTTCAATGTGTATATAATATATACACATATATAAATCGACATAATAGTAAAGTCAAATAGTTACGACAAAGCATAGACAACATACCCTAAATAATCAACAAAAAGCTCGAACCATTTCCATGGAAAATTCTACGTACGTACTTGTTATGTTAGCGTTTGAATTTCGAATGTTCCATCCCTTTTCTCCTGAGCGAATCGATCTTCAAAACGAGTTATAACTAGAACGTCCATTCTCAAAATTGACAATTTGATATGTAGCCTTATCACGTGTTCATAAAATAGAAAATCCTCTGAAAGCGTCCTGAATTTTCCCCACAGAACAATCTCGCTATTCTATATTTAAATTGCTCTATCATTACGTTCGATTCATTTGAATTGCTGCCATATTACCAACGCATAGAGTTTATTTTTCATCGAAAGATGTTAGTTTTAAGAGAATCGATCTCAATTCTTCTACACACTATAAAGAGCTTAAGCGACATACTAAATCTACCTTTCAAAACAAACCTTATCATACCGAAGGTAGGTATAAATTAAGTTAATACTGAAACAACAGGGAGTAAGTGGTATCTCCGTTAGGAAGATATTCTAGATGTATATATTATTGCGATTGGTTGAGATTTTCAGAGGGCACACTCCCGAGGGACAATTTACGTATATAATATACTAGGGAGGGAATAAATGGGAAGCTGAGCATCGAAAGGCAAGATTTTTCATACCTATAGGAAACTTGTACTATGATAAAATACAAAAACAAACAATATCTATAAGACTTTCTATATTTAACTTTGCCTTGAAACTTTGTCTTGGTTGGAAAAGCTTACATAAATAGTGTTGAAATATTTTTATTAAAATAATTATTTTCTATACGGCTTTTACTATAACTGTATGGTGTGCCTCCTGCTCAATTGCCCCCTCTTCTATAAAAAAAATTAGTTAACAAGAACACAGTTTTGGGTATCTCCGCGGATTTGACGTACAAGTACAAGTCATCGCTGATAAATATATCAATTCTAAAGCTAAATATTGATGAATAGTGTTAAACGTATTGAATATTATTCGTGGACAAAGACTGTGGATATTTTGGTGCCAGGCGCGAAGAGTGCGGCAAAAATAGGGAGACCATACATTAAGGATAATTAATATACGACACCCAGTCTTTGTTGATACAATTTGTATGGAATTTCATATATTAAAACATAACCAGGTTATATATATGGTCTGTATGTTATATGTTTCTGTTACAAAATATTAAGTTCGCAAGGGAAATTCACGTTTTTTTTTGTTATTGGCGTAATGTTATTTATAAAATTCCCGTGTCACAAAGTTCGCTTCCGTACTCCTCCGAAATGGCTAGACCGATTCTCATAAAATTTTGTGAGCATATTGAGTAGGTCTGAGAATCGGCCAGCATCTATTTTTTGAGACATTTTTTATTATGTCGCATTGTGCATGTCGCAAAAATACTTACGACCCGAAATGTAGACTTTTATCACCAACGCCAATTTAAAAAAAAAAGTTTGCCGGGTCAGCTATCGATTTATAAAAATCATGAAGATGAAATTTTAGATTCATCTACGATTACCTTTAATAAGCTTTTAACCGACCTAAGTAGACTACCACTTAGAAGGCTTTACGAAGATTTAAGGTTTTTTTCCAGTTTTCAGATTCATGAAATGTTACCTATTTATAAAACTTTATCATGAAATTTCCCTGAAAAAACCAGCTGGTTACACAATGACAGGCATTCTCTTATCGAACATGTCGTAATTCAGTTTCAATCACTGCTTATTAGATCGTGATAATTGTTCAGGTTATTGATTTAGTTTGTGCGCACACGATTGTTTATTTTATGTATCAGCCTCGTATTTTATGTATATATGTATACTAAGTTACATAAAGTATTTCGTTTTAATACGATAATCAAACATAAATCTAGTTAAATCATGTTGTACTGAAAACAATGTTTGAAAATTTAATTAACCAAAACTTCCAAAATAAATAAACAATTGATTTTATATATTTAGCAGACAAAGTCATTACCCATAGACAGGATAGGTCGTGAGCGTGTTGCCGGCTTAAGAACTGGTACCTACCCTCTTTGCATGGAGGAACCCAGACGTACAGGTTTGGAAACCGGGCAGCCGGATCCCTAAAGAGTGGAAGATCATGATGGATCGATCAGTGGACGTACATGAAGAATTTTCTGTATAGATAGGTTATGTAATTCAGCGAAAAATGTTCCCCGTTCTCTATAAAGACTTCTCAAATACGTCTAACCATTAGAAATGTATAAACATTTATTTTCAAATAAACGCTCGCGTGCGCACGGCCTAAGGAGATGCGCAACTAGACACGAGCGGTTTTTCAGGCACAGATATTGCAATGTCCGACGCACATCTATGTGTTTATGTAAGCAATCTTGTTTTGCGTTCTAGTTGATAGCGTGCTTGTTAAAAATGTATACTTGATGTGTATCAATTTAGGTACTGCAACTGTTTAGATGTAAAGTTGCAGGTGCGAGGTTTAAACAGTTTATATTTCTTGTATTATAAATAATATATTAAAAATTGTTAAGTTAAGTAAGTGTAAATATAAAAACTACCCTTTAATTTTTTTTCATGATAGATTTTATAAGTATTGTGGGACATCATGCACGGCCTCTATGACACATTAGTATTAGTTTAAAAAAAACATGACAATAACGATATATATTTACTCCCGAGTGACATCCAATCGTTTTTTTTTACCTGGAGGTAAAGCCAGGAAGTCCAGCCAGGAAGCGGACAAGTGTCGGCCCTTAAGGGATGTCTTTAACAGAAGAAATTTGATAATTGTCTGGAATAAATTAAATCTATTATTCAATAGAAATTTAAATATTAAAATGATTATATATATATAGGAAGGATATTAAAAGGATTAATCACAGATACTGCAGCAATGTGCAGTAAGATAATTATGAAGACGACCCCCATAAAATGACCATTGAGTTCCTTGTGGATCCTTCTCATCTGAATGAAAGATACTAATTGAAATATACATTTGATAATATACTATTGCTTGCAAATGTTTTTAATGGCGCCTAATTTACATATTACATAAAACAATTTCTTTATGTTGACTACGTTTACGTAGTCATATTAATTTAACATATAGATTACATAGAGTATTTGATAGATTTAACAATCACTCAAAGATATGTTTTTATGCTTGCTAGATTCTGTTGTTGGGTTTGATTAACTAATGAGTGAAAATCTAAGACACCATAACATACATGAGAGATATTTAATAGTTTTAATTATGATAGCGGTTATATAAACCAAACAAAATATTATCAAAAAAGTACTTTTCAGAAACACATCTGTGGTTCCTCCCCACAGATTAACGAAATGGCTTCCAAGGCGGGCGCGATCAATACCTTAGAGGCTTCTAATCTTGCCGAGGTGATATTCGTGAACGAAAATCGCAACACAATCGTACGGATTTATATAACAGTCGTTAAATTACCCATTTCTTTATACAAAACTCCCAAATGATGTGTCAAATTTGCCTCTTAATAAACTTTATTTAATATTTTGTTGAGCAAGTGATTATAGTGTTAAGGACTATTTTAACGATAAAAAGCTTTGCAAAGCAGTGATCACGCTGATATAAATGAGAGTTGAACAGAGTTTGTTGTGTCTTCTCAGACCGGATTATTTTGGAGCCCTCGATAAATGACCTAGATATAAGAAATTCTTCGGAGAAATATAAAAATTAATAATAAATGTAAACCACAAATGATATTAAGGAATTAAGTGGGCCTTGTAGTAGGTACTGGTGACCCAAGAGCTGGTGCTTTTCTCGCTGAACGCATAATAGCGATACGGTGAGGAAATGCCGCCAGCATTATGGGTACTCTACCACAAGGACCAAACATTTCGAATTTATTTTGGTGCTGTAGTTTTTTTTAGCATATTATAAATGATTTAGATTAAATAGCAATAACCCATCAAATCATTTGTTTTTCTTCATATTTATAACGACGGAAAGAGACGACAATATAATAATACTATTTCTTTTTTAAAAAGGTGTAAATCTTTAGTACACGCGAATAACCCTTAATGTTTCGTCCTTGTCCCACACGAGATAATTACATCTTGGTGAACCTTATTCTATGGTAATAAAGAAGCATTTCCCTTGTATAAAATTTTTCATTTAAGCTTAAATTCCATATCTGCTTTGGGCGATTTCATATATTTAAAATTATATTTTAAGGTGTTATGTAGGCTTTTAATATTTTTAATATAGGATAGTTAGCAGTATGAATAGTGTCTGTTTTACAGTTGGACCTGCACATAGTTACGCTCGACACGATTTATAAGTAACTAGTAGCTTTTGCCCGCGATTTAGTCCGCTTGGTTTAAATACAAACGGAAAATTGATTTATAAATGGCAGAGTAAAACTTTAACACCCTATCTCAACCCCTACAGCCGTATTTTGCGATAGCCTATGTCCTTCCCTAAAGTTAAGTCTACTTTAGTTTAGTAGTCATATCGAATTTCATCAAAATCGGATCAGTATTTTAAGCGTGAAAGCGTAACATACACACAGACAGAGTATATTTCGCAGTTATAATAAAAAATGGATATTATTTCATATCTTTGTATAGTAAATGACTAGGTTTAAAACTGGTATATTTTTATACATTGGATCTAAATTTTAATATATATTCAAATGAATATGTTCTCTTTGGAATAGAGACTATTGGACTGTGGGGTACAAGTATACAGACGTAAACAATTAAGAAGCACCTGGCAGTCAGTACTGGTGACCCAAGAGCTGTTTTTCTCGCTCAACGAAGAAGCATCGATACAGCGAGGAAATACTATATGGGTATTCTGCCACAAGGATTTTTTAAATTTATTTAAGTGTTTATCTTTTAAGTTTTTTTTTAAACATATAAATCATTTAGGTTAGAAATTTCTTAAAATTTTTTCTCAAATTATTAATATTAAGCCGTAGAATTTTGATACCCGGAAAAGTCAAGGAAACTAAATATTTTTCCATAATACAGGACTGCATATAAAACTAAACTATACCTATTGGAATTTTATAAGGCCACCAAGATTGTTCCCACGGTGCATTTACTGGAATTACGAGAAATCTGCGACAGGGTTGCCTCTTCACAGTTTGGCCGAGCACGAACAGGCGTAGAGTCATTTATATTTTAAATTGTCCTATGAACCTTTACTGAATAGAAGAGATTTGACTTTAATAATAATTAAACACTTAATTGTCACTACAGGAAAAATACTAAAAAGCTAACACTTAATCATATAAAATTAATAGTCGAAAAAAGATTTCTCCAGAAGATGACAAAAGGCAGCCTTATCGCTTAAAAGCGATCTCTTCCTATCATAGTGTAGTGTACAAAACAAAATAATAATACCAAATGACTTCTTTAAAATTAGAACTCCTAGCCTACATAAACCAATCGGTCTTCAATCTAAAACTAGTTCTAAAAATAGCACTCGAGTTATTTCTAGTTAACATTATTTTATATTATTTATTTTATCATTATTTTACAGAACATTGTCATTACCATAAAGTCCGTTTTATCCGACAGAGGCTTGTTTTGATTTTCTTGTTTTGACATCCCTGATTAAATGCAAAGTCGTGCAACTAAGAACACCTGAGTTCACAAAAAACCTATCGCGAAACATCTCCAATTCTGAACGTTAGCACCAAAATTTATCTTGCAATCACCATTTTTTGTAACAATTTCATACTGAAAAACCACAGTGTTTTTTTTAATTTGATGTTCAAATTGAAAGTTGTTACCACCATTGTCATTCAAGTGTCCACAGACTTAATAAGCAATAAAACCGTTCCGAACAGTTTGAATATAGATTCGAATTTCAAATTTCATGCATCTCATGCTCATAACGGCCTCTTGTTCCAAATTTGAAAACAAAAATCGAATTCAAGATGGACGACGGAGAAAGCGCGGTCATTGGTCGACGCTGCGTGTATGAAATCTTTGCGAGATTAATTACGATCTAGTAATAGCTATTATGATGGCTTAAGGTTGATATTTGTATCTAAATTGAATACTACCGCACGCGTCCAGATGTAATTGCCCTTTTGTTCGTTACAACAGATAGAACGTCTTTTGTTTCGACTTTTTATCATTCGATTTATTACCATAAACAAATATGTGACACTTTTCGAAAACAAATTGAATTTGGAGTCTTGCATATTGTAATTTCAATCAGCGTGTCAAAATGGTTGTCATGGTAACCACGCGCGTTAAAATAATTGCTTTAAAAGCTACAGTATAAACTAGGACATTCCTATTGATTAACTCAACTTAAGTTATAGTCTTTTTTCATCGCGCATACAGAATTAACTATAGTAGATATAAAATTGGTAAGCCTATTTACGATATAAACAACGCTATATATAATCACTTTCGATTGAACAAACAAGGCGTAAAACATTTCCATTTCGGAATCATAGCGTGAAATATAACGCGAATAACATTACTATTAACGTATTGTTATCTAATACAATGCGTAATAGATCAAACAGTATTACGAAAATTACCAAAAATAATATTTAGTGATTGCAAATTTTAGAAATCCGATTGAGTTAAATCGAAAAATATCTTTACCCATGATTCTTACACTAAATTATTGTCAAAAAAAAATTTGTCTCTCCAATTACATTTACTACCAGTTCTCATATCAAGGGCGTTGAGCGGATGAGGAGAACTAACATATCATTGAAATCTACCAACGGTTGTAAAGAGCTGCAACCATGACACCATGCATCAGCAAATGGGTCAATACGAGTATGTATATACATAACTATTTTAAACAACCTTTACTACCAGTGGGCATAGTGAAATTGGAGCACACATTTACGTTATGACCAGTCACCACAAGTAGCACCCGTTCACGAGAACGACCATCGTCCAATACAAGACAATCGAAAGTTATAAGCTTATTATTAAACTTTCAAAAGTTTTTTTACAAATATAGCACTACAAGCTACTAGACAAGACTACAAGCGTTTGTAGTCACTCATGTCGTCACATCGGAATAGTTTAAGAATAACAAAGAAATGCTTTTAGTTCAGGACTCTACATTACATTGTTATGATATGTGCTTAACTTAAAATATTTACAAAAAGGATTTATGATACAAATATGAAATTAACTGTACCGTGTATCTTGTATGGTGTAACTTAAGAGACATTAGCGAGTATGGAATTCATCAAATCGAGTAAAAGGTTAGTAGGGGCTTCGCTAGTCTGGAGGAATAAATAATCTCCAAACAGCCTAATGCAGAAGACAAGGGGAAACCGTTGCAGTAAGCTAATTTTCTAAATAGTGTAATCTTTTTAATGTTTCACTTCGATTTATTTCATTTGGATCCCTTTTATTTCGCATTTTATTAATATAGAAAAGTTTAATAAGAAATAAGATTCACTACCAGCCTACGTAAGAGCCTTCAGTTAATGTAAGCTCAGCTTTTAAGTGTGATTTAATCTACAGTATTCGACGGTGCTTGGCGATTTAAAGGAGTGGCGGAGAGTTTCTTGCCAGTTCTCCTCGTCCGCTCTGCACCCTGGATTTGGGAACTGGCAGTAAACGTAAAGTCAACCTTTTTTTTGAAGTTTTTTGTGTTTTTTTTTGACATAAGTGTACCACAGTTACCTAAGTAAATAAAGATATTTTTGATTGATGCACGGACTATTTTTCAAATACAATTAAACTCTTCAGTTGAATTAAAATATATTTCGAGTTAAGAATAATCATTTTTAAAAGTATTATTCTAGTCTCAAGTTCATTATATGACTTAGGACAATGTTACAGTAGAGCATTATGTTAATATCATCAAAGAGTCAATCAATACAGAGAGGTCAGTGACGATTGCCTTAAAACTCAACAAAGATTATAATTTTTAATTATTAGATACGATCATATTATATTGCAGACCATCGGTCGTTATAACAATTTAGGTACTATCATAATTATCGTTTTTATACGTGATATAATTCGTTCGGTATTTGTTATGTAAGATTAAGTTTAAAAAATACTATATTTAAATATATATAAAAGTATTTATTAAAAGATGTGTGTACATTTCCCAATCCATTGCCCCGAGTGTATAGACTTCGACCTCTCTCCATTTAATTTTCATTCCTATTCCGTATGTTAAATAATAATACCCACTTCAGTATAGTTTAAAGCCGTTCTTATTTGTTAACTTGTTCCTTGGTTTTGTCTAGACAGCTTAAGTCTTCATAGAATATTTAAAAAACCAGAGACTGTGTCAGTTAAATCAATAAAAAGGTACCGTTATCCCATCAACTTAAACTGGCGGAAGACACCACCATTCTGCACACTCTAATATAGTACAAGATTTGCTTTGCTCCATTGTCCGATCGATGTTAAATCTGCGTTGGAGACATGTTACATGATGAATACTCTTATGAGAAGCTTGACTATAACATCATCGGTATATATATATGGAAATAGAAGGAAATGCTGTCATAGAACCTACTTGGGTACGTAATACTGCAACGTATGCACTGTCCGACAAGGTGATATCTGAGGGTGGTATCTTCTGTGAACTGAGCAAACTTTAAAGAATATCAAGAGGATATCGTATGTAATGCTTTAAAGCTTACTTAAATCAAATAAAGTAAATACTATGAGCTTCTTTTGGCCAACACCTCAACGAATGATATCAGTGACCTTAACAAGGGTTAATTAAAACTATATGTGGGAATGTAAGCTATCATGTATAACTAACTATACTTTCTAAAAATTTATTAAATGATGAAGGAGAAAAACCTCTCAGAGTCGATTTATAATTAAGGCTTAAAGTCCAATGTTTTTTAATCTTTGCACTAGCGGAAATCAAGTCAAAGGCGAATGGAACAGTTTTCAATGAATATTTAAATTATTACGTCTACAAGTACACAAGAATGTCACATAATATAGTATTGTGTGTTGGTTTTTTTTCAAACAAATAATTTTGTAATCAAACAATCTAATTGATGATAATGACAATCTTTCGGACCGCGGGGTTCAAGTGCACCGGTGGAATGAATTAAGGAGGCGCCTGGTAGTCAGTACCGGTGATCCAGGAGCTGGTGCTTTTCTCCATCTCGATACAGCGAGCGTTTAAAACCAATCAGAAAGTAAATTAATTTATAGATTTAAGGTTTTATTTGATTTATTACTAATAACTTTACAAATTGTGAAAATAAAAACAATCTCGATCGAGCTTTTTTGAAAAGAGTGGGCCATCGAGCAGGACACACCGGGACGGTGATCCGTCAATTTTTGAATGTATTCAAACTCAAAATATCTTTATTCAAGTAGGTCTTTATAAAGACACTTTTGAATCGTCAATTTTTACACTTCCACCGGTTCGGAAGGCAGTCATCTACCGAGAAGAACCCGCAAGAAACTCGATAGCTGCTTTTTTAAAATAAACAATTAATACAAAATTGTGCTACTGACAATTAAAATAACAAAGCATTGTAAGGCTACTCAAGAATTGAACTGTTCCGATGCTCAGCCAATTGCCGACACATTAAAGGGATGTGTTCTCTAAATATTCGTTTACGGGATAGTATGACTTTTCAACCAAAATACTCTTTACGCGCGTTTTAAATTTATTAGAAGTCAATTTGGTTATGAGTGATGGGACTTTGTTATAAAAACGTATGCTCATACCTACAAACGATTTATGAACTTTACTAAGGCGAGAATCAGGCACATCAAATTTTTCTCTATTTCTTGTGTTGTGGTCGTGTTTATCTCCACTAAGTGATAAAAAAAAATATATATATATATATATATATATATATTAATTTATTATTATATATTGCCATAAACTTCAGAGACAAATAATCGTCAGAGACGAGAAAGCGGAATGGTTTCGCGTACACACGGGATCCAGTCGCGGTGCGCATGCGTAATTCTGTCAAACTTTTCTCTCATGGAATTTTCAATCAGTCATCTTCGTAACTGTTATTATTTGGGAGCGCCTCTTTTATTGTGGCGACTGGCATAGTCTTTAAGGTCTTTAAGTCGTTGTAAGGTTATAAGCGTCCACAGATGTGGTTGGTGATTCAGAACTTTCGATATACAATGACGTTCTCATAACAATAAGCGATCATGACACAGGTGGAATATAAAACAAATTGTAAGATCTTTGCGGTGTCACACGTCAATGGTTGGAGTCAATAAAAATCATTTATTGATAATTTTTATCATTTGGCATTGTCTGTTTTTTTTATCACAGATAATTAATGCCGATTAAATAATCACCTGAACAAGAAGCATGACGCAATTTTGTTTTAAAAACAATAACTTTCAATTACACACATTTTTCAATATTTCCAAGTCACTCAATAGATTTAACCATACGTATTTAAATCCAAAAATAATTGTATATATTAGACTGCGACACCTTTATCTAAATTTATTAACGGCGGGAGCTTTATACGCTGTTTAAAGGAAATCATATGAAAATCCTAGAAAAGGCATACTAATACCGTAAACAAATATTTAGAGGACAAAGATCCCTTTAATGTATCGGCAATTGGCTCAGCATCGGGACAATTTAATTCTTGAGTAGCCTTACAATGCTTTTGTTATTTGAATTGTAAGTAACATAATTTTGCATTAAATGGTTCTTCTCGGTAGATGACTGCCTTCCGAACCGGTGGTAGTGTATAAATTGACTTAATTATAATGTATAAATTGATTCAAAAGTGTCTTTATAATGATCTACTTGAATAAAGATATTTTGAGTTTGAGTTTTAGTCCCCCAGCAGTCTGTAGAATACTTTCATTAAGCTTTACTAAACAACAACTCTGAGTCCTGTCGCAACTAACGCTCTAATTAAAATGATCGAGCCCTCTCGTTCAATTAGCACATGATTGCACAATACTATTAGTATGCACCACATATCTCCCATGAGTCACATTTCACTTTTATCTGTCTGCTTTCTAAATATGATCACGATTTAGAAAGAGGGTACTTTTTAAACTGCTAAATACAATAAAAAAAACATTTTTTTGTCTATTACATGTAAGTACGTCAGACTTGTAAAGTAAAGGCTTTGATGAAACTAAGCTTAACCGATAATGAACAGGGATGAAACCTAAGTAGCAAAGTCTGGAAAATAATTTAGATAATAGAAAAACTATTTATTTACTGCAAACCATAAAGGTTATTTCGCCGCCCGTAGTACACTCACGTGGCTTGGAGCTCATGAGTACGTTACCGGCCTATTAGGAAATATTATCTCACTTATTAAAGGACCTTAAGTCGTATTGATACGGAAATACTGTGGCGGGCAGCTGGTTTCATATCGTGTTGGTGTGTGGTAAGATACGTCTCACGTAATGTCCAGCGATGGCTGACAGACTTAGCATTAGAAAAGTCTAAAAACGATGAGATAAATAAACCTCACAACATCGCAATATTACATTTAGAATTATTATACAATTACAAAACAACACACGCAATAATATAACAATTAAGAAATATAATTAACTGAAAGAGGGTCATGTTACAATGAAGTTGTATTTAGAATGTTGCAAAAACACACCGAGATAACCGACCTTCAATATAAAGTTACCTTAAGTAGATGCGTTCGCGCTTGGCTACCTCCAAACTTATATGCACAAGACGTGAAAGACAACGAGTCTATCAGAGAGTATCACAAAACTACCAGCTGACCCGGCATACGTTGGATTGCCATAGAATTACTAAATTTTTTTTAAGTGAGAGGAGGCAACCGGCAGGCGGGTCACTTCGAGTGATGTGCCAACGCCGCCCAACGCCAGGAGGCTTACAAGTGAGTTGCCGGCCTTTAAGGAAGAGGAACGCTGTTTTTTTGAAGGTCCCCAAGTCGTAGCGGATCGGGAATATCTGCGCTGGCAGTTGGTTCCACAATGAGGTGGTGCGCGGCAGAAACTGCCTTAAAAAACGCACAGTCGTGGAGCGCCAGACATCAAGGTTGTACGGATGGAATTTCGTATTCTGCCTTGACGTCTGGTGATGGAATTCTGCTGCAGGTATTAGCCCGAACTAATAGATAGAGGTTAATGATAAAAGTGTAAAATAAGGGGGATTAGGGTGAAGAATCTGAGATTGGTAACACTATGCATATCAGGATTTAACTTTAATAATAAAAAAATGTTTATATTCTTTAACAAAAAAAAAGATTTTTAATCGAAGTACAGTTAAAAAAACACTATAATTGATCAGTTAACGAGCGGAAAGAAAATTATTAAATTGAATAAAACTCTTATTGATCACATTATAAAAAAATAAACACTATTTTTTTAAAGGGTGATCCCTTATTACTTATTGGTATGAAATAGAATAGTTAGTGAACTATTTGTTTCACAAAATTTATAATCGATTAGTTTCGTATAATACTATCAGGGAGAGCTAAATTCAATATATCACTCAGCGATAAAGGTGTTCTATACAAATAATAACTAAATTATCCCAGAGCCTTATCCATAGAAATATAATTATCCTATTAAACCTTGTATAAGGCAATAATTTAAAATATATAACAATTATCCATTTCCCAACGTGTTATCTCATCTTGTGTTATCTCGAATTGTTTAGCAATTTTATGCTCAAACGATTAGATTGATTGCATTATTTATTACATAATGATTTCTTCAAATATTTTCATAGGGCTATGTGGTCATAGGTTCAGTTTGCTGACATTTCGTCCTGTCGGGAATTGGCCAGAGCAAGTATTTCTGAACCATGACTTGGGAGCCATTGAGAAATAAGGCATTAAAGGTCGGCAACATATCTGGAAGCCAGTACAGTAGTGGTTAGTACATTCCTCTAAGTAAACCGAGTGGTTAATTATGATCAGATTTCACATACGTTGAAATATGTGTTAACACAAATGTTTTGCTTATATATTTAATATATTATATTTAAAATAAATAACACCCAGACTAACAAATATACTCAGTATATAAATGTGTTGACCGGGCATAGAACCCAGGATAAAAAAATTGTGTCAATCGTAATAAAAAAATTGTTTTTCTTTTATAGAAGATAGGGCAAACGAGCAGGAGGCCCACCATAAAGGTGAAGCCGCACAGACACTCACGCAGCTGAGAGCTCGTGAGTGCGTTGCCGGCCTTTAAAAAAATTGGGAAATGGAGGGGAAGAGGACGGAGAGGGGAAAGGATGGGCACCGGAAGATCTTACTCACCGAACGAAACGCGAGTACAAAATGAACGAAGTCCAATTGTATCACTTTACGCCGGTTTTCTGTGAGAGAGTGGTATTTCTCCGGCCGTGCCTGCCCATTCGGCTGAAACTCTAAGTAACAGCATGGCACTCCCACTCAAAGTGTTACTCTTAAATGTTTATTTGAATTTTCCACATTACGGTTTATAAACCGAGGCGCTCTCATTACAGCTGAAAATTTTTTGGTTATATATTTGTTAATACTTTGTTAATATTTTGTTCATATATTTTATCGATATACATACTGAATAAACAACTGTTTAAATACAGCGTATTTAAAAAGAGACATTAACCTTATATATAATACATTGTAAATAAAATCTTGCCTTTGCCTTCTATAATATCGAACCAAACAGAATTCAGGAGCTAGATAATTACGACGTTTATTAGTCTAATTCCCTGCTAGACCTTGCTGGAAGTCTGATAATGCGATATTGTACGTAATAAACATAATATTTGGATTTGGCAATAACGGCCAGTTCCAAATATTCCCATCAGACCAGTTCCAGTTATTCCAAGGTAGCATACAAATTTGAAACATTTAATACATAGATTAAAATTTACCGGATTTTATGACGTAAAATAGGTCATACAAATATAAATTAATGTAAATCCAACGTCAAACTGTTAGTTTTAATTTGCATTCTTACGATTTTTTTTTCATGTTTTTTTTGTATTATTTTATTCTTGTTTTAAATTATATATATTAATAAATTTTGGCTTTATTTTTAATCTATAAAATTGTGTAAACTTTTTGTGATAAGCTATAAGGTTTAAGAAAAAAAAAATAAACTAAAAATGTATTAACTATTCTCTAACACTGTTCAGATGTACAGATTTATATTATACAGGATGTGTTTTCTCTATCGTAAAAGACGTGAGTTCAACGACCGCAACAATATTGACACGACGCATATCGACATACAAATATTGTATCCAAATACGATAGATTGATCTGAGGTGTTTGAACTCATGTATTCAAATTGTCCTTTTACATATCAATCAATTTTATCCTTTCAATGAGCTCTTCGATAATAGGTCTCGTCTTGAAAAATTAAGGTGAAAATTCAGAATCATTAGTTTCACCGATAAACGACTTTATATATGGAAAAGTCTCGGCACTAATTTAATTATACAGCTATTAATAACATATAAATAAAAATAATAAACATATTTCTGATAAATACAAAAAAAAAATTGCTTTTTCTCCTCTCTGCCATTAGTCAACATCGACTACTATTAGTTTGGCTGGGCTATATTCAGGATGTTTAGGCTTCGGAGGTCGCCTCAGCCAGCCCAGGTGATAACCAGCTTTAAACGAATCGAGTCCATTTGAGACGGGACGAGGCTGAGTTAAAGGAGTAAATGATTTGCTAAATAGGAGTCTAGGTTACTGGTGATTTAATGTTTGATGATGTGAGGAATATGAATTATGTGTGGGTTTTTAGATGATTGTGATCTCCATCTTAAACCTATCGGTAAACTGACTAATAATTCATAATTCTCGTCAGCTGACAATATTATGATATTCAATTCGAGGAGGCCTCCAGCGTTTTTCATAAACAGGTCCGTCCGGTCCGTCAATTGTCAGCGTACTCAGCGACAAACGATAAAGAAATAACGCCTTGGTGCAGTGGTTAACATGTCGTACTGCCAAACAGTGGGTATTCGGTCCCTCGTGTGACTACTAACACTACAATTATACCCAAACAATTTGCACATGTGTGAAAGAGACGGGCTTCCACGACACAGGGAATCCTAGTGTGGATGCTAGTGATCTATTATAATGTAAAAATAAAATAAAATTTAAAATTGTTCATTCCTGTAATGCTGTGCCTCCCTATAATTTATGCACATACATGTCTTGTGTGTTTATTTTGTAATTTTGTTCGGGTTGTGTTTGTATGTGTGTTGTTGGTTGCTTTATTAAATAAATAAATAAAAATAATGTAACAAAATTAAAATGTTTATTTACAGATATTTAAATCGTGTACACACTTTTATGTAGCATTTTTAACGATTTCACTATTTGTCTGTTATTCGTTAATTTATTAGTTAAATAATACGTGTATAGTTTATGAGTTGTGTATAAGCAATAAATCGTTTACCTTGAGGCTGTGTTATTGATAGTTAACATAATTGACGAATATATCGCATAGAACAACTGAAATCCCGGAAGCCGACAAATTCATTCACAAAACTGGACGTAATTTACAAAACAGTATCATTAACGGAAAAAATATATACACGGGATGTTCATGTTTTCATAACATTGTCTAGGGTGGCTGAGGATACCAAACATTAGATATTAAATAAACATCGGTTTTCGTCTATAGTCTATATCAGTGACCAGCGTTTAACACACTCCATAGACAATATAGATAATCAAATTACGCACCTGTATACGATTAGAGAATAGTTTCACATTGTATTTGTGTTATAAAAGTGAATCTGTGCATTATGTAATTATCCGATAGAATCAACAAACTCGCATGTCAATTATCGTTGTCAGCTGCTTGTGCTTGTGCACGATAGTTTTTTCTTAATACAAGCACAGAATGCGCGGTAACTGACACTGGCTGGTAGGGTTGACAGGTGTACGGACATTCCTATAATCGACCTAAACATGAGCTAAACAAAAGTGCTAAACGACCATGAACGCAAAGGAGGCTTACCTACAAGTGTTTTTCTGGTTGTCTGTTTTTATTTACAGATGTTCTAGTATTAATACGTATTATAAAGGGAAGAGTTTATAATTTAAGTGTCGAATCAAAGAATATGTAAATAAATATGACTATGAGAGCCGTAGGTGAGACTAGAAGAATAATCCTAATTAGATAAACTAAAAAAAATAACAGAAACCTGTACAAAAAACACCAGACAGGGTCTAACCATTGTACCTTGTCTTACCTACCAGCAAATAAGCAGGTCTGAGAGGGCAAACTAGCAGGAAAAGCAAAAGGAAACTCACTCCGTTTGAGGGCTCGTCTTTTAATAGCATTACATTCCCTAAGTTTGGTTTCATATATCGCAATATTTTGGATAAAGGATAATCCACCTCTCAATTAAAGTTATACGACAACCCTAAATGCAGGTAGGAATGTGTATCGCTTCACGCGTAAGAAAAAAAATGGAGATTCTTTTAGCATCGTGCTTCCGCCATGTTCGCGTGATGAAAATGATGTATTGGATTATTGGTCATACGACTTTCTTTCACTTTCGTACGAGAATCGAGTTTTCCGATTGCTGCTTCCTACATGATTACATTTCTATTGACATTTTTAGGAGTTCCCGATATGGTTCAAATATAATAATTAAATACAAAATACCTAGTAATGTTAGCAATCTTATTCTGATAATATAATCAAATTAAATTAAAACTATACCACTCTTAAAACAGGCACCATGTTTAAACCCCGTGGTTGGTCAGCCATGTTTAATTTCTTAATGACAAATTGAACTGAAAAAAATATTAAAACATAGCATTATTGAGAAATTATGTAGGCGTCTGGTATTCAGTAGCATAGCCAAGAGCTGGTGCTTTATCGATCAAAGTATCGCATCGTCGATATTGCTACCCGACGGGTACTCTGCCACAAGGCACAAACTTTTACATGTTATTGTATTAATTTTAAGTTATTTAATCTCTCTTAACATACATAGCTCGCATATAAGAGGCATTTCCGCGTCAGTTGTTCGCACAATTAATACGTACTTATAAATGTGTTAATTGCATTTATCAAGATTTATTTAAATCGACAACTGATAACAACCCCTCATAGATACCGAGAAACTGTAAAGATAATATGTCTTCCTGGAGTACTGGTTTGTTTGTTCAATCATATCAGATAATTATAGTTACCAATATCGCTGTGTAAATATTATAACACCTTAAATGTCCTTTGCTCTGGAAAGATAACACCGTTAACTCTTTTTAGCGTTATCGGTTTAGTTGCGTTCTAGAAACCTAACGTAACTCATATATGCTTAGCATCTCTGGATCTATCTAACCTGCGTCATTCATCCGTTTTATCGATAACACCCAGTCATAGATACAACACTATGACTATCTGTTTTAAAATGCTCCTGAATCATTGCTTATCCTTGATGTCACATCGCTTGACATAGCTGGCACACGAGAAGTAAAGAAAACAATAAACAAAGTTTGTCTATGCGTTCTCGTGGTTGACTATGTCTTTAAATCCGTCTTTATAAGACCAAAGAGGTTATAGTTAAAATCCTTACCTTAGGTAGGTGTAACTTATAGGAATATAGGAACGAGGTATGAAAGAATACAGAGTTTAATTTGTGATTGATTATTGTGTAATGATTATACAGTTTAATTGGGGCAGCGAGATTGTTTTGTTTGTTTTACGATTGTTTTCTTAAGTCGGGTTGAGATGTTGGCATGAGTCTTGTCCGCGTCGGTCTATAATATTAATTTCATAGTAAATAATAAGTTCATATGTGTTTTCATTAACTGGCTTAAATATAAAAAAATGTGACACTAAAATAAATTTTAAAACTTTGCTCCTTGGTAGAGTAAAATATTAAAACTGTTAATAATAAAAAAAAATATTATTGATATGAGTAGATGTTTTTAATGACCAAAATAACGACAATAGTTTATCAGCCATCATTATCAGTCTAACCGCTATTCAAAAAATATTAAAAACCAACTAGTACTACGCTGTTTCTAGTTGGCCACTCAAAATCAAAATCAAAAATATCTTTATTCATATAGGCCACCAAGGTACACTTATGAATCGTCAACAAAATAAGTTTTAAATTTTAGATTCTACATTTACTGCCTGTTCCCAAATCGAGGGCGTAGAGCGGACGAGAATAACTGGCAGGAAACTCTCCGCCACTCCTTTAAATCGCCAAGAATGTTTAACAGCACGTTTGTAAAGATCTGAAATCATCACACCATGCACCAGCGAATGCGTCAGAATCTATATTAAATAGAAACAATTAAAAAATAACCTTTACTATCATCGGTGGGCATAGCGAAATAGGAGCACACATTTACGTGAGAACAACCCGCAAACACACAGCCACCACTGAGTTCATCACAACGACTAATTTCTTATAACTTCTGACTTCTTGGGCTTGAACATGAACTTCTAGCCAGTAATCTTAGAATTACCTACTTGGATATAAGTCAACTGAAAGAGATTCCCACAATAGACTAGCACAAAATCCTGTATACCCTTAAAAAAACTGGTTAAATTATTATTTTGTATCCGTTAAAAATATCGTTAACTTATACAATTATGTGTTTTAACAACATAGTAACTGTTATAAAAATATATACCAACAGTAAAATACACGTGTTGGCAACAATTGATTTTATAAAATGAATTTAATGATGACCTTATTAAAGTGAAATATAAAAATAGGTATTGTTTATCTTAACTAAACAATTACCTATTATTTGACATATAACCTACCAGCATCATGTAAGTTTACTACAAATAGATCTGTTATCCGAATGTATAATGATAAAATAAATAAAAAATATTTTTTTGTATTATATTTTAGTGTGAAAATAAAAGTAAATAAACTTTGAGCACCACATATCAAACTCATAATGTTTTTAGTAGCCAATTTTTGGTTAAGATTTTTCGTTTAAGGTCACAGACGTGTCGTTTGTTTGGCAATGTCAATTGTCAACAGAAATTGTCTATGTTACGAGCGTTTAGCCACAATAAAAATATTTAATATAAATACGAGTATTATTGACATGAGGGTGACTTGTTTGCTCAAAGCAGTTTGACCGATTGTTAAAGGTCAAAATATGAGATGGCTCTTATTGCTTATCTCATGTTTGATTCCCCTCGGAACCAACACCCTATTTGAATGATCTATTCAATATTATTTTAATGCGGCCTTTTTTTATCAATTCACAAACATATTGACACAGACAATAATCTCTATGTTTTAAACGACTATAATAAAACTCATTAATAATTGAATTTATCACAATGCTTCTAAAACGTAATTCTAAAAGCTTACTTTAAATTAAGCGTTAATAATAAATTTATACTATTATATCTAATGGTCTGTTATATGAATTCCAATATTTTTTGATAAATTCAATCCAATAACCTTGTAAAATAGTCAATTATCAAAAATTATAAAGAGGTAAAAAATCAAATAATGACAAAAAATGACAAACATAATCCCACCTAGATTATGTTTTTATCCGTATCAAATAAGTAAAAGATAGATCCTGTTCGCCATCCGGTAGTTTAAAATTGAATCCAAAATGTGTGACTCCTTTAGTTGGCCATTACCATTTTCTGCTATTTTACCGTTGTATCATCGTGACCTATTGATACTAGTTTCAGTTTTTTAAAAATTAGAAACAGTGCCTATGGGAAACTTTGGAAAACATTACAAAATTATATTGCAAAACTGTTAAAGGATTAATGAAAAACTGTTTCAACGATTCAAAATATATACCAATTATTCTTAATTTTCTAAATGTCTGCCTGATTACGATTCGTCATTATTGTACTTATTTGCATTTGAACATAATGAGTTTTTTATTCTTATCAATGCATAATTAGCTCAACGTATAAAGTACAATCTTTTATTTTAAATATTTAAATACGTTTTACTTAAACTATAAAAGGATACGGACAGAGAACAGCCGATTAGCTTTCTCTCATTCATTAACCAGCGCCATTGACTAGCAAATCTTTACAATGGACTTTAGTGATTCACAAAACGCTAATCACTCGTAAGAAGTAATTACCTATGCGGAATGCTTAGTCAGCTATTGCCATAAGTAGGTAATTAACAGAAATAACCGCCAAGGATCGCTAAATATTAAGATTAATATAATATCTTTATCGGCAGTAAACAAATATACGTCGCCATATTATATCTCGTTGATAATTTAGAGTGATAAATTAAAACATATTGTGATAAAAAAAAATGGAGCCATGACAATTGACATCTTCATAGTCGCGCTCTCAAACAATGATCGAAGTCGCCCGGACAATCTGTAGCAGGACGAAACGAACGCCGCTAACTATCTCACTTACTCGCGTCCAGTCCGAGATGCGCGGTCTCGTTCCCCCCGCGCGCCCGTCCGTCGGTTTCGACCAATCGGCGGCCATCTTCTGCTCCCCCGAGAGCAGAGCGACAGTGCGTGCTCTCATCACGATCACAAGGAGACGACATCTCGCCGCGCGAGGTTGTCGTTATCGTGGAAGATGCACATGCACCGCGACACGATTTTTAACCAAAGTGCCTTAGAACTTAGTGTAAGACTTTAAACCTGTGCTCAAAGTTACCGTGATAAGTGTTTGGGAAACTTGGAAATTGGACTTTTAATAGACAACTGGCTGATATCGCGAAAATAATCCACAATTGGGTAAGTCAGGACTAACCGATTAGATTATAATGCAAATTATCGTAAGTGCGTCGCCCTGTTTTGTTTTTAGGTAGCATTTAAATCGAGTAGGCCGTGCCGTCGAATGCCGTGATATAAATATCAATACATAAAATCAATTCTTAAAATCTTCAATTGAATAAAAATACCGTCTTGATGATTCCTAGTTAATTTTAAATTTGATTTAAGTGCTTAATGGATATCCTATTTAAAAATACTATTTACATGTAGGAATAAAATGGCTTGTGTTTTATAAGTTGTAAATTGATAGCGATGAGGCTTGATAAATTTAAATTTAACCGGATTTCGTTAGAAGTATTGCAATTTAAGAATGCAAAAATAATTGTAAAATGTTGTGCGTCCAGCGTAGAAAATAAACGTAAAACAATTACGTAATAAAAATATTACCTTATGCATAGGTAAGCAAGTAGGTAACTAACCTAAATTAGGTAATATAATCTTAAAAATGGGACATAATAATTAAATATTTAATTAATTGATTCAACAATAATTACAGAGAGTTTAAAATAATTTTAATCGGTTTTAATTAGAATACGAGTATATTTAATGAGTTTGATAAATATATTGGTACTGCTATGTAATTTTTAAGATATATAGATGGTCACATTGGCTTCTTAAATTTTTTCAGATTTCCGCCGGAAAATCGCATTTAAATTCCACTATTTTTAACCGAATTAATAATTATATTAAAAAAACACATCTGAGTGATTAGATTATATCTGGTTGAAATAGCTAACTAGCTATATTAAAAGTGGCATTTCACGGAAATCAATTAAACAAATTAACCTAACTTACCGATTTTTTTATAGTATTTAATTAATTAGTTTAAGTATCGGATCGTTATTTAATTCTATATTTGAAAGTTGTTGATCGATATAGTTTTTATTATCAACAAGGTAAATTAAAGTTTTTAATATACTTACAATTTATTAGTCGTAATTCGTTTCAATATATTTGATATAAACACTCACAGAGACGCTATATAATAAGCCACGCCCACGTGTGTACCTTTTTTTAATCCGAGATAATTAAGTAGGCTTTGATAAAAATGATATCTCGGTATGTAAAAAACAACTTCGACGTTTATACATATATTTATTAATATAAGTTAGTTACACCTGATTCTGTATATAAAACATAGCCTTAATATATTGCAAAATACCTTCGTAAACATTACGTAAGATTACAACAAACTCGAGATAAAATCTCAATTTCATCTCAATATTCTCATTTCGAACACTCGACTTATCTAATCTGTTCCAAATTTGAAATCACCGTAAAGATTCAACTGTCAAAACACCTATTACAGATAAAAAATCTAAAACGTTACGATAATGATTAGGTTGAGATCTAGGATATTAGATGTGTTCTGTGCTCTTCTGACGGACTAAGCCCAGAAATCGGATTTTGACTCTGAAAGTGTATTTAAAAGGATATTTTAATTGATCTAGGATCTTAGCCTAACCTGTAACAAACAATAAAATAATTAATATAGCTACCAAATTCACCAAAAACATTTTAAAATGATTGTTATATGAAATTATCATCAAATAGAACGGAGTAGACTAGTAAAAAAAACCCTTTTTAAACCGTCACGTAAATAATAAATAACCGTCTTATAAATATAAAAATTATTGGCAAAATGTATTTAGAAAATGTGAGTATTATACACCCATATGCAAGATGCTGTATTATTTAAGATATTGTATTTGTATGTAATCAATTTAACAATAACAAAAATAGTATTGCCGTAACTGAAACAATGAAGAAAAACCTGCTTGGATCTTTATGGACGTGTTGCGCTATCTAGCGGTCGGTTACGTCAAACTTACCTAAGTTCTAATTAACGATCTGAAAATCTTTACATTATGTTATAATGATTACACGTAATCTTATCTAATTAGATAATTTTTATTTGGGGCCTAATAGTTTTTATAGATTATTTTCGTAACATAGATCATATATTTATAAATCGGTCAAAAAGTAAGACTCTTTTAAATAATTTTCGTTAATCCATCCAATCGCAAGCTTAAATTGCCTGATGTTTTTTTACAAGTCACGCATAGTTAAAACATAATCCTTATAGACGACTCTAAATACAACTAATACATGTAAAAATATAATTACATCACGCCCAATGTCCATCGATCTTAAAATGAAGATGTTATTGCAACTTTGTCACGGATTCATCGATAGTATTTATCGCTTTTTTTTATGTCTTCATTACTCTGTGCAATAAAACAATTTATTATCTATGCACGGATGAATTATCTGTGGCATTTTGCGTTACTCGAATTTTTACACTTGATATTGAAATTATTTCAACACTTTTCAATGTTTAATTGTTCAACTACAAAATATGATAATTTATTGTGATTTTCACTTGCGGTTTTCATAACAATTAATTTGCATGTATAATTAGGTTATATGAATGTTAAAAAAGACGTCTGTTGCATTTTTAACCTTTGTCAAAGTTCAAGATATAAATGTCGTTATAAGGTAATATTACGTATATTTTTCTTATTAGAATCATCTATCAAAACATATTTGAATAAGTTTAGCGGTTGGTAAATGCCAATTCGTCGCGCAGTACCATTTTTTAACACCCATCCCAACCCGCATAGATATTACACCACGATTTCGGATGCTTGACAAATAATCATTAACGATTATGTTCTGTCATCTGATCACGTCTGCACGATAACAGGTGAAATCCTTGTCTCTTATCGCTGTGATAACACTGGTAATTGATTTCACTTGTTGTATGTACTATACACGTAAGCGTCAATAAGAATTTCATTATACCTAAAACTTTTGATTTGTACATTTTTCAATTCCAATTCAATAGCTTAGGTGTGATGGAAAGAAACAACAGTCCAGTGTATTGTAGATTTCCGTTTAGTCATAGGACTATATATAGATATAAAATCAATCTTCAAAAAATATAGTAAAATTTCTATATTGATGTATATCTGAATAGCTCCCTCTGCATCTTCTACTGTATATAATATCTTCCGTTGAATTGGTCGTACTGATAATTGGAAAACATTATTAGATTACAGACTACAAGTGAGTGCTTTTTAAGGCACTGCTGTTCTACCTCCCCCATGTGGTGTAATTCCGAACTGATACCACCTAAGCGCCTTGAAGAAGAAAGAGTACCATTCCCTCAAATGTCGGCAACTCTTTTGTATGCCAGGCATTACAAATGTCAATTGTCTGCACGTTTACCTTCTATCTACAGTACAGCCATAACCACTGTTTACAGCAATATCTTAGTAAGCAATTCTTTATATATATAGTTTTACCACCTACATAGCAGGCGTTATACTGCGGCACGCATAATCCTGAGAAATCGGACATCAAAGGAAAATGCCGATTTTCTTTGATAAGCCGAACCATCTTAAGTAAACTGTAGGCATCAGTTTTCGCAGACAAAGGAATGCCGCATCGATAATTCCTTGTAACCACAGTAATATAATATTATCTTGTGTTTCATGATAAACTGTAATTGATATCGTGATCTCATTTTAAGCGATATTGTTAAAATTTAGATAAGAAAGGTACTTCACCTAAAATGTTAATAAAACTCTCTGAAGAACAACACACATTTAACTCGGTAAGCAACATATAAAACTAGCATACATGCGACTCGATCGATTTTTTAGTCTAATCGAAGCTATTGACGCGAATTCATATCCAGTCCAAAGTATACAATATTGGGTCTGCCTACCTTTAAATTATACTTATTATATGTAGATGTAATGTCTGTACTTATTATTAAATTAATAAATCAGAAACAGTTAAGCAAACAATGGTTTACTAAGGTAAAACTTTTAATGTTCGAACATACACTTCCGTAGCGGCTTTGAAGTCTTCGTAAACAGGTTTTGCAATTTGAAAGCTTTGTTTAATATTGCCACGATTGGGGGCTGCTGAAAATCAGTTGTGTTGAATGTATGTTTCCACACAAATCCTGAGCAGTATCCCGTTTGGCGAACACCCGCGGCCGTTCCAACAATAAAATGTTTATTTAGTTTATTTTTCAATTTTACCTGTTGTGTTGTTTTATTTATTTTATTTTTTGTTTTCTTAAACCTATACAGCTTATGAAAAAAAGTTTACACAATAAAAATAGATTGAAAATAAAGCCAAAATAAGGTTAAAACATAGAGCCGGAAATAGAGTCTAATATCAGAAAAAATAATAACAAAAAAAACACGAACAGAAAAAAATAAATAAATATATATACATACATATGAACAAGTGGAGTATATTATGTGAAGAACGAGCATTTAAGTGTGTCTGTGTGTGTGCAATAGTGTTGCTGTGTGAGTCTTAGTTTTTTTTTAAATAATTTTGTGTTGTGAAAAGCCTCGTGTGTGTGTGTGCTAATAAACGTGTTTTTTTTTAAAATAACAGTTTAAAATAACATACAATCGGGCTGTATCTAGATTTAGACTATTAGCACATATAAACCAATATTGGCCTAACATGTGACCTGATTGTGTAAAAGATGATATTATATTTTAAATCGTTATAAACCTATTAAATAAATGTTGTTCGATCAAGTTTAACATAAACCCATGCATACCAGCGCTACGACAGGTTATTAGCACGCATTGTCTGAATATAATAGGTCACTTGAGGTGCACTGCGCACGCGCAGGGTGACAATACAACACTTCAACAGAATATGGATGGTACATTATGTGAAATTTATCAATATTCAAATTTGAATTTATTTTTTTAATAATGAATACGCATTGTGTGTATGTTGAACGTTCACGAAATTTGGATATTTAAAAAAAACCGGCAAAATAATCTGATTAAAACAATATTAATAATACCAATTACATATAAAATCAACGAATTATTCTGATTAATTTATATTTATTATTAAATCTAATTTAGACAAGCCCCAAAGATTTTTTACAATTATCCTAAAAAGTTATGAAATGATGGCACCTCTAGCCATAGATACATTTCTCGATGTATAGGAAGTGCTGATAACTTCGAGGGCTTCGAGTTCTGACTCATTTCTTTGTTCTCCAATCGATTCTTTTGTGCTAGATACGCTTTATTGGTACTGAGACAAAATGTTAAACCTTGACTTAGATTTTGGAAAAAGTAATTTAGACTATATTCCATGTTAATAAAAACTAAATGTTTTTAATCATATTTATTATTAGACAATTCAATCTATCCGTTATTACCAGGCGTCTCGAGTGGGCGATGCAGGGGGCGGCCAGCGCGCCTGCGCCCTCCGCGGCCGAGCCTCCAGCTTCGCAACGTGAGTACATAATATACCAGAAGTTAGTACGCGCAGGTTAATCCCATCCAATCTTTACCGATTCAATCCGTATTAGTTAAGTTAATACATTATTGTTTTATATAGGCGCTGTTAGACCGTTTCTCGAACACCTAAAAAAAATACATTCTTGCTTTTAATATGTCTATAACTATTTAAACCACGGACGTTAAGATGTGGATCTTTTTTTAATCCGTTTAAACAGTTCAGGTTATATTCGTTTGTCTAGATTTTAATTCCGTCGATCATAACCCCCACATTCCTTCAACTGAGAGGATGACACCAGCCATAAAAGTTATCTCGCCGCGTGCCGTTGTAATTTGACTATGGTGTGTCATTTATTACCATTATAACCCGTGTTAGGTGTTATTTTATCATACAGTTATTATACATTGATAGATTATTTCTCTTAATATTCTATATTAGAAGCGTTAATTTAGATAAAATTGACATATCGTATAAGCAAGTGTTAATTACGTGTAAATACATGAGCCATTGTTACACTGCGACTCTCGGACTCAAGGTTGATAGTTGCCCGCTTACACCGCGCATTTAAATGATTATTATAAAACCATATTCATCATCGCTTATTATAAATCACACACATTTAAAAACATCTCAAAATATGTGCAATTGTTAATTATAATTTGATCAACCAAAATTTCCTTATAAAATTTATTTAAAATATTATTTACTGCTAAAACATAATACAAAACAAAATTCGATATCCAAAAGTGAAAACCTAACGAAATCCGAAATTAATTTGTAATACTTAATCTAATAACTCATTTCTACAGTTATTACGTAAATTGAATTATATTAATGTGAATTTAACGCATCGTTTAGAAAAATCCTTGGCCACTCATTTTGGACCGATTTCTTAATACATAATAGAAATATATAAATGATTACATACTTTGTTATAACAGTAGGTCATATACGTAACATAGATTCAAGATTTGTATGTATAACATACAAATGAGAGAGAATTATGAACACTGCGAGTTGCTATGGTTAGGAAAAAGGGTCGGACTAATGTGATTGATACAAATTCCGAAACTCTTACGCAACATTCGTTAAGAGTCATTTGTTTAGCCGAGATCACCTGAATCCACAACGTCTTTACACAGATCTTTAACAAACAAAATACACGGCCTTCAATACGTATAGCTCTGCCCTGTGTTAACCCGCGTTAAACATAAAATACCAAATCGTGGATTGGATCTTTTCCGTATTTGGTACGAACATGAAGTTAAAGAGGGTAGTTAGAGCATTATATGAATATGAAACAACAACCCTCGACTTCCTCCAAAATCATCCACCACTGGTCTCAATCCTTGATGGTGCTACTTTCTTCGCTTTTCTTTTTCCTTTTCTTCGTTTCGCTTAATATTTACATAATTCATCTCCTATCTACACCGTATTCAGCGAGTTTTAGAGATGTTTTCCTCAGACCCAAATTATTCTAAAGAAACAATTGTGCTTAAATTGCGTCAGGTCATTATCTGATAAGACTGCCCTGAATACGTGTTTGTTCACCGTATTGGGCGAACGGCAAATTGACGAGATGAGCACTTCCTTGAGGATAAGATAGGAAAGCATTTCTTTATGGATACTATATCTACGACCCAAAAACATATATATATATATATAGTATAATACAAATAATACAATATTGTTTAATATATGTGAATATAGAGAAATATTACGGTAGCCATAATACAAATTTTAACATCGAGACAAACTAGTATTTTGGGTTCTGCAGGTACTTTTATAAATATCTTGTTCACACTTGTTTTTAAAAAAGGGACTTTAAGTATCATTCTACCAAATAACAAAGGGTTAGCAACCTTCAAACGTATGACATTTGACGTGACACCTTTTTTAATATATTCTGTGGATCTCCAATGGCCACTACCTCCTACCCGCAATACTTAGATTTATACTCCTATTTGCTACAAATTTTTGACATACAAATCTCTTTCTTAATATTTATATTAAAGAGGACAACTACGGTCCTAATTTCAAGACCGTACTTTACTGTGTCCAATATTCGTTTCTAATATTAACAAAAAATTGTATTAGATCAAAGAAAAAGAGTGATATATTAGTTGATATATTCAAACAGTAACCCAGTTCCGAGACAGGTGTTTTAAAATGCGCACTCGTCGCCTACCGCCATCTCTCGGGCCTTAAGTGAATTAATATTCAATCTTAACGACGATCGAATCTTAATTAAGACGGGAAAGTGATAGATTTGAAGTCATGACTAGTACATTGTATTCGTCTATGCTTTTAACAGAGTCATTTAAACTATAACTTACAGCATTCAAGAAGATTTTCAACAAGTAAACCATATTTAACCAAAAATTATAAAGCTTAACTTGGAAATATGAAAATAAAATTAGAAATAACTTGTACTTGACCACTTGAATAATTAGTAAATTCAACCCTTATATACGCCGATACAATTTGTTAATTTTTTTAATTTACTGTTTCGTTTCCACCGGTGAAATCACTCCCAAAATGGTAAGTATCTAGTTGGTCACGAAATCAAAATGGCGACGTTGTTAACGAATGCAAGTCAGGATCGCGCCTTCCGCGTTCATATCATAACGGGTCTTGATGCACTAATATCGATTTATTATGGGTTATGGGGACAAATTCAACTCACTTAGTTCAAATGCTCTTAAAAACAATACTATGCAACTATTCTCAGCTGACTTTTAAAACTAATTGAATAAATATTTTTTGCTATATTACGCTAGACATAATCATCGAACGTAGCTAGACTTATTACGGATACTACGCCTGATGTCATTCGGTCTCATATAAACCGTTGACTAAAATTGGTATTAGTTACCATGGTTACCACTGTGATATCAGATTAAATAACATTTAAAGTTAGATTTGCTTATATCCACACAAGAAATGACTTTTAAGTGTGACCGCAGAGCAGAAAAAGACGGTTACCTATCGAAACCCACTTTCCTACTAAGTCAAGTGAAACCCAATTTTCTGTAGCAATTCATTATGAAACGTTTACGCAAATTATCAACAATAGCCACCAAAGTCAGCGAACCAAACTACACCATTGCTGTAACCAGGTAATTGTCAATGGAGTGAAATGATGGCTTAGGATACAGTACCGTTGTCTAGGGCGTCGCAGATTGTCACAAACTTAAAAATCACTTAGTATTTTGCCTGCTATTTATAACCGTGATTTAGGATGACAAGCCATGTGATTTTTCGAAAATGTCACACCCTTATAACTCTACTAGATAACTGCTGACACTAATGACATTTGAATTAATTATTTAGTCAAGTCAATAAATAAGTTAAAAACCAGTTACTGGACTTAGTTCATCTCCTCGATTCATCTTTACGCATGGCCCTGTTTAATGTTTTGGTTACCATGGCAACCAATACAGTATTTTCAGTCCACGTACGATAACGTACAAGACCGATAAACAACTGGGGATATTATAACCGTTTAAAATATGCCCGTCACTCGACCATTCGGACAACCGCGACGTCCAAGTCATATCATTATGGCCACACCGTTATGCCGGTGTTGCAAGGTCTAAAAATTTACTGGATGGTGATAGAACGATTTAAATTCCGAATAAGCGGGAAGGAGGAAGTCACGGCGCATCTACCTGACACCTTTTCTCTATATGAACTTGAGTGAACCCGATCTTTTCGATAGATGTTTTTATTATTCATTGTATGTTCGAGAGACTAAACTAAAAGGTTACCATTCAAAATACTTAATAGCATTACAATTGGCCTTTACAGTGGGTAAAATATAGATCTACTGTCTGTCTACGTTATGAAAACCAATAGGTAATACATATATTTATTAATATCGCATTTTTTGTCTTACTATATGTTTCTTTACTATGCTTGCCTGGTAGAATACGCTAAGTTATTGTATGAAAAATACATCTGAACCTATTTTCACTTATGTTTGACCGGATGTCAAATTAAATACAATTGATGTTTTTATATAATAATAAGCAGTGTAATTCAATGAATGATCTCTCAAAATAAGCATAAAATATTTCCAGGAATTGAAAAATAAGTTTCATCAGATTTAAAAACGGAAATACTGCTGCGTAAACTTTTTCAGTATGTCACACCGAAGATATATTTTTTACTATTTTTTTTGTTACGTATAAAGTTAGTTACTTTATACAAAATGACAATGCTTCTGGTACCCCGTGAACTAGAAACTGAAATAAAAAAAAAACTATGTGAGTGTCTATGGACGCGACTTAAAGTTTATGGTGGGCCTGCTGCTCGTTTGCCTCGTCTTCTATAAAAAAAAACAGACATCTTTCAAAGTGGATTCTCATCCCAGCCATTCAACCACCTATTTGCTTTAAATGTTCTAAATTAAAAAATAAATGTTATACATTTAATTGAAATTCGTAGACATTTAGACAACCCAAAACAGGTTTCCGAGACAAAAACTGTTTAACATATAAGTGATTAGTTGTATAATCAAACAATTGTAATTAATTACTTTATTTAACGCCGGTGTTATCTCTGTTTAATGGCTTAACTGAACTCGTTAACATTTGATGTTAAAAAAAAATCTCAAAAAATCAAGGTAACATTATTGAAATTAAATATTATATATCTTTAATTAATAATTTTCACACAAACGAAACATACACTGAGTTCGGGATAACTCAAAGCGTTCGCAACACATTACACTTCGGTGTGACACGCACCCTTCCTCATATTACTTTTGCGTGTATTATTTTTCAAAGAAAATGTAATGTGGATTTGTATAATTCTCAATACTTTTCGTATTGTTTTAAGTTAATATGTGATAAGTCGGTTAAATTCATCGCGATTATACGAACAATTTTAAATTTCTCTCATGTTCTCTATACCATTTTAATACTTGCAGCTGAATTTCATGATTGAACATCTAAGCAGAATAAAAAATCCATCCCTACGATGTCTGTCGTTCCACCGCTGAACGTTTTGTAAGACATTCCTTACCACCAGCTTATAGAACCGTCTGCCCGTTATTTCCAAACCCCCGACTTGGGATCCTTCTAGAGAAGCGCGTACCATTTCATAAAAGGCCAGCAATTTTATCTACGTGAGTGTCTATGGGCGGTGACTTATATATTTTTAATTTCAATCTTAACTTATATACTCAAAGGTAACTAGGAAAAACAGTACATTTGGGGAAAATCTCGCCATGTTTTTTTTTATACCTACGATTATCATGCCTTTAAGTCTTAGGTGGGGAAACTATAATGAATTGTGTACGTAAAAAAGAAATTGATAATGAAACACGATAATCGACCGGATGTTATTACCAAAAATCGCACATCAGCGAAAATAGATGCCGCAAATGTGCTGTTTTCCAATTAATAAGATTTTGACATTGTCCTATGTTATATGACACCATTTGCAAATCGGTTAATTAACTTGTAAGTCATTTGAAGACAACGTAACATTAACATAATAAACTTCAAATCTATAAATACAGCAAAGAGGTTCTAATTAAAAAAAACTATGATAGTCATATAATTAATACGTTCGAACTTTATAGATACAGAAATGACTAATAAATATGAAACGTTAAATAACTTAAAATAAAAAGTAAAACATTAAAATAAATTTTATAAAGTGACTGTCTGTGACAGAGTAATTCATAACACTGGTTCTATTTCCTGCTGCATCGCGAAGCTTATACGTTCAACGACTTAATTTAAAAAATTAACTAAGACAAGCTTGATAGTATAGTTTTAGCGAGCGTCATACGCATTAATATTTGTAACTGGTTGCATTTACATGTTACATCCCCGGGGATGGGATTATAAAAAGTCATCTCTGGAATTAGAAAGATTTCACAGACCCTTCACGCGTTTGAAGTGAAACAAAAAAAATATCAGTAGAAGCCTAACTTTAAAGTTGCGACTTCAAATCTTTTATTTTGTACACATTTTTTCTATACACAATGTCCTTTAGGTTGTAATAATACCAAACATGAATTACGGTATATGAATGAAAACAGTGTTTGACGTGCGTATGATTCATGGGTAATGCCAGTAAATTAAAACTACAGGACAATTCATCTAAAAGTCACTGAGACTAATAATAACTTTTCACTGGTTTAATCACATGCTTGCTGTTTTTTTTTTAATAATAATTAATATAGTATTGGTTTTTAAACTTTTATTTAAATGTTATCTATACTAATAATAAGACAGTAAAAATCGAAAATCTGTACATTAAATAGTTTTCCAAAAAAACTGAAAGGAGGCAATTAAAGAAGAGTCATAGAAACCAAAAAAACAATTTTTGGAATTCTTGTCTGTCTGTCTGTCTGGTACGTTATAACTTGAAAACTACTAAACGGATTTGAACGGCTTTCACAGTTGGATTACATATAATTGGGAGCGTTGTCAAAAGTTTATTTTGTCAAAATCGGTTAAGATAAAAAGAAGTTATGGTCAATTGAAAATTTACTTCAACCACTGCTTCAAAATTTTTAAACACATCCCTGAGTAACACAGGCTATCTGTAATTCCAATTGTAACAAGATTTTAAAAATCATTAAAAATCGCTATATACTTAACCAAATTACACGTGGGCGAAGCCGCGGGCGGAAAGCTAGTTATTAATAAAGTAATATTATTGTTCTAGTTTGTAATAAATATGTAGTGCTACCCCCGAAATTTAGAAACTACCTTCTGTCGACACTTAAAACAATATAAAATTTAAATCATAAGATATTATCATTGGTACGATATAAAATTCAGTATTATATATACACCAAAAATATTTTATGCTATAACATTTTTAAGGAAAAACAAACCTTCGGCTACAGAGTATAAGGAATATTTAAATTCAACTGCGTTATTAATTAATAATCAATCAGTATGAAAACCGCACAATGACTCCACACGGTGAAACAAACGACTGTCGTTTCAGTTTTAACCGAATGCGTGAAAAAATCCTGAAACCTTTCAAGTTTATTCCACGAAGCTGTGTGACGTTATACTTTGCCGGTATTGATTTCCCAACGACCAACCACCGTCCGCGTTCAATACACCGCGCCTCTGCGGATATTATCTACTTACGAGTTCTCCTACGTATTTCATAATACAGTGTAAACTCTATATAACGACACTGAAGGGACTGTGCATTTTATGGCGTTAAAGAGTGTTAAATTAAGAGAAGAAAAATCACTGTATGGAATACAAGCTAAACCAACCAAAGCCAATTGGTTTCAACGCTTTAGAGAGTTAGTTGTTATATCTAGATCACACTGTAAATACCCTGAATAATAAAGACGGGGTATATCAAATGAAATCAATCTTTATTCACATAGGTATAAAAAGTATAAATCTACATTAACTGCCAGTTCCAATAGGGCGTAAACTGGACGAGCAGAACTGACGGGAAACTCTCCGCTCCGCTCTTTTAATAAAATGCACACGTCACGCGTAACATTACTTGAAAAAAATACTATCAAACATACATTCAAACTATACGAATAACAAAATTGTATCAGTCATATTGTATCGATTATTCTATCTCGAGTCACGTTATCTGTGGCTATTTGAGTTTCAAACGACGTTCCTTACCGTATTCGAGACAATAGATATGAATCACTCTTAAAGCATTCCTAACAAAATACGCAAAATATAATAAATATTGAAACTCACCATAACCAGGTCGATTTTTAATCTATTAAACGATAACAGGAACTACCTTAAACTCTGTTCTATTAAAGTTATATTCGTCAGAATACACTGACTCATCTATTGTCAAGTATTCTTGGAATAGGAAATATTAAAGCCGCCCTCACCCATTCCAACATCGGATATCAATTGTTAATGTTATGTTTGTTGTTACAGAAATCAAAGCTGAAGTTATCAGTGAAGCAAAAATTGATGCTGATGACATGAAGATCGAAACGCGGGCAACCAGAACCATGAGTATAGACAGTGATAATCGCTCCGATAGAAGCGATGAGGATGATTGCAGGAGGGCTCGCAAGAGGGCAGCGTCGTCATCACCATCACCCATGCCCCTCGACAAGAGGACAGCGCGCTTTGAATGCTCCAAATGCGTACAACGCTTTGACTCCCTGAACTCATTTGATATCCACCGATTTACCGCCCACGGTGACGAAACCAAGACAAACTATGACGACTACTCCTTGGATTTTACAAGTAAAAAGTTCTCCGATATTAATAGAAACATTGGTGAACGCAACCTGTACAGATGTGAATTTTGCTCGAGAGATTTTCCTTGTTTACAAGTGTTGGACATACACCGAAAGACATGCCTGTCTACCAGAATTCCAAGTCCAGAGAGAGACCGCCGAGAGGACTTTTTCGCTAAGTTAGATCTAAGAAATAGATCCTTTGGTATTCCAGGAACGTTAACGCCGCCTATGGAGAGATTTCCTCCAAAATTCGAAGACGCACACTTAGCCAATGGCATAAGACATATTGATGCTGCAAGAGACTTGGCTGATATACAATCTATATTAAATGTCACGTCTGCTAGTAGTCTTTTAGAAAGATTAACAGGAACAAGAGTGGCATTAGAGACCTCTGTACTTACTCCCCCAGATACTGCCTCAAAAGATAGGGAATCGGAAGAAACGCAAGATAATTTTGCCGCTGAATTCAGGCGTATGAAACTAAGAGGAGAGTTTCCTTGCCGTTTATGTCCAGCTAAGTTTCCAAATCTGAGAGCCTTGAAGGGTCACAACAGAGTTCACTTAAGCGGAACTGGTCCTGGGCCATATCAGTGTAACATGTGTCCTCATGCATCTCTCGATAAAGCAGCCTTGGTTCGTCACATGCGGACGCATAACGGTGACAGACCTTACGAATGTGCCGTGTGCAACTATGCCTTTACAACTAAAGCAAATTGCGAAAGACACTTGAGGAATCGTCATGCTAAAGTTACACGCGAAGATGTTAAGCGATCTATTATATACCACCCTTCAGAAGATCCAAACAATGATGAAGTCAATTCAAAACTTGCACGCGAAGAGGTGAAAAGATCTCTCGCATTCCATACCCCTGACATTGAAAGGCGCAATGACTCCTCAGGTCGTGATACTCCTTTGACTCACTACTCTCCAACGTTTGTCACTGACAGGCATCCAGTTACTGCGTTAGTAAAGTGTCTGCCCGAAACTCCGACACCTAGAGAATGCGAACAAACATTGCCAAGAATTAAAGTGAAAGGCATCGGTCAACTGACACAAATACCTGAATTCAGAACACCTGATGTTACATTTAAGGCAAACGAAATACCGTCGGACGCTTACAATGAAGAAATTCCAGTTGACTTGAGTACAAGCGACAACAACAGTTGTGATGTTCTAGATCTAAGCAAGAAAAAACGAGACGCTGATGACGAGGAGCCCATAGTTCAACAGCGACCAACGTTTGATTCTACGGCTACAGTGGCGGCCTCTGCTGCTGCCTTTGAGAAGACGAGGTTCCTTCTAGCACAGCAAAGACTCTTTGAAACTGCTCTTCCGAAGTTAGATCCAGCTTATTATGCCTCGCAGCTCTCCCAACTTTATGCTGGTGCAGTACCGACCTTACCGGGACTACCTTTGCCACCGTCATTCCCTTTAAACCCTTACTTTCTTCAATCTTCTATATTTCCTAACCCGACTGATTCGCAAGAACTTGCCGAAATAAAACAGCGTATTCAAAAAGAGATAATTCGTGGCCTAAGTATGTCAGGCGGAAGGCTCGTGTCTACAGACCAAGAACTCCAACCTAAACAAGAACCAGAGGAAGAGGAACAGAAACCTTTGCAATTGTCCACAACGCCTACACCTCCCCCACACCCTGAATCTCCGCATCATAATACCGTGTCTCAAAACGATCCTGTTAAAATGGTTATAAAAAATGGTATTCTAATGCCTAAGCAAAAACAACGTAGATACCGCACTGAACGACCATTTTCATGCTCACAGTGCTCTGCTCGTTTCACATTGCGCTCAAACATGGAACGTCACGTCAAACAACAGCATCCGCAACACTGGAGTGTTAGAAGACCAACGCCGAGGGCCCCACCACCGTATCCTGGCTCTGAAAACTTAGCTGATCGCGTGAAGTATGCCCTTCTAGCAAGACACCTGGAAAGGCCAACACAATTGGACCGCTCTCCCATAAGAAGAGATTCCGATGAAGTCGCAGACAACGAAGAAGATGAGGAGGACGCTTTAGTTATTGACGAAGAACCGGATGATAAGTTAGATGAACGTTCTGCCGCGCATCGTGCTGCAGCAGAAATACTAATGGCGACTCGACAACAAGAACTCAACAAAGATTTCGATCTAAAAATAGCTGGAAACCTTATCAACAAACCAATACCTTCAGAGAAAACAGACGATCCCCCATCAAGTCAAGATGTCGCAATAGTTCCAACGCGTTCTGATGAAGAGGAGGACGAAGAAGGTCTGGTTGCTTCTACCAGTGAAGGCAATAACTCTGGAAGCGATGAAAACAAGTAAGTGTATACTTCATATATGTTAAAATACGAATATTTTCAATCCGTTATAGTTTACTTATGTCTAACGAATGTATTGCCTTCCAGATCGGAGTCGGACACAAACCAACCGCCAAAGAAGAAATCAGCATACAGCCTCGCCCCGAACCGTGTCTCCTGTCCCTACTGCCACCGGAAATTCCCCTGGTCCTCTTCCCTCCGTCGACATGTCCTCACCCATACCGGCCAAAAGCCATTTAAATGTCCTCACTGTCCTCTACTCTTCACAACCAAATCCAACTGCGATCGGCACCTACTACGAAAACACGGAGGCTCTGCTAAAGCGATTTTGGCCGAACCAATCCCCGACACACTCCCAACGCCGAATGACACGAGAGCAGTACCCGAAAGACCTTTCAAATGCGCCACCTGTCCAGCTAGCACCTTCTCCTCAATGGAAACGTTGAAAAAGCATATGTCTTCGCGTCATGGTGGTGGTGAATCGCCACCATCCCCATTGCCGGAAGAAGAATCGGATATTGGGCTTGTTTTCAAATGCCACCTCTGTGAGGCCGCGTTCAGTGATCGGAATGGGGCGTTGGGACATCTATCAACGAACCACACGGTGGAGTATGAGCAGTTAGTCACGAAGGGTGCTCTGGATGTGGTCAGCGATAGAAGCGAAAGCGCCGACGATGATGATAGGGGAAAATTTCCAGACCATGCCAATAGAAAGGTAATTCATCTCTTACATGCCAGAGAAATCCGTTTAACACTATCAAACTATATTTTCCAAACCCTAAAATAAACTTAACTGTTTGCATAGATCCTGTTATTCACTATTAAGGCACTTACTGCATTAGGATGCCACTCTTCCTGAATTTTGAATACATAGATGAAGTATCAGTCTACAAGTCAGTATTATTTTCCAGGTTGTTTGCGCATTCTGCGTGCGTCGTTTTTGGTCAGCTGAAGATTTGCGCAGACACATGCGCACACATTCCGGTGAAAGGCCGTTCGCATGCGACCTCTGCAGGCGTCGGTTCACCCTCAAGCACAGCATGCTGCGTCATCGCAAGAAGCATCGAGAGGAGGCCACAGATGATGAAGAGGCTTCCCCACCGGACACGCCCATAGATCACAATGGGTAAATATTTTAATACAAAAAATATTTGGTGAAATTGGGTATTATTTTGTGTTAATTCGTAAGATACTAAATTTACGTGATAAACACTTTTTTTTAAAATAAGATGTCTTTACAAGTTACAATTTCGCAATCGTATTTATTTCGTATATAATTTTCAGCTACCGTTACCAAGACGAGGACGGCTCCGGAAACGAGATCCCCAACAACATAAACAACAACAATTCTCCACCCTCCCGTCCCTACGAGAAGAAAATAAAACTGGACATGTCCCGGAAGTACTCCTCCGAGGAGAACGAGGGCGAAAACGGAAGTGACCTCATCGGTAAGCTTTTGGGCATTCCGGACAAGACCATCATCAACAAACTTCTCTCATCGGCCGACGAAGCCGCGAAGTTCTTGGGAGTCAATAAATGAGAGTACGCTTTAGTCCTCGTCACACCAGCCAGGCTCATCCTGGCCCCGCGAGGACTAAAACTCAACATGAGTGCCGCGCCACCTATTCGCGAGTAGCGGTACTTACCTTTATTTATAAACCCCTCAAACGTTTATAAACTAGATAAATATAAAAGAAGTCTAAATAAAAAATAATTATTTGAGGATATTTACGAATAAGAGAAGATAACGTTCAGGTATCGCTTTTAGACAACGAATGAGTAACATCGATAGACGCCATCTATCGCGTATATTGCTTAGGGTGCCTTTATATGCCTTATAGTCTATACCGTCCTCAATGCCTTGGGTTACGAAGTTGTGCCAGTTTTAAAGTACATTTTAAAATTTAAGTTACTCTTACACGTTTGCATTTCCATCTAGTCGTTTCACTCCATTTCCCCATACTTACTGCAAGCCCAAATTTGTCTAGTCAACCATAATTGTGCTAAACCAAACAGTTTCGAATAAGCATGACTTTTAACCATCCTACCAATGAGTAGATAAGTACTGTAGTCTTAATTATCAATATTTTCTATCTGTCTTGTATTTTTCAATTGTAGCGTAAGTTCCCACGGCGAATAACGAAAACCCCGTAAATTGTCTATGCTCTTCTACTGTTGTTGGATTGTAAATATTTGTCGTATAGCTAATCTAGCCGTGTTTTAGTGGTAACTGTAGTCTGTGGTTTCTATTGGCGGGGTTTTAGTTTCGCGATGTGTACCGGTAACGTTTATAATAAGAAAACTTTATTTTGCTCAAACTTATGGCATTTCTTTTAAAACAAAGACTAAAAATATCGTTTCTAAGTTAGGATCTCGTGTTTATTATAATTGTGTAACCAAAGTTTCGGTGGACTTTAACTTATCAGTAATGTTTTTGACAATTTTTAACGTTTCGTTACTTTGTTATTGAAAGATTTATTTTTTTAATTTTTGTATAGTAGATAAGTATTTTGGTGCAGCAATATTTATTAGGTGGGTTAAAAACTCGATAATTTTAAATTATAATTTAGTTTAAGGGAATTCAGTCTCCTTCGTGGATTGACGATTCATACGCTAGAATATACCTAAGTCCAGAAAGCTTTGTTATATTAAACGCATAGAATATACCAAATATACAGAAAGTTATTTAAGCTATGAGCGTAGTGTATAAGAAATACTTATTAATATATTTCTGTGTTTCGCTATAAAGAGTTATTAAGCAATAATAATTTGTGTACTTATTCAATATCAAAATGATACCATCTTGTGTAATTGTCACTTTGATTTTAATTAATGACAATCCTGCTTACTGTCAATTATAGATAATGTAATTTATTTTTATTCTGTTCAATTTAGTATTCGGGTATTTTCCGAAAATTAAATGTTATTTGTTAGAATAATCTCGTATGTTAAGGGTAATTTTAAGGAATTTTGGCAACACCGCTTGGCCTTCGGATAGTAGTGTGTTTAATATTTACTATTACCTAGTATAATATAACTAGTTAAAGATTTACAACATGCATGACATATTCAATATTATATACTTAATTATATAAGCGTATTAAATATAATTCACTTTGCCTCTCTTTCTTCATGCAATATGAGTGTTTTAAGACGTTTTGTGAAATACATTATGATTTATTATATAATAAAGATGTATTGCTTTAATTTTTGTATTATTTACACATCACTGTAGGCACTTTTACCTTATAGGTTTTAATGAGCACTATATACAAGTAATGTACTTAAAGAGGACATCGAGTTTTCGAGTGTTTAACTTTAAACTAAGCCTCCGGGCGTTGCAGTTCAATGGGTGGCAGTTACCACTTCACTCAAATAGATACTGCTCGTTTGCCTCTTGTTACGTAAAAAATAAATAATATTTCAAGTATAATACACATATTTAGACAAATATGTTATTTTAAAGTGAAATATTTCGTAGCATAGTTACAATAAATTCAAATTATCTTACTTTACCCTTGAGTCGATAAACTTATTGGCTCCAAAATTATTTTGTGCACGCTTCAAATTGGCCGCCGCAGAGTGTGACCTTAACCAACTGTGCAGATCTTATTTATTAAGATCCTTTATTGTCTTCCTGCTGTAAATAATTATAAAAATAAAACCGGTTAATATCTCGAGTACTTTAAGTTTAGTTGTGATTTTCATACTTAATACTAACTATCATAGCTATTGAACAAAACATAACATATTTGTCTTAACAATATTTAGTTCTATTAACTCTCTCTTCCATATAAACTAATAAAATTTGGCACAAATTAAAAATGCAACGTTAAGTCAATACGGAAATGCTACTGAACACAAGATGTCGCTATTTGAATAAAAACAACCATTAAATTTTATCTGTGGTCATTCTTGTAAACATCTACTTTTAAAAAATCATTTGTTTATTACAAATTGATTGATTTTTATGTCGATATTTATAAACATTTAATTAAACACTATTTTTAAAACTTAAATCAAGACTTATTTTAAAACATGCATATGTAAAGTGGCAACACAAAATAGATGACTGAAGATTTGAAGGAATTTGAAGAAATAGAAAGAAGTCGCTAATTTATGCCAGACGGCGTCTTTATTTTCAGATGCAATCGTTTTAAGTTGTTTAAGTTAAGGTGGTAATTGTGAAAGGTTACGTGTCGCCCTTGGATTTAAATCCAAATCCAAGTCTTTAATTGTTACGGTAAGAAAACGTGTGATCAATTTGTATTTATCTTTTGAATAGTTATTTCCTATGAAATCAGAAATGCATTTCTATTAGTGACGTAGGAATACTGCACCGATTATCATTAATGTTATTATGTTGAATAATTTAATGAATTCAATAACAACTGTATTTGTGTACAGCCAAATATTCGAGAAAACTTTAAACATATGTTATTTTGAATTCTAACACTATTCTAACTTTGCAGTAATTTAGATAATACAAAATCAATATGGGGGACCAACAATTTTTCCTAAAATGGAACGATTTCCAAACAAATATGGTGACATCGTTTAGGCATTTACGAGACGAAAAAAGCTTTACTGATGTGAGTACAATTTGTTTTATTTACCTTGATTTAGTTTATAACAAAATTTTATATAGAATTACAGTGTGTAATTAAATAACTTTCATTGTTGTCCTAGTATTCCAATGTATGCAACATAGCTATTCACTCATATCAAGGCCTCTCTAAGTTAAAATTTGACCAGGCTATACATAGTATTCAGTGTTAACCAAATACTTAAATAATAAACATTGTTTCCAAAAACGAGTGTAATACTATTTACTAACAAGATCTAATCTATGTCTAATAAATAAAACACTTAACTTTGTTAATTTAGTTAAATTATCTTCTAATATATAAAATTCTTGTGTCACAATGTTTGTTACCTTACTCCTCTGAAACGGGTTGACTGATTCTCCTGAAATTTTGTGGCCATATAGAATAGGACTGAGAATCGGCCAACATACATTTTTAGAGACATCTTTTCTTGCAAAACAATGTTTGTCGGGATCAGCTAGTTATAGATATTGTTGTTGTGATTGTATTCTTGTTTTTATTGCAAAAGCTGTTGTAAGATAAAAATATAAACCATAATATTGTTTATAGCTTGGACTAGAAATTGTCTTACCCAAAGTTCATCTTCATACCAAATTGTTTCTTACATGTCAAAGTATTGTACGATAATTATGTCTTCATAAAATTGATCTATAATTTGTTAAGACTTGTTCTTGAACACTATATGTCAACAAATGCCTTTGGTTCCTTACATCCAGTAGCGAATTCGTTGTTTCTAGAAATATCTCTCATTGAATTCAATATATTTTTAGGTAACACTAGCTTGCGAGGGACAAACATGCAAAGCCCACAAAATGGTTCTGTCTGCATGCAGTCCGTACTTTAAAAGTTTATTAGAGGTAAGGGTTTTATTTGAAATATTGTTGTGATTATTAGAAGTTATTAGACATATTATTATTTATAATGTGTGGCAAAGGAATAAACATCAAATTTACTAGTCCAAAGGAACTTAAAGAGGGTTAAATACTTCTTTTGCGGATAATCAAACATAGATATGGCCTGAGTATATGAAAAAGTTTGCTGAAGTTATTGTATGTTGTTAAAGAGACGGATAACATATTTAATTACGGTTGCCAAGAGACTACAATCAACCACCCCTATGTGCAAGCTTCCATACAACATAGAGGCTTAAAACCGTAAGGTTTTGTAGTATTTGCCAGCCGGTAAAGGCTTAACGGCTAAGTGATCAGCCTGTAGTGTGTAATTCCGAGTGTGTGTTTGATGGGGGGGGGTTGTATGAGGTCAAATATCGACAGATGCTGGAGCGGGTACAATAGTGTTTCATCTACTAAATGAATCTTCAAATATTACTCTGTACCCTACATCATTTTTACTGGGATTTTGTATTGTCAATTCATTAAGTGTACTCGGTTTATTGCTATATATGTTTTATTTGTCTTGTTTTAATGCTGTATGAATATGGCTTGACAAAATTCCTTATTTATTTTTACATATTTAAAGTGTAAAATAATATAATTGTTTGTTTTTAAAACAAAATATTAAATCATATGGCCACAGAAAAATTATGACACACATTTTGTATTTATCATTTTACGCCTAAACCACTGAACAGATTTCAAGGCGTACCATAGTCTATCAAAGAAGCAGGATTATGAGATAAAATTTTAAAAGGCACACACTCACATATCCCTTATCCTTTTGGACCAGGGAATGCGGAAATGCATTTCCACCTCGGAAAACAAAGGGTTTTTACTTACCGCAAACTAAGGAAATTGGAACCGGAAAGTAATAAATTAGGTTATTTATATGTGTGTTTTACCTTGTGTATTAATATATAAACTATATTTAAGACTGAATTGAAATTCCAGGAGAATCCCTCGAAACACCCAATAATAATACTGAAAGACGTGTCGTATCTTCACCTGCAAGCGATCCTCGAGTTCATGTATGCCGGCGAAGTGAATGTCTCGCAGGAGCAGCTGCCGGCCTTCCTGAAGACGGCCGCGAGGCTCAAGGTAATTCAATATGTCTATAGTTGGGAATATTTCGATAATTAAGATATTTTTTTCAAAATGAATCGAGGTGTCAAATGTATTTTTTTTATTTTTTATTTATTTATCAATTACAAACAAATTGTTACAGTATCTTACATAAAATACACTACAGATAAACCATTTAATCGAATGAATAAAAGGCGTGTTAAGGTATTTTTAAATGTAGTAAAATTATCGAAAATATTCATTTTGAATGGGATTTTTAATAAACACCATTGAACGTTAATAACACTAAGTTTACACGGGTGGTTCAGCTGAGAAAACCCCACAAGAGGCTCAGTGGGGGTTGCCATTTTCTGGTGGTCGTTTTTATATCATGTTAATTTATTTAGATAAACATTACTATTAACGTTTGAACCGGAACATTTTATTTCCAAGAAGCCTTTTTGCGTAAATTTTTACCATAATAAGTTTTCTAAATATTTTTCTATTTTAATCCGTTTAAACTTATTTAATGTTGGCACAGTTAAATGTCCGTGACGGCGTCATCAAAAGTGGAGTCAAAATCTGTCAAACTAACATATCTGACGGCATTCAAGATTCTGACATACTGTTCACAGGTTAAAGGTCTAGCTGAGCCGCCACCACAAATGCCCAGCATCAAACGGGAAGGCTAGCACACACACACACACAAATCCGTGGGACACTTGCAAATTTTCGACATAATTCTACACAGATACAATTGAAAATCATCCGAAATGAGAGAAGGTCATAATAATCCAATAATGTTAATATTTTTTTAAAAATGTCGTTTTGCAAGTGTGCGCCATGTTGAATGTTCCACCAATAATTCCCCATTAGCAATAAAGCTGTGACAAAGTTTTAATAGAGATGTTATTTTTGCACAGATTGCTGTGAATATATGTAATTAAGGGTCGGTGGTGCGTGATGGTACCACAGATTAGACATTTTGACATGTGACAACCGTAAAGCTGTTGAGATGACAATTCTCTCGAGTGTACATTGAGCTTTTTTAAAAGTTTTTGATCGTCAAAGCTTGGTAATTAAATCTGTTGATTGATATGTTCGGCCAGTGATACTTTTAAATACTCAATTTATGCTCGATCGAAATATGTCAGTTATGACAGAAATCGGTCATTTTTGACAGAAATGTGACAGACTTTTCGGATAACATCACAAGTGACAGGTGATTTTTCATTGTGAATATATGATTTGGTATACAGGCTTACGCTTGTTCGTACACTTTAGTATTTTATTTGTTTAAATTTGTGAATTGCTTCAGATTATGATAAAAAAATACCATCACGCATTGTCCTAAGAGTAAGGAATTTTGAATTTGGTTTTGATGAGGTGTCTCGAATTACTATTCCATCGAGTGTAATGTAAAAATATTTCTTCAACTTCACTTTGTTCAATATAAAGTCTTTAGGCAAGTGTAGATAAAAATTCTTGTTCGTTTTGACACAATCGTTTGCGTGTGTGTGTCAAGGTGTTGACAAAATCTGACACAAATCAACTGTCAATAATGTCAATAGCAAATCGTTGCGAGTGGTCGTTGTTGCTTTGTGACATAAATTATGAGTTCTCAAGCACAATTACCACAATTATAAATCCTATTGATTTTTTGAATGTCAAATTAATTTAGCGGGGAAGTTCACAAGTAATTATTAGTCAGTTATAACTCCACTTCTGCTCGCGTAATGGATTACGATAATTTGAAAACACTTGCCTAGAGTGCTTAATGTTAGCCGAAGCCTTAGAATGAGTTACCCCGCAACCAAAGTGTAGAATATTCACATCGTGAGGCGCGCTGACACTGTACCGATGGTTGCCTTAATTTGACGGTGGAATTCACTAGTCTGGTTTAATGTGCGTTGTAACGCTCACAACGACGAGGCTTAATGAAGCTCATTGCTAATTTGAACTGTTCATCACACACTCACACAATTGTTGAACCAGGAAAGTGTACACCAAGCCTTAATTCTGCTTTTAGAGTTAGTGTTAACAACATGCATAGTAATGCAATTTGTTTACTGTAAGTCAAACCCTTGTTAATCCTGACATTCAGAGGCAATTTTGAACTGACAGCTGTCAGATTGTGACACGTGTCTCTGAGTTTAAGATTGAGTCAATCGGATTATTATTTTCTCGGGCGTAGTTAATGTTTTAAATCTTAAAATCGAGCTTTGTGGCTGGAATTTTGAGCTTTCTACAGATATCCGGATCAGACTTTGCCTAAGTCTGCCATACAGAATTATACGCATAAACTAGTTATAGAGAAGAGTCACGATCAGTGCGTTATATAAAATTAGAAGCGAGCTTTTATTCTCTCTGAAAGTTTTTTGTCCATAAACCATAGTAATATAAAATATAAGTATAAACTTTAAGGATGTTTTCTATTGAACCAATTGCTTGGGTATTCAAAGTCTGGTGCTCTTTTTTTTAACTTCACGTGTTTTGCTACAAATACATCTCATAATGTAAAATCTAGACTTTTATATTGTTGTTTTTATAGCAGGCAGAGACAGAATTATCTAATTACACTCGTTAGGACGAGCTAACTCGCTAACTAAGATTCAGTCCCAATAATTTTTTTTTTTTATATATATTTTAAATTTGGACACCTGAAATACTGAGTTTCGTGTGAAATCCGTAAACATCCGTACAGTCGATGAAAAATGTATTTGAAACATCAACTACGTCTTGTTATTATAAGTTTTTATTTTTATATTTCTCGTCGACGCGATGAACCGTATTTTTGTTTAGTACAAATCGTGTTTCAATTCTCAAACGTCACACAATCTCGCCTTACTGTCAAGTTTGACATTCGGAATGCGCGCGTGACGTTAATCTGTGGATTTGTCAAAGGTTTTATTGAAATTGTTTATTTGCTTTCACTTCACACCGTTGCCCCTCTTTTTAAAATAGTTTTTCTTTTGTATAAATGTACCATTAGTTGTAAACAGAGTATGAAAGCGATTAATGAACACGTCGAATAGTTGTAATGAGAGATTTGTAATTTTAGATTATAATAAAATGAAAATTATGTTTGGTTTTTTTTTATTTACCTGCTTTTCTATTTAAAGTACGTAAGCTCTCAGAAATTGGGTAACAAATTTAAAAGTTTGGGAGTCAAAATTGAGTCACAGGTTTGTATAAATTAAATGCATTTGGATTTCTAAACCAGAGAACGTTAAATTTATATGGAACCGATTAGTCATTTATGAAGGAATTAAACATAGACGTTGTAACATATATTTATTAAAAATAATACATTTAGCACCAAAAATATTGGAAAAATATAAGAATTCAAATAAAATGGAAATAGTAGGAATGATAAGTTTAAATACATATTAAACATACATTTTTAGTAAATTATGTATAAATAAAGAAAACTATTTCTGCCTAATACATGATAAGTGCTTTAAAAACATTTTGTTATGTAAAATAAGTAAAAATAAAGCTTTAAATGCATACGATTGTTTAGTCAATATTAAAATGTGACATTTTCAAAGCGACTTTAAATTGATATAATATATATCGGCGCAACAACAATAATTAGTATTAAAATAACTGGAATAAATAAGTTCAGGCATCATTTAATCGTCCTAAAGTTTAAATGCTGTGAAATGTCATTCTTATTATTTCAATATATATATAGTCTGTGAAAGAAAATTAAGTGCGGACATGTCATTATTATAAAAGATGGTTGCATTGTAACTGCACGACAGCTAATTGTGAAAATAAAACCTGGCAAATATCAGAGAAGTGTTGTTTTAATGATGAGTGGTAATCGTGAAGTTGGCAATGCAGACGCCAAGTTTCACAAAAACCCTACGGAGACACTTCTTTCGTTATATATATTAAAAATATGGCAACATATAGGAACGATAAGTATTTCTTTGTTGATTTGTACTTAAATGCGAAATAAATAAAATTCTAGCTTTGGAATCTTTGGTATACATAAAATACGCATAATTTATATAAACTCGCTCAGTATGTAAAAAGTATTTCTTATGATTACAAAGTAATCATTTAAATGTCAGTCAATAATTCAAATGATTTGGGAGAAAGGGACAACTATATTTGTAAATTGTATGAGAGTGAGCGAGATGTTATTTATATTCGAATACATAGAAAGAGACGGACAAAGAGAATACCAATCCTATATTAGAAATACTTCTTTCAATTTCTAAAAGAAAAGGAAAGATTGAGGATTTTATCCTACAACACTTATCTTTTGGTGCAAATGGCCTTTATCTTTATAATATGGTATTCTCTAAGTGTCAATTTTAACATTTATACCCGCTAGGGTTACGACTTTGCCAATTCCACGTGTCCTTACACATATCATCGACCGTCTTTGTCGCACACCAACCTAATAGGCTTTGTGCGAGCGAGACGTCGGCATAATTCGCAGCTATGTCCCCAGCGCGACGATCGACGATCTTGTACGGGATTTTGCGACCGGAAGCCGCTTCGAAAGCGGATATCATTTGAAGGACCGAATATCCGGTTCCGGTGCCTGAAAAACAAAACGTATACGTTATGCATTATTGTAGATATATTTTCATATACTGATATATCACTAAGTTAATATTATTTGATCATTCATTTATTAAATGAAATATATTTAAAATTGCACTTAAAGTTATAAAATGGTAATGCTCTTGATTAGTGAGTCTAGATTAGTATACTTTTCTAATTTTCTTATTTATTATTTTCTTTTTTTGTGTAAAATCTGTTACTATTGTGTCTTGTATGATATATATACATATTATTTATATATTTTAAATCAAATATATTTCTTACTAAAAATTGTGCCCAAAGCATTTTTTGTCTTTTAAAATTAAAACACTTGTACATTATTTATATTGAAATTATTTTGAATAGTATATTTCTAAATATATATTATATGTAATACACACCTAAATTCACCGCCCGGAAACCGCTGAAGCCACCCTGGCCGAACAGCCCCATGGCCTTAACGTGGCCAACGGCCAAGTCCTGCACGTGGATGTAGTCGCGGACCCCGGAGCCGTCCGCCGTGGGATAGTCATCGCCGAATACCATCAGCTCGGATAATCGACCCACGGCCACCTGACACACCCAAAGTCATATAATTACAGTGTAATCACTCGATTTAACGACAATCTCTCTAAACCGTCGTAATCAATTGGCTTTGGTTCCTGTAGCTTTTATTCCATTCAATATCTTTTTTTCGGGCCGTTTAGCGACCACTCCCTATAGCGCCATTAAGTGCACAGAGTTTACACTATTACTTTTATATATAAGCGAAATGTGTCTTTATGTACACAGTTATCGCTTTAAGTTTGCATGGTTAATTTTACAATAATTATTTTTTTGGTTTTTACTTTAATATTACACCGGTTGCCTGGTAGAGATCGCTTCTCAGCGATAAGGCCGCCTTCGACGGTAATTTTCGATTCGTATGGTCTTAGTGTGTTTTTAAGCCATCTTTGCAGCGACATCTCATTTTTCAGAACGAAACGTTTTTACATTTTCATTCAGATTTATGTAATAGTAAACTTTTGACAAATTAAAGTACTCGAATTATAATTTTGTGCGGGTACCTGCGATATGAAAGGCATCAGATTATTGGGTATCCCCGAGGGGTCTTCGCCGATCCGACCGCTGGGGTGTGCACCCACGGGGTTGAAATATCTGAGTGATATTATCTGCCATTTCTGGAAGAGAAACGTATACTCGCACAATTATTTACTAAAACATTATTAAGTGTGCAAAGAAGTGCGGCAGTTTGACAAATGAACTGTCACAAACTGTCCGCCATTTTTAAATCGTCAAAATTACTGATGGTTATATCATGAAGTGTGAATATAGGGGGTTATATAAAATAGGAGCTTTTGCCAGCGACATCATACGTTTGGTTTAAATACGAAAAGTTTTTTGGAAAATCGATTTATAAATGGCAGAGTTCTGGTGAAATTTTTATACAAATTTTCATATCAATTTCAAGCCTAAAACAAAAAGTCCCTAAAGTTTAATCTATCTCCATCAAAAATTTCATCGAAATCGGTTCAGTAGTCACTTCCGAATTTGTATTAGAAAAGTGGAAAAGTGTTTATATAAATTATACCTGATCACTATTGCACAAATCCTTCATGATTTCCTCGCAGAAATATTTGGTCCTTCCGTACGGACTGGATATGCCCTGCCCCGTTGGGTGGGACTCGTTCAACGGCAGCCTCTGAGGCTCACCATATACCGTACACGATGAACTGTATATAAGTTTATACACCTTATATTTACGCATAACCTAAAACAATCAAAATTTTCATTGAATTGACAATATTACTTCAAACTACCTTCAAAAACAAAAAATAAATAAATACTATTTATATATTTTTTAAATATAAATAGTATCTATTAATCTCTAAATATATGATTAAAACCTTTGTGGTGTGATGTATGATGAGAAAAAAAAAAGTGTCTTTAACTTACCTCTATCAAAGTGCATGTGCCAGTGATATTCGCTTGGTAATATTCGAGAGGCTTATCGACAGATTCGCCGACAGCTTTTAGAGCTGCGAAATGGATCACGCATCCTATTTTGTGCTGGAATTGAATTTTTTAACTAAATGTTAGTTTGTAAGCAAACTCAAAATATCATAAGACAATTTTTACACTACCACCGGTTCGGAAGGCAGAGAAGAACCGGCAAGAGCTTATATAAAATTATGTTACACTAATTCAATATCATCTAAAGAAGTTCGCTGGAATTTGATTAAGTTGATTTGAACATAAACATATTTCTGGAAGATGTAAAACTAAAGACTAAATTAAAGATACTATTGAATCAATATACGAAATTCATCAATGTGAATTTAAAATAATTATGTGGATAGTTGATTGTTTTTTCAATAAAAACATCCAGACCACTACAAAATATATGGACAATGATATAAATTTTAGCCTGTGGTCCGAATAGGCGGGAAAAGGAAAACGCGTTTGGCGACTTGAGTCAGTCCACAGACTAAACATAACAAGAGAAAAAGAAGACTATAAGTGCTGATATTGAAATACCTACATTGTCAAAGACCTTGGCCAGCGCATTTCCATCACGTAGATCTATTGGATAAAAATGTAACGTTCTTCCTGTCATCTCTTCAATCCTTTGAAGAGCCACTGGCTTCTTGTCACAGTCATTCCTGTATACAAAAAAAATTGCATTTTTGTTTTCAGCAAGCTTGAACTATTTATGAACCAATATTATTATAAATAAAGAAATCCGGCAAAAAATGTTTGACAAAAACACGAATCTGAATCTGTGTGTACCTGGTATGTCAAAATAAAAAAAAAAATCAATTCTCTTTACCAAAATAGTGTTGTCATATGAAAATCAAATAAAATAAAATCTTTATGCATACAGGTAACTATGGTACACTTATGAATCGCTAACAAAATAAAAAGTTATAAAAAAATTCTATATAACGACTATATAAACTATACATAACGACTCTACATTTACTGCCAGTTCCAAAATCAAGAGCGTACAGCGGACGAGAAGAACTGGCAAGAAACTCTGCCAATGCTTTTAATCGCCAAGATCTGCAACCATTACACCATGCACCATCGAATGCGTCAGTATCTATATTAAATAAAAATAACGTTTACTATCATCGGTGGGCATAGCGAAATAGGAGCACACATTTACGTTATAATGAGAACAATACAAACACTCGGTACACCCAGACTAATCCAGGAAAATATATATAGTATAGCTACGGACTAACCTATAACTATTACACAGATTATCAACCACGATAATCTCATCAATCTCCTCCTGTTCCAAAAGTGTGACCACAGTGTGTGAACCCACGTAGCCAGCGCCGCCCGTCACAAGAATCGCTGGCATTTTTACTAAAACGACATTTTATAGTTAACACATTACTCGCAGTGACCAATGACCATGCGGTCACATGGCTGCTTCACTGGGAATACTAGAATACATATAAAACATAATAAAACAAAAGACGATATTAGATTGCTTCATCTATTTAACATGTTAGTATAAGTTTTATGGAATAATCGAAGTATTATATATAAAAAGCTTTGCACTATTAAATTCACTTTTTTGTAACACGAGTCGCAACTCTGTCAACAAGTTTGTTAACAATACAAATATCACTCAAACAATCGATATATCGGCTTCAATTGTTATTATCATATTACGCTGTCAAGATATTAAAACAATGAAATTTATTTGAGCACTTGCAAGTGTTCAAATGTGAGTTGGCAGATAAATATAAAAATACAGTGTAAACTCTATATAACGACACTAAAGGGACTGCGCATTTAATGGCGTTATAGAGCGTGGTCGTTAATAATAAATATCATTGTATGGGATACACCAAACCAACCAAAGAAATTGATTGCGACGCTTATGAGAGTTTGTTGTTAAATAGAATGACGCAACGTGAAGTTTACACTGTATTTGTCTTATTGATGTCATCAAACGCACGGCATGTAATGTAAATAAATACCGAATTTATAACATTTCAAAAATAGTGTGTGAATCACGGCTTCTACAAAGCACTGAAAACTCGAGTTCTGTTAACGTAATAAATACGGTTTATAAACAAGTTTTATTTTAAGACCATAAAGTATATTTTATTATTAATAATCACTACACGTGTACTATAGTTTCATAATGTAACGTAAATATTGTTAAATATTCTTTATGTTGTAAAATTAAAGGTTTAAAAAAAGTTAACAAAGCATTAAAAAAAAATTAACAAAGCATTAAAAAAAAATTAACAGTTGTACATTGTTACAAAGGTCGTGTTGTTATCGAAATCCGTTTTTTTTGCGGTTCAATTAAAATTTACCATATTGAATTTTCAATAAGACTCATATTTACATGACCTGCCATAGATAACATAATAAGCACGAATCTCAACTCTGCAATATGTTTGTCAAATGCGTTGGCTAGTAATCTGTTACCGAAGTGTGATTTTCACTCCATTTTATGGGAACATCCGATATCTACAATATTTTAATAGTCTCATACTAATTTTTATGGAGATAGATAAAGATACCGATGTATAATAAAATTAATCTTTTTTTATATAATAAAAACGAGGGATTCGTCAATGTTCGCAAGTAGTATAGCTATGTTATATGAAACCTTGAAAAATAAATAAATGTTTATCTCGTACAACTAATTCGTTATAGTCTCTACGTCATCTGTCATTCATAACATAGTAAATACTCATAAAAAAATTCTATGGATCATAAAACGTAAACGTAGATAACCTCGTAGAGGTTTTATTTGAATAACTTTACAATTCAAAAACGAACATTCACACTCAAACAATAAATAACAGGCACTTGGCACAATATTTCAAATAGAGAAAAGCAATACAAACTTTTTAACCACAAGCAACCACGGCAACATGCGTCGTATAACTGCCATGAGCAATCATTCAGTTAATGCCTTATTAATTTATAGATTAGTGTTATCGTATGCTGTATCGAAGTTGTTGAATGTTGAGTATTGTTTTTACAAGATAAGATTTTTTTTGTACATCTGTGTAATATTTTATTAGCAGGGATCGTCTGCGTGCAAGTAGCTTATATCGTAGATAGTATAGAGTAGATATATCGTTATTTTTAAAGTAATAACATTCTATTAATATCAACATTGCTATTGTTATATTGAATTGTATGAAAAAATATTTAATAAGCCTTATGCCATCTCAGCATGAGCTTTGTTTGACAATGCTTTGTAGAGTAGGGCTGAGTCCCAAATATCATGACTAATCAGGTACAGTACAATAAATATTGCAATTCAAGATTGAGACAAATTTTAATTTTAGCATTTTGCACTGTTCGTCAGTCAATCATCAAAACAGAAGAAATTTGATAAATGAGTTCCAAGATCTCAGATTTAAGCTCTCTCAAATCGACTATGACAATTGATATAACTGGATATATTGATAATTTATTCTGCTAAGGCTCAAACTTAACAAATAATTGTCTTTATACAAATCCTATTGGCATATTACCTTCGCTACAATAATTTATTAATGGGCATATTTTTCACATACATTTGCTACATAATAAATAAATAATATGCCTTCCTAAACTTGTATTTGATAACCAAGCAAGTATAGTAAGTTAATTGTTTGCAAAGCATGTGATGTATAAATGATAAATGATATATCAATTATTTGTTGTACGAAATATAAAATATATCTAATACCTGAATTAGGAAGTTTTCTATAAACGGAAATATATATATATATAAGCTTATTAATTGAATCTTTACTCTTTCTATCATAATAAAAAAAATATGTCGCCTAAATAATAATGCATACTTACCCAACGGTAATGGTCTTTTTAAATGTAAGTAGATCCGGATTTCATATAATTAAAACTAAATAGTAAGTGCAGAAAAATAATAATTAATATTGTAGACCTAAAACCTTAAACCACTCTTTGTAAAAAAATGTAAGGAACGAAAGCAAACTATATATATAAAAAAAGCTTGCAGTATTACAAATAATATCAGGTTTAGGTATATATTGTAATTACGTAATTCATAAAATTATTTAATTCATATTACCGGTTCGCGGTTACAACAAAAACATCATAATGAAAATAAAGAGCACTGCACAGATAGAATGACAAAATAATACTAAAGCAGACACAAAATGAAATTACGTTCTTAGGCGGCCAGGATTTCACAGATATGTGTCAAATGTCTACAGACAAGTGATTTTTGGCTTATACACGATAAAGACTAATTTAAAATTGATTCTTTTTCTCCTAAGTCTTCTTCTTTTAAGAGTGCCTCTCTAACCTAGCATAGCAATCGTTATTTCTGATAATCCGGTCCATTTCTGTTAATTCAAAGGGAATTAAATTCCTGTAAAACATATTTGATCCCCTTAAACATAACTTCTATTTATATCTATTATTGTCAGAAAAAAATAAAACACTTGTCATTCTAAAATTTTATAAATAATGTCTCTAAAGAGTAGTAATAGAGGAGTTTAGTCTCCTTACCATTAAATATTAATTAAATCAAAATACACTATTTTTTACTCTTAACATATTTTATCTATGCATGCAACATTAAAACAACTGTCTGCTGTCAAAACAAATACACAGATTTAGACAGTTTGACATTTTATTTGTCTCTTTTACTCCGGCTCAGTCTTCAAGGTGGATATTTTATACGAATTTTTCTATAAAAATAATAAATTAAAGAATAATTATTGTAAATATTGCTGAATTCCTTAACTGTATTTTATGCAGTGTTATTGAAAATATAAAAAATATATTATAGGGTAAAGATTGAGCCGATAATTATTGCTACTAAAATTCTATCTGTTCGTGTCTCATTCAACGTTGTTTTGGTTATTAAATAAGTGAAAATATCTTATCGTAATTTTTAACTAAATTAAACTAAACTGGTTGGAAGCGTGTGTGTTGGAAAAATTTATAACATTTAGTACACAAGTGATAATTCTTAAAACTAGTCAAAACCTAACCTCAAAAACTTGTGTTTGTGCTATAAGGTGATTGGTGATTAATTTTACAGATGAGTACGAAGATTATTAAACCTGGCGGCGTCGAAGCCGATAACTTTGAGACTTCGATCTCTCAGGCACTGGTTGAACTAGAGACCAATTCGGATCTCAAAGCTCAACTTAGGGAGCTATACATTACTAAGGCTAAGGAAATTGAACTACATAATAAGAAAGTAAGTATTTTAAAATATACTATAATGTTGAACCACCAGTTTTTAAATTAACTTATTATAATTTTGTAATGAAATCAATTCAATTATTTTTATTCTAAGAAAAATACTGAAGCTTAATATGCATAATTGTTTTAATTTTCATTGTAGATTTAGTAACTGTGAACTAAAACCTTTCAGTCAATCATCATCTATGTGCCCATGCCTAAGCTGAAGCAGTTCCAAAAGATCCAGATTCGCTTAGTCCGTGAACTTGAAAAGAAATTCAGTGGCAAACATGTTGTGTTTGTTGGTGACAGAAAGATCCTGCCTAAGCCCAGCCACAAGACCCGTGTAGCACACAAACAGAAAAGGCCTAGATCTCGGTTAGTTTCACTTTACCCTGGTCTTAAAAATATTTGAGACTTTTAATTTACATGTTAAAATATCTTAGTAATAATAATAATTAAACATCTGATTAATATTAATTTATAGTCGAGTTTAAAATAGACTGGATCCTGTTTTTGTCCTGTTTTTTATATAGATAACTTACTGTTTTCAGAACACTAACATCAGTGTATGACGCTATCTTAGAAGATCTAGTGTTTCCCGCTGAGATTGTTGGCAAGAGGATCAGGGTCAAGTTGGACGGCTCTCAACTCATCAAGGTGCACTTAGACAAGAATCAGCAGACAACCATTGAGCACAAGGTCTGTTTATTAATATTTAGTATCGAGAAGTGTGCTATTTAATACACTGATAAGAAATACTTGTTGATCTTATTCTGAAATTGGTAGTAAAATCCATATGGTCACTATCCACAGCCTTTGTCACTGTCAATTTTGTTAATACAATTGTATTGTTATTTAAATTATAATGCGATACCATGCCAGACAGGATTATATTCTTAATACACTTATGCAGCTAGGCTGTGGTCTATTTATTTCACGCTAAAGCTTCAAGTTTAATATAAGTTTGCATTTTTTAACTAGCAAGCTCTCTTGGCTTTTGATGAATCTTATTTATTTATATATATTTAAATATGAGGCAAAATATTGAAAATTATTGATATTGTCAACAGGTTGACACCTTCCAATCAGTATACAAGAAGCTGACGGGGCGTGAAGTCACATTCGAATTCCCCGAACCCTACTTGTAAACTTTTACATTAAATAATTAAAATCTATTTCATTTCTTTTATTACATGTTTCTTGTGGAGAGTGTATTATTTTTTATGGTAGAGGGGGTTACCAAGCTGGAGGCCCACCAAAAGGTGAAGTCGCCGCCTTTAGACACTCACATGGCTGGGAGCTCTTGATTTTTTTTTATCTTTATTCTTTAATAAACTTAATATAAACAGACAGAAGTTTATAATGGCATATAAGTCTTACAATACAATGATATAATCATTGAAAATAATCCAATTAATTATTTTGGCATTATTATAATAGTTACACAATTTTAATTTGCAACTGTCAATTGATAAGTCGGGTTATTAAAATAAATACTAGTATGTGAAAATGTATGGTAATGTATGGTGCACATTTTTAGAATATGGGTTAAGTGTAAAATGCGCGATTCTATAAGGTGACTTATAGAATCGCGAATTTAATTAATTTGAGAATGAAAGGAAATAGGTTGTAAAATATAGGCAACTATTTAGCGTCACACTAAGGCCTTAGGTATTTTAACCAAAATTACGGTATTTATGCTAAAAGCTTTAAATAACATTCTCAATTGGTTAACCAACACCTGTATAATTTGGAGTCCCTAAAACAATCCATCTGATTAACAGTGAAGTATTTACCCATGGTAGTGCGGTCTGCTAGTGTTAACTGGTTTATGTGCTGTTTTAATATGTAATGTCAATGCGACTTCAAATTAGCTTTATATATTAATGTGATAAACTAATATACTGTAATATTAGTTACCTCTATAACAAAAAAAATCTTTATAACAATATTTATGGACTATGTAAATTTGTATAAATGAAACAACAAATGTATCAAATTATTTATTAAGTTCAGTCCATTCTAGAGAGCCCACCCATGGTGAGGAAATGCGAAATAAAGAATGTAAAAATCAACAAGTCTAAATTTGTAGAGAAACATTGTAATAACAATTCACCCAAAAACATTCACACATTCGAGACATGGTTTACTATCGTTAACAGTAAAAGAAAAGTCTTCCAAAGTTTGTGTCCTTCGGTTAACCACCATTTCTATGGTGTAACTTCATTCCAATCGTTGACAATTATGTATATAAATGATATATTAAAATTAATTAATTAAAATTCCACAGCCCATGGATAAACTTAGTCCAAAGGACTACTAACCCTTAGAAAAAAAATCCACTATAATTATTTCATATGCCATAAACTTAATTCATATAATTAAAGAATCAATAAAATATATTACGTCAAACTTATCATAAGTGATTCCAATTTTGCGACATTGTTTTTGTATAAAAAAAGCTTGACAATATGCCAATTTTAGATTAACTTCATTTGTATAACTTATAAACCTTAACATGAGTAACTGATGGATTAAATTGGAAAAGCTCAGGTTAAAAAAAATATTTAAATTAGGTAACTATTAGCCCCATAACACATATTTAACTTATGAGAAATACCAAAACCTAGCTATCATAATTATTGTTATGAGCTTGCTTTACAAAATATATTTAAAACAATTTACTATAGTCAGAGTAAGCAAGATTTTCAAGTATATCTTAGTGTTTGACTAAGTTGTATCAGAATTGAGAATATAAAGCATAACAATAAAAATAGTTCACTTTAAGCTCATTCACACTAAGGTCAATGAACTTTGTCTATCATGACATACTAGTAACAAATTTATTTATTTCTAAATAAACCCAAGCAATATATATTTCATATTGTGTAAATAATTCTACAAATTCAATCACAATTTTTACAATGTTTGCTGGCCTTTCTCTGAATCAATTTTGGCTTCGTTTTCAACAGGTTTGATTACTTTTATATAATTCACTGGTACAAGACCTGCAAACTGTTTGTCTGCTGTTGCCATTAACCAACCAGAATTCCATAGATGTCCCTGGTAAAGAAAATAAGGTCACCGTTTAAGAGAAAACTTTAATATAGAGTGCACATGTTTTTGGTAGTATGGGAGTAATTGTTGCAGCCCTTCACAACCATAATAAACATCATACTTGGGATTATAAGCGGAGTTCATTAATTTGGGAACTGACAAATGTAATCATATAGTTATCATTTGAGTAAAGAATTACAAACACAACTCTCGGAGACACACTACTAGTATTTTTGTCAAATCAAATGTGCAATAATTTTTAAATGATTTGACAATTTTAAATTTAAAAAACCAACATGTTGTTCTCGATTTGATTTTAAAAGTATTAAATTATGGATAATTGTTCATTAAAGCATTTCTGCATACATTTTAATACCAACAGTGTGATGTTCTATTATTAATCAAGTTGTTCATACAATGTTTTACCTGTAAGTGCTGCGGTGCTAACGTGATCACTTGATTCGCATGAATGCTTAATTCTTGTGGTGTAGTGGCCTGAAAGTCATGTTGAGCGACCCCTCTTAATGGATTTTGCCACGTGTTGGGGTCATGCACTGTAACACACAAAATGTCTCAAATATTTACTGAAAAAATTATAGATACAGCTCATAGCAGTAAGACGGTTTGCACCTAAACAACAAGTCATAGGGCAACAATAGGGATGGTGTTTACAAAACCACATTTGGAAACAACATCATGATAATACTGATAAATGATAAGAAAATAGAAATAAATTAATAAATACATATCTATACATTATATTATATGCAACCAATGTAACATGGGCTGTGAAGTATTTGTTTTTTATATCCAAAAGTGTTAAACAATTAAGACATTTACATAAAACATATTGAATATGAAATTGGCCAAAATATATTGAATGTTAAGGATTGGGCTGTTTTATTAAAACACAAAGGCCACAAAATAATGCTGAATTGTACTTAAGACATTATCTACTAAGCCATAGAGACTTAGCATTATTGGCATAATACTTGTAAGCATTATTATAATAGATATGATACTAACACCGCTCATTAATACTCGATGACAGTCCATTAATCATCTTCAATACAATGTAAGGTGCCGCAGCAATCACTCCAAAGAAGAGAAGAATCGGCCAACTGGAGCCTTTAGCTTTTTCTTCGGGTGTTGCCACACCCGATTGTGTTGATTGCACTGCTTCCGCCCACGCCTAATAAACATACCGAGTGGCGTTAGAACCCCTATATGAGCTATATATGGGTCATTGTTTTTTATGGACTTGTTAGATTTGAATAATTTTTTACTCGATATAATTTGAGGATCAATTGTTGACTATGGGAATTCATTAACAACATTTTATCAAATGACGTCATTTTTTAAATAAATTATTTCAATAACATTTATCTTTTAGAACTTTTTTATCAGGAGGCGAGATAAGATACTATTGAAGTGTTTTTATAAAGATTCTTATTTCGACGTAATTTGTTAGATCCATATATTAGCATATAGAAATAATCTTCATGAGAATAAATATAATAACACTATAATTGTAAATATTTAAATTCTTACTAGATGGATTAAGACTTAGTAATTTGATTTTTATTTATATATTCCTTTTGGCACTTTATTTGTTAAAATGGTATGTTGAGACATGTCATTTTAAATCTGGCATCTTTTAATAATTTATTTGATTATTAATATATTTGAATAAAAAAAACTTACCTTAAATTCACATTCAGTCCTAATGCCCAGGAGAACCATAAGTTTCCTAATCATCCAGTTTAGTGATCTCACAACAGCAAATGTAGACCAAAATTGGGCAAATAGTGTTCTTAAACGGCCAAAGTTTTCTGCAACACCTAAAAAAAAACAAATCAATGTAAAAAAATAATATGTTAAGATAACTAAGTAATGTTAAATCTCTATTATACATGACTACAAAAGGCAGAGTAATTACCTAATATAGCTCGGAATGAACTGGTTAAAGCAAAGAATGTGCTCTCAAGCATCATAGCAACACTGCCTACAGCATTCACAATACTCTGTATTGAGTCAAATGCTGGCCGTGAACTCTCTTCTGCCATTTGAATAAACCTGTAACACACACACACACATAAAATATCTATATGATACAATAGCTTACAAATATTATTACTATTTAAAAGTCAATACATTAGAAACAACTGCTTCAAGCCTATAATTTGATAATAATAAGTTACTTGTTCACTAATGGTACCCAATGTCTTGTACATTTTTACAGGTTGGAGCACAGTTTGGAATACATTGGGGTTGATGGTAAATAAGATATTAACATATACATATGTACAATGCAACTTTAAGCATAGTTGCAAATAAAGGTTAATCTATATTTAATATTTTATATAATAATAGCTAGAGCTAGAAAAATAATTGTAAGCTTTTCAGGATCTGCAATAAATTTTACTTTGTATAAATTTTATTGACAACATTTATCTTTAAAATATTTAGTATAAAGATAAAGATGTCATATATTCCTAGAAGATTTGAAACCACTTCCTCCAAAATAAATATAAAAATTTACAATTTCTTGTTACTGTAAAAAAATATTTAATATAGATACTTTTATATAGATTTAAGTGAATACAAAAATAATATAATATTTACATTAAGTATTTGGACATCAGAGAACATTATTTCATGAGATTTTCCTGTTTATGTGAATCCATACCTGTTTTCAACATCCATTGGGTAGCGGTTGTAATTTCCATATGGTGCCATTCCTCCAATGCCACCCATTCCCCCCATTCCGTAAGAATTCATACCATATCCACCCATACCACCAGCATATCCTTGACCATAGCCACCATATCCCCCCATACCATACGATCCTCCCATACCATACATTCCACTGTTCATGTAACTTGGTTGTGCAATTTCTGGCCTCGGGGGTAGAGCTGGTGGCCCAAGAACTCCAGTGGATATTGAAGGTATATCATTTCGAAACGAAGGGACATTTGAGAGGATTTCAGCAGTGTTTGATAATGTTGGGGCTGATATTACATCGAATTGTTTGGATTGCTCACTCATTTTACTATATGTCACTTACAAAGTACAAACAAACGTACAAAGTACAAACAAATTAATTTTACTTTTCCTCAATGTTGACAGAAAATCGTAGAATTAACTTTAGGTCTCTGTTTATTGGAATATTTATTTAACATATTTGTGAAGTCGTAACTCTATTATCGAGGACTTTAGGTTTTTCAGTTTTTGACATAATTGCAATGTCTTGACTTTGATATAAATGTCAAATATTTGAAGGTTCCATTTCCCATATATTCCGTACCCAGTACTCAGTTACTGGATCGTTATGGGCATGTCGGTTTTAAACTTACTTTATGCCATTCAGAATATAATAGCTTGATTGGGACGAAGCCACAAGTTAAACTAAATATTTGACACAAAAACAAACATGTATTCTTCATCAAATATAAAGAGTATTAAGGTGTTAGGTATGTGTACATAAACATGCTGAGTTTCTTATTTATTTACATAAATATTATATATGCTTACGTAAATATTGGAAATTACTTCCCAGAGCAGGTTTTCCCAGAGTATTTTTGGCAAAGCATTATTTATTGAATATAACTATAACAATTATTCTAAACACCTTACATAGCCACTACAAGAAATTAGTCAATATATTTTCATAGTATCACGGTATTTTATATACTTGATTGGGCGTTAATTAAAATAATATAAACAACTTTTGTACAACTGTGTTTTTATAATTAATAAAACAAATGTACAAACTAATCTATAATTTGATTTTAAGGTTTTATTTTTTACTTTTAATACCAATACAAATTACTTATGTCAATTGTCAATAGTTTATGACGTCTTACTATAGTTAACTTATAGGATGTAAAATCGTAGCTCTACTCAATAATCTGTGCTAAATGCCAATAGTAATTATAATTTTATCAATACAATAATTGTCCAATAGTTTTCGAGTTTTGTGTTTGTTATTTCGTTTTTTTGTTATTTATAACTAAACTAATACGATTCTACGTGAAATAAAGGTTTGTAACGTTGTTAGAATATTGTGTTATTATGTAAATTACTCTCAATATCTTTGTACAATTTAGCAAGGTTTGTAAACAAAATCACTTAGCAATATAACAAATATTGCGAATTGATTCTGTTGTGTGTGTTTCTTTTTCATGTTTTAAGCCCTTATTTGGTTATTTTTTGTTATGGGTTCTGTTTACTTATTAATTTGAACACACATAGACTTGCAGTAGCAATACTGCAAGTCTATCTATCAACTTTATACACCAACAAGTTGTTTTAAGTATAGATATGACTTAGAGCCAACAATGTCTTGTTAAATTTCTTGAAATATTTTTATAATTTATATGCAATGTTATATTGCATATTTAAACTTTTGTCCATTAGATCGATTCTGCACCTGTGAATCAGTGTGTTTTATGTTTATACTTTGATTATTATGGTCTTTTGTTTTGTTGTAAATTGGCTTTATTGTAAATTGTGGTAGGGACTTTTTGTTTTTTCAAGTGTTTCACAATTGTCAACAATCTATTGTTTATCACTCTCTACAACTATGTATTTCATTTGTTGTATTTCAATGTATAAAATAACTCTAATCAGATGTTTTATGAGTATATAATATAATAGACCAATCAAAGATTTATTAACACCAGCTAGATATTTTTTGCCTCTATTTATATTTAATTTCAGTACTTTACAAGTTTGCTGATACAATTATATATGGATATAAATAAAAAAGAATAGTACTCATTTAAGATTTGAGAGAGACTTAATTTTTTTCTAAAAATCCTTACAGTAAAAGTTAACTTATATTCCTTATAGTTTAACATTATTGTCACAATCATCAGATAATTTGAATAACAGAAAAAAATTACCAACCATAATAATATGTAACTTAACATATATTTCATCACATATTTTGTGAAATAAGAACAACTATTAAAACTTAATGTGTATTTTAACAATTTTATTTATTTATTTATTGATGAAACATATACAGATACATCACAATAAAAAAATACAAGCTATAAGACTAAATACCTTAAGAGGTTAGTTAAATATACAATTTGGTATATTGTGTACCACTAGTATCTATATGAAACCCAAACAAAATTATTACATATTCTGTTTTTGACAAAAATGATTTATCTTTGTATAAATAAGAATAGCAATATTTGTTTAATGTTTACATCAAGTAATCAAGTTGAAAATGTTAAATTTTTATCACGTTTTGTAATTAAAATTTACATATACAAGTGTAACACGATAAAGCATCGCACTACCCTATTTTCCCATTTAACGCCGTCCCATTTTCCAGTGACGGCTCCGGAAATAAATGAACCCGTATCGGTCTTCGTAAAGCCTATCAGCGATATTTACTGCTCGTGTTTTATACCAAGTTGCTTTAGACTATATTTTCATACTAAACAAGACTTTACAAAATATGATATTCACTATATTTCGTAATAAGCTTTTGAATGTTAAGCCAAGAAATATAGCCTTCTAATTAGAAACAATTATGTTTCCAGTTTACTTTATAAATCATTTTACAATATATCTAATAAAGCATATTTACATTTGAATGGAAATTAGTTTTAGTGAAACCTATAATCTGTATTAGAAATATGTAATAATATTTTGTGGATAATGGAGCCTATTTGTATAATGATATCTCTTTATCTTTCAATACCTTTTATTTCTTCAAAAGATCAAATTATACACTACTTAAGTCTTAACGTACACATGTTTGAATGTTTTTTTTTATATTTCAGGTGGACAAGTTTGAACGGGAGTTGCCGATTGGTAAGTGAAAATTAAGAATTTTATGAATTATTATTGCATTTATATAAGCGCCAGTGCATGTATTCCCTAACCGTTACGACTTTGGGGTCTTCAAGAGATGAGCTTACCTCCCTCTTAAAGGCCGGCAACTCACTTGTAAGCCTCCTGCCATTGCAGGTCTTTAGGGGCGGCGTTAATCACTCCACTCAAAGTTCGCCTGCTCGATTGCGTCCTGTTTTAAAAAAAAATACATTTATTGATTTATAAATGAATTAATTTGGTTCAAAGATAGTAGAGTAGAACAGAGATTCTCGCTTAGTAATAAATGGCTTCTCATAAAATTTGATTTAAATATTATTACGATAACTGGATTATTGGATTTTGTAACGAGGCAATGTTTTCGTATCATTATATGAAAGCGTCAAAGTGCTAGTTAAGAACGCGCATCAAAGATTTAAACTGAAGAGTGTTCAGCCATTGTTCATATGACATGAGTTTCCTTATGGAGAAAAATCATAACGTTACAGTGAATATGAAGACGGTTTCACAATTTTCTTACGACACTTGTTGTATGAAAACTTAACGCTTTTCGAAGTATTTTACAATATTCCTTCCGAATTTAAATTTAACTGTTTGATAAGAATAAAAACTACCCTTTTTTATATTAAACAAATTCAAAAATCTTCATTCATTTATATTCTTAACAACTCTTGAACGTCACTAAACGAAACATTTTCAACTTTGTAAAGAGAATGCTTGAATGCAGCATGTTTATGAAAACATTTCACGCATACTAATTGAGCCGCGGACGTGCAATTTAAATTTAATAATTTTCGGAAAAATCATTTGTACTGTTAAATTTATCCTATGGTCACGAAGCGGGTTAAAAAAAGTTTTTTTGTGAAATTTTATTGTTTTGTCATGTCAAATCTATTATCACAATGGTGTTATCATATTGAACGATAACAAAACTAAGAATATTTTGATAATATTCTTTATACATTTGTATTATATCTTAATATTTATTTAGATCTATTCGATATATTGTGACATATAAAAGATGTTTAAATTGCTAAAATTTTTATATTATTTGCGTAAAATTGAAGATTTATCTTCTAATACAAACCAAATAAAGTGTATTTTTCTAAAAGCTCTCAAGTGTTGTCACTGCCCGTAACAAATTTGAGGTATTACATACCCACATTAGATATAAGCCTAATTATAATTAGATATGTCTTTATTGTTTATTCCCGTCAGACAACCCCTACCCTAAATTTAGTCATCCTTTTCCACTCAACAAGCATTCCTGATCCAACTGTGGTGTTGGTACTATTAAATAATACTTATTAATGCACTTAAGCTAACTTAGTTACTCCTATTCCGTCGTTAGGTGGCGTTGGTTGTGTGAAATTTAAATGTATAAGCACTTAATATGTATATGTTTATTTAGCACATCAGTGATAGTATGTGGTTTTTATAAAATACAACAAATAAATGAAGCTGCAGACTGTACATGCTTATCTTAGAAACTACTAATAGTACCATATTTGCATTCTTACTACTATGGTTCACATAAAAAAGCCTTGCTGTATTGTACAGTCTGTACATCGACAACTTTTTAACATTATGTCATGAATTATCGCGAGTGAATCAGCTGGTTTTCTATACGCGATTAGAATTTTTCATTTTAACAGATTACATAGAGCTTTTTGCACGCGATTCCCACGGCATTATGCGCGTGAAGCGGAACGATCTTTTAGTCAATTGGATTAAGGGACGTTTTACACTGGACCCTAAAATATTTCATAAAGATAGAGGTACAAATTAATAACAAGTAACGCTTATCTGTTATAAATTTAAATATTATTTAAATGAAGCTTTTACAACGTTTTTAAACACATCACCCAAGGTACCGTAACAATGTATATAGAAAGAAATCAATTCTATGCTTGTACTATGTGTAAATGAAACATTAATTATTGTTATATCTATAATATATTGTTGATAATGGGAAGATTGGGGTTCAAATCAAATAATTATCTGTCAGCTTTCTTTCTATCTCAACGTCCGACGTCAAGAATGTAAGCGAGCAATGCCAACAGCATTTGCTGCTTTTACGTTAAAAACTTAAAAACTGTGTAAAACTTAAAATATTCACATATTATGTTTTATTTATAAACATATTATGTGTTTATTAGTTGCATCGTTGTACATATCTCAATTTAAAAACTAGTGTGCATGCTCCTTATTGCAAATGCTTTGTGCAAACTTGGGTTGGCATCATCTGAATTTAAATATGATCGCGAATGCGTTTCCGGAATCGAATTATGGTGGGAAACGAGAAGTACACCCAAACTCTATTGTCAACGTTTGATAATGGAATGGTTTTCTTTAAGATATATATGTTTATACTTGCTATTACATTAATATGCTGTATTTAATTCATTGCTTTTGACTCGTTGTACTGCAATGCAAATTTCTTTAGTCAAATGCAAGTGTGGTATTGATATTAATTTTGTTTTTTTTTATTTTATTATATCTGTCCCCAGATATCACATGTGCTAAATACATTTAAAACAATAAAGTTATGTGATAACACAACTAGGTTTACACATAAGACAATTCAGTGGGAACTACATACAATTAGGTCTGTATACCGGTAAAATAGTAATTTATTATTTATTTCTTGTATCGTAACCATTGAAAAGAAATAATATTGCGACTAAGAGTCGCTAGTTTAATTCGAAACTCACACCACAAAAAAGCAGTCTTGAGCACTGTCAATTGTTATGTTTTTTTTATTTTGAAAACAATTGTGGCAAAATGAGACGAGAGATTTTCAGACCTTTTATATGCTATCTAAAATCTACCATTCGTGGTACCATGTAGCTACCATGCTAGTGCGAAGGTTTTATTCGATTACCTCTTTTGCTTACGGTGTTCAGTACTAAATCACTTGCTCTCAACGTATCAAGTAGTTCGCGTAGTCTCAAATTGCGTTGACCGTAATCCTAGACGTGGTCTGTTGTTCCAGCTCGATTGATATATCTGATATCTTTGGTACCGGATATGGAAGCAATGTTTCTGATCCTCTAGAAATCGTAAATGGAATTCAAGCAAGTTGGCTTAAGATGGGAACATCAAGTTTGGATTTTATATAGTTTCAATGACCTATAGAACTATATTAAATGTAATATAGTTTCTGGGAGATTGTCTATGGTTTTGCCACACTGTGATAAGAGTATTTTTTTAAATAACATTTTTATTACTAAGGTACCTTTAGTCACTTTACTTTTTACAATTTTCTCATTACCTAACGCAGGCTGCCTGACTTACTTTCAAGTAACATAATAAAGACTATAAAAGGTACAGTAAATCTGAACAATATGGAATAAGACAATAAAATTCATCGCAGAAACACAAATTACCCTCATTTGAATCAATTTCGTTTGGCAGTTATGCGATATACATTCATTAGCCCACGGGTGGTTGAGGTGAACGGTCGTTAGATAAGTGCGGTGTTATTATCTCCGCTTTCCAGCTCTTGAGGCACCGGTTAATTGTGCTCATAACTTAGTTATACGGCACGTGTGGTATGCTTAGTTAATTAGATCCTCGTATGAAATATATATTTGGACTTTTTGCTATGTTTAAAGTTTAGAAAAGCTTGTATACGTTCAAGAACAATAAAGGAGGTGGTTCTTATGCTATATCGTGTGTAGCTATTACATATGCTACCTTATTTCACACCTCTTATAAGATCCTTAAGAGTTTGATTATTCTAAAGTAAACATGTTTTATCTTAATATAAACTGCACTTAATAGATACGTGACAGTTTTTATTTAGCTAGAAATATGTTTTATTTAAAATATTAAAACTGAAAACTTGGTTGTATATGGTAATTTCAGGAAATGTATGAAAATATTAATATTACATTAATCTGAAATGAACTCCAAATGTACATAACATTACTTTTACATACTTTTTTTTAAGAAAGTTGCGAATTTAATTAATACTTAGCTTGGGCAGACAAATCAACGTAACAAACAAATTGTCAAAACATTTTAAAACCAAATAAAACTTATGCATACAAAAAGTGTATTTGATTTTAATTTCTTGCACACGAACGGCTGCTTACCGATCGTATTTCAAATAATCTGCCGATTTTTGCAATTTTTTTGCGCCAAACTGCAAATGGAATGTTATTCTCGGAATTGTAAATTATTTATTGTTTGAAGTTAAAATGCATAATTATATAAACGTTAATAACATAGAATAACTATATGTTATTCGATATAAGGGCTTTCGCGCGTAAGAAAGATCTGGACTTTCAAAATCTTAGTTAAGTTTATATCTAACCAGTCTCCGCGGTTCGGCGCCTCGAAAGGAGCCGAAACGTCGGTCTTAATCTATACTAATAATAAGACAGTAAAAATCGAAAAACTGTACATTAAATATTTTTCCAAAAAACTGAAAGGAGGCAATTAAAGAAGAGTCATAGAAACCAAAAAACCAATTTTTGGAATTCTTGTCTGTCTGTCTGTCTGTCTGTCTGTCTGTCTGTCTGTCTGGTACTTTATAACTTGAAAACTACTGAACGGATTTGAACGCGGTTTTCACAGTTGGATTATATATAATTAGGAGCGTTGTCAAAAGTTTATTTTGTAAAAATCGGTTAAGAGAAAAAGAAGTTATGGTCAATTGAAAATTTACTTCAACCACTGCTTCAAAATTTTTAAACACTTATATTGATTGATTAGTTATATATTGTTAAATATGTTCTAATATAAGTTAATCTTAATATTAAAACTTATGAGAGGTAACAAAAATAACAAATAACGCAGTGCGCGCGGGCGCGGTTGAAGTGTTGAACAATGTGCTCGATAGATGGCGTTGATAAAATTCGTAGATTTATTTTATTTTTTTATTTCTTAAACCTATACAGCTTATCAAAAACAGTTTACACAATAAAAATAGATTAAAAATAAAGCCAAAATGAGGTTAAAATATAGAATCGGAAATATAATCTAAGATCAGGAAAAAGAATAACAAAAAAAAACACGAACAGAAAAAAAAAAATATATATATATATATATACACATGAACAAGTGAAACTATGTGAAGTACGAGCATTTTAGTGTGTGCAATGGTGCTGTGTGAGTGAGTGTGCGAGGTTGAGTCTTACTTTTTTTTTAAAGAACTTCTACTTAGGCCAAATATATCCATCGCGGTGTTAAGATGCTCCATTGTGTAATGACTACCACGCACTTCAAACTTTCATTAACGTTTTACCCTATGATTATTTTGAGTGAACACTACCTATACCAACAAGTAAAAGGAAACGAGTGAAAAGACGTTTATCGTTTGTCCGCTCCCATTTTTCCATCTACATCCTTAACGTTAATGAGGTTTACCTTTTATTATTTGGCCAAGCTAATAAGTAATAACCTCACAAGTACGTATTTCGTACTCAAAACTTCCTAAGAATTTTCTTTCAACTCTTAACCGCTGAGGAGTTTTACCTTCCATCATCAGCTCATCCACATAAGAAGATGACTATCAGAATATAAAATTGTCAGAATAGTAATTGCCTGTGTTAATTTGAAAGTTGCCCTCGATTTCCCTGAATCATCCGATCCTGTAAAGCTACATCATCCCTGAGTAACACAGGCTATATATAATTCCAATTGTAACAAGATTTTAGCCCGTGAAAGAAAGCCCTGTCGAGATCATTAAAAAACGCTATATACTTAACCAAATTACACGTGGGCGAAGCCGCGGGCGGAAAGCTAGTTTAATATAAACGCGTTTTTAAGACCGTATTTTTTTTAGTACTACATATTTTTTCGCACCACGCAAATTGAGTGTTATAAATTTGCGATTTTTGCAGTTGGTTTGTAATCATTTTAAAAACAAGTAACGTAATAGGCGACGTGCTTACTTATTATTAAATAAAGTGTGCTTAGTAGTATTTTTTCAATACTTTTATCCCGATTCTTTTTTGTCTAATTTAAAGTAACATTCTTGGTATTTAATTGGTCCTACACCAATTAAATATCGAAATGTCAGAACATTGTTTACCCTTATGAGACTTTAAAAAAAAGTTCTAACCATATCCTAACATCTTAAAACTTAGATTTTACACTAGGCCCTTATTGAAGCATAATAAAATTAGCTTAACAATATTTATTAGTTTAATATGTATGTGAATAATATTAGTTTGATAGCCAATTGAAGCCAAACGGTACTTATCACATAACTCCTGCTTAGCCCACAATCCTATATGAAACCTAATTTATTCTTTTGTAATACAATTCATAATACCCTCTTAGTATTATAAATTGTATTACAAAACTACCTACATACGGTGGTTTTATGGTGTTGCGAAATGATTTGTCTTGTGCTGACCACCTCAGCTTAGCAGGTTCCTCGCTATTTAAGTGATCTGACTTATAATAACTAATAACAACAAGTATTATTGATAAAACTGTTTTAACCGCAATGTCACTGCAATCTATTAAGTGCATACTTTAGTATTTTTTAATATTTGTCCCTTGCCAATAAAAACACTGGGAATGAATGTAAGAGTTTGTGTCATATGAGCTATTATTTTAATAGCACCTGGATTTTTAATCAATTGAGAGAATAGTACATTATATTATATCTAGTTATTCTGTAACTCCTGTCCTGTCCGATTTCGTCTTACGCGACTTTCCTTGTATAGCGTTGCTAAAAGTCACTTCCAGAACTGAGGATCATTGTAAATTTGATTGGAAACTACTACAGCGTTTTACAACATGACTCTTATTGAATATTTATTTACAACAATAGTCTTGGTGGGTTGGTTGGGGTGGATTTTGCGAACATGCCCGTGTGGACAGAAGCGGAGGCGGAAAGATCTGACCGCTCCAGGAGCATCGATTGGCGTGCCGTCTACCCCTTACCGAATAATCAACCTTATGCGTTCGGTTTTAGGATTGGTTTTTGTGAGGGTAGTCTGTGCGTTAGGGCATTAGGATTTTGGTGGGTGTTTGGATCCATGCGGGGACCCGGAGACCGCAGTGCCGCGCTGGACGTCGGCCGGGTTGTATGTCCATACGCCGTTTATATACATTGTTTGCGTTGACGTGTTTTGTAAAGTGTTTTGTATAATGTCGTGTGTTTATGTAGGTATTGTGTTTTGTGGCTAATTCCACTGGTTTTGTGTAAATGTGTGTTGTGAGGATAATGTAGGCGGTTTGTACGTACATAAGGAAATCCTTTTGGTTTACTGAGCGTAATGAGTAATTTTCGATTTTAATTAATTACAAAGTTACACTATGGCGTATTTTTAAAACGTTAAATTATTTGTAAGCACGCTTGTTAATTTTATCAAAACACGATAAAGATCGTTCAATGACTCTGTTGTTAAAAATTGGAATTGACTCGATCTTTTAATATGAATATCATAGTCAATTATTCGATAATTATACGTATCGTTGGGCCAAACGGATCTAATTAATTGGTCGCTTGACGAAGGAGAGGCCGGTTTATGACACTTCGCAGAAGATCATTCCTGTTTATTGCTAGTACTTAATTGATAATTATTATAGTTAGGCTCGAAGGTTAAATGTAAATTCTAATTATATTATAAGACCTGTTAGCCTAGTGGCTTATAGACAATGAAGACATGGACTAATGAAATTATGAATCACGGCAATTGATTTTTTTATCTATTTTTATACTCGCTCGGTATGGTGAAGAATGAAGCGTTTTCATTCCTTCTGATGGCTTGCCTTAGATGTGATTGGCGTATGTAAATTACCAAGGGTTGTAGTGTCAGGGTTTTTTTTTCAATAAATTATTGATTAATATCTTGATTGTTCCTAATTCATCTAACGTATCAACAAAAAAATTCAATACCTGAATATTGTAATATCCAAAGTTGCTTATAAAAATTGATTTATTTTAAATAGCATTGTGGTCGGAGCGTATGCTGAGTATGTTTGGCTTTAGTAACGGCACCTTTATTTTATTTTTTTTGGAAAAAGTAACTAAATCATTTTCGTAATATTTCACTATAGATACTATACTTCAATTGGTTTAGTGGTTGGTTGGTGAGTTTTCTAACAGAGTAAGCAGATACCACGAATTATCACTAGCATACCACGCTTGCATTTACCATACATGCTGGAAGCTCAAGTTAAGGCTTATATGATATAAAAAATTGTTAATGGCTTTACATTATCGAGCGTAAATGTATGACAACTACTTATATGACGACTATGACTTAAGTCTTTGGGTACATTATATTACGACTTCCGAGAATACGAGGAACCAGACGGGTCTATAAAATTAGAGTAAAAAGTGACCTTTGGATTATAATAGGGGTCAATACGACTATTACATATGTTATACGTCGGTTGAAAGAGTTAGGAAATACTGGTTCTATTTTTTTTACGGTGTATAGACAACAGAACGCCATGACTAAGGGGCTCTATTTCACAAAATTGGATTGTTCAATTTGTGATTTTAAAGTGATAATGTAAGTATTATCAAACGGTGAATTCAGTTTGTTTTTTATACTAAATCGGTGTTATTTAGTTTAACTAAGTTGTCTCAAGCCTATATTGAGCCAATTTGCTTTTCAATAGAATTACATTCGTACAATTACTCACAGCTTAGAATTTAGGCGTATTCTACGTGATTGATTTTAAGGATTTACTCATTTGCCATAAGGTTTTTTTGTCTGTTAAATTACATACAGAAAACAAACTTAAAAATAACTTGAATTTATGAAACTCTGTTTATTTTAAATGAACGATTACTTTTTCATATATCAGTTAATATTTCGTTATATTTATTGTGTAAATTGCAATAATAAAATAACGCGACGTATCGCTAAATATAGACATTTCGAGATTGTAATGAGGTCAATTACAATTGGAATGTATCTAGTGCAAATGTTTTCAATGTCTCGCGGTATACTGGTAATTTATTTTGGTTAGTCATTTAGTTTAGGTATCGTATAAATTTACGAAATTAGTTGCAGTCGTTTTTTTTGTTTTACAGCTTCGACAATGTAACGTAAAGAAATTTTATTTTACAACAATTCGACTGACAACTGACTAACAACTGAGTGTTCAAAAGTGTTCTATTTTTAAATTCTTCCCAACAAAGTTGGTATCTGTTGAATGTAATGACTGAGATGTTCAGATGCAATCAACGTTCGATTTAATCTGGTAAAAGTTGTGCTTTGTTGCTCTACCGTACAGTCAAACACGAGTTTTGTACAATTCATCTCCCACCGGAGGACTTCCCAAAAGGTTATATTGCTTTCTTTAAAAATGGCTTTTTAATAATTCAAAATATACTCTCCTCCCAAACTAGTAATATTTGGACAACGGTTGTACTATAAAAACGATTTAAAGCAAATATTACACGTTAACTGTGTGTGTTTAATATGTTTGACACACAATGAATGTTACGAGCGATTGTTTTGATGAATCATTCATCAACTCGCTATGCAAATGTAATTTATGTTCAGACTTCTGAACTCAACTATGAATTATGATTTTTAATCTCTTTTCAAATGAAATTTTATAGTTTCATTCGCTATTATAACGCTTTTCATAAAGTGTATACATAATTAGTTATATTTTTGTATTTTAAAAACGTTATCTATATCAGTTTAGTGTTGTGTCGTGTTTTTTTAAGGTTCAATAAAACACGTTTACGAGCTGACCGACTGACTTACTAAGAAGTGTTAATAAACAGGTGCGTTTCAACCTTAATAGGAATCTCATGGCGTATTGTGTAGTGTTGTGCTTAATACTTATATGACGCTGTCTAAATAGGATTGTTGGTTGGACAATCCGGTATGTCTACAAAAGTTATATATTTTAGGTAACTAGTATAAAGACTCTTATGTGGCCGGTAACGTACTTACGAGCCCCTTGCAATTTTTAGTGTCTATGGGTGGCGACATCAGCGCAGCGTTCTGGTTTGTAGAGGACAAAAAATGTTATACTTTCTTTATTAATGAGATACCAACGCCTGTTGATAATAAAAACAATATATATATACGCATTAAAAGACATTGGCATATGTTTTTTTATGAGTGTTGTATTAGTTCTGTATCGCAACAGCCATGACGTCACGTTTCGCCATGACCACCTAACATGGCGGACGACATTCGAATTTCAATCGCGCTATTTGGCTCCCGTCACGCAAATACAGGGACACAATTGAGTGACCATTAATAGACCATATTGGTCAGTTGATTTGAGGTAGGTGATACGTGAGTTTGAATCTACGTCGCTGGAACCTACTACTTAAAAACTAGCCTTGAATTAGTCTTGGGCAAAATTTACACAAAAAATGTGTTTAAACATTCATTTTTGAATTTAAATATGTGATTATAGCTAGTTGGCGATTATGTTATGTCCAAGATTATAGAGTGGTGAAGATCCAATATTCAATGGATTGTTCGTTTGTCTTATGTTATAAAACAAGAACACCCTGCATTTGGCTTCGTTCTCTAAAGTTTGAACCTAAGGATGATCGTATCACGTGTATCGTTAAAGATGTTTAGAATTTAACGGTTTTTTTGTGACATGTGCGTAATTGTGTTTTGGGTATTTAATATAAATCGTGTCTCAACGATACATTACTGAATAGTAAGTTGATTTTTGATAGTTATGTTTTAAAATGTAAATGTATGTAAACCTAGTTGTTAGTTTTTTGTTGTAACCGCGTCGAAATATTAAGAAACTAAGAATAAGTTTGTATGATATCTTATAACAGTACAGTCTTTTAGCTGTCTAAGTTCTGTATTTTAATTCAAATTGAACAATAATTGTTTTGCCTGTAAAGTGAGGACCTAATGCTTAATGAATTGAATATTATCATATTGCAGGACTTCTTGTCTATGTAATTATCAACGCTTGTATCTAATCAATATTAGTGTTTAAAGTGAGAATTCTGAGATCTTCGCGTTGTTGGTAAATTTTGACCGTTGGTAAGTTAAACACGGCGCACGCGCACACAATTTAAATAAACTTGAGTAAACAAATATGTTGTGGTTACTCATGCTGACGGGATTCTCATGGCTTCGATATGTGTGAATTATAACTAGACCTGAATAAAATTAGGGAAAATTTATTTTCTAACCTTTTAATAGTAATTTGGTAACAAAAAAAAAAGACGTTCATTTTAAGCTTGAGTTCAACCTATGGTTCTCTAGTCTTTGATTTAATTCAACTGTAGAGTCTCTAACTCTATTGAATGTATAAGTTAACTTTAGATGAATGTACTGCATTGCGAATATTCTATTACAATTAATAATCTTTATTGTTTCGTAATATGGTTCGCCTAGATAATGCACTTCTAAATTGTCACTTTATTTTAAAATACCTTTAAACTCGAAACAAATTATTAATGTCGGAAAATACTGAGGATCTCATAAAGAGAATTATCTCGGAATTTCCTTTGGGTGTAATTAACGAATCTCAAAGGACGTCTTGTATTGCGGTATTAATATATCTTTTAGGTTGAATTTACACCTGTTGTCTCATTTTGTGTCATAGTAATTGGAGTTCTTATAAAAATGTGTAATTGAGGTATAAGTTAATTAATAAGACGCACGTTTAATTAGTACGATTATTTTATAAATTTTTATAGGCATCGTTAATACCAACTGGGGTAGCATTTCCGATGTAATGAGCGGTGCTGAGAGAATTGTCGAAATTTTAAACAAAAATGTCTTATTGCTAATGGAAGTTACCAAGTTATGACATCGAAGAGCAGACAAAAATCGTAACTTATACATTAACTTATATATTTCATGGCACTGAATCACGTAGTAATTTATGGTTCGTATAACCATTTTGTAAAACTGATTACTGGTTAGTTTGTGGGAAAGGTAGGGAAATTGTGTGTGTTTATTTATTTATTATTTACGGCCGAAGCCAAAAAACACATACAATTCTTAACTTAAATCTAACAACCTCTTATATTCGTCTACTATCATTCCTAAGCCTGTCATAAAAATGTCACATTCTAGTGCAGAGCTAAGGAAACGATTCGTTAGGGCGATCATACGCGGAATTGAGATTTGGCCGCGGAGGCTTGTTTGAAAGCGTAGCGTATTAGGGGAAGATATGGGATGAGCCCCAGGAATCTCACTGCACGAATCAAACCTATCACATAAATCGACGGCCAGTTATCAGGGAAAGAGTAGTATTACACGGTTCGTTCCTTCCCGTTTGGCTGAAGCCAACCACAAAAACGTACTTTACATTTATATAACATGAACGATAAACAAGTAACTTAATACTCCTTGGTAATTAATTTTGCAGATCAAATATGTTTGATAGCGATCGAAGGTTCCCTAAATTAGAGCTAAAGGTTGAAAATCGAACGAGATTTTATCAATTCCGATAAATATGGGCTCATTGTATTGTCTTATCATACGTGAGATTAAACTTGTTTGTTGTCAAAAAATAAGTGGTCAAAAACGTGCACCCGTATAATCGTATAATTTAAGTCTGATAATAATCAATCGATTTTATTAGAAATTTTCAAAGCTTGTATTTGTTTTGTTCGTATTTATCTTAATCTACCGTGATCATGATGACAACCACACTACCACACTACTCTACCGTCCGTCTACCTCGTGTTTAAAAAAATAATAATTGTACGATGTTTAAAAAAATCGCAATTCAAATACACTAACTCTATGTAACGTCATTCGATTTAACGACGAAAGCGTCGAATGCAATTGGCTTTGGATGGTTTAGCTTGTAGATTTTTCTTCTCTCCATTTAAAGAACCACCTCAATAACGCCATAAAATGCACAACCCCTTAAGTTTCGTTATATAGAATTTACACAGTAGATGTAACACTCGTGCTTGGTAAGCTAATACAGCATGTGAATGGCGTACGAAAACATAGCTATTACGTTGGTACGGGGGGCGAAATCCCTGGCTTCCGCAAGTCGAGTTTGAGCCAAGTTTTTGAAATGGTCAGTCATTACAGGCTTAGAATGGCTGTTGGCGCCGCATGCTTGAAATTCTCTTGTACGTGATCCAGACTACACGATGTCGGGTCAATCTCGAGACACGATTTATGAAGTTTAAAAGTAACTGTTAAGTGTATTTCTTTCTATTGGGATATACTTTGAAAATTGACGAATATAAATAAACATTTTAGATTTACAGATAATATTAGAATTAATTATAATTTTATTATAACTTGAACTAAAGTTTACAAATATATATCTCTGAATGTAATGAATGATCATTTATGTATATGATGGAAATAATTATTACAAATGTAATAATGACTTTAGTATATATAAAGACGCAATTAGATTTGGATTGCAAACATTAATTTCACGGTAATCAAAGATTTATCTGTGAATTTACGCCGCGTTTACCACGATTGTACATAATGTTAATTTGTGTACGGTTCCACCTCATACAGAAGGGAATTGGAGCTATGAAGTCATGAAAAGCTTTCCCCATATATTACTAATCTTATAAAAAAAAAAACTGAATTTGTATTGATTTTAAAATGCTTAACGTCATTTAACGTTAGGTGGTATGAAGTTCGCGGGTCAACTTGTTTATAATAACAAAAAGTTGTATATAAAAATATTCTTCAGTTATATCTCTTGAGTAGTCATATACAGTTAATGAAGCCTCTTTGCTATCGCAGCTAAGACTTGCTTTTTTTTTAATTTTATTGGTAAAATTCGTAACATTAAGATTACCCAGTAATTGTTTATGAGAAAAATTAAATTAAAAGCCATTTCAAAATGCTTTATACAAGCTATGTGTAGGTATACAGCTAAAAATCTGATTTCTAAATTTACTGTTTCAATACAATACAGGAGTTGGTTTGAGGGCACACGTCGACCAACCACATAGAAAATGCAATTAGCTCCACAATAGGTGCATCGTAGCGTGGCTTAACTGGCCCAGCCTGAAACTAGCTTAAAATCAGTATGTATTTTCAGTTTATTGATTTATTGGCAAATGTACAGTGCTCCATGAATGATGAACGATATTTTGGCAAGTAATTAAACATGTTGGGTACAGTGGTATTCGATACCACTGGAATTAATTATTATTGCAATTAGCGTTGGCAGAAAACTTTATACCCGATATGCGACCGGCAAGAAAGACTGAAGCAATCTTTTCGCACAGATAATATGATGTTTATTTTTGTAAAGGCTGTTTATATTTAACACTTGGTTGATATATTTTAAAGTACACACACTGTAAAATTTTAAATTGGGAACTTTAGGTGATCTCTTCCAGGCAACCATAATAAGGAAGCTGATAATTGCAAGGAAAACTTATATAAATATATTTATTTGTATTGAGTATTGTGAGTATATTTTAGCTTAGTGGTAAATCGTTGAATAACATTTACTTTATTGTATTTGCGATGCATTGTGCTTCAAATGTATGTTGTATCTAAAGATAAATTTTACCTTCCTTGTTATGAAGCTGGTTTGCCCTTTGGCTTTTCTCGATTTTGTAAAATCGTTTCACCACAAGTACGATTAGACATTCTCTAATGTACGTACAAAACGTTTACGTAAGATACCTTTGCAGTGTTTGTAACGTTCGGTTTAATTTCAGTAATAAAAAAATTTTCAAGGCAAAATTCATCGTATGTGAACCAAAAGTTAACAAGTAACAGACTGTTCTATATTCCAATTTTCCCGCGCGAGTGTCATAATTAAACGGTTTTATGGTTTTTGTAAACACATGTGCTACATAGACAATAGCGTGTCTAATTCTGGTTTAGGTTTATAAGAACCGATCGTTTATTTACCAAGTCTATCCATAAAAGTATCCATCAAATAAAACACAATTCACAATCGAAAATTATGTAGACTAAACGATATAAGATACATTTCTTATTTACTTTTAATTATTTATAGTCGAATAAAAACATACAAAATTCAGTTTGTCGTAACAATATAACATCGTGTTTGAGCATAAAATGACACAAAATTACGTGGATTTGGTAACTTGTCGTTTTGTGATCTGTCATAAAACGTCTCGTATGGAACCGGCCTAAACAAGTAGCAATTTTATAGAGTCATTAGCAATAGGTTCAATGAACCCCGCTGATTACTAGACAGCGGGACTTGTATGCAGATAAATGTGCAAATGTAAATAAAATAGTTATAACGATGTATTTAGATTGCTTTAATCTTGTATAGCACTTGAACTGTATATATACGGGGCGTGTTTAGTTTTTGTTTAAATTTGTGGTATGTTCTGTTGAAATTTTTCTGATACTCATACATATTTTTGACTTTATATATTTATATAATTTTTATTTATATATATTTCTTGTTATCTAATTGTTTGCCAATGAGTTTCTACATTTTTCTAAAACGAAAGCAAACATTAATTGAGCAGTGTCATTTTTACACCCGAAGTTTACAAGTAATAAGACATGTTAGTAACATCTTGGGGACCACGAATAGACTTCGGAATTCAAAACTTTCAAATAAATACATCCAAAAAGTGCTGAAATTGTTTTCATTTGAAATTTTAAACCTTTCAAGCACTTAAATAGCACTTTGTTTAAAGCGCTTGACACTCGAAACAGCTATTTTGCGAAATGGGATTATGTGCTGAACGTGAGGTGCGACTGTGCCATTAAATAATACTATCCCTTTTATCGACATGTGATGCATTATATATATACAATTCCAGTTATATGAGGGTTTAAATAAAATAGTATTAACTACATTTTTAAATTTACACTTCACGTACGTGTCGTAGATTTTTTTAACGGAATCAGTGTGACTTGTCTAGCTATCTATTACTATTAACATACTACATCGACACAAAAAATCTATCACAACCGAAATGAGCCAGCCGAAGTCGAGTTAGAAGAAAATAAGTAATTGGCCTTACACAAAATGGCCAACGGTGTCTAATTAGCAGAATAGTAAATTTTCAAATAAAATATACTATGAAGTTAAAGGTACACTGTTGAAGTGTATAAAGAATCATATTGTAATTAAAAATTTAATCTACTTTTATCGTTGGAGCAGTAAATTTGCATACGTGCGACGTTAAACTTATGTCGGATTGTGTGAACGTCTTTACTACACCGCACCTGTTGGTGAAAACTTTTTATCGAATTTCCCAGTTTGAAACGAAGAGGTGATTTTGTACGTGAAAATATGTATAACAATGTATCGAATTGTACTGTTGTAAAAAAATGCCGCATGTTCAATATAGTTTACTTAAATATAGTTTGGCAAAAACAGTGTGAAATTAATTAGTTTCGGAAGATAAATAAGATACTATACGATGGTTTTTGAAGCAAGTAAGTATTGCTTTGTACTTCCTTGTTGGTATTGAACAGTTTCGTTATAATAGATAACAAAAAAATTATAAATGGCTCGAAAGGCACTTTAAAACAAAGATAAAACAACTGTTTGTTTGATGTGAGTTATAAAACTAGAAATTTTGTATGTTGCATAATTAATTTACAAGCAATATTCGACCTTTGCGCCCGTTATTAGAGTCCATTTTGTAAAATGTGTATCAACAAACATTTGAAATTCGCAAACTCATATCTCTGTCTGAATTATGTCAAAAACTTGGCCAACGCAACGTTGCAACGTGCACTCTACAGGGTGAATTAATAGTTTTAGATGTACAATGTACACTCTATATAACAACCAGTTACGTTATACACAATTTCCATTTTATGCAGTTATAGAGAGTGGTCAATGAAAGGAATACAAGCTAAACCAACCAAAACCAATTGATTTCGACGCTTTAGACAGTTTGTCGTTCAATCGAATGACGTTACATGGAGTTTACCCTGTATTTTCAATACTATTTTGTATTAATAAGTTAATACGACCTAAGGGTCTGCAAACCAAATTGTTGTACAAGTCTGTGGTGTATAAGACAATGACGTTATCTGTATTGTAATTGGTCAAATTAATAACTCACACTCACACAGCAACACCATTGCACACACACACACACTTAAATGCTCGTTCTTCACATAATAATAAACCACTTCTTCATATGTATATATATTTTTTTATTTATTTTTTTCTGTTTTTTTGTTGTTATTGTTTTTTTTCTGATCTTAGATTCTATGTTTTAACCTTATTTTGGCTTTAATTTTAATCTATTCTAATTGTGTAATCATTTTTTGATAAGCTATATAGGTTTAAGAAATAAAAAATAATAAATAAAATAATAACGAGTCTATGGATTAAAGTGCCGTTGATTGGGTCTTATTAAACACCTGCTTTCATAGACAAAAATTAATAAAGAAAGATTTTCTTAATGCCAAATAATTTAATAATATATCCAGCTAGAAATCTGATCATGTAACAGCATGTATCAACTGCGTACATGAAAGAGTAATCGCTTATTTAAAACGTATTAACCTGCGGTTTAAACTAGGTTTACCGCAATTATTTGACATCATACAGGCAACGCAATACCTCTTGACGTATTAAATGTGTATTTAAAATATACATTGAAATGTACTAGTTCATTCATAGCGAATTTTTCATAAAACTTTTGAGTAATTGAGCTAACTGTAACCACGGCCGGTCATTGTTCCCATTTAGTATTCATGGCGTGTCTCGTCCTTCCGTTCGCATATAGGCTATTGAATGCACGCATGTTGTACTATGATGGCTTACTTTTATGTTTGAATTTGCGTAAAATATAACAAAAAAAAACGATTGAAAATCAAAATATTGAATTAATCATTCGAATACCAGCTTAATTTGATTCTGTAAAAGAAACAAGTTTAGCTGGCGAGTTTCGATTCTCTAATTATTTTAAGTTTATTTATTTATCTACACTTTATTGCACTTAAACAGTTGAAGTAAATGATGTTAATAGATCTGAGTACATATAAGAGCAACGGGCGGCCTTATCGATAATAAGCGGTCTCTTCCAGACAACCCACCCACCCACTGTTTAATCAATAAATTAAAGGAAATATATTTAACAAAAAATCACACAGATGCTCATATACTCTAATATGCAAAAGGTTAAAAAATGCTTAACAAAAAATACGATATTCATGATGCATCTTCTATGTTTATCATAACCGGAAGTGAATAACACTGACCGGAAGTGGATTTTAAATATGGGTTTGTTCTGATTGACTCTATCGCTACTGTTTTTCAAACATCCATTTATCCATACGAATATTAATCTTAATGTAAATAAGTGATATTTAAAGTTTCTAAAATTCATCATAATGTCGCTTTTATTGTTATTTATTTTATGTATATGGGTGACTTTCTGCCTTTCTATAAAATAATCTCTTATTTAAGAATTAATAATTACCTATTTTAAATTTCCACAAATAGAATAAATAATATGAGTTAGTCACACATTATTTTTTAAGCGCCTTAATACCTAATTAGCTTAGCTAATATTTTGACATTACGACTCTCAACGAATGCTTTAAAAACTTTAGTTTAGTTTAGGTAAGCGTTTTGTTGTTTTAAGTTACAAGTAATTTGGTCCGTCCGTTGTTGTCCGGGTGTCCGCACTGTTGTTTATAAGTATACGGAATTATGCAGCTTTAAATTATTTGGTCCCTAGTATTGGCGATGTTTATCCATACTAATACATGTTTAAATACTTAATAATATTATGTAATAAACGATATAAACACACATTTACTGATAACTAAAAAAAAACCAGTGGAAAATGTAAGTAAACATTGAATGCATAGATTGAGTTTATTGAATCTCTTTCAGAATCGTAACTTAAGCCTGAAATGAAGTTGACTGAATCGATTGAAACTGTGATGGCCGTTCGGCGATAAATCGTTTAGGATAAGATTCGAAAGACCAAGGAGGACCAAATTTAGAATTTGTGAACGCCTTAATTTTTTTTAAAAGTAGCTTTTGCATTGTACAAATGACGGACGGTTTTTAAAAATTTTCTATAAGTGATGTCGGTGACAGTTTGAGAGAGGAATGGAGCGCTGCGATGGATTCCTTGTGTACAGAAAGCCGGTGTACAGGGTGTTCCAGTATTTGGAAACGTGAGTACTTTTTTTATACGCACTATTGCACACATGCACGCCGTAGCTCTAAGAAAGTAGCACCCTGGGTTGCTCACTTTGATACCTTACATAAAACTGGTCAGACACTTTCTTGGTGTACACAAAGATATAAATAAAAATAACTATATAACATTTTTTCATTATAGAAAGTTTAATAACAGATAAATATACAGGATTTCACGGAATATTTATATATAAAATTGACGGTGATGTAATGATTCTGCTGATAAATCAACTTTTTAATTTACCTAGCACGTGTGAAAATCCATTGGTCCTATAAACATGAGATATGTACCCATTAATCATAACACTCCCCCAAGCATTGACCCCATTGTTGGACCCCAGACGGGGGAACACGTTGCACTATGGATTCAATGCAATGGTTAATTTATAACTTTTATACAGGATGGATATTAATGCATTTGGTGTTTAATAGAGATAAGTCGTATATAAAACATATGCTTTTTCAACAAACTTGTATCTCGTCAATAAGTATTGAAATTTACATTATTAATTTAATAACTTGTTCTTTATAAATGTGTCGGTGTGCTTTTGATATATTATCTTAATAAAAAAAACTTTAGAAAATTTAACATTTCAAATTAATGATTAGATGAAAAATAGTCCATGTTAGTGAAATAAATAAAAAAATATTTAATCAAATTTCATATAGTACACGTTTTATAATGATGTCGTATGTGTTTCATATAACCAACTGCGTTTAGTTGGTGGTTGCTAAACTAAATTATCAACAAGGAAAAAACAGTTGTATGAAAGCAACACGCTGTATAAAGGATATTATTTAACTAGGAAATGCCTATTTCGAGCCCCATAACAATGTATCATGTAAGTGTTATAATTAATTTTATTAGGAAACAGATGTGAGCGCCACTTAATGTAATTGATTGTAATCGAACTTAATATCGGTCAGTTTCATAGAATTAATACAGTACAAAGATATTAATTAGTATGGACGATCTCCTTGCGATAATTAGAATTTATAAATTTTACCTACAAATAGTAGGCGATTTTATTCTTTTATATATTCTTAAATCTCTAACATCACTTTAGTAATATTAAATACTTATGTATACAAATAACAAAAGATTCTGAGAATTTAAGCGATTTATCCATTTCGATGAAATTTACATATGGAGTTAGACTAAACGTTAGGGTAGAACGTAGGCTACTTTTTATCGCGAGGAAAACGATTAAAATAGGGATTGAGAGTGTGTATAAAATTTTCACCAGTACCAGTAGTAGAATTTATAAACCGCTCTATATAATCAAGTACCGTGTTTGATTTAGTAAAAAAGGATTGGATTTTTTTAAACTGACGTTATACATATAGTGCTAACGTTTGTCCAAAGGGTTGCACCCTCATACATTCCATTTACCCCATGCATACCCCGCGGCGATTGAATTTCGAAGCTGTAATGCACGCAATTTTAATAACTCTGTATCGATAAATTAATATGCTATTTATGCTAGCTAGCTATTCTTTTGGTGAATATCCTTGATAAGTTATAGATGGAATATTTGCTCAATTAAATTCAATAATAATCCACCACCTACAATGTTTATTTGGTAAAACGAACCTGGCCACACCAGTAATTTGGCTAATGGTGGCTCCAATTACAAATTAGCTGTGGACTTTTTTGGCGAAGTCCCAAAAGTGTTGCAATCCGATATTTGATAGACACTTCAATTTGATTGTGTTTCTGTGTAGTAACTAGGTTGGTTGTAATGACGTATACATTTTCCAATTAGCTATTTTTCAAACTCATTCACGTAACACAAAACCGCTTCTGCCCAACGTCTACAGGCTGTGTACAAAAATGTGTATTTTTGTATTAATCTTAGAAATTACTGATTGCCCGTTTCCATGACAACGAAGTTATGTACCACCAGCGCTTTCGCCAAATATTGTGAGTGCCAATTCAAGCAATGTATTTTGTGTTTGACAATTCTCTTGTAAAGTTTCGAGCATGTGTTTGATGAGAACCTTTTTTGAATACAGTCTGGGATAAGTCGCAGGTGACGAAGTATGAAGATGTTCAGTTTATAGAATTTAAGTGATGCGCTTGATGTCGATAAATCGATAAAGAGGTGACAGTTATTTCCATTAACTGTTGTATTGATTGATCCATGTATACATTTGCAATTAAGCTGTATTTATGAACATTTTAAAAGTTAAAAGGTCAAATTACGAAAATCATCAAAGTCTAAAAGTAAAGTAAATAATTGTTATTGATCTGTTTTCATGTAAGAAGAGAAGAATTAAATTTGTGCGTGAATTTTCAATCTTTGTAGATGGTTAATGTGATTTTACGACAGGTTTTATCGATAAACACACAACACTGGCCATTGTATTTCAAACGTGATACAAAATGAACTTCACAAAAGATATGTGAACGTATGAGAAAACTTTGAAGATATTAAAAAGGATTTTATATATCCTTTGACACTACATAATACTTTCAAGTAGGATAGAGCTTCATGTGAGTTTTTTTTTTGTTGAAGCTTAATATTTTAAATATCACACATATTATACAGTTGAATATAACCTGTGAGAAAGTTATTGAAAGTTTTCGTACATTTCATAATGAGGTATCATTAGAATTGATTTTTCCTACAATAAAATACATATATCTTATACGATTTCGTCGTTATAACAGTTGTCTGATCGTGTTAACCATTATAAAGATATGTAGCTCAAAGGATATTCATCATTCTTTATGACACAATAGATCTATCTATATATCAGTGAATAGTTAGACAGACAGTGTTTAGATATATTATCAGACATACATAGCGTCTAGTGTAACCAAGAGTATGTTGACGAATTTAACCAAATGTACTCAAAATATATCCGTCTCTTTCCTTACCCTATATATGCCCTAGAACACTTCGTACCTAATTTATGATAGTAATAATGTCATTGCCACGCAATGTGTCGTGCTTAGATGTCATAGTTATAAATAGCATAAGGTACTTGATTCTCATTAGTTACCGTGTAGTATATAAATTTAAAGCTGTGCTTTGTTCATATTAAGCACACCTTTAAAAATCAAGCTTCTTAGCTTAATTCAACTTATGTGTGTTCTTTATGCATGAGGACTTTTTATTTATTTAAAGCAACAGCTTTTTCTGGGTTTTTAGTAACTCGAGAACTTGGAACCTCCAATGCCTGAAAGCTCATGAACGCGTTGCGAGTTTAAATTCGTATCAATGTATTTAAAATTATATAAAAATATTTACGTTCCTTGAAGGAAATTAATATATATTAGGTTTTTTTTTAACAATAATTTTAAGTACTATAAATCAAATAGCGTCTAACGTCAAACGGTTGAGTAGTTGTTCAGAATCGAGTGGCTGTGCGTCTGACGAACTCATTAAACTTCGACTCGGAAAATACTCGCTTAGCGATATTTCGATAAGGGTTAAATGACAGGAGAATGAAAATGTTTGTGGTTTTATATGAAATATCCACAACGTAAACACATTTAAAAAAAATACTAACAAAACATTATATATACTATATATTATATATAATTAATAAGGCCGGCAACGCACACACGAGTCTATGGACTTTCACTTTTATGGTGAGCTTCCAGCTCGTTTGCTCCCTCTTCTATAAAAAAAATATACAGTGTTTCCGGCCTTAATGCTGTTCTATCCCTCAGGCAACACTGTTTAAAAAGTTTAACTCACTTTTCTTATATGAGAATGTCACCTTTCAATGCATTTATGTGCAAGTGATTTGCACGAGTGACAACCATTTATTTTAAAAAGCAATGCTCCTAAGCCAGCTCGGTGTTACGTATTATTTCACGACGCTTACAACAAAAAGGATTCGCAAATGTACCGGAAAATGCATTGTGCGGTCAGTGCTTTTAAATAAAAGCGATTGTCAGTAACAGCATTTTTTTTATAGAGAAAATCCATGCAGCTACTAAAATTTAATAGAATAAGTAATATCTTTTCTAAGAAGATTTTTATCTATTGCACTCATTACACTTGAGATATATCTATTTAGATGCGAATTTTTTTTGTTAATTCAATTTATTTAAAGTGGCCTAACGAAATAATATAAACGTTAATTTATTAGAGTTTCTTTCATACACATACCGAATACACATTTCACTTACGTTTTCCTTTGTAAGCAGTTGAGAAATCGACTCTTAAAACTTACAAGACTACGACTCGATGTGAACATTGGCAATAGACAAAATTGATTCCGTTTTGTGATTGGTCCGAAGACTCAGTTCTACCAATTGCATACATAGAACCACCGTAGCGACACCGTTTTTGATATGATATACTAGCTGAACCGGCATACGTTGTTTTGCCATATAAATTATTAAAAAAGTAGAAATAATTGAATTTCACGGTATTTCGTTTACTAAAAATAAATTTAATGTATACTTTAGCCTCAATAACACGTGGTAGTCATGCTATTGAATTGTAGCTTATATTACACGTTTGTCGGTTTTAACATGGCAGTGCCATCTATTGATTACTTACTCAATGCAGTCGAAAAGTATCGACATCTGTTAAAATCTTTTGGAGTTAGCAGATAATTGTGACTGTCAATTAATTATATAGACAAATAATATGCAATAAAATAAATTTGCGACTATAATTAAAGATCTAAGCTATCCTATATCTCATGTTGGACCAGACTGCTCACGTTGTGCCAATTTAATTTAAAATCGGTTATGTAGTTTAGGAATCCATCGGAGACAAACATTGTGACAGGAGATTTATATATATATGATTAGAAATAATTCTTAATAAATTTAATACCTTTTACATTATCCAGTTAGCGCTCAGTTCTTATTTATGTAATTTCCTTACATAATATTCATTATAAGGTATTTATAGATAAAATTATATTTAGCTTACGATAAAGCTTTTTACATTGTCAGACAGATCTCTCATTATACAGGTCCGGAAGGAAAAAGAAAAATCTGTGTGCGACACCACCCCTACAATCGATTTAGGGTGGGCATTGAAATATTTAAATACTACCTGTCTAGCGAAACCTAAATGTGATTTTAGATTAGTTTTTACCTTCAATAAAATATATGCTTTTGCAATATATGTTTGGTTTACATTTAAAGCAACTACTTATATTTTCTTTTTAATTAATAAATATTAGCACACATACAGGATTAAATGCTACAAAATGTGAAATAAATGTTCAACTAAATAAATAAAATAATATGCGTCAAATAATATTATGAGAGCAAAGAATATATTGTGATATATATGTTGTTTATATATCTCCCGTCTTCAAGATACATCTAAGGCGGCCATTAAATTATTTTATTCTTAATCAAATCGCCTTTTGTCCTTTATTTTTTTATGATTATATTCTTTTTTGTGTGGTGACAATAAAGTGTATTATTATTATGAGTTTTACCAGAGAAGCACGCTAAAATCACAAAAGAGCCGCGAGCCTTATTCACAATGTGCCGAAATACGACGGCATGCACCTCGTTAAATATGCCTCGGTAAATATTTTTCGTAGCCTTTTCACATTAATCCCGAATGCCCGTAGGTTCGTTTGGTTATTAGAGAACGTAAGAAAATTCCTAGAAGTGCGGACTATAATATTTGGAACATGTTTTTGTAGGGCCGATATATTTAAAACATAAAATGCTTTTTCAACGATGAACAGCCTTGTATAAACTTGTCAAGTGTAATTAAGTGACAAGTTTTGTAACTTAATACTATAACTTTGATTTAACAAAACCGCAAACAAAGCTGTACTTGAGTTTAAAAAGCAATAAAATTTATTTAATCTAAGGTGTAGGTGTATTATATCACTTACAAATGAATTTAGTGAGAGAAATTAGAAAAAAGGTCTTTACTGGTAAAGTAAGGGTAAACAACATCCTAAATCCTGTTGGCGTCTTGTTACTTATACAGTAGCAATGCTGTTAAGTATTTTACATATTTCACCCTATAAAGGATTTATATACAAAAAAGACTTAGCCAGGAATGTAAGACACGATCCCGACAAACGTCGTTTTGCCAAAACAAAAAGGCTCTAAAAATAGATGTTGCCCGATTCTCAGTTCTAATCTATATGGCCACAAAATTTCAGGAGAATCGGTCAACCCGTTTCGGAGGAGTAAAGGAACAAACATTTATATTTAGATAAGCCATTATAAGTCCACATAACATTGTATATAAGTTTAATTCTTAATTTTGTGTGTATATTCGCAACGTAACGTCAACTTGAATTACATTGGATTCGTTGGACTAATTGATATATGAAACCCTAACGACATAATTGATCATACGACTCATTTGTCTGTGAATCATTTACGAAATGCTCCGTCGTGAATTGTTGCTATACAAAAATAGTTATCTGTGTATCAAGTTTGTAACGGAATGCAGGTTGCAATTTGTTTTCACTAGTAGAAATGTTTTAATGTTAATAATTTTAAGTTATAATGAAACCGCGTTTAGTACTTTAAATTGATTATCTTTTTATATGTATCAATTAGTGATTGTAAAGAGCGTACCACTGCATAAAAAGCTGACAACGCAGGGTGAGTGTCTATCCGCTGGGTGCCTGGTTGAGTGCGAGAGTGACCCCAGGGCCCTTTCAATGCGGTCTTGTAGTTTACCCGAGGTGGTTTTAGGGGATATTGCCGACGGTTGAGTATCCTTTGGGACCAGGATATTCGGAAATGCATTTCCACCTCGAAAAAAAGGGTGACTATACCTTTATGGTGTGCCTCCTACTAGTTTGGCACCTCTTCTTTAAAAATAAAATAATATGTATTAATACTTGGTCAACCTTACTGTTTTACAAATGTATTATACTCATCGTACTGCGTCCGTAAAATAAAGGTGATTCTTAGGCAAAGGGATCAAGTTCTAATGAATCCGATTGACTTTATTTATTCGAATTAATTTTATAATCCAATTAAAAATTCAAAAAAAGACCTTCAAATATATTATCTTTTTTTTAAAACCTGAATCGAAGGGGCAGTCGTAACAGTACGTACGTAAAAAAACTTGTTTAAAATACTACAACTATAGTTTTTTTCCAATCATGTGTGAAATCGAATCACTCGAAGGTGTTGACTGTTAAAAATAATTGAACTGTATCAATACGGCTCGTTTACCTTCAATTAATTTGTGTTCAATCAATTAAGAAAGGTTAAACAATCACTGGTATATTTATTTTGGTACATTTAAGTATAAGTAAACAGATTAAAATCGTTTTAAGACAAACCCAAAAGTCAGACATAAGGTGTGAATAGAACGCACACACAAATTAGCGTTTCATTAACAAGTTTAGTAATAAATAACTTTGTTAAAGAGGACTTTGAAAATAGCAAAAATGTAATATTGTATGAAACTTTCGGTGGTCGAAGACTAACTTAGAGTGTATTGAACTTTTGTATTGGAATAAAGTTTGGACGGCTTTTGTTTTATGAACCTTGCGGTTTTCAGGCTATATTTGCCAGTCTTGACTCTCCGCTTAATTTTCTTGCACAGAATATTTTAAGTACTTCGTAGTTTATTTATTTATCATTTTGCATTTGTTAAATTATAAATAATTCCGCACGCTCTACAGTATCCTTGTGGTTTCGATATACTCTTATAATACGTATTACAAAATTACAATTTGCGAAGATAATTTTAATAAAACGCCTTAATGGACAGACTTTTATTTGGCCATAATACGATTTGATTTGAAGTAGTTACTATTTGAAGTTTGCTACGAATGGTGCTACGCGCTATACGGAGTACAAATTGGTTGTATCGCTACGAAGCGATCATTCTACGTAAAGTTAATTATTCATATTTAAAATTATAGCAGTGATTTTGAATGTCCTTTGGAAATATTTTTGTTTAAACATACATTTAATTTATGTGAATAATTTTATTTTTAGTTAAACATTGACTCTATGGAGATACAATTTAGCTGTAACTTAAATTAGTTTTGAGTTTTGCAAACATAGGTTTCATTGAAGGGTTTCATATAAATTAAAGCCTTGGGTGTTGTCCTTTCAAAAATTGGGTTGTCTGGAGGAGATCGCTTATTAGCGATAAGGCCGCCCGTTGCTCTTATATGTACTAACATCTTTAAACGTCATTTACCTCTTCTGTTTAAGTGCAATAAAGTGTAAACAAATAACAAAAGATAATTAAGTTAATACGTAAGCAGTTGAATGTTTAATATAGGATTCGACTCATTTAATGATCAAGTACGCAGGAAGTTTCTCAAGACGGGTTCCATTGGGAAATGTTGGGAAATTATTCAAAGTACCAGGAGAGCATGAAACACGAAGCGTTTCATATTGTTGACTAAATAGAGGAAATGTGCTGTTGATCGATACATATACATATCTGGAATATAAATTAGATTCTGATTATCTAATTTTAATGTATTTTGATTGAGTTAAGGCATTTTTGTTGAATGCGGTAACTTTGAATCTTGGCTGCGGACTATATTCTCATTGCTGAAATCAGCAGTTTAAAGATATAAAATGATGATGATTCTGAAATTGAGTGATTTTGTTCAAAAATTGTGAAATTATACTTTTACAGAAATAAATGGTGCTGTATTTGTGAATAAGGTGGCTTCTACAATCACTGTGAACCTATTTTATTGTTGGCCGCATGACCAATGTGTAATTTAATAAACAATTCGAACGCCTACATTATAGGTAATCTTATATATTTACCTGTCACATCACATCACGAAACGGCTTGACAGATTTTTACCAAATAAATGTATACGCGTATTCAGTAGGTATGTGAATCGGCCAACATCTATTTTTCATGACCCTAAGTGATAAGCATTGTTTACCTTTGATTTTTTTTTATAATGTGGCCGGGTCAGCTTGTAATTATCTATTACACAAACTATAAAGTTGAATAAACAATCAGTATACAATATATTAATAATTACACCAGAACTAGATAAATTCCACAAAACCTAGCCATTTTCCACTACACGTGAAAACAAATTCGGAAAATTTCATAAAAAAGCATAAAAAAGCTAAAAATAAAACCTGAATTCGGTCTGTGCTCACAAAGGGTGGGGTAATTAAAATCGAGCAAGCACAGGCGAGCCCTTTGTCTATTTTCACTTTTTTACACACGACAAAAAACCCTAAATGTGCTCCAAACACACGGTAAAGAAATGTATTGGACATTTTCTATCGGAAATTGAACTCGAATTTTACGTTTATAGCTAGGTTTAGTGGCGTATTTTGTCACAAATGATCATAGAATTTTATATAGTATTTTCTATTCGTCTTTTTTAAACGTGTTTGTATAGCAATAAATACTTTTGCATTGTGAATATCACTAAAGTTGTTATGAAAATCTTTCACACTTTCAGCTACGCACCACCGCGTTATAAAACCAGCTTCGTTAAATTTCCGAATCATACGACTTAAAATGGAGAGATCGAAAAATCGGCTACGCACACACACTAGCCCCCTGGCAAGTAGGTGTCTATGGGACGACCACATCACCTTTCTGGTGTGTACTAATCGTGTCTTAGATGTGAATATAATAATTTTATATGAAGCGGATAAATAGTCAAATGTCGCAATAGCAAAGTGTATTATTAAAAATACATTCTTCAAGTTGACATATTTAGTTGGAGTTTCTTATTAAATTGGAAATTGAATTTCCCTTGTACTTAACAAAATAACATTTTTCTAATTCTCATAGAAGGTTTTGACGAGTATTGGTAAATTTAAGGCGATATCTTGTTCGGCATACACAGAGGCTCTGTTGTAACTGTACTGTATACGATCTTCAAAGATATTTGAATGAAATTTATTATTTTGAATTATTAATCAATTTTATGTTTATTGTTTAAAAATGCTATCGATCCGTATATTTTAAGTATGGAATTTCACCTTTTTTAGGTATGTTTTAAAATACATTTCCTAACAAATTGAAGCTATTGTGTACATATTCATCAAACTAGAAGTTTTCAGCTTATTACATGATCTAAGAGTCTTAGCCTTTACAGACATTCGTTATCTCTACACGTTTTGACGACTCAGTTGCTCCGGGTTCGATACCTTGATTATATGATTTGCATATTTGTTGGCTGTGATATATATGTTATGTACTCGTATTTATATTTTACAATATATTAATTTATCAATCGTGTTAGCAATACAAGCTATAAATCACATTAGACTAGCTGAACGTGTGTGAAATGTGTTCTGATATTAAATTTACTGTAAAAGTAATGCAAATAATAAATAGAATAATAACTATGAGCTTAACCATAATAACTGAATGGCGTTGCATCAGAGTATACAAACATGACATCACATTGCGATACAAAATGAAATATTTGAGCGAATTTAATAAAGTGAGCGCGCTCAGACAGTAAATATTGCTCGTGTTTTAACAAGGATTTGTTACGTGCATTTCTTATACTTACGTATACATTTTTAGAAATAAAATACTTTAATTATGAGCTTGTTGGGGTAATTAAGTACACATAACGTGTGACTTAATGAAAGTGGTTGGGTATTTTATTTTATTTTTTATTTCTTAAACCTATACAGCTTATCACAAAAAGTTTACACAATAAAAATAGATTAAAAATAAAACCAAAATAAGGTTCAAACATAGAACCGGAAATAGAATGTAAGATCAGAAAAAACAATAACAACAAAAAAAAACACGAACAGAAAAAAATAAATAAAATATATATGAACAAGTATTATATACTTTAGTACAATTCCTATAGATTTACGTATTAATGAATTAATTTTAATGTTGACAAAGCTAACTATATTTATTTGTGGTAGTTTAAAGAATACTGTAAGCTTTTCGTTTTGAATAAAAAAACAGATAGCAAGTAAAATAACATTTTTAAATAAAATAGCCATTACCGCTATAATGGTGTAATTCTAAATCCCCGAAGTCTACAGCTGGCTAGACGAATTCTCTATGCAAATTGGTTTCGTGTTGCAATGCGAGTTTAGGTGCACCTCTTTGAGATGCCTGCTCGCCTAGTACATTTTGTTATTAAGTGAACCCCGCCTTGACGGTTTTATGGAGTTAAAACAATTTTCAGGTAGAGAGAGGTTGCCATATTTTTCATAGCCTTTCATACAATAACAGTCTACATAATTTACTGACCATTTTTTATATACGCTATTTAATATTCAGCCAGAACAGGCTTAAAAGATTGGTCTTAATAACATATTTAAACACATAGTACTGGTTCATTTCATATTACTGGCAAGTTATTGTACTATGCCGACGACTTTGTCTTTATATGAATAACCTTACAAAATAATAGGGTTGTCACATTAATTATTAACAATTGTTATGTAACATTTCTTTGACGTATGTAGATAGTAGTACATTATTTAGAAGTCTCGAAGTGTTCTGAGAGATAATTGCAATTGCTTAACTTTAGCGATGAAGATTCGTAATTTTATATATACGCCATAACGATAAAAAAATATCAATAAATAAATTGAGTCGTTATTTGTGCCTAAAGTAACATTTTAGTATAAAGACTAGAGAAAAATAAACAAAAACTGAGTTACAAAAAATTTAGGGCAAGTCACGTATTGTAAGTGGTCTGCGATGTGGATCAATTTCCTTCATCCATCAAATGTCAACCCTATTTGTATAAGGTACTCTTACAGCGATAAAGCGCTGTTTTACTGTTTGTTATTCGTAGATGAAATCAATGAATATTCTATATAAGTACAAGCCTGATGTCGGCTTGGAAATAAAGATTTTTGTTAAAAAATATTCTTATAAAAAAACTATTCATATTAATATATCTCCTGATGGAATTTTCAAGTGGCGACCTGAATTGTCGTTACAAGCGTTGGAAAGCACTGCAGCGTCTGAGAACCCAATTTGTAACTTGAGTTGCAAGATTCAAGCAGATTTAAGGAAGGCCTCTTCACTTTTTAGATAGACGTGCTATCCTGTGTTCGCATCAAAAGTCGACATAAACGAATACATAAATTATTAAAATTAATATAATATATAATTAAAACAATTGAGGTGTAAAAGTGAAATATTATTAAACTGCAGTGTCGTTGTTAGGCCGCAGAAATTGTCGGGCGTTTGAGAGGCCAATTCCCCCACGAGTGGCAATGCTGAAGGATTAATAAGTATTAATTCAATACTGAAGTATTTAATTTTCAACTTTCATAAGTGTCCTGGTATCCTGGTACTAGTTACAGTACAATCTTATTGTACAGGGTTTTTTCTATATGAAATTTATTCTTTGACAGGTTGTCCGAATAAGGTGCATTTGTTCATCCGAACATCATATAACGAATTGTCTTATAAATTTATTTGATTCGTGTATGAAGTATCCGTTTAAGTAGCTGTATTTAATTTATAATATTTGATTATATTCACCAAATAGTAATTTGCCTGCGTCATGTATCTAATATTATATTTTTGAATAGATTAAGTTATCACACTATATATACGCACAGTGAACATCTTATTAACTGCGCAGCTTTTAAATATATTTTATCTTCAAAGTCACAACTATGCAAGCTCTGGAAAGTGGGACCATAGAGTGCTCACTTGGATACCTAATATATAATTGTGCACTTGGAAAAGATATACAGTGTAAACTTCATGTAACGACAAACTCGCTAAAGCGCTGAATTCAAATGACTTTGGTTGGTTTAGCTTGTATTCCATACAATGATTATTCATCTTTCCATTTAACGAACACTCTCTATAATATCCTTGACAGCTAAATATAAAAACTTTATAGTATTTTGAACATCTAGAGGATAAGATTTTTCACGTAGAATACGGGCAAAGACGCGCTAGAAATATAATGACACAGGACATACTTGACTTTCTTCGTGTAACTAAACTGCGTTCTATTGAAGACAGTAATGTCAAACAAACAACTCCGAGCTACAGCTACAGCTTTACAGGACTCTTTTAGAAAGCAATTTATTATTTCACTTTGGAAAAATCTTTATGAAATAACATAAATTCAAATAGAACAGAAATGCTTCACAGCATTAAATAACAGCTTTTGGCGAGCTTACAGTAAAATATTATTTAGTTATATGTATGCGGAAACATGCACATGATGTTGTATTTAACGAAATCACGCCCCGAATGGATTATAATGCAATTACGAATAGAATATACTAGAACCATGTGTGAATAAGTGAGGTTGAATGTAGCTTTTGAAAAAAAGCTTTCCAAATTACATCCGTGCGGAAGAAGTCTATAAGTACCATGAGCAAAAGCTAAATTAAATAAAGCAGTGAATTGCTTGTGTTTGGAGAACACGCTTCTTCTTATTTTATCTTACGTTTCTAAGCAAATAAATATACAAAATACAAAAAAAAAATCACATATGGATATAACTCGCACTTTAATTAAGAAAATTAAATGGGAAGCGACGTCCATTCCAATAGAGAAGTCACACACAGTTATTTTCTAGTTTTGAGTCATGTAAAGAAACTCAAACACGCCTTTCACTTGAACCGATAGTGAAAAACAAAGGCTTCACTTCACCGGTGACGTGCAGTTTGTATACCATTACTAGAGTAGGGTTCACACCTCGACGTTTCTATACGTAAACATTAGACCAATAGTCAAGACGTATATTCAGAGGTCACATATAATCCTGTGTTTAGAGTGGGAGTGCCATGCTGTTACTTAGAGTTTCAGCAGAATGGGCAGGCACGGCCGGAGAAATACCACTCTCTCACAGAAAACCGGCGTAAAGTGATGCAATTGGACTTTGTTCATTTTGTACTCGCGTTTCGTTCGGTGAGTGAGATCTTCCGGTGCCCATTCTTTCCCTTCCCCCGTCCTCTTCCCAAACCCCCCCCCCATTTCCTAATTTTCCTTTAAAGGCTGGCAACGCACTCACGAGCTACCAGCCGCGTGAGTGTCTATGGGCGGCGGTTTCACCTTTATGGTGGGCCGCCTGCTCGTTTGCCCCCTCTTCTATATAAAAAAAAAAAACCTTAATATTTATATAGTTTACGCCGTGGTCAAACACTAACTTCTGATAAGTGTGCTAAAAAGCACAGTTGTTTCTTGATGTTGGATGGTAAATAAAGTATTTTGAAAAAAAAACTCAAATTAAAAATTACAGGCTCGATTGTGTCAAATATAAAAAAAAATTAAAATAATGTCGAATCCAATCACAAGGATTTCCTTAGATATTTCAGTTCTAAGTACTATACAACAAAACTCTTTATATGTTTATATTTTTAATAATATAATATTTTAAATATATCTTGAATTACGTATTAAAACGCATTATAAAATTAACAGCCCTGTCCCACTTGTCTCACTCCCTTTATTTTGGTTAAGCACTAACTAAAGGGTTGTAAATTAAGGGCTTTGCTACCTTTTGAAGGCGTCTCGTGTTGCCTCTTTGTAGTTTCCTGATAACATTTATTTCCTTTTACTGTTTACAGACGTGTAAATAATGACTGCTACTGTGTGCACAGGAAATTACAGCATGAAACGTTATTCAAGTTTTCTATATAAAAGTTCATTGTAAAATAACTATTCAACGCACCTACCATGACTAAAGGTTATGTGTACGTAACAATAAGTTGATACGATCACGAAAGACCTTGTCAGTTTATCAATTAAACAGAGAACTGTCTCCACAATCCATTTGAAATTGGAATTCCATTTAAAATTGCAAACTTATACACACGATAAAAACTTAGGTTGCCTGGAAGAGACCGCTTATTAGCGATTAGGCCGCGCGTAGCTCTTATATGTACTAACATCTATTAACGTCATTTACTTTTACTGTTAAATAAGTATGGTATCGAAACTTTAAGACACTAATACGATTTGTGTAATTATGGTAAATTAAAGTTGTTTTGTGTTTTGTTACAGGTAAGCAGTTGGTGTTTGTTAGTTGCTTAGCGTGACTCCGTACTGACGATCCGACGGTGAAATGTCAACTGGCAAATGTCATCCGTGACAATTGGATAACGTTTGTCAGTTGACAATGTTTATCACGCAATGGCACAGAAAGTAAGAATTATCTATACTTAACGTGAGTGATGAGTTATTTACCTTAACTTTAACGACGTTAAAGATTTTCTTCGTCGTTTAAATTCAATTTAAAATATTATTAAGTTTACTAGATAATTACACATTTTTTTATGAATTGATAGTGATGCTTTTATACTTATTAACCAATGGTAACTGTCACTTTCCGAATTAATTAATCTTAACATGCTTAAACTAAACAATAATAATATATTGCTGCAATAATTTATCAACAAAAAGGCAATTACTCTGCTTAAGGACATCTCAGTTCATATGAGTTTTTGGTTAATTATTCATACAGTCATGTAAAATATTTTTATTTACTTATAGAAATATTTAACACATTCAATTGTTTTCTCGACCAAAGTGCTTGAAGAAATGTTGTCTTAAACTCCCCTAACGTTTCGTGTTTCTGATCTTTTGGTGCTTGACATTAATTTGCTCGGTGCAAAAAAAGCTTAGTTGATTGAGGTGATCAAAATCGAATTAGTTTGACATATTTCTTATGAATATATATAGAAAGACACTTTTATGTATGTCTCCTTATACATAGCAAATTACGTTAGATTTTAATTACTCATTAGTCATTTTTAAGGCTAGATCTCGCAGATCACGCAATGTGGTATGAGAAACAATAATGCCTGTTTTGTAGTGTTTAATTGATGTGTACATTTGGGACAGCATTTTGGAGTAAATCCAAGTTTCATTAGACAATATTAATGTACTTGAAGACAATTGCCAAGTATTGATTCGAATTGTGTACGTGAGAAGGGAATTGATATTTTCGTTAACAAGAACAAATTCTATAGAAGCGTATGGGTTAGGTAGTGTACATACTACGTGCTAATATTATATAAATATTGGCCTAGGGTATACCTGTCATTAAATAGGCCATTTTCATATTTTATTCTAATAATGACGGCCTTGACACTTTATGGCCGAAATCCGAACCTTCATCGGTTAGTGACATTATAGAAAACCTTGCATTATTATTCAGTTTTGTAACATATTACAAATCTATTATGTAAAGGCCTTCAAATAGACAAAACCTATTATTATGTAAATACATAAATCAGACATAAATATAAAAATTACAAAAGTTTATAAAGACTTAAATGTATAATGAAATACTAAGATCTTATTATAAAGGCCACGTCACACTTCCTCGAATAGAGATAGATCATGTTTAAATAAAATTAAACCGACGATACATAGGGAGTTATATATTTGTTTGTTCATTCAAAATTATGTTCAAAGTAGTGACGCAGAGTTTCTTGCCTGTTCATCTCTTCTGTTCTAATGGATTTGAGAACTGGTGGTAATTGAGTCCATACTTTTTGACGTTCTTTGGTGTATGAAAGTTACCTAAAATAATAAAGATTTTTATTGATTAGATCTTTCAGATAAATGCCTTATTTCAAACGGCCCAACCGACGATTTTATCTAACAATTCAAATAACTTTATAATATAAAAAAAAAACACTATGAAAAATCGCATACCACTCAGCATGTGTTATAACCGTAAAAGTGAGAAAAATGTGTGTATTTAGAACGAGCATTTAACTTCACCGGTTTGCCTTCACAAAAAATAATTCCTTATATGACAATTGCAAATAATATGTCACTTTTTGTTACAAGGTATTTTAATACTAATCACTTGTTGATAATCTTTATCGATTTTTTTTAAATTTATTGTTATATCATTGTCATAATACAATACTTGCACTGTTAATTATTAAAAGTAGTGTTTAGATGTTTAAGTAATAGACTGTAAAGCTCATATGTTTACAATGATATAATTGTATATGTTTGAAGCTCCGTCAATGAGTTGCGAATATCGATTTAAGATACTATCACTGCGTTACCCTGGCACAGATACAATACATTTGCATTACCGCTATCCCGCACTTGCCTTACGTCAGATACATTTGATAGACCACAGATTAGAAATAGGCGGGAAATAAATAAGGAACAGAATGCAAAAATATAAGATGTCACCACTGTATATTCAAACTATTTGTATATACAATGTATAATTATTGTTCCACAATATAAATCATTTTCATATATAGAAATCTACTATATTTTTTACAGCTTATTTAATGTTGCCATATCATCACATTTCCAATCACTTGGAAATACGAATTTAAATAAACGAAAAACATATTAATTGTTATTTTATTCAAATAGCAATATAATTTTTATATCGTATCAAAAATGAGGCTTTATTTTAAATTGAGTGAATTCACATTATATATGTCTTCATTATAAAACTTATTTAAGATATTTTTTTATTCATGCTGCGTATTGTCTATGAAGACGAAGTGTAGACCTCTCTATAGACATCTGTAACCATAGATTGTCTATAGTGAGGTTGATTTACACAACTGAATAGCTTTCCATTGTCCTCTAACAATAGGATTGTTATATAGGTTATGTCAATTAAGTACCACAGATAGTATTCCTTTGACGTTTGCTAAATTGATTTGGTAGTTGCTACCGCTATCCACAATGTGCGATCTATTTGACATTTCATGTTGACTGCCTATTACAATTTACATAAAGTATCTGGATCAATTCATTAAAAGTTATTTGTATTTATTTTAAGCGCATTCTCATATCACATTCATAATGAACCGGTAAAATTATACATATAACATATTAAATTAACATACTTTATGTAGATTACATAATATTTTATTTATTTGCACTTAAACAATAGAAGTAGATAATATTAATATATGTTAATACATATAAGACCAACGGGCGGCCGTATCGCTAATAAGCGATATCTTCCAGGAAACCCACAGGGTTTTATTTCTAGACACAGAAATATGTCTTCCACAAGATTACGTTGTATTCATTTCTTTCAAAGTGTTCTCATTTAGACACTACGACTAAAATAGAGATTAATACCAAATTGTATAATTAAGTTAAGCAAAATTTAATGAAATACCACAATACGAATCGTAAATTGTATTTATATTATATGTTTTAAACAGTCGTAAACAATGCCTGTCAATTTACAAACGATGTTTAGGGATGTTGTTACATATCGAGGTAGTTTGATTAAGTTTTTGTTACAATTATGGTACATTATCTTACACCTAAAACAGCTCTATGTACTCGATATTTTTTAAAGTTGTTTAAAGTAGCTATAAGTATGTTATAGTTATTAAATATGTAAACCGATCAATGTTTATTTTAAGCAAATATATCTTAAAGACTATACTTACGATTTGTTGTTAAACGTCCTTAGTGATGTTTTAAATGTGTCCTTGTCACACTCGTCTATATTTATATCGATATATAATATCGATACGGCATCCCCTCACTACTCCATTGCGTAATGGCGGCATATCTTATCCGCACGGCATCCGTTCGCCCACACATCAAAATATAAATGCTCGCCAAGCCCTTTGCTTATTTTTTTAAGTATTGTCTCTGTTTTCAATTTAAAATAATCGACGTTTTGACACAAGAAAATCGGATTCTTTTAATTGGTAAATAATATTACGGACTCACGAAAATGTTTTTCTTTTTAAATTTTCCTTTATAAAATCGCCTGTTAATGAAACGCTGACTATCGAATGTCAAAAAAATAGGTTTTAAACATTCTTTGTAATGTCGAAACTCGATGTTGGTCCTTGTGAACGAAAGTTTAAAAATGCCAAATCTGCCCAAATCCGCCCACGATTAAGTTTTTATATGCAAATGAGGGCGAATGATGAACGAAACGATATCATTCGTTTAGCGTTGATATGGTAATGCTTGCAAAAAGTATTAGACTTACAGTGAAGATGTTTAATTATGTATATGACTTTTCCATTTGAAAAGAAAGTAACTGTAATGTACACAAAATATTAAGTATAGGCCCCTTAATACATGAAAATGTTTGTATCGATACATGATACATGAAATTTCACAAGTGTAATTGCGTAAGGAAAAATCGAAGGACTTACAAATCGCATTTTTATACACATTTAAATAATAGTAATACTACGAGTATGTTACCATGACAACGGCATTTATCAACAAGTACATCTCAAACCTTTCATGCACGTTTTGTTTTCATACTGGATTATTATTTATATACCACTGTGAGTTTAACACTCTGCGGTCGCTCTAAGCGACATTTAACGAGCACACTTCATGATAATGGACCTTTGCAATCGTCACTATGGTGTTTGACGTGCCATTTCAGTATCAGAACAGAAGGCCTTTATTATTTAGAGTGGTTAGTGGGAATAAAATACTTTTTAAGCCTATACATGTTTTTTAATAAATACGAGGAAAAATTGCAATTAGCTTATAGCGCAGTAACGGTCATCAGAATGACACCATCAATAAAGTGTAAACTCCATGTGACGTCACTCGATTTAACGAAGCACTTTCTAAAGCATCGAAATCAATTGGTTTAGCCTGTATTCCATACAATTTTTTTTCTTCGCTCGGTTAAACAACCACTCTCTATAACGCCATAAAATGTACAGTCCCCTCAGTTTAGTTTTAGTGTTTTCACTGTATATAATAAATTTCCGTCAATAAAGTCCAAATAAAAGTTTTATTTCGAAAGTTAAATTATTTATCTCAATCTTTAGAAGGCCGTTTGATATTAATTACCACATAACATTACCGTTCAGAGCGCGATTTTAACGAGCCAAGAGGAAGATCTCTTATCAGATGTTGCATTAGCTTTGTCGTGACCCATACTCAGGCATAGTATTATGCTTTGTGATAATTTTTTTATAGTGCAACAAAAATGCATTAGTTTAAACACAACGGCCAATATATTTAAAATAAGTTTACCATCTTCCCCTTATTCAAAATATTTTCCTTGTACACGTGTGTTTCCGTAATGTTAAATTAAACTTCAAGCTAAGTTTAAATGTAACTTTTATACACTTTTGAAAATCACAATAAAAAATCCAAAAACTTACTTATTTTAATCGTCAAGTTTTGATTTTCCAAAAAAGGTTGTAAGGCACTGCGATTACACCATACCATAGAATACACACGACCAAATCAATTGGCTATAGTGTTTTTATTTTGGCACAGCCCTGTAATTGTTTATTCGTTTACTGAATATTCAATTTTATACGTGGAGGGCAACGGCCGAGCTGCCAAACAGTACGGCAGATGTTAACAATACTGTTAGGTTTTTTTTAATAAAATCTCTTGGCGCCACGCCAACCCTATTATCGATGTGCTTATGGTTATAGTCAAAGAGCTAATGCGCTAAGTCAGAAAGTTCAAAGCTTACTGTGGTCGTAGAATAAACGATAAGGTTTTTTTTACCTTTATTTACATTTCGCACGCTAAAACTGCCTTTCTTTGAATGAACTTCAACATTTACAGTGTAATTAACGTACGTACCACCAAATTTAAGAACGCTAAAGCATAAAAATATTCATAGATTTTAGATATACTTATTTTGTATTGGTTTTTGGTGCAGTACGTGTCAGCCACGATTGGTTTAAAATAACAGTTGTTATAGATGTAAGCTACATGATGTCTTAGACTATATTAGTACGGAAAATAATTGCTACGATCAAAGACATGCCGTATTCAATATCAGTTCAATGAAACAATAAAATTGTCTAATAAAGAGGCTGTTCCAGAGTAATAAAACTCTTAAATAGTTTAAATTTGTGTCAATTTCTGAAACTTCTAACGGTTCTTACTTTATATGGAAATTTTCTTAAAGTTACGTCTAGACAAAACGTGAATAAACAGTAGCTTGACTATTCAAAATGTGAGTTGACTCAAACATTTACACGTTAATAGAATATGTATTCAGTTTTAATTCAAAGATTCCCATTTTGTTATTATTGGTATAAAACACATAAAAATCTTAAAAGAGTTTTAAATGAGTTTCATTCATACAGTCAATAATAAGTGAGAATTCACAACGGTCCCTATATAAAAAGGTCTGGGGAAGTTGTATATAATAAACCGCAGTTTAACTTGATTTAAATTAAAACGTTTGATTCATCAGCACGTATCGAAATATTATTCATGTTATAAATATTTATATACTTTTGTCCTATAAGGAATGTCCTAATGGTATAGGGCAAAGGTTTGGTTTTAATAGTATTTCATGTTAAGATGCGCAAGAGTCGCATTTTTGGTGGACTTCCCTTGATGCGAATGTCCATAAGTAAACCTAAATACTGTTTAAAATACATAAATTCGTCTTATCTCATTTATATATAAGTTGTTTTTTATATACAGATAAATATTCGTTTTTAAGTGTGTGTCAATAAATGTTTCTTACTATGTTCCAAACACAATTTTCATAGAGATTAAGAATGACCACTTCGACAGATACAACTTTGCGGGAGGTTTTAAAATAATTGTCACGAACATGTGTTGTGGCGGACTATTTATAATGTCAAAGTAATTACTGGGCATACATTAATCATTATGATAAGGGCCTACATATATGGTGTTGGAATTCTTTTGCTCTTCCTCAAACGTTATTGGATAAACTCGACAGTGTCGAATAGGCTATCCTATCGTCCTAAGTTGATTCTATGTGGGAAACATATAAATATTATATATTAAGAATATGCGTTTTTTATTTTTTTTAAATATATAAGCAATTTTTATCATACTTAATAGTTATGTTATGTGTACAGTGTAAGCTCTATGTAACGACACTGAAGGGAATGTGTATTTTATGGCGTTATAGGTTGTTCGTAAAATGGAGAGAAGAAGAATCAGAATTCAAAGCAAAGCAAAGCAAATTTTCGATTTCGACGCTTTAGAGAGTCGATAAATCGACGTAACATGGAGTTTACACTGTAAATTAATTGTTATTTAAGAAACATCAATTATCTACCGTTATTTGCAACGAGCTTTAACTATCCAAGTTACTAGCGTATATAAAAGCTATAAAATATAATGTACAATAAAACGAAATGTTATTAATATAAAATTGCATGTTTTATCAACAAGGATAATATGCTTGACTCATAAAACAATATACGCTCTCTTGTTTACGCACCGATTATACGAGACATCGATGTCCGATGGTTTATTTATTAGTCGATTCCTTTGCGATGTTAATGGAAATGCATTAATGCGACCTTGCAATTAGCTTTCAGTTAGATCCTTACTAGCGCCATTGTTTGGTAAAGCTGTTACTAAGTCGATCGGCAGAAGAATAATATTTTAATCTCAAACTTAAAATATCTTTATTCAAGAGGTATAAAGACATTTTTGAATCGTCAATTTTTACACTACCACCTGTATCTAAATATAGGAACAGAATCTTCAATCATATGTTAAATAATTATACTATATGTTCTATTAAAAAATGATAGAAATTTCTCAATTTCAATTCAAGCTCGTTTCGCATCCCCCTCTTTTATAAATTTCTATAAAATGAATCCGGTTTTCTTAAACGGACAACGAACGATAAAAATATTCGTGACGTACCTGCTAGCAAAATCAAAATAAATAAACTTAAATAAATTGTTGGAATCTACAATTACATTTACCAGTTTCCAAGTCAAGGGCGTAGAGCGGACGATAAGAGCTGGCAAGAAGCTCTCCGCTACTCCTTTAAATCGGTATGTTGGTAGGTATGTTCAACAGAACGGTTGTATAGTGCTACCACAAATTAAATAAAATCCTTAGTTGTCTTTTTACTGAAGAATGTTAGGTGGAACTTTATTAAGTATAATTAAGTCTAATTAAATTTTCAACTATTCTTAAACTGTTTGAGAGCGAGATTACATTGAAATCGTAAAATGTATAGATATTGCAATTTTTTACTTTTAATTAGCTTTAACTTGTCTTTAACATCCTAATTACGCTTTAACTAATTACTTTTTAAAACACCTTATCTTTTTTTCTCGCATTTTAAGCTTTTAAAGTGCTTAAGTTATTTATTTCTCATGACCGTGTTCATAATTTTAGAAACGATCTTTAAATATATTGTGAGGCATACATGTTTGTTCGAAACGAAGATATTAAATGCAAAGAAAATGTATTATTTTTAATAGTAATAGCTCATTTCGAAAATAATAACACAAGGATAGGACAATATGACAACGCGTTGGCTAATCAGAGCACTCCTAGTCACAAGTTAATGTTGCTGTGATTGGCTGTTGATGACGAACGTTCTGTTAATTGCAAAGTATTTTTTTAATATTTACATAAACTACAATAGATATTTACTTAATACTGCGTTATAAACTTAGCGTTTAATTGTATAGATAGTTTTAACCCGAGCATTTAATTTCACAAGTGTAAGCCGACTACGGTTTACGATCGTTATTATTTCGAATGTTTTATGTCAAGGTTATGTAAGCTGTACGAATCGGACCGATGTAGTAAATTAAATGCAATCCATGTTTGACATAACGCAAAGGTTAGGAAATTATTTTAAAAAAAAGCGCCGTCTTCAACTTTCTGCATAACATATTCTTGAGAGCTTACAAATGATAGACGATATTTTTTTATTAGATAATTTTATAGTTTAAAAAATTGATTTTTTCGTGTATATCTCGATTTATATTTCGTTTATTAATTGTACATAGACAAACCAGAATAATGTTTTGGCATTTTGTCGCCTACCTGTACAAGCTCCTATCACTAAAGTCAATTAATACCTATGCACTATTTTACGTAGCATGTTCTATTGTTAACTTTTATCGGTACATTAACCTAGACAAACATTCCGTTCCCACGTAGAACCGTACACAGCGGTATATAGAAGAATTGTGTGAAATGTTATTAGCTCCCAATTAGCCCACTTTTAATTATGTTTTAACATATTGTTGTGCTGGTGCTGAACGTTTGTTTCAGCCCCACGGGGGCCTTGTTGGATTTTGTGGCATGAGTCTCGATTTTGTAGGGGCAACTAAGCGAATGCATAATTTTGAATAGTTGTTTGAATATGCTAATTATCTTTTATGAGCTTATATGTTACGTGCTTTTAACATAAGTATGACATGTAATGATGAACCGCTTTCTCGCCTCTTCACCGGAAAGTGACATGGTTTCTGGTCGCAGGAGTGTTTTTCGATAGATAGATGTCAATCAATTGTATTTTTTTATATAGTTTGAGTTTGTGTGTTTTTTTGGTGTTAGCATAACACAAGCCATAAATGTGGCTAATATTCTTTTAGACACGGCAATAATTAAAAATTAAATAGGCTTTTCTAAATGTTTAAATCCCGTTAAAAACGCTTACCATAGATTAAAGTATTTGTTGGATGTAGTACGCGATCGTATTTCATTGCATGAAACTCTAAACAAACTCATTGAAAACTAGCACACACTGTTTACATGAGTCACGGATTTGAGTACAACAACCTTACAAGCAATAAATAGGTTGTCAAAATCTATAACACGCGATGTTCTGTTCCGCAATTTTTATGTCTGGCAATGTACATGACTTCTCCCTTTAAAACAGGATATATGCTACTGTTTTATATATCTATGGTGCAATACTGTAACAACACGTAGACTACAAATCGGTTATACCTCAATTGTGGCTTATATCAAATGAATACTTCTGAATCGCGATTAAGCAAATGTAATGCTCAATGAGATGTTTGAAAACAATGTCTATTTTATGTTACTGAACAGTGTTTGGGTGTGTGTTGCTTTGCAACTCTTCTGTCAGGCTCTGCTTTCCTTTGTGTGATTATTTGAAGGAAAAAAACACTGCGTGTGGTTAAAAGCAAGGTTCACTAATAGCAGGTGTGGTTTCACTGATTGACCTCACTTGTTCCGCATAAAATACAACCTCATACATTACTTTATGACACTTAATATTAATTAATGTATAATTGTCGAGCAGGTGATCCGTTACACAGAAATTGTTTACGTTCATTTCCTGATATTTAATCTTTGTTGGATTGTTTTTGTTTTTGCTGTTTGTCTTTTTCGATTTATTGCAAGATAGATAGATACAGTGCTTAAGAGGTTTAGGCATAATATGCCACATATGGAACGACGGATTGGCAACCGCTTTGTGCAAACAGTTTGGTGATCTTCATTCACTGTTAATATTGAATCACCAGAGGAGTCGAGAGTTCCACCGAACTAACGCTAAGATGCTGTTTCTATTCTTATAAATGTTTGGAGAAGCCCAAAGGTGGATTTTAAGTGGCTGATGATGATGGTGATAATATAATAAACTTTCTAAGTTGTTAATATTTTTAATTATATAAAGACGATGGAATGGTTTCTGTAATATGTGAATTGCAAAAAAATAACTAATTAAGCAAGCAGATGGCAAGACATGGCTTGCTCGGAATGATTATTAATACTTTAATTATTTCAAATTTGAATTTACGCATTGCATATTAATAACGAAATTGAACAAAAGTTAAATTTAACTTAGCGATATCTATCTGAATGTTGAATGCTTAATATAAAATCTATTAACAATGAAATCTTTTCTACTTATCTTTCTACTGTTATTCTTAAACAAGAATATGGCTTATTTAATTCTGTTGAGCGTGGATAATCTTAGAATACAAATTAATTTATTCATAGACATATCTCGCTTAACATGTGGTAACTTGTAACTTAAAATAAAACCTATGCCTCTATCTGGCACACGCGTAGGTTAGGCATTTGACAGACGTGTCCTTGGCAAACGTAATTTTACGAAATACGTTAAGATAAATTTCCTATCTCGTTTTAGCAAATAGGAAATGTCATTTACGTGAATGGAATGGATTGTGGGGCTTCTGACTCCAGCCAGTCTCGCGGCGCACGCGGCGCGGTTCGCGCGTAATCACGCTGTGGAAAATCAAATACGAAGTTTATCGATGTTTTTTTTTGTGTTGCTAGTTGTTTAATGGTTTGTTCAAGTTTATACGGATATCCTGTTCAGAGTGTACAGCCATGGGAATAATTGTTTTGTATACGTTTGCAATGATTAGAAAGGATTAATAGAAAGTATTGAAAGATGTGTGTATTGGAAAGAGTTTCATAGTCACGCATGTCGCATAAGTGACCTTTTTTGGTATACTTTTGAATTATGTGCATCTGTGTAGACGGAGAATGTTTATTCGGTCTACTGAGCTACATAATGGTTGAGCGTTGTTATTTCGTTATTGCAATTGGTATTAATTCAATTGTAATATGTTTAGGATAATGTTGTCGTTACACTTTAAAGGTGAAAAACATGTCCATTAAAAAAAAAAACGAGTGTGTCATAGAACAAAAATTATTATATTATTTATTGGTATTTCCGAACCAGTAGGACTTAGGGCCCTTCAAGAAAAAAGCGTACAAATCCCTAAAAGGCCGGCAACGCACTCACGAGCTCCCAGCCACGTGAGTGTGCATGGGTGGCGACTTCCTTTATTGTGGGCCTCCTGCTCGTTTGCACCATTTTCTATAAATAATAATAAGAATTGTATAAGCAACATTTTGGAAGCTTTATATTGAAACATATCTAGCAATAAATATTTTACGGTTTAATATTAACCGACGTTTCCACAATCAGTTACACTGACTCGTATTCTTATAATCGATTATATTCCAGTTAGCCATGCGTGTGCGCATCTTTTGGATATATGGGGCAAATTCTCTTTACGAGAGCATGGTTCTAAAGCTAACTCGGGTTCTTCCATTTATCTACACATATTTGCATCTCCTATTATTTTGTGTTACCATCAACTATGTGTTGTCTACTTTTAAAGAGATAAGTTACTTAAGGCTATCACTTGTAGCGTTCTTAACACGTGTTAGTAATTAAAATAGTTGTATTTAGTTGAGCAATTCGTTTAACGTAGTTTTGTTTGCAGTAAATCATTATTAAAATTTGGTTCAGACCATTAGGAATGCCATAATATTATCTAGGTGTTTTCAAGACGAAATATTATAGTGTGGCTATAAAGACTTGGCAAATGTCCAGAAGTTCAAATGAGTGCGATCGTAACAATGGATACTGATATTTAACTTAAATGTATGAATATATAATCAATCGCAAGTTTATTTACCATTTTAATACATAATATATATGTATATATACCTGGATGGGTTGAGGACGTTGAATGACGCAAGTGATTTTTATAGATTTTTCGTTATTTAATATACTTTTACAAATAATCAAGTAAGGCAAGTCTCTATCTGAAGACTTGGGTTTCATCACGATTGTTTTTACATACAAAGAAAAATCTAGGCAACGCACTCACGAGCTCCCAGCCGCGTGAGTGTCTATGGGCGGCAACTTTACCTTTATGGTGGGCCTTCTGCTCGTTTGCCCCCTCTTTTATATTTAAAAAAAAACTTAGATGATAAACTTCCTTCACGAAAGATAATTCCTATTATTCTTATTTATGCTCTCCATTACGACGTAAATGCTCATAAAAGCACTGGAGCGTAAAAAAGATTTATCTTGAAGTAAAACAATTATAATCGATAGACTTTTCCGAAAAAAAAAAATGTTTTAGTTTTATTTATAACATGTTAATTTGATTAACAGTGCGTATAATAGTTCACTCATTCATAATAACCAATATGGCGTAAGACGTCTTACAAATCGGAGGTCGTGCGATCATTTTCAACAAAAATGCATACAAACGCGTATTTGCTCGTAAGGAAAATCGTAAAGAAAACAGCACTTGGACGTAAAAATTGTCGGCATGGGATGAACACTTACTTAAAAAAAACTTAACCAAAATAAAATCAATCAAGCCGAGTTTCTTGCCTGCTTCTTCTCAGCTTAGTCACGTAATAACAGGCGTAGAATCTTTAGATGAAATACATTTTAAAATGGTCCTATGTTACCTTACTGAATAAAGAGATTTTGAATTTTTTGTGATTTTGAAAGAACACCCAATTTAATGCTTCTGTAAGGAGCTGTAGGGGCCATCGGATTAGGTCTTGCTTTAAGTAACAATTACTTATAGGGCAATTCACAAGTGAATTATTTATTATTATTACTTAAGTGACCGTAAAGCCTATAATCGAGATAATTATCAATGTAATAATAGTGATATTTATAATGTTGCGTATGCGCACGAATTTCTCAGTCACTTGTGAGTCACGGTTCCCGTTTTAAATGTTAACTGTCATTTTTGCTCTTTTTAAACGATATCGCGTTCGTTACAAAGCAGAATTTAACTTTTGATTTTTGGAATACAAGTTATGTAACAAACACGAAGCCAAAACAAAAATGCTTGTAATAGGATGATTTGGATGGAAAATTTAATGGAGGTAATTGGTTTTTGTGAAGGGCTTTTCCTTAAATGCTATAAATCATATAAGTTTGATAAAATCAATTTTAAACATAGAATCAATTAATTGTATAAATCAGGATCGTGATTCCTTTTGTAGCAGATTTTTCTGGCAGGAGGGGTACCATAATCGTGAAGTAGGCAATCCACTCACGTAGCTGGGAGCTCGTGAGCGGATTGCCGGCCTTTTAAGAAATGGTACGTTCTTTTCTTGAAAGGGACCCTAAGTCATATTGGTTCGGATTCACTCGCCTTCCCCATTCACCTGATACAAAATGTTGTAGGTGGAAAATCGTAATGTTTTATAGGAAATAACGTTATTTAATGCTTCTGTAGCTTAGCTATTTCGATGTCGATCCAATACTTTTTGAATACGAAGTAAATAGGAAAATTCATATTTTTGTTTTGTATAGATAACGAAATTCGAGCGAGCGAACGAAAGGAGCATTAAATATAATAATAAACATGCTTAAAGATCAAGGCTCGAAAAGTTCTTGGTAAATTTCAATAATCTCCCAACAATGCTTAATTTGAACAAAAACTTTAAAAAATTCGTATTCACAGCATTATCTTTATTTTATTACACATACTAATTACGTGTAATTACTTGACACTTGACAACCTTGAAGTAAAATGCGGATGAAGTCCACCGCAGACAATCAATCATCAGCGTCTGTGACAGGAAAATGGACCCAGGGAGTTTTTGTAGCGGTTCTCAAACGTAGTTACCACAAAATGAAATTTTCGTTTTATTAAATTTTACTCTAAGAGTTTGAGTGGGACACGGTTGAATTGTAAAATTCCGGAAGTTCTTAATTTAAAAAAGCAAACCGAAAACCAATCACCCCGCCCATCGGCAAACATGGTTTCACAGCGAATCAATTGTGTCAGAATGATAAACGGATAATTAATGACGCGAGTGACACTTTTATGAGATGACACTTTTATGAGATGACACTTCGTCGTTTCCTCTTCGATGATTCGATGCTTTTCGCAATTCAATAAATAGCATTTAATATTCACTTATGTTATGAACGGTTTTATATTCTTGTTATATCTGAATTTGTTTGTTTACCAGTTAATTCGTAGTTTTTTTTAAACCACTTAGCTTAAGGTTATTTTGCTAACAGTCATATAATTGAATGAATACCCGCTGACCGTACATTTGTGTACTTAAATTGTACTGTACTGTGTCACTAAACATATGTTACTAAAAAGTCATTGATATTAAAATGGATAAAAAGAAATTCAGATATAAAAAAATATACTAGAGTGAATAACAACAAGAGCCTAAAATAAGTCTAATAGTTATTTATTTATTTATTTATGTACACTTTATTGCACTTAGACACTAGAAGCAAATACGTTAATAGATGTTAGTATATATAAGAGCAGCGGGCTGCCTTATCGCTAATGAGCGATCTATTCCAGACAACTCACACTTACTTCGTCTTATTCACCAATTTAATGTTAAAAGTTGACGAAGCTGTCAAGAAAATACTTCAGTTCATAATTTATTAGAAACAGCAACAAATTAACGTTCTGGATCTTAATTATATACCGATAAGCGTTTTCCTTCAGGCGACCATAAAAGAGTCATAAAAATTTCTTTGTCTCCCGATACAACTTTATCCAGCGAAAATGTATTAAAAACGTGAACAATGCGAAGCATGTCAAACACAGTTGTGCCACTTTGCTCTAATTTCGGGGCGAGCCGAGGCGTCTATTAAATAAATTACATTAGCTCTGTTTATATTTACTTATCTTTATGGATATAATGGGAAAAAAATAGTTAAACCGTTATTTCGTTGCGGTTTTTTTATATTAACAGGGACGGGCGAGGCTAAAGGCTAGATAACGCAGTACAGATGAGCTGCCGGCCTTTACAGGCTATATTAATTTTACCTGTTATCAGTTCAGACAATATTTGCATTTTATTTCTAACAAAAGTTGTCGATCGCACTCAGAGTTCGAGTCAATTATTCAGAGTCGATAGTACGAGTTTGTCTTAAACGGTACAGTAGTTTTTGAGAGAGATATGATGTACGATAAATACTATTTTGTGTTTTAATATATTTAGGGAAAGTAGATTGTATAAATAACTTTTAACCTTGTATACTTTACGCATTCCGAGTTCAGTAGAAAAACTACTATTGTTAATATAACTGAGGATATGTCCTCAACTGTGAATTTGAATGAGTACATTTGCTAATTAGTAAACATATACGCGACCTTTTGCGGTTTGTTCCGGGAAATATTACTTATGAGTTATTGTCGATATCAATATTTGGAGCTCTGCCAATGCGATGACTGATTCAAGTGTGGACTGGTATTTCAATTCGTCGCATTACACCCTTGAGCATTATTAGGAAGTTCTTAACCGTTTTCTTTTATTTTATTACATCTGTCCCCGAACATCTTATGTGCTAAATATATTTAAAAAAAAAACAATAAACTTATAAGATAATAAAATAAGGTATACACATAAAACAATTATATAGGCACTTGAAACCTTTACGAGATAAAACAAAATACAATATATATAATAGTACAAACAAGATACAACATGCATGTGAACATCAGGATGTATAGGTTTGTTCTTTTTAAGGTGTTTAATATGCCTCTACGAAAGGTAAGTATACAGCTGCTTGGTATATAATTGTTCTGGTCTGATTACTTATGTTAATTGCTGCAGTAAGAGAATCATAAGAACGACCACCAGATGATAACCCTACTGAGTTTCTTGTGGGTCCTTCTCAGTTGAGAGCGTGTTAGCGTTACATATATTTCGTTTAATAGTTGTACTATTCTCTATATTAATCAACTATTTAGTACTTATATATCTCATTGCATCATTATATATTGTGCTTAATTATCTATTGTCAGGATTATAATACATATATAATAAGTTATATTTACTAAAAGTAACTGTTTAATAATAATTTTACAAAAGTACAATCAAGGAATAACACTTACGTTTATCTCGTTTGCCAATCGGACCCAGAATGGCCACTTACCACCGAAATAACAAAAGCTATCGAACATTATTCAAAAATGCTTTTAATGATTTCATTTAACCAAAAAGAGGTTCTAATGAATTTATTTCACAAAAGAGGTTTTAACAAATTCATGTATAATCATATTTAAAGATATGATTATACATCATCATATATACTTAGTCTGGCCATAAATACTGTTACTATTCAAAAAAAGAAAATATTACGTTTGAATTTGGAATCTGTCATTTTTATATGATTGCTTGATGTGTTTTCTTATTTTCGCGCCATTATATTGTTAAATATTTTGTTATATTAAAATGGAGTGGGGTGATAAAGAGAACCGAATCGCTGTGATTGCCTTACATAAAGTAGGTATGGAGAAAAGTCCAATTTTTAAAACCCTCCACCCGCTTGGTATTAGTCAAATGTTTGTTTACCGGGCTATTGATAGGTACAATGATACCTCCTCTGTTTGTGACAGAAAAAGATCTGGCCGTCCACGTACCGTTCGTGTGAAAAAGGTGATTAAAGCAGTTAGGGAAAGAATTCGAAGAAATCCTGTCCGTAAGCAAAAGATTTTATCTCGGGAGATGAAGATAGCTCCTAGAACCATGTCGCGTATATTAAAAGATGACTTAGGACTTGCAGCCTATAAGAGACGTACTGGTCACTTCTTAACTGATAATTTAAAGAAGAATAGGGTGGTAAAATCCAAACAACTACTTAAGCGGTACGCAAAGGGAGGTCACAAAAAAATTTTGTTTACGGATGAGAAAATTTTTACAATTGAGCAGTATTTTAATAAACAAAATGACCGTATTTATGCTGGAAGCTCTAAAGAAGCTTCGCAATTAGTAAACAGAGTAAAACGTGGGCATTATCCCACTTCAGTGATGGTTTGGTGGGGTGTTAGCTATGAAGGGGTGACTGAGCCATATTTTTGTGAAAAAGGTATTAAAACGTCGGCACAAGTTTATCAAAATACCATTCTTGAGACGGTAGTTAAGCCTTTAACTAACACCATGTTCAATAACAAAGAATGGTGCTTTCAACAAGACTCGGCACCGGGTCATAGAGCTCGATCCACTCAATCTTGGTTGAAAACTAACGTTCCGGACTTTATCAGCACTGAAAACTGGCCGTCGTCAAGTCCTGACCTAAATCCATTGGATTATGATTTATGGTCAGTTTTAGAGAGTAAGGCTTGCTCTAAACGCCATGATAATTTGGAGTCCCTAAAACGATCCATTCGGTTGGCAGTGAAGAATTTTCCTCTAGAAAGAGTTCGTGCTGCTATTGATAACTGGCCTCAACGTTTAAAAGACTGTATTGCAGCCAATGGAGACCACTTCGAATAAACATTGTATATTTTTAATAGTTATATATTGATGTATTAAACTAACTCACTATGAAAGGAATAAATGTTACGTATAAAAAAAAAATCGTGCTTTTCTTTATAACAATATTTATGGCAAGACTAAGTATATATATATATAACATCGTCATACTATACGTAACATCAGTATTAACAATACATATTATGTGTATATTAATATGGTACATATTTAATATATGTGTGTTATATGTATATTAATATGGTACATATTAATATACCTATAACAAGCGCGTGTTGAACCCATGAAAACATAGTTTAAGTGATGTTCAAAAGTGGTTGTTTACAATCCTAATTGAATAAAGATTTTCCTAATTGATGTTTGGCAGTAATTGAGACGAGATGCGTTTTGAAATATCGGCCTAAGTCATTCCGGTTTTATTAGTTCAAATCGTAACCAATGCGATTGTTAAACCAACGTTCCGTGTCAAGTACCACTTAGTTAGTGCGAAAGGTGCAATTTTCATATTGTTCGGTTTCCAGAAATGTTAATTTGTAATGACGTCACAATTATGTTAAAGTCTGATGTGGGCCAGTGAACCACTTGCTGACCGCAATTAATTCGCGAAAGTGCGTGAGTCTGCCACTTTCATTAAACGCTTTGTTTCTTAAGACCTGTAAAAACCATACAGCCCGCAGTCCATCCAAAATCCATGTTTTTTTTTTAATGGAACGACTGATAACATCACATAAAGACAAATTATATATTTAAAAAATACCATATACTATATAGTAAGTACAAATATAATATCAAAACAATTACATATAGGATTAATTAATTTTCGAATATCAACTTAATTATATCATAAGGGGCCTAAGGATAAGGTTCTTATGTTTTCCCTATACGAAATGATATGCACGCATGTCTTGACAATTTATTCGTTAATTTTAACTTGTTGAACGCGTTAAGTAATATTAATTACAACACTTTCATTACAAAAATGTTGTTTCGAACTGGTTTTTAAATTAAAGTGTTTTATATCAAAATATATTTATTGTGGAGTTACAGCTCTCATCTACGGCACGTAACGTTCGTTATGTATTACGAATGGAGAATATCAGTCTCATAAATATAATGGAAAACCTATTAGTAGTGTGTACGATAAATGCTAGTGTTTTGAAATTTTTGAGATTGTTTTTAGGGAAATTATCAGGATTGTTTAGATCACTATGTTACGTATTGTATTTGATTTAATGTATTGATTACAAGAAACATGTTTATACACAATTGTGACTCGAAGCCACGCCAAATAAATGGAACAATAAACAAAACTTTATTCCCAAGAAGCGAAGGCATTTTCGACGCCATAATTGTCACAATGGCCGGAAGGTATCACACAGTTTACAAACATTTTAGATAAACTAAATGTTGCAACGCTATGTAACAAGAGTTCTTTGAAAATCGTATTTTACTAATTATCTAATATTTGTCATTTAAAAATTAAATCCATATTTTCGTAATAATAATTCGGGTAACAATAAATAGTGTTATTACGACCACAATGTTAGTGAACAACTCTGCAATGTCACTAAACTAATCTAGATATTGAGCATTTAAGTGAGTTTTTACAATACAATGTTGATAAATTAAAATACATAGTTTGCCCCTACTGGTAAATTATCCAAATTGGCAAGCTTTTCCCCGCTGTTTAGCCATACTTATAACGTTGAGCGAGAAAAGCACCAGCTCTTGGGTCGTGCCTACAAATTAAATTTAGTTAAATTAATCTAATCAATTATTATACCAAATGCCTTGCCGGTTCTTCTCGGCAAGAACTTGGCAGTAGGTGACTGCCTTCCGAACCGGGGGTAGTGTAAATATTGACGATTCAAAAGTGTCTTTATGAAGACCTACTTGAATAAAGATATTTTGAGTTTGAGTTTGATTATATTTAACGTGTAGTAGATTTTTTGTGTAAATTACACTAAATGGTTTACTTGAAACTGTTTAACGTTCACAATTGTAATTTATTTTCAATACATGGCTATGTCACATTACGATTCAATTACTTTTGAGAGCTGAGTTGAATGACAACAGCGGCCCCGCCCACTTCCCGTGACTCATTTTGCTTCCTGTCACTTCCTGCGCCTTCCGATGTGTAAAGCTTTTCTCGTCTGTTTTGCTTTTACTTTTCTAGCCTCGATTTGTTGCGAATAGACGATCAGAGAACAATATCTATGAACCATTCGTTTTTTAAAAAAATATTTATTTTATTTACAGCATAGATGGTTTTCTTGAATGAGTTAAAACTATCTCATTGCATCATTATATATTATGCTTAATTATCTATTGTCAGTATTATAATACATATATAATAAGCAATATCAACCAAACACAGTAATCATTGTCATAGCAGTTATATTTACTAAAAGTAACTGTTTAATAATAATTTTACAACAGATTATATTTTTAGCCGCAAACAAGGCTACTTAACAATAATACATGTGAAAACAAATATAAAAATGCAGCCTTCTTAATATGTGCGGACGGCATGCACAGTAGCTAGGGAAATGCATAGTAATGATTTTTTTTGTTTGGCAAAAGTATTAAAAACGTCTCACGAAATTCTCAAAACATTGTCGTGCGTAATCAATATACATTGTAAAAGTGAATTAAAATTTATTTACCTAAGTTGGTTTTGTTTTTAGTTCATGTTTCTAAACCTTATCACCTACACAATACCTACGTAAAGGTAATATCCTAGAGTGGGATGCATTAATTGACCATCGCATAATTTTCTTATTTTGGGCATATAGAGCAAGCTTAGAATTCTAAAATACAACCTTATTTTAAGGTTACCACGTATTACCACAAATTAATTTTGTATAGTTTAAAATTGTTTATGTATAACACTTAAATACTATTTCAAGCAAATCATGAGAACGAAAATTGATTAGCTTTTCAATATAGATGACATACGTTTAATTTAATTTCACACTAAGACTAGTTAGGTTCAATGTGCACCAGAATGTGACATTTTTATGACAGGGTTAGGAATGATAGTGGACCAATATGAGAGGTTGTTAGATTTAAGTTAAAAACTGTATGTGTTTTTTGGCTTCGGCCGTAAATAAATAAATTTGGAAGCTTAAATTTTGTAGTACGAAGTCGTATATGTACAGACTTCAACAGACAGAATCTAAGTTGGCCGCTTTAAGGTCAAGAGCCGTTGAATGCGTAAGAGTAGGCTGTGTAAAGATCGCTCTAAGTGGAAGGTTAAGCCTGCCATTTGGAAAAAAGCCCCATTTATGTCTTGTTTAATTAAATATGGTGATGTGTCAACTTAGGTAATAATAACACCACAGATAATTGAAATTAAGTGGGCTAGTAAGCTGGCGATACTTTCGTTCAACAAAAATGATACGTGCTAATTTTCAGAGGATTATTATTAGGTATATATTGCCTACTTTAAAAGGAAACTATCATGTGAAAATGTTTGCTAATTAATAAATCAATTGAATGTAAATTCACGACGCCAATAAAATTAACATGTATTTTATACATAACTACGCTGACGTTGATATCTTATTCATGTTTCGTCACAATTACAAGGATAATAAAGAAATATTCCTGATAGGAAAATAGGTTAGATAGTGTGGTTTGTAATCGGAAAAGTGATACTGCGTCATTTTTGCGTTGGGTAATTGATATTAGTAAGCTGTTTGGGGTTGACGGAAATATCTGATTTTCACGTAGGAAATTAAAGAAAAATGTCGAATCGAATTGCTAGTAACGATTATAGAAACCGAAAAATGTATGACGAGAGCGTAGAGCGGACGAGAAGAACTGGCAAGAAACTCCGCTTCTTCTCTTTGCAAAAAGTTTAAAAAAGTAAAATATGATATGTCGAGAAGGGATAGTATTATGTTAGAAAAAAACTTGTGACACATTCCAAAAGACCAAACGAAATTCGAGGAAACAAGCATTTACCAATTACGTGACGCATTTTGAGGAAACCGGTATTGGTCTAAATAATTTTTTATTCGCTTTTACGTATAAAGCTGTTTCTTATCAGTGCAATACTAAGCTATCTCGTAACTGTGTCATCTTCGACCGTCTTAATGTGAATCAGTAGGCGTTGATTGATTACTCAAGTATCAATAACAAATTCCTTAGTCTATTCGACGATTCGATATGTGACGGACGTTTTATTAATTGTTAATTTAAAAAAATATATATTTTGTGTTTTTTAATACTGGCAACTCTTTAGTGCAACCATTCAGTGTGATCGATAAAGTCGTGAAGTTTAAAAATCGAATATTCAAGTGATACAAAATGGTGATGGAATCGCTGCCCAGCGGGCGATTCTGGCCGCTATCACCGCGCCTTTGGCGAAGGAGCAATGAATATTCAAAAGTAGTTTTCGAACCTAGAAAACCTCCTTTCTCCCCGGTCGAAATACGAAAAAACCGCATCGATGTCACGCCTGACTTGATCCGATCGAGGTTTATAAAGGAGAGGTTGGAGCATTTGAATTTAGAAAACGAACCAATGGAATTTAAAAAAGGGGAAGTTAAGCTGAGGTGTAAGAAAAGAAAGGAGCCGAGACCCAACAGTCTGCAACTACTATTGTGCCAATCCAGCTCCGGGCATTACAGCAGTAACACTTGGAGATACACCAGAGTCAGATCTAAGAGGTAAATCTAAAAGTCTAATCTTCAATCGTGAATATTCATGGTCACATTTCTGATATAATACTAGTTCTTTCCCGCGATTTCACCTTTCGATGTTTGTAATTTACTAATATGTTATTTTATAAAATGATCAGCTGAGCTTTCTGATACAACCAGCCTGTATTATAGTTGTTTCTTCTTCCATTTAAACAGATTAACAGCTAATAAGCACTTTTGACAGTCGACATTCTTTAATCAAGGCTTCGCCCACGTTCCTCGCGCCCACATTCGATATAGTGTGGAAAGTGTAAAGCTGTTACACACGATGCTTTCAAAATATAAATCATATACGGCTTTATTATAAACCATAGTTTTTATGGTAAATGGTAACCATGGTAACGAATTGTACAAGATTGCGTATTTTGGACGGTATCAAAAGATATAAATTGAAGCTTTGCTTGATGTTAATTACATCGAGTTAATTAATGAATTAATTTTAATTAGAAACCGACGACTGTGAACAAGTTTCTATTACAAGAAAGTTGTGTTTACACAAACCAGATTAATTTGAATGTTATTCAGTCATCGACAAACAGCCTTAGAGGGATTACGATATAGAGGCTTTAAGTTGTGTTAAAAGATAATTTCGTACATAATAACTGTGTTATTTCATAATTGGTTTTAATATTTTGTCGATGATATTGCAGCATTCTTAAGTTATTTCAACTTATCTTTAAAGTTTGCACTTAAGTGTTGCCTTATAAATTAATTATGGTGTTTTAATTAGTCCGTGCTTGTATGAAGCAATTTAATTACTCAATTATCAACCCACGTGATACAGTTTATATCGATGTTGCCACATCGCGATTGTGCTTAGCTTATTAGCTTAAATATATACAATGCATTTTTTTTATCATATCATATATTATATATAGTCTAAATCAACAAAGTCGGCCGTGGCTGTCAGAGATTATTAAATAAATTTATTCGTATATAAAATATTGTTTCATATAATTTCATACTCGAGCACAGAAATACAACGACACAACGGTGCGTTAAAAATTGTATCGATTTTCAGTCATCAGATAATTTATATGCGAAACGGTTAAAAGCAATGGAAGCGTCCAGTTGCATTATACATGCACAGGACGGTGTGACCAACATAAAGAGAACATTTATAAAACCTGTATATTATATCAAAGTTACTTAAAGTATTACATACTGAGTGACTGAATATTTATTTATTGCACTAAACTGTAAAAGTAGATGAACATCATCTAGATAGATAGATAGATCGCTAATAAACAATCTCTTTCAGGCAAGCCAATTGTAATATATAAAAATATATAAAGAAGAAGAATATTTTAAGCATTGTTTAAGTAGATTTTTTTATACGATAGTACAATTTTACATTTGAGTAGAAGCAATTTTAAATGGTTACATTTAAGTTTATGAATCGTCGGTTTTGAATTATTTTTTTATATTTACAAAATTCTTATTATATTAAAATGATATAATGATAAATTGCCGAAATTATGAATACATATATGAGAAAGCATTTTTTCTCCAAATTGACACAAACACTATGTTGGCAAGCGTGCAGCGAATCGATGCATGGGTGGGTCAGTCACACCCCCTTTCGCCCCTCACGTGCAGTCTGTGGTAATTAAAGCGTTGTCTATGGTCAGGTTTTAGGGTTGTCGCCATGACTCAGATATCCTACATGATACAGATAAGAACAAAAATCTCATATTCAAAAATGTTACCTATTTTTAAACACTGTTAAAGTTGTTGGCTTATTTTCGTGATTGTATATCGTATCACCACAGAAATTTTATCCAAGATAATATTAAAATATTGTATGTTAATAATACCAGGTCACCACTTACTCCGTATCTTAGCTTAAGAAATTTATAGCTTATGGGTGCAAACATAACTAATATGTTTATCGCACAATTGTTGATACAGGCATCGAACCTGGCACTGTGGCAATCCGGCATAAACCGAGTCGTACATATACGAGACAAATAAATACATTTTATTCATTATCTAGTGTGAATCCTTCTTGCTTTACAATGTTTTCAAAATGGCGTTAGACTACCTTTTACGGACCAATGGGCTGTAACGTTTTGAAAGAACATTATGTAGGTTGTTGGTTTAAAAATAATACATACAGATTAGATTGAAATTTTTAAAAAATCCGCAATTTAGATATAGTTAATTTAATGTTCTCAATGTCGAAAAAATATATAATTTAGAATTTTTATGCCATCACTGAACAGTTAACTAAGACTCGCAGTGTACGGCTTCACATTTGTTTATGCAAATAGTTGGGTCATCTGTTGTCCTATGTTACTATTAGGAAGTCAAAGTTAAAATCCACAGTCCTAAGCATGCAGTAACGCAGAGGTTTTTATTGCACGACCACAGTTTGAGAACAGACTAACCACAAACATTGCTTTGTATTAGTTAACGCCAATCTTTAATACGCTGCAATTAAGTATTGATTTATTATAAAACATTTAATTTATATTAATTGGGGCGACAAAATGGTAAACCAGAAGGAAATCAGGTTGTCCAGGTACAACCTCGATAAGAAATTGTTTTTAATATAATTCGATCTTGATCGAATACTTAACTCTTGAGTGAAGTACGGTGTGAACCTGTGTTGGTTCGCGTTTCAAAATCAAACAAGCTCAAAACTTGCCCACGCCCGATACTGGAGATTCAATACAATAGTCCTTACGAGTTCTTTACGAATAAGATCCGAGTTGAGAATTATTGTGTTCCGTTCAATTGATATTCAATAATATATTTCAAGTCGGAAAATGAGGGTATTTCCAATTCGAATTGTATAGATCTGAATGTAATTATTTCTTTATGTTTCCATTATTAAAGATATTTGTTTATATTTATATAAGGCATGTTCTTTTTGGGTGATCTTGAGATCTTTTACGCGAGAGTAATCGAATATAAAATCGATATTTATGATTAGTACATAATGTAACATTAATATATCACCTATACAATTAAAAACGAGGAAATATCGTTTGCTCTTTTTACTAAGCTTTTAATTTTTTTATATAATTGTATAGTGAAACCTTTTTTTTACGATAACGTCTTACTAGAGTGGTAACAATGAAATGAAGTCCTCCCTGAAACTCATATTCTTATCATTTCGGATTACATATTATCTTTAATACACTTTTACACATCTAAGCAAAGTGTATAGTTACAAGTAAAGTGTATTCTAGTTGGTAAAAATATTATACAGTTATTTAAGAGGACAAACATTCCTGGTCAGCAATAAAATGTGTCAGGAATAGCTCAGCATAGGAAGAGTTAAATTCTTGAGTTGCCAATGGTGTTGTAATTTTAATTTAACGTGAAAGTAATTTAAGTGTATTGTCAGTTTTAATTTTAAAAGGGTCTCGAAAGCTATCGAGGCTCTTGTTTTCCGAACCGGATTTTTTCAATAACCAAAAAACGAAAATAACGAATAGAAATATTTGAATAAAGATATTATTAGTTATACACATATCACAATTTACTGTTACTGTGCTTATATATAGATTATGTAATGTTTTTTTTTTACTTTTTCAGTCATGAGCCGGAGGGCGGCGGGCGGTGCGACGGACCGCTGACGCGTGCGATGCAGCCTGCCTCGCCCAAGCGGCATGCGCCCGCGCACACACACGGTGAGTTTAAATTCTTATAATCGAATAAAATGATATATCGTTAGTTAGCATGAATATTAAATATGAAAAAAAAGTGTATGCCTACGTCGGCACGTAATTACATAAAAATATTTCATTGTGTACTCAACATTATTAACCCACGCGTAGCGCCTCCATCGATTGAACGATTTTGTTATTGTTGCATCATTGATACTGATTGTTGACATTGACGTCCAATAGAGTTAAATTTTTGAATCATTTTATTAAATGTTCTTAAGTTATGATTTGTTTCCATCGTAATCTTCGTTCTAATAAATGTGTGTGTGACTGTGATCGATGGAGCTTAAAAACACAACTTAAGTAAACCTTGAGGTCAATTATAAAATAAATAATAATATTAAAACATTTTATTGTCACACAAAAAATGAATAGTAAATACTTTACTAATAAGATAACAAAAAGTAGCATTATCGCTGAAAAGCGATATCCTATATAAGTTTTAAAATCACCTGCTCATTGCTTGCTCTAAAAGACAACAATTGTCTAGACTCTAAAGTAATTACCTACCCATTTGCTATAAATTCACTAGTGTGGCAGACATATATTTATTACAAAAGATAAGAGATGTTTTGAATAAGTGATTTTCAATTTCTTAATCGGGCTTACACGTAATAAATCTCAATAATCGAATTTATTCGTAATATTTCGTCGTACGTTCACTTCCGGCTTTATCAATAGGTGATAACGAGGTGGGGTTAACAAGTGTGACCTTTACTCGTATGCCTTTAAATGCCAGTAATGCGTCTTGTTGATTTCAATCACCTATATAGATGATAGATATAATACAACGCTGATAAAAGCTCAGGAACGCCTGGGCTAATTGTCTATTGTTTTGTCTATGTTATGATTAAATTATCAATACTATAATCATAGGATATAAATACATATAGATGTATTTATATGTATATGTATGGCCGTTGATACGCGGCCTATCATACGCGGACCACAGGAATGGTAGAGAAGGATTTAAATAGAACCTTATTTGAATTTAAAACGCTTGGATGCTTCCTATATGATGATACTCGACACAACCATATATGTTCCACGTGCAAGTATGTACTGATATATAACATATATGTATCTGTGACATGAATGTGCGACTTTGATAAGCATTGCTCTATTGATCCAGTCTCGGAGCGTATCAAGGGAATGTAGACCTATTCAATACATAATTAAATTAAAACCACTTTAATGGTTATTAATTAAATAATTTGAGTGCAGCAATAGGCATGTAACCCATAAATATTAATGTTATTTAAACTAATCCTATCCTCTACATACAATTGTTATTATAATACTTGTTTGAATGCAGTATTCTCATGAACATGTGGTTTACATATATATATTATAAGGCTCCGCACTAACAGCTCATAGTTATACCATATCGTCATATTGAAACCGTGAAATTCGATCTGCTATTTCACTTTAAGCGCATAACAAATTTTCTATAGCCGCTTCGCTTCCCCTTTTAAGGTAACGATTAACGCTAAGTTAATTCTTAGATCGGAAAACCGTTTAACAAATAAGGTAATTTGAATATATAGTACCGAACACCTGTTCCAGGCAATTTAATAAATATTTAATTGTTCGTTCTAATTTGAATTTTCCTAATATGGAAGACGTATCACAGTTCTTTGAACGATTACCATTGTCCCTTTTACCGCAAACACAGTTCAGTTTCCGCCTTCGTGGTGTAGTGGTTAAGGTGTGGTTATAAAGTTTGATTCCCGATAAAAAAAAATTGTGTTGTATAGAAAATAAATTAAATTGCTGAAAATCGTGTATATGTCTAATTTATTGTAGTCTTGCTATTTCAGTGATATACATACTTTTTATTTATAATTATTATCGGATTTCCTAGAACATAACGTTCATAGTATGGTCTTATTATACCAATTGTATAGCTGATGACCACAAATCTACGCCATTTTGAAATTTTGACGCATTGCCTAAGATCTGACGTCTGTATTAAATTATCAGGATCGTTGGAGTAGACGCAGTAGAATGAATATCTTTACGCGAATTGTTGTTTTTAATCGGTTAAAATAGCGTGTCTGCGCATCCTTTAGACGGATGTCGTTTTTTTTTTATTAAGATTCCGAGAATGTCGGCATGCAAATTATATTAATATAATCATTTATATTCGTCGGGCCTCCGTTGACAATAGCTACGTAGGAAACATTTTATTGGGCCCTAAATTATAAATTTTATGTACTCTGTCAGAATGTGATATACGCAGGTCGCTAAATCGCAGTTCTGACCTGTTTTTTCTGTTGCAGTTTTTTTCGCATTTTTACTATATGCAACCAAATTATTGTTATTTATGTGTTGCTCTATCTGAAATACGAAACTTTATTAGATAAGATACAAAGTGAATTTTAAGAAAAAGAGAATATTTAAGGAGTATTGAGAAAATGTAATCTGTGAAAACCTAACCTTCCAATCTTGAGGAGTTCAATCAATATGTATCAGTCATTAAACTTGAACTGGCTTTTTATTCTTAGAATTGAATATTTAACATTACTATATTTAAATTTAAAGTAAGCAACATTTATTTAGACATACATTTAAAAATTAATCTTCATTTTTAAATGTATGTCTAAAGTTCAGTACTCTAGCTATGGCACTCAGACCAGCTTAGTGACATCACTGATTTATACACACATAGGCCCACTTAAGTAACTTATATATATATATGGCGATATATTTATATATATATATATATATATATATATGTTTTTTTTACTTATTGTGTTGTTGTGTTTTGCTGTGTGTATTAATAAATGTGTTTTCTTTCTTTCTTTCTATATAAAAGGAAACGTTAAAGTAAAAAAAAGCTCAACTCAAATGGCACAGAACACAAAATGACTATTAGATGTTAATGGTGATTCTCTTGCAGGTGCAGCACAAGATCCGTCAACACTTAAGGTACATCTTCCCAACGGTGGTTTCAACGTCGTCCGCGCTTCGAACGATGAAGATGTCCGCTCAGTGATTAGGTGTCTTGCAGCGAGATTGGCAGCCGGCGAACGTGTGTACGCGTCGTGTTTTGCACTGCGCGCGCGACGATTGACCACGGGCAAGGTGAATAATATCAAAGCTTTAATGTTCAAATCGGATATTATGATTTTTGTTAGTTTATTATTATTTATTGCTATCAATGTATGACTAGTTAAGATAATTATGTAGGTATTAAAGCAATTAAATCTTAGACGTATAGCGACTATTGTTTAGGATTTGAACTGTTACCCATATAGTAGCGTGTCGTAAGAAATTTCTTACGGCTGCTGCCGTCTTGGTATTCCCGAACCAGTGTGGCTTGTGTTCCTTCAAAAAAAAGAGCGCACCTGTTCCAAAAAGGCCGGCAATGCACTACTAGCCACGTGAGTGTCTATGGGCGGCGACTATACCTTTATGGAATGCCTCCTGCTCGTTTGCCCATTCTTCTATTAAAAATAAGTGTTATAGACTCTTTGAGTTTATTCGTAAAGTCTTCCATACAAGATATATATAATTTAATCAATGAACGAATTGAAATTGCAGATCAGATGGATTCACCAAGACACACCCGTGTCGGAGCTATTGGCGGCATGGCCGGCCAGCGAGTGGCGTTTGGAGTTGCGGGTTCGATACTTACCGGCTAACTTGAGAGACCTGTGTGACTCCGATCGAGTCACCTTCCATTATTATTATGATCAGGTAGCAATTACAATTAAATACCAATAGACAAAGCCAAAAGCTACAGTGATAAAAAACATATGGTATATCAACACTGAGTCTTGTGTGAGTGTTGAGTGAAGGAATTTAAACCTTTAGGAATATACAAAGTCGTGAATCGAACTCACGAACTTACGTTCATTCAGGTCCGTTGTTTTTGTAATATGTAAAAGATTCTGTAGATATATTTAAAAAAAAACACTAGTTATTAGTAGCCTTATATCTTTTTCAATGAACAACTGAAGTCATACTTAATAATTATTGTGTGCTCTATATTATACTTCGTTATTGTTATTTATTTACAATTCGTTGCCACAAAATATTAAAGTAAAAATAAAAAAATAAACTCAAATCAGTAGGCCTTTTTGCTATCCGTTCCAGGCAAACAATAAATAACAGGGAATCAACTAACGCGCAAGATGACTACAAAATAAATACTAAATATTACCGTACAAATCATTTCGCATTAATTTTCAGGTGCGACACGACTACCTCAACGCGAACCACCCGATGGTTGATCAGGACTTGGCTATTCAGATATGCTGTTTGGAGATCAAGTGAGTGACATTTTTTGATGCCACTTAATTCTATATACTATGCAAAAATTTAAGACTGACCATAATTAAACGGGTTTTAAACCAGTTGATTAACGATGAGTCTAGCAAATTTTGACATTCTTTAGTTTTATTTGTTCACCTCAAATGATATTATGATATTAAAGATGACCATAGTCTTTTCTTTCTAACTCAGCCGTCGCCAATATTTAATTAATATTTTCAGATATTACTGCAAAGATATGCAAATATCGTTGGACAAGAAGGCGAACATTGAATACCTCGAGAAAGAGTTTGGCCTTAACAGATTTCTGCCTAAGTCCGTGCTTGACGCGATCAAACCTAAAGTTTTGAAGAAGGCTATACAGCAGCAATTTAAAAAGGTAAGTCGGATTTCACAATTTAAACTAAATACATCAGCCACTAATTAGATTTTTTATTGAATAAATATAGCCTTCATTCTTATAAATAACTAAAACACTACTTACACCTGTTTTTGCACAGCACCCGCACTAACAATAATTCAATTATTTTTTTACGTTTAAGGCTTTACGTTTTAAACGTAACGTAACGTCACGTGTTGAAGATCAGACGTTCACGTGATAGAGACCTTGATCATGAACTGCAGCAACCTTTTTTGTCAGTTTGACAACGACCTTTACATTCCTGAGGCTGATGTGGGGCCATACAATCATTTCTAAAAAATAATCTCTCTTCTCTTCAAGACTTTCTCCAATCAAATATCTACATTTTTTAAGGTTTTTTTTTTAATTTGGAATTTCAGGTAGCAAATCTAAGTGACACAGATTGTATGCTGAAATACTTGGAGACGATGCACAACCACTACGGGTACGATCGTGAGACGTTCACGGGCGCACTCGGCACCGGGTGGGCTATACCCGTGGAACTCGCTATTGGACCGGATATAGGTAAAAATTCAGCGATTCCTTTAGTTTTATGAATGCTCATAGGTCTCTTTGGTCAGTTTTCAGGCGTTTAAAAAAAAAAGAACGTAGTATGAAAGGCATAGACATACCACACTTTTACATTATAGTAGATTAGACTAAGAATTTCACTGGTTTGTTAGGTCCAAATTGATTTTTATTCATTTCTATACAAATGTCGTTATTTCTTATATATAAAATTCTCGTGTCACAATGTTCGTTCCAGTACTCCTCCGAAATCGCTTAAACGATTCTTATAAAATATTGTGAGCATATTGAGTAGGTCTGAGAAGTGATGAGGGTGGTCCATCATTTACGTTGTTTTTAAATTGAAATAATTTATATGGCAAAACAACATTGGTCAGCTAGTGTTGTATAATAATATATATATATCTTAAGTATATGTATTTAACTATGTTTTCAGATATATCGTACGTGTCCCACAAAGCCGGTGAACCCCCGACGTACACGAAGATCGCATCGTTCAGCGACATTGTCGCTGTGCAGACTCTGAAGTCGAATTGCACCCAACAGTCGCAAACGCAGGTAGGGGAACAAAATCGGGTAAATAAAATGTATAATTCAGTAGAATCCGGATATAACGACATTCAAGGGAACGGCGATACTGTGTCGTACTAACCGGGTGATTTACAAAACGGACGGATTATGTATGAACATAATCCGAAACCAAACTTGAGCAAACATTATAGTCGCTAAAATTAGTTAGTCAGTTATAAGTGAATTCTTATTGTATACGCTTTTTTTATAAACTCGCAAATAATGTTGGAGATTCTTCTTTGGTCAAAAACTTTTAGCAATTTTTTTGGGCTCGTCCTATTATACTGTAAAAGGCTATTAATAGTCTTTAGGGTTCGTCAGTTGCCTGGAAGAGATCGCATATTAGCGATAAGGCCGCCCGTTGAACTTATATGTATTAACATGGTTTATTTCAAGTATAATAAATAAATATTAAAATAAAGGATTAAAAGGGAGTTTGTCGGGATAAAGATTATTGGGTACACAAGTGATCGTTCATAGGATTCTATATAGAAAGGATAAAAATAAATTAAATTTAGATTTTCTTAAAATGTTTAATCGGCTTCTTAATTATATAAGTAGAATTAATTAGCACTAGTCATTGCAGAGTGGCAGTTCGTGTGGCAAAGCAGCTTTGCAGTTGAGGGTGAAAGGTGCCAGCGAAACCTTGACCATTACGTGCAGCAGTGTCGACGTAAGTTAATTTGCTTTTATAAAAAAAAAACTATTTTTTAAACTCTGGACATTCTTGTGATAACCTCTCTGGTATCTTTAAATTGTATATATTTTATAAAAAAGAAAATAGAATGAAGTAAACTGTTAATAAATAGCGTATATTTACTATTGTCTGCAAAAAAGCCTGTCTCTTTCTGTCAAATTGTATCAACGCTGTGAGGGAAAGAGATGCTTTGAATAAGGATTTTCATTTTCAGGCTGCAGAAAGTTTAGCAGACTTGGTAGATGGCTACTGTCGCCTTGTCACAGACTCGCAGACGTCTCTGTGGAATAGAACCAGTATGTATTATATGATATTTCTTAATATTTATTAGATAATATACAGAATTATTTTTTCACAGTCGGCTTTTAAATTTTTTTTCATTTGTCATTTAAACATAAAACCACTGTACCTTTTTTACTAACGAAATTAAATAGTTATTAAGGATTTTCATTCGGTTACTAATATTAATATGATCGATTTTTATACAAGCATCCGTTTGGAAACAACTTAACTGTCAATGCAAAAGTAAGTTTTTGAATTATGTACTTGGGAAATTGGGAAAGCAAATGATCTAGCACAGTTTTATATATTCCACTGTTTAACTATGAAATCGGCTTCCAGTAGAGGTCTTCCACGGCAAATGGGAAAGAATAAACTTAGGAAAGCTCTAAGTGCCTAAATGTATCTCTATATTACGTTAATTAGCGCTTTCGAATTTAAAAAAAGCCTTTGGAAGGCCTATTGAATGCTAAAATTTGTATGGAATTAATTAAATTTTATAGCGGAAATGAGTAGCAGTTCATCGGAAGGCAAAACCAGTTCTTGGGAGGCGAACACGGCCACACTTCTCTCAGAAGATTACGCGGAAATCGTTGATGACGACGCCGACTACTCTACACCGGCCGGTGAGTCTGTCTCGCTCTGTTGCATGGGGTTGAAGGGAGATAGGTTATGTTTTGATTTAATAGTGACTCTTGACTTCAGGTGAAATTGTTATTCCATTAAGCGTTTAACTCACGGCCTTTAGTTACGTATAACGGAACGTCGCATTTAAATCGACAGTCAAAATGTTTGACATTTCACCGCAATTTCTTGTTTTGTTTTTTAGTTTTAAATTTTTTCTTGGGGAGTACATTTAAATGACACATTTTTAATTTCAGTCCGTGACTATGAGTTGGTTCGTAATCAGATCGAATTAACCGGTATAATCGGTGAAGGTCAATTCGGCGATGTCCACAAAGGTAAGCAAAGATATTTATATCTCATCAATTATTTTTTTATGTTGAGGTTTCCAAAATACACCGGTCTGAGATACCAACGACTGACTTAGCTGGTTAAGTATCATTTTGTGAAAGCTTTTACTGATCACTTTTACAAAAGTCCTTATTGGGGCAATTATGGAACGTCATTTTGGAGTTTAAAATTTAAATGAATATTTCACACAAAATGTTAATTTGGATTAGTGTAAGGCAAAACAACATACTAGAACGTGTGTGTTTAATTAAAAAATAATTCACAGATCTTGGTTATTCATTAAGCTAAGATACGTTACGCTTAATAATGTGCCTTCAAAGCGATCTACCGCTGAATGTTTCACTTCACTCAGATCTGTGTTAAGCGTTTGATTTAAAATTCAGCGCTTGATTTGTCCCATTTAATTCACAAATAAGCGCTTGACCATAGAATATAGACGATATTTGTTTCTAGGTACCTGCAAAGTGACGTCAGCGAACCACCCCTCCTTGCGTCGCCAGCTCGCGATACAAAAGCAACAAGGCAAGATCTCGACGGGCGAATACGTTTTGCCCGTGGCTGTTAAAACGTGCAAAATGGACGCCGACCTCGACACGGCTGAGAAGTTTCTGGAAGAGGCCTGTGAGTATTATTTCATTACGGACGGAGGGAGTGGTGTCGCTTGTTTGAATCCCGGCTGTTTATGTTCCTTAAATGGAGGCACCGTGCTGGTATTGTGTCAAACCAAATAAGTAAAATTTTTTGAATATATTTTCCTCATAGTATCAGCGTTAATTTGTTTACAAGAAAATGTCTGACGAACCAATTTGAAGTGAGGTGTCAAAGTTACCACTCCAGAATTTAAAATTTCTTACAGCTAATGCTAATCCAGGAAGAAATCCAATTACAAGTCGCATTTAAGGTTGTCGACCATTTAACTGGCAACTATAACCATCACAACATAAAATTAATAAATAACTTAATATGTACTTCATAGTAATGGATATTTCGTTCCACAGATATAATGCAACAATTTTCGCATCCGCATATAGTGGGGCTGGTGGGGGTGTGCAGTGCCCCGCCCATTTGGATCGTCATGGAACTGGCGACACTCGGCGAGATGAGGGCGTACTTACAACAGAACGCTCACAGGTGAATATCATTTTAAATATGCGGCATAATAAATAAAAAAGTGTACGTTATATGGAATAATGGAATTGTTCTTTTTAATGTGTTTTCGAGTGGAACGTTTGATTAATTTTTATATTTATTATATATTTTAATGATTTCAGATTAGAAACGTGTACTCTAGTTTTGTACATCTATCAGCTGTCGACTGCTTTAAGTTATTTGGAGAGCAAGAAGTTCGTGCATCGAGACATTGCTGCGAGAAATGTTCTAGTCTCAACGCCTACTTGTGTTAAGGTAAAATGTTTATACCAAAAGTAGGGTAGACATATTTGAATATACCGTCTTTTGTAAAAAAGTGTGATCCTTTGAAATTTTTCCTAATACATTATGAATACAGCCTTGATAAATTAATATAAGGTCATACAATGTTTTCTGCATTATACATAAATATAAATTTTAATAATGTACCCGCATATTGATTGTGAAGACAGTACGTCTCGCTTTTGAATACATAGTTCTATAGTTTTAGAAAAGAAAATTATTGACGTACAAGTGATCGATACTCTGTGGAGAATATATAAATAAATACAAAAATTACAGTTAGCCGACTTCGGCCTATCGAAAATGGTTGAAGACAAGTCGTATTACAAGGCGTCCAGAGGAAAGCTTCCCATAAAATGGATGGCCCCGGAATCCATTAATTTCAGAAGGTTCACGTCTGCCTCTGATGTTTGGATGTTTGGTGAGTACATAACTAAACACTGTCCGGGGTTCATTTCCCGGTCCGGTCTACAATCTATGGTATATTTCTAATATACATTTACTATTGTTGGTAGAAACTCATTTTTGTTAGTAGTTTTTTTACATAGGCAGTAGTTTGTCGATGAGTTAGCACCCATTATAGGCTGAAGCTTTTCTTGTGTGAAAAATCTGTGAAAATATTTCAGGTGTATGTATGTGGGAGATCCTGATGTTGGGCGTGAAACCGTTCAGTGGGGTGAAAAACAATGACGTCATCGGGAAATTGGAAAATGGGGAACGGCTCGCTCTGCCACCTCGCTGCCCCCCAAGGCTGTACTCCCTGATGTCGAGGTGCTGGACCTACGAGCCCTCGCATCGGCCCACCGCCAGTCAGCTTAAAGAGACGCTGTGGTGAGATTCATCTCCCTTTCAAACTTATTAACACCATGTATTGAAGAGCATAAATGCTAAATTTAATATATTTTATAACACACACACACACGTTTTTACAAATGATATTATTACGTGATATGCAATCTTTAAAATAATAAATTAATTTAAAGAGTAGCTTTAGAACATTAATTTGATTGAAAATAAATAATTTATGTATGTATTTATACTAAAGTAAAAACGGTTTCAGCGAAATACTCCAAGAAGAGCGAAGCACCGCCTGGGACACAATGCGACGAGAGAACAGGCGCGTCGCAGCCGCCTCTTGGGGCGAACACGCCCCGCCCAAGCCCTGCAGACCCGCCACGGATCTCTCTACAGGTATTACTCTAGCTTTTATAATTAAAATGGTGAAATAAATAATATTTAATATACTAAAAGTTAAGAGATGGTTGTCTATAAAAAATATAATTTCAGTTCCTGACACCACCACGAGCAGTGGCGGAGGCCCGCAGACCTACATCGTGGCGCAGAACCCCCTCGTGCTGGCGCACCTCTTGCGCGAGAACCAGTCCCGAGCCATCCACCCGCAGGCCTACAACACGCCCGCCTCGGTATTCAACACCGTCGCCGTCGACTTCGCGCAAACTCTACCGGAGAACATCGAAAAGATGGCGAACCCCAAACCCGACGAGATAATAGACATCCCCTTCCAAACAGCCCCGATTCCCGCGAACGAGCTCCACAAACTCGATCCCGTCGTCCCCGACACGGACACGCACACCGGCGTCGTCGACGCCAAGGAGAGCTGCGACAACCTTTGCCAGAATCTCTCCCCGAAGTCCCCCAAACTGGAGGAGATCCCCGAATGTTACCCCAGCAGGGTCCGATCCCTGGAGCGAACTCCGCGAAACACTCTCTCCGAGCGTGGACCCATACGGATGGGCTCTCTAGAGAGAAACGGCCGCGGCACTCTCTCCCATCGGGGCTCCCCGATCCCCATCGCCCCTTTCACCAGACAGCACTCGGTTCCCGCGTCTCCTCCGAGGCACCGCCGCGAGCAGGACATCGGTCAGTTCGCGGTGCAGGGAGCCCTGAACGCCCAGTTGGCCGCCAGCGTCGTTAATAAAATGCGTCATCAGCCCGATCCGCCCTTGGTCGAGGAGATTTACGACTTCGGTGGCGACAACGTGAAGAGTTGCGCCGCGATAGCCGCCCACAAGGCGGCGAAGCCCCAATACCGGCCGATAAACATGGCCGCGTCCCACCCGTCGTCGTACGGGGTGCCCGTGGGCGTGGTCCAAGGGATTCCCTATCAGAGCCCCGCGAAGCCCGCCCACAAGTTTCGCTCCAACGGTCCCGTGTATCCGTCGTCGCCGCAAGGCTCGGGTGTCGTTCACCCGATGCACCAACAGATGTTCAGTCAGAACGTGGTGCAGGGTCAGCCGATGCTGTACAGGCCGCAGGTGTCGTGCGCCCAAGCGCTTCAGTCTGGTTTTCAGAGTCAGTCTCGTCAGGATTCACCTTCGACGCAGGTGATTGGAAAAACAGCATGTTTTTTTTTTGTTGCGTAGTTGGCATGTCTTTTGGTTTTATTTGTCAAACGGGTGCCACACCCGGTTCCTTTTTCACCTTTTTTTTCTGGTTTTTTTTTACAGTGTGTCTGGGTTTCTCCGGTAGAATTTGGTTTTTTTTTTTAACTCGCTGAGATCACATGTGGGTCGGTACGTTTTTGGTAGTTAGAAGCTTTGCGAGGCTCCGATTATTTTTAGCCAACGCTTAAGATTCGTTACTTGTTTTAAACACATGTGATTTCCATAAATAACTTTCACTATGAATCTAACAATGTTGTTAAAATTACTTCCGGTAAAGGAATCGAATTAAAAAAAAAAGATATTGTAAATATAAAGAAAAGATTACAACATGTACAGTTAAATACTAACTTCATTGTTGGTTCAGAATGCGTTTACAGGGAAATAACATTTATGTATATACGAATAGAGTCCGGAGTTCGATACGGAGCAAGCGGTTGAAAGGCGATTGTTGGCCGAATTGGCGAGACAACAACACCAGAGTGAGGAGGACAGAAGATGGCTTCAAATGCAAGAGGACAATTTGGTGAGTTGTTTTTCATGGAAACAAGTAGTCTTTGAATATAAGACAGTACGCCCATATGCAAAATCCAATAAAAAGGTGAGAACTAAAGAGTTTTTCTTTTTTTTTTTTCAGAAAAGGTTATCGAACGTACAAGTCGCGACAGGTACGGATGAACAGGCAAACGAGAGCAGAACTGAGGCTTCGCGAGAGAAACCTTCTAGTCAAACACATTCAGGTAAAAAGCATTCGAATTGAATTGATGGTCTGAATTTGTTTTTGTGGTTGAGCAATGCATCAAACGATTTGTTCATACTTCGTTATATTGTGTAATAATGCTATATTTATACATATATTTAGTTATATATGCATAAAAAGAGTATCGGAAGTACGCGGTCTTGCACCATAGAGCAGCACTTTTTATGGTCCTTCGAGCCGGACATGAAGCAACGAGTTATGGATGTATAACTTTTTTTTTATAAATATTATTTTCAGACGCAAGTCTATACAGTTATTATAATATAATTGTATTTTAAGCACTTAACTCTTTTTTTCAGTGACAAACTCAACCGAAACCAGTCCAGCGAATACAGTGAACCCCAAAGAGAAACCAACCGGTGACGGAATGGTAATTAATTAATTTTTAAACTTACGTAAAAAATTGTTCACCAATTCATAAGTGTAAAATAATATAATTTAGGTTGTGTATTTCTTTAAAAAATCCCTTCCAGCCCCAAGCCCCAAGCGCGTCAGTGCCCAACAAGGAGCCCGTGTACGTAGCGACGACGGAGGTGGTCCGCTGCGTGATGCGGTTGGCGAGCGCCGCGAACAAGGCCGTCACGCCTGCCTCCATTTTGGAAGCGGTGCGCAGTGTCGGGGCCGCGTTGCGGGAACTGTGCGCCACCGTGGATGCCCTGGTGCCGCCCTATCCTGCCAATGCTCAAAGGTACTGCGGCTGAGATTTATTATCCAAATTGAACCGAATCCAACCGCCAACTCAACTTTTGGCAAATAACGTGTAAAAGTTAAAAAAACTGAAAAAAAAATGTCGTAACAGATTAGTGTATCCAAAAATCTATAAAAAATAGAGGGGATACGAAGTTTTCTGGCAAATATAAATGTCAACTCGGGATCAGTCAGTGGTTTTAAATGGATCCTACCATTTTGGAGGAAACGCGGATGGAAAGAATCTCCTATTTTGTTTTTGGTACATGGCGCTGCACCTCCACATTTGTCATTTCTATTACAACTATGTTAAAATCACAGACTTTTCGTCAATGCTATTGAATTATTAGTCTCTTTGCGACAAGAATTCACCAGGCTCGTTGTTGCAGAGAGGTGGAAATGGCTCATCAAGTGTTGAGCAAGGACATGTCGGGTCTAGTGGAGGCCATGAGGCTCGCTATTCACTACCACAACACTACGCTGCATCATGAGTACACCAAGTGAGTATTCTTCTTGTCCGTCGTTCCACCACAGCGTGGAGACCATCTTTGAAATGTCTTTTAATTTTCAGAAGCATGTTAGCAGCCGCTCATGTCCTCGCAATGGATGCGAAGAATCTTCTGGACGTGGTGGATTGCATCCGCGAAAGGCATCCCCACATCGACTGGCGAGCTGCACTCTCCGACCAATCACCCACCATACACAACCCACAGAACCAAACGCTCACACAGAACAACCAATGCCAAATGCTGATACCGCAAAACCCAGTTCTGAGCACACAAACATCGCTCCAGGAAGACATCAAACCGGACTTCAAAATCAATCAGCCCGTGACGACGGTACCCACAATACCCACAGAACATCAGAAAGAGCACAATTCGCTTCCCGTAACGTCCAATCGCGTATCAACACTCATACATAACTACAATTTGTATGGAAACGTGCGCGAACCGCACATTTACGGCAACGAGGTGCATTCCCAATCGATTGACGATTCCAAGATCGATACGGCCCCCATCGAGTCGGTCAAGAGTCGGGTGCAAGCGATCTCCGGGAAGATCGAATCGCCGATTTACTCGATCAGCAAGAAGGTCGTTCCGGTCGAACAACACGATCAGGGCTAAGTGTTTCGTTCCCGTCCATTGGTTTGAGGACGATGGCTATCATTGTAACGGTACTTATTTGCATTTATTGTGTTCGAAGTTTTGCGGAGCTTGTAGTGCGAGAAGACAATCGATTGATTGCTCAATATAGCGATTAGATGCGGTGATAATTTTTACCAAGCGTGTTGCGTACGTATACGCGTTTATATACTCAATAATACGCGTATAAATATACTCGTTTATACGCGTATATATACTCGTTTATACGCGTATATATACTCGTTTATACGCGTACATGTATACTCGTTAATACGCGTACATATATACATGTTTATACGCATACATGTTGGCAGCATTTAACGCTGTCTGAGTGAGAATTTCTAATTTAACATATCGCGTTTCTAGTTTGGCATAGTGATTTTATTTGACAACATAGAAATTAACCGCTCATGGGCGTCGATATTAGATATTCTCGCTCAGATGTTTGATATAATTAATTTCTTTAAGATATTTTTATTCAAATACAAATTGCAATCACATTAATTATGTTCGTGTCGAACTCCAATAAAAGCCATTTTATAAAAATCCTATCTATTTTCACGACATTTTTAACGCAAAGCTCGGTAAAAGTTATCACCAATAGATTCCATTATCACCATTTCTTTGTGTCTATAATCATACAAGTCGCATATACCTAAACTAATCAATGTCTGCTTTTTATCCTAGTGATTGGTTACAATTATTTGTCACATACATTCCGGAGCGTACGTATACGTGTTACATCGACACCAAAACGGAACGAAAGAGGTTTTAGTTTTGTGTGAAATCGAAATAGTTTCAAGGTGTGTCCTGGTTAACTGGTTCGTTTATTTTTTTTTGCGCCTCCTTGCGGGTATATGCGAAATTACATATCGCATTGTGCTTCAAAATTTCTAATGTCGCTTCTAAAATAACATATCCATTTTATTTCTAAATATACAAGAGCAAATTTCTCGAGCACCTTACGTATAAGTTTTGTATACATTACGAGTGGCGTAAATATACGCTTAAAACCTTCTTGGACTCGATTCTCAAACAGTAATCGTTCTATACTCTATGGTAACAAGAAACTATCGGTTCGCAGTCTTTGAAGGGTTTAGTTAAGGATTTACGCCACTGTTTATTATTTTTACGATACATTATCGTTATATACAGTACATACGATATCTTCCGTGGCAAACAATAATTTTTATATAACCGAAGTATTATAGAAATATGACCGTGTCACAAGTTCGCATTTAATTCAGTTTACGCAGTATTCGATGTCATAACATTTTTTGTTTTTTTTTTTTTGTAAAAATGTACAAATAATGTCCATAATTATTTTAACTATTATCCAAAGTTTATTATAAGCTAAGATCTCATACGGAATTTGTAGCGATAAATATAAGTTGTATAATTAGTTTTTTTTTTAATTTATTTACTTCGATTTTTTTTCTTTTAAATGTAAAGTTGATTTATTGTTTAGTTAGCAGGATTTCATTCCAAAGTACGATACGCGTAGTGATAATGCAATAGTAGTTGTTGCCTGCCCGAGATTAAACAGATATATGTGAACTGGGTTTTGTTTATGCATTAAACTGAATAAAGGACAAACCGTAATAGTTCGTTTTATTTAAGCGTAATTCCGAGGATTTTATGTAGATTGTGTTTTCCCTAATTTTTCAGTACAGGAAAGTGAGATATGTTTGTATTTAAAAAAGACAACAGTGACCCATGTGTTACCAGCTGTATCGTATATTTAGTGTCCGCTCCAAACAGTCCTGGCAACACTGCACAACCAAAGAGCTAACTATTCTAGTTTTACACAATAGTGTTATTTCGAATCTGTCAGCGTATACGTATACGTAATTTAACAACGTACGCATTAATTTACGTGGCAAAATATGTTCAGACATGACATTCAATAGAAAATAAAACAAATATATTTTAAGTATATTTAATTGAAAAACATACAAATGATAAAAACAATTTATTAGAGGAGACATTCAAAGAATAACTTATTTCAACATCTCGCACAGATAATTTAATAGGAGATATATTTTTGTATCTAATTGCCGACCATACAATAAATATTAATTATTGGCTATGTGTTGACATCAGACCGTTGCTTACAACACTGATTATTGAGATCATTAACCGTACGCAGAGTCAATAAAGTATTATTAAAAAAGATGGCCTCTAATTACAAATTTCCCAACTAAATTATATGTGCAAATGTGTACATTTCCTCCGTTAAAAATAAATGTTATAAATTGTACAGTAGTTTTAATTTAAGTTATTAAACCCAGTTAGCCAAGTTATTACAACAAAGAATAACGAAAAATGCGGAAATACGTCAGGCTACAATAAACCAGATTTAGAGCCTGAGGCTAAATTACTTTACGACGGACCTCGCATCTCCTGACAAATATGTATGGGGATGGTCACGTGACCAAACGTGAGCCAATCGGCAATCCATAGAGTTATTACTTAGTATAATTATAGTCCCCTGACATTTTCGAAATTGTATTAGAAATCTATTCACAGGAACCGGAAGCAATTAAATTAATGATATATTGAAAACGCTAAATCAATCTATGTTTTGAGTACTGTCAATGTCAAACTTCATAGATCGTTTTGGATGTGCTAAAGACATCCCTTTAACGAATTAAAAAGAGACAGCTCTTGAAGCTAGATCAATATTATTTCTATTGTTCTGTTTTAGTTAATACTTTAAAAAATTACAATAAAATCACTTCTGTGAGTGTTAAATTCTGTGCCTAAATTATAATTATTTTTTTATTAAACGACACAGGGTGCTTGTAAGAACAATTGTAAATTTTAATTATTGTTCAAATCCACAAGTAACTTAGTCATAAGTAATGTTATGAGTATATAGTTTTTCATGCTTTAAAATCAATCAATTTCCACGAGCACCCATATACCATTACTACACCGACCTGCTTAACACTTAGAGCCTTAAACTAAATGAAAGCTGGATTACTTTAAACTTTACAGGGCCCCAGTAGCAAATCAAATTCTATTCTATACCATGTCAAATCTAATTGACGTAAACCTAAATTATCAAACTTCATCGCAATTTATATTATAGAATATTAATTCCATTTGATTTGCAGTTTCTTTAAAATATCAATATTGAATAGATTCTTAGGTCACATACCTATGCAAGATATTGAATAGCAGCTATCTGCTGGTCAATGCATTTAATTTTTTTAAAACTGTGGCCTGCATAAGTAGCTCCAGTCTAGCGTTACTCTAAGTGCAAGCAATTTAGTGCATTGCTAATTCATTTTAACAATCAAGAAAGTTTGCCGCCATAAGGAGTTCCAGGGCAATTTCCGGTGCAATGGGGAACTCTGGTATCTCTGTCGAAGAGTTTGTGTAGCGGACTTTGTATGTGAAGTACATACATACCTTTTGCAACACATGTGATCTGGAATTAAGAAGGGAAGATTAGCATAACAGACATTAAAAACAAATATAATTAGAGATCCTCCGAATTCCTATTCATTTAACGCAGATGTTTAAATGCAAATTAAATATATATTTAATATAATTACAAATTGAACAAGCACTTACGGTATTTCTCTAAAGTTGACTTCATTCGCCTCATTTTCAGCAAATTGTCCAGGTCCACTCAGCATGGCCTTGATTGTACCAGAAGTGAGGGCATGCTCTCGTTTCACAATAAACTCATGACCATCAGAGGATACCAACTTTACATACATTGCATCAGGACCCTCACAACCACCAAACACTTTTTCTTCTGAGGCCACTATAGATATGACATGAATTAATATCAATATTAAAAGATCATTTCATTTCATAAAAACAATTTGTTTCCATAGCAAAGACATGGAAATATTCATTTGTTATTATCTTTAATAAATCTTAAAATCCTAATGCTAAATAGTTCTTAAGCTAAAATGTGTAATCAAATTGTAAATATTTTTACCAGAACCAGAGCCTGCAGCAATGTTTCCAGAACGCTGTTCTTCAGCAATACTAGTTGCTGATGCGCCACCTGACGCTGGAGCAGATCCAACAATAGCTTCCGACATGTTGACTATTTTGTGATTCTACAAAAATGATTGAAAAAAATAAACTATTAACTAATAATTTAAAATATTTATTTCAATGCAATTTATATTACTCAAACAATAATAATGTAACGTAATCGCTCAATGACTATTATAAATTATTGTAAATAACATTTTGCGTACCTAAATGGTTATTGGGTTTACCTTGCCGTTTATGATACGTTATAGTTTTGACTTGAATTACAACTTAAATGGTTAATTTCTTAGAAATGTAAAATAATCCAAATTATCAATGTTAGGTTAGAAAATCAGATTGATAATGACAAATGACACTTGGGTAATTTTCTTGCCTTAGTTCTGACACATGATAATTGTCAATAGTTAACTCATACCAAATATAAAAAAAAACTAATAATAGTTATTAGTTATATAGTTGGATTAACCCTTATCCTTAAAATCTAAATTAGAATTTACCTACACTCAGGTCCCCATTTTCACATAACAGTATTATAGTTAACATAACGGTGAATAATCCTAGTATTAGCAGTCTATAATGAAAGATTTTTTGTAAAGGTAACATCAGATTATCCTGTCGTCAATCGTCATATGGCGGATTTTTTTTTCGTTTTTGAGTTTTGACATAGGTAGTGATGGCTCTAGCTTTTTGGCTACATTGATTCATTCTACTAATCCATTATTTTGACATTTCTTGTCAACCGCTACGTATTTTTGTAAAAAAATAGAGTTTTCTGGTTTATCGCTCCTTCTCTGCTTTCTTCACCTTAAAAGCAGTAAACTGGGTTGAACACACGGTAGTTTACAACACAAAACAAGGATGCAGTCCAGGAATTCCGCGAGAACCATGTGACACGAATACGAAAAAGGGCTTCCAGATCGTCAATGTGACAGAAATGTTTTCTGCCATTGCGACGAGCCAGCGCTATTGGGGAGCCGAAACGACATCGACGCGTGATAAACGTACGGCGATATAGGGAAGCGCGTTAAAGATGAGCGCGAGATGGCCAGTCCACCACCGGACCCAAAAGACGAGGCGGGTGGCTCCAAGTTTACGGAAGAGACGGCAAGTCATGAGGCCACCTCGCAGAAGAGCTTCATAGCGCCGCCCGCCTCCGAGCTGCCTTCGAAACTGGTATACGTCGCCCGTGGTGGTAGTGGCCGCAGTGTTAAGCATACGTTCCGCACTGTAAAGGTAGCACGACGAGTGCCAACGCTGCCGCCCAAGAAGATCGAGGCGGCGGGCGGCGATAGCGCCTCAAGTGAGGCCGGTCCTAGCCGCCCGCGCCGCGACAAAAGTAAGCGACACGGCTGCACCATTTGCGAAAAACGATTCTCCAGCCCCGGCAAGCTCAGCCAACACTTCCTGTCTCATACTGGTGAGTTACCTTTTTCTTGTGATCTTTGTGATAAACGCTTCAATTCGAAATTTAAACTAGTTCGTCACAACCTAATACATAGTGAAGCCAGAGCCTTTGCATGTACAGTTTGTAGCAAAACTTTTAATCGCAAAGATCATCTCACCAACCATGTTAGGGTACACAACCCTGTTAAAAAACTTTATAAATGTGACAAGCCAGATTGTAGGAAATCATACACATCTCAACTTAGTTATCGTAAGCATGCGGCCCTTCATTCTGCTGAAGAAGGGAACCTGCAATGTAAGATCTGTGATGAAGTGTTCACTACACAACAAGATATTGTGTATCATCTAAAAGTCCACACTGGGAGTCGTACTGTGAAAAGTGAGACAGACAAAAAGTATACTTGTGATCATTGCGATAGGAGATTCTTTACCGCAAAAGACGTTCGTAGGCATAATGTAGTGCACACTGGGAGACGAGATTTCTTATGTCCCTACTGTCCTCAAAAATTTGGTCGCAAAGATCATTTAGTTCGACATGTAAAAAATGCTCATCCTGAAGAATCATGGAAGTCTGCAGCAGTTGGTACATCTCGAGATCCTCTACCTGATGTGTCTACTTTTGAGGAAACATTTACTGATTTCCCTATATCTGGAACAGAATTTGAGCTCTGGAAAGCTCCTTCTCCAAAAGAAGAGGCAGATGGAAGAACAAGTGTACCTGCCTGTGATATTATTGTTGAAATACCCGAGATAGATATTAAAGTGGAACCGGAATTAGATATAAAAATAGAAGAGCCGCCGTCACCTGCAGAAATACTTGAATATCCTGTAGTTTATGTTGTACCCCCACCATTTTCCCCTGCGCCAACTGACTTGCCATTTATAACAACACAGCAGTTGAGTGATGTTGATGTGCACTTTGGTTCTGGAAACGTAGCGTCTCTATTGTTAGACCCCGGGGAAGGGCCATCAGGATTGACAAGAGAAATGATAGGTTTGCTTGAAGAGAATGAACCTGGCTATACTGGTGAAGATAGTAGTCGGAATCAGCAAAGATTGCCAGCTTTTACCCAAGCATTTCAGACTGCGCAAAGTCCTAAACCACCACCGCCGCCACCCCCTCCTCATTAGACAGTAACTGACTAGCATTTATATCAAGCTACCTCACTAGGTAACATTGGAATAGTCTTATATGATTTTAATCTCTTAAGGGCAACTAGGTTTTGCCACATCAGGTATACCAAATTTTTTCCGAATTCTACATGAATATGTAATCTAGTCATGTATGTACTTTCGGAATGTAAATTATTTTTAGTGTACATGTATGACATTTGAGTATAAATGGGACCAACTCTGTTTGCCTCGGAATGGAATAGTTAATGGAGTCACTATTCTAATGTAAAAGTATCAAGATGAACAGGATCTGTCTTAAGACATATAGCTCTCGAAAGCAGTGAATTGTATTATATGTTTGAGTGGTTTGCTGTTTTCTGCGCGAGAATTATACTGAGGGCATATGTCTTTATAATATTTTCAAAGAAGGTGTCAACATCGGATCTGTCTATATGATTGCAATACCACCATATTGGGTCCAGAGTTATTGCTTGTCTATTTAGTGAAGGCTTGATTAACCAAATAGATATTTAGTATGAAGTGAAATTTATTTGGTAAATCAATATTTTAGCTTAAATTTTTTTTTTGTTCAATATTGCTGAAGTCTGAACCGTACAACATACCTCAGAGGCATTTGCTTCCTTAGCTATAAGACTTCATTGGTCTGATATGTTACAGTATATTAGTAATGTGCCAAAAGTCATGTTTATTTGTAATTTCATATTAATATAATGTGTGGCCTTACAGAACAAGTGAATTTTTCTATTTATGAAAGAAAGTGTTCATTATTAATTCATATAAGAGATTGGTATGATTTATCTATATTGTACCAAAATATATTAGTTAGGAGAAACTTATCGGTGAAACCCATTTTGTCTATGCTGATGATTACATGATATTTTTGATGGGTGTTTTGCATTAAAATACATTTAAAAAAAAACAACGTTAAATAACTATTTTTGTACTTTTTAATTTTAGTTGTGCTAAATTTTATTTTGTTTTAAGGAATATCCCAAGTACAACAGTTCAGATGGAACAAAAAAATTTTTTTTTAAATAATTGTATCTTCAGTAAAGTGCGTCGAATACGAGATCGCTTTATTATTGAATGTGTAAATAATTGTAATTGTTTAGCTTAATAGGACTGTAAAAAAAATTAAATCTACCTCAATTTGCAACTTATTCTTACGATTAGAACTATACATTTAGGTTAGTGAGAAAGTAATTTTTTTTTCTATGAGAAATACAAAGGGCTGGTTGGCATATGTTTTGTGTTTATATAAGTGTGTGTTGAAAAATCGTTATACTTTAAGTATATATCGCTTCGTATATTAATTAAGAATAGCTGTTTTTATTTGATAAAAAGAAACAATACACGGTCCTGTTCAGAAGGGGATAAAAAAAAATATAACAAATTAATAAAATCATCATTCATTACATATATAATAGATAGGATTCTTCATGTAATTAAATAATCGTCATTATTTACTTATTTCGTAAAAAAAAATCACTTTTATTTCGACCGCCAGTCTAGAAGCCTGTTCACTAGTCAGTATAGAAACTATTTTTAACAGTCAAAATATACATGATATATTTACAAATTAAAGCGTTTAAAACTTATCCATTCATATGTATCTCTACATTTATAAAAAAACGACAGTACAAATGAAATAACATAGAACAAAAAAAACCAGCATCTGGAATCAGTAATAGAATTGTAAAAAAAAACATTTTTTCATTTCTATTAAGAATGTTAATTTATTACCTTAAATGTAATAAATAGTATTTAAATTGTAAGTATCCACTTATTGTTTAGTTGCACTAAAAGTGTGGATTATTCCCTTTTTTTTTTCAAGTTTTTATTATGCATAATTTTGTTATATTTTTTCCAGTTTTTTTTTCTTTTTTTTTACGACCCGAGTGTAACTCGATTTTATATCATATTTTCTAAAACACATGTTGTGCAAAGCCAAATAATGAAATATTTTTTTATTGCGAATGTTTTTTTTTTATTTATCTAAGGTTGTATGCAACGAATATTCTCACGAGTAAGCGAAATTTTAAATAAAATCGAAAAAAATTATCAGGATATTCAAAGAATCTTATATTAACGTAGTTGGATGTTTATTCCGTAGCTATACGTAATTCGGTACATATTAGGGGCCTTACTAAAGTAGTTTGACGTAGAGTGTATTGAAAAAAAAAAATATTTTTTTAGATTTCTACAAGAATTTTTTAAAGTGATCTATTTTTGTTACGCTTTTTACGTAATAAGATATTTGTCGTAACATTATGTGCATTGTCAAGTTTTTTACATGCTGATTTTAAACCTCACGTTACGTAATCAAATAGTTCCGGTGATATTTATTGTAAATATCGCATAATTGTATTTAAATTCAATGAATGAATGCAGAATTGTTAATTTGTATCGTGCGAAACCAGTTTTCTATTAATTCAAAGTAAAACAGTATAAAACAGTATGTAACCTGATAATAGTTTGCCAGTCCGCAAGAATGATAACTGGAATTTATTCAGGTTTTTTATGTCCTAACTTGGCGTGAGACAAAGCGACGCGCGTCAAAACTGTGTTCACATGTATCGTAAATTTGAAAATGCGCCATGTATTTGATTACTTATTATGTGTTTAAAACAATTTTCACACACAGCTCATTGAACAATTCATCTCTTGTGGACTGGGTTATCCGACAATTGTTTTATAGAAAATTGTACCTGGTAAATAGTAATTGTATTTTATCATTTTCATTGTAATAAATTTTGGACATCACATTTTTGTTTAATTCACCTATAGATAAGCGTGGACCGAATGAATGACGTGTTTTTTTTTTATTATAATCAGGTCATTGAACCCCGTTGTTTGATATTAACAAAAAAATTGTGTCTTTAGATGCGAGACTTCGTTTGTAATTATAGCATTTAATTTCCAACGCATTGAGTAATTTTTTTTTTCAACGAAGTAGACTCGTACGATAACCTTGAAGAAAAAATGCATTGTATATGTTTGCTTACCTATATAGTGGGACTCCCTGATTAGTGACGTAGATTCTATTTAGAACGATTTGTTTTTATAATTTCTGGACTACACTGGTACCATATGACACTTGTAATGTGACCGTGTGTAAGGCACAGAAGAGACATCACCTAGTAATAAATAGACAGAGTTTGGTGAGCTTAGAGGTCCATAGATCGTTTCATATACGGCTCGAAGGACCGCAATGATTATGAGAAGACGGGAACTCGGCACTCGTTTACGAACTGAAGTGCGTTGACTATATAATAACATACAATGCTTAGGTACAATCTAATAGTCAAATATTTTTTTATTAATATGGTAACAATATGATGTTCTGTACACCTATTTATTTATTTCATTTCCACATAGAATCGTATCAGCGCAGCATCAAGCAAAATATTTTTTTTATGTAGAGGTACGCGGGTTCCAAACGACAAAAGAAGAAAAGAAAAACTCCACAGATTAAGTTTGAAATGAAAACGAGCACAGTTGAAATATATTTTATTGGTGATCAATCCATTAACAAATAACACATAGACTTAGAACCAGAGATAACAAAATAAATACCTTAACCGTGGTACATTGTGTCAAAAGAAATGCAAGTAACATGAAATTTTATACACAATACATTTATTCGTAAAATATACATGTTTGATTATATAAACATTTTAGGTATCTAATTTCATATCTATTTGAACTAAAATTGTACTAAAAATACTTAAAAGAAAAACCTCTCTTGAACGTAGAAAGTTAGATGGGAACGCGGCCATTTATCAAAAACTTTAAATTTAGTGGGTTCGTTTTGTTTTTGGGGCAAATGCAAGGCATTTTGAAATAATTTAACAATTTTTTTTTATAAACTACCCTCCATTTTTTTTTGTTAAATACCCTCTTTATTAAAAATCAGTCGCGTTCCACGTAGAAAAGATTCCCGTTTAATAAATGCACTCCCCTCTCACCGAGAATATACTAGAATGTACAAATAGGGTTGTCAACGTCCCCCGTGAAAAATTAAAAGGTTATTTTGTGAATAAAGTGTTGACTTTTATGACGTTGGTAACCCTACAAGGAATGTACTATCAAGGAAAAATGTCATTGAGTTATTCCCTCATACCATTTTTCTATCGCCTATCTCACGTACATAGGGCAATGACGCAAAAGACCAATAATTTAACTAGATCAGTTAGTACCATTAAATATTATATTTACTGCAATTTTTTTAAAAATGTATTTCTTGAAATTATTGTAAATCCCAAAAATAGGTTTCACATTTTCATCTTCAAAACGTTGACCCCTTTTCGCCTTTGAGTTATTCCAAATGAAAACCCAAAGGTGACATTGGATTTTGATACACGACAAAACCCGACAGGTGGCACTAAAATCAAAACGGTATTATCCAGAATGCTATCAAATTTAATGTCGGCTGAAATTATTCCGGCGCACTCTTCGCTTATTTTTCCTAACTTTGCCCCCCTTTTTCAAATTTGGCAATTCAGAGTCGGTTTTATACAAATTCGTGTCCGAATCGATGCCATTCGGTACATCCGAATCGAAGCCGTTTTCCTGACAATTTTCATTCGCGTATTTGCGTATGTTCTGTAGCGATTGATTCTTTTGCACGTTGCATACATTCGTTTCCGAATTGCAGTAATCCTCCCGATCCGATTCCGAATATTTCCTCGGTAAATTCTCGTCCGGCGTTTTCAGACGTATCTCCGGTCCGCCACCATAAATGTCAATGAAGAACCGCCACAACTCTTCACTGAGCTGCGCATGATCCGATCCTTGTTTTAAAGTGTACTTTGTCACGCCATCTAGCTCCTGAAATTGATTTGTTTTATTTATTAAGGCAACACGCGAGACATGTTAGTGCATACAAAATGCAAAATTATGACAAAATACACAACAATCATAACATAAAAGTATATAATATGTCTAACTCTATATAACGAAACTAACACTAATATGGCGTTATATGTGGTCGTTAAATGGAGAGACGAAAAATCGTTTTATGGGAAACTAGAGCAACGCTTTTAGACAGTTTGTCGTTAAATCGATTGACGTTACACGTACTTTTGTACTGTATTCAGATTCGATTCTGAAGTGGAGTTCATCGGCCATATTTGAAAGAAAAATATTGTCTATGGTTACCTGTTTGTGAAGTATGGGCGTGTTGTCGACTGGCGGCGGCGGACGTCGCGTTTTGTTCCGCACGAAAGCCTGCCATTGGCGGAACCACGACATGCTGATCGCGTAAATGGCGCGAGGCTGATCCTGCTCCTGGAAAAACTGTTCCTTAACATCCAATCGACCACACATCAACCAAACTACAAGCGTCTCTCACTCTGTCAAATTGAGCCTACACTGTGTGAGAAAGAGACGGGTTACTTGATGCAAAACAAAAAGGCTTTTTTGGTACAATTGGGGTATTTGCTTATACTTCATAGTTTACGGACTATTTGGATAAATATTTATAACAACAAAAAAACATATAAAATCAAACGAAAGAAATACACACCTGAAACAGCGCATGCAAATCCCCGAAGGCGGTGAGCTCGGCCTCCCTCCGAGCCCTGAGTTTGTGCTGCGCACGCGCACACGCCCCGCACTCGTGCGCGTGCGACACCGCCGGACCACCGCCGAAGCTGAATTCAAGTAAATGTTCGTCATAAAATTGTATGGTAACAAAGCTAACCAACGCCCATGGGCAAATTCGACTACTAACTGGGTGTGAAGGAACTCCCACAGGGGCTGCGGCAGTTTCGCGGCGAGTGAGGCCAAGTGCGGGGCTCGCTCCACTCGGACTCCGCCGTGCACGCACACGAAGTCGCTGTTGTCGATTGGACCCGGCTCCGCCCACGTGTTGAATCTGCATTCAGAGCACACTCTTAGGACTCACACACACACACATACAAACGCACAATTCACACACTCACGCCCACCTCCTAACAACATAGGAACACCAAAAAAAAATTGTGTCAAGATTTTTTTCATATAGAAAATGTATTTTTTTTTAAATCTTTAGTGGAAATATATTGCTAAAGTAAATATTAACATTGCACAAAAATGTAATGTTGTTTTTTAAATAAATTTTAATGACAAAAGTAATACCCACTTATTAATCCACTGTCTGGAAATGTAAAATTTGATATCGTTGGGTTCGTTGCTCGCAGACTCGAGGATTTCCGCTGCCCTCTGACGCAAAATCACCATTTGGGGATTCACTTTTCTGAAATTATTTATCTGGTCTTATTCATGACTTAACTATGAAAAGGCACAGCAATTCAATTGTAACATTTAAAACAATTAAAACAAAATGTAAATTAACGCCATCTATTGTCGCAAATCTGCAACATTGCAATTAACGAACGGCTGCCAATTATTGTATCCCTTCACTCATAGATTTAACACAATGTATATCTCTCAGAGCTTAACGCGCCACTCGTTATCATGTATATGATTGTATTACCTATAGAACAGTACGTAGGCCTCGCACGTGGCCAAGTGCGTGAGGGGCACAGGCGATATTGCGGCGTCGTCGAACGCGTACCAGTTGTCATCGGAGTTGGTGTTGCTGCGCGCGATGCACGTGTAATGGCCGCCGCCCGCGGTCCCCGCGTGGCATATCACCGCGCACAGGGCGTATCTGTTTATTTTCGATGTACATTCTGTAATATTCAACCGATTTCAAACAAATATATATATATATGTGATAGGTAACTGTAGGCTCGTAGACAATAAAACTAAATAGAATTTCGCCAGACCCGCAATTTTTAATTCTAAAAATATTGATTATATTTTTATTAAACCTCCTTGAATTAAAACTTCATGGTTATCTGTATCAAAATAAGGTTGGTTCGTTCGTTTTCCAAATGCAGTGTAGACTACCGAGTAACGTCACTCGATTTAAAATCTCTCTAAAGCGTCAAAATCAATTTGGTTGGTTTAGCTTGTATTCAACTCTTATTTTTCCTTCCCCCCATTTAACGCCATAAACTGCACAGTCCCTTCTGTGTCGTTATATAGATTTGTACACTGTTATATTTCAAACTTTAAGTTAACATACATGAATGCTTTTAAGCGGTCTAGTAATAAGGGTCCATACTTATATTATTATAAAACTTTTACTTATCAGAATTACACAGAATGTATACTCAAAAACAAAACACAATAACATATTTCACACACACACACACACCAATCACATTAAAAAATTTTTTTAGTAAAAATTAAAAAAACCAGAAAAGCAAAGAATAAACCGACACACCAAGAGTAAGGCACCTATACACTAAAAGATCATTACCTTTGTGCGCGTATGGCGCCATATTGAGGTCGTTAATCGGGAAGGAGACCCTCGCGGCAACTTTCGCACTAAACATCAACTCATGCCGGAAACGTTTCAAATGCACGCACAGCACTTCCGGCAGCTTCATCACGCCCGACATTTTGATGCCGTTCCGCAGCTTGTTACACCGGGAGCAACTAAAACACAATAATGACAATTCTGTGTAAATTATATAATACAGTAGAATAGGAATGTACCAACATTCAAGGGACCGGCGTACAAAGCGGGTGATTTACAAAACGGTCGGATTATGTGTGAACATAATGCGATACGAAATCAATGTTGAGTAAACATTACAGTCGCTATAACCGGTTAGTCGCGTTATAATTGAATTGTACTGTGTTTAAATTTTTTATACATTTTTTATATTTTGGATTTTAGGTGGAGAATGAAAATATATTACTGACCTATACATATTATCGCCTTTCAACTCATCAGCACTGAAAAAGGCAGCGAGGCAATCCTGCAGTGACACCATCGGACCGTAAAACCACGATCGGAGCCAGCTCATCAGCCACCACACCTGAAACGAATTTAAAAAAAATTGCCGTTAAAAAACAATTCTAATTTAAGTCTTAATACGTCTAGAAACGTAAGAAGTATTAATAAAAAAAATACATTTTGTTTACAATTATATACAGGCTGAAAAAAATAAACATATTTTTTTAAATTACAATGTTAACTATATAACCCTGAAGGGACGGGGCATTTTATGGCGTTATAGACAGTGTTCGTTAAATGCAGATAAGAAAAATCATCACAAGCTAGACCAACCAAAGCCAATTGAATTCGACGCTTTAGCGATTGTATCTAGTGACGTTATATGGAGGTTTAGTTTAAAGGCATTTAAAAAGTAACAAACCCAAGACTCCTGCGAGACGTGGGGGTGGTTGAGTATCGGCTGTTGGCATCTCAGGACGGCCAAGTGCTCCCGCGACGGTATCGGCAGGGACAGGTCCTGGAATGTCTCCACGCGAGTAGACACCTGCAATGTATCGTTTACAAAATATGAAGTACAAAATATAAACTACATAATATGATGTACTAAATATGAAGTACAAAATATAAACTACATAATATGATGTACTAAATATGAAGTACAAAATATAAACTACATAATATGATGTACTAAATATGAAGTACAAAATATAAACTACATAATATGATGTACTAAATATGAAGTACAAAATATTAAGTACACAATGTGAAGTATAAAATATAAAGTGCATGTTATGAAGTACATAATATTAAGTACGAACTTATTACTTACTTACTTTACATAGAAACATGATTTAACTTATTTGTAAATAATGAAAAATGTAGTGTCAATAGTTTATACGAGTATTATTTATTTAGGAAGAAAACAAACAAACAACAAAAAAAAAACAAGAAAACCCGAAATTAGTGGTCCTCATCAATAGCAACAGACTTCGAAACAATGAACAAAAAAAATCAATCGTGTCTATGTAATGGAACAGGTGAACACATAGTAGACGCTGATTTATGTCTGAACAAATCTCAATACACAAACTTGGGTGACATTCTTAAATTAAGCAAAACAAAATAAATCGTGTGCACTCACCCTATTGCATATAAGGCACTGCACAGACGAAAGCAGCTTCCCATCGAATACATCAGAAACGATACTGCGGTAGCGCACTCCTCGCGTCCCATCCCCGCTGCCACCGGCGCAGACGCTCCCACTGGATTTGCTGGAAAGCATTAGCATAGGTGTTATGCCTAATTGTCTTTTACACTTATTAAAAAGCTTTTATTAAAAAGCTTTTATTAAAAAACTTTTATTTTATGTAAGAGGGGGCAAACGAGCAGGCGGATCACTTCGAGTGATGTGCAACGCCAGGAGGCCTACAAAGGAGTTGCCGGCCTTTAAGAAAGAGGAACGCTCTCATTTTTAAAGGTCCTCAAGTCGTAGCGGATCGGGAATAGCGTTACAATAATTATTTAACTATCCCTAGTCAAATAATTATTCCCATGCTTATGCAAGGCTAGCAGAAAGAAACCGAGTGAATAACTTTATTTTCGAGTGGAATTATTGTTGGAAACGCTTAAACTAATCTCACTTTTTTTGTATATACCAATGGTCTATCAATATCTAACATGACAGAAATGTTAAGCAACATTCAATCTAATTATATTGATTTAATAAGAAACAATAAATAAACGCTTAAGGAATCTGTCATCTATTAAATGAAGAGTAGATATTATACTAAATATAAAAAAAACCGAATGCAAGGTCATTACGAATAACAGGTGTGCATAACACTTAAAAGTTACATTCATTGTAATGTATTATTAAATAACGTGAAAAAAAAATATTATCGGAGAAGTGAAATCTGTTCTTGTTCGTGGCCCAATTATTAGCCACTCTTAGATACCACATAAAACATATTTGCAATAATTAAATAAACAAAAAAAGAATACATTTACTGCGATCACTATAATTACTAAAATGGTCGCTCGATCAAATGTTGACAAACCCATCTTGACCTTGACACATTTTAAGGAGACATAACAAACACACAAGATGAAAAGAGAGAGATAATCGATTGTCAACTCCACAGTCGTACATAATCCGTACACAGGCTGAAGTGAAATGATTATTTGTACCTGCGTGCCCTCGTCTCAACTATATCACTGGCCCCACTTGAGCACGTCTCGTATCTCTCCTCCGCTTCACTCGAACAAGACAACTCCGATTCGGAACCCCTCGAGTTCATATCACTTGTCGGACCTGTCAGTTATTGATGATTTAATAAAAAGCAAGCTCCAAAGCTGGCGCAGCTCCAGAGCAGGCGGAAAAAAAGAAAAGGTCAAAGTACAAAAGACTTTTCTCAAACAATGTTTTTTTTCCATTTGGGGTAGAGACTTTTGGACCATAGGGTTCAAGTGCACAGGCGCTTATTAAAGAATTAATTAGGCGCCTGGTAGTCAGTACCGGTGATCCAAGAGCTGGTGCTTTCCTTGCTCAGCGTGTAAGCATCGCCATACAGCGAAGAAATGCCGCCAGATTTGTGGGTACTCTGCCACAGGGACCAAACTTTTTAAATTTGTTTTAATTTTGTGTTTTATTTTATTTAAAGTTACTTATATTAGTTAGGTTAATATTAAGAATATTTGGTGTTTATATAAAAGATTATTTTCTTGATTATCGAGGTAAGTAAAGAAATTTATTAAATTTTTAACTATTACAGAAAAAGTTTTGGGTACTCAAAACTTCATTATTCAACCTTCTTAAACAAAAACATTTTGAAAAAATTGAATAATCATTTTATTAATTTCCATTGATTCGGAAAGAACATCGGAAAATCAATAGCTGCTCTTTAATATTTCGAACTCAATATCACCACAACAAGATGGCGCCTAACACGAAGCGAGCTCTGCTCTGATTGGTCAAAATACAACGTACTTTTAAATTCTTAACAAACGTAATTAACTATAAAATAAGACTGAGATTTTTGGTTTATTTTTTTTTTAATTATAACACCCTAATTATATTATTGAATACGATAAACTTACCATTGATCTGTTGTGTATGCACATTGTATGTGAATTGCTGTGTACCCGCAAAACTTGCTGAACGCCGATGTTGTACTCTGGTACCAAAATGAAAATATTGTAAAACAAAGAAAACACCATTTAATGCACACAAATTATTAGAAAAAAAAACTCATAATTAAATAATATAACAAAAACAAAAGATTTCCCCAGTACGAGAAAAGTAATAATACTGACATATAAGACCACAATTTTATACCAAGAAATGATTGATTCGGCCAAAATGTATTTAATGAATCCTACATTTATGTCGGGGGTATATTTCAATTGAATATAATAGTGTTGTCTGGAACAGATAAGGCCGCCCGTTGCTCTTATATGTACTCACATCTGTTAACGTCATTTGCTTCTAGTGTTCAAGTGCGATAAAGTGTAAAATAAATAAATAATAGTCTTAAAAGACAGCAACAAAAGAAAACATGGAGCCACAAATTACGCATCACCACACTGTGGGTGTGAGTGCAACAGAGGACATATCCAATAGATGAAACGACACACATACATTTAAATAAATTACCTTAAATAGCCATCTTGCCTCGGTTCGCTATAGGATGCGGGAGATTTCCGCCGCATCCTCGCAAAGTATGGCGCGTCACTAGCTGCCGACAAAAACACACCTATTGAGTGGACTTGTTTTAAGAACGTTGATATTTTTCGTTCAAACTCAAAATATCTTTATAAAGACACTTTTGAATCGTGAATTACACTACCACCGGTTCGGAAGGCAGTCATCTACCGAGATGAACCGGCGAGAGACTCGATAGCTGCTCTTTTAAAATAGACAATTAATACAAAATTGTGCTACAGACAATTAAAATAACAAAGCAATGTAACTCAAGAATTGAACTGTCCCGATGCTGAGCCAATTGCCGACACATTAAAGGGATCTTTGTCGTCTAAATTGTCCGTTGCCATGGCAACCGTGGTACACAAGAAAGAACCCGCTTTAATACCCCTCTTCAAGCACTAACTTGCTCAGGGGTCGCTGATGTTTAAAAAAATCATCTGACACTCAGGTGAAGGTCAAAGCTGTCAAAGTTTTGTCTCAAAGATTATTGTAAGTTTTCAAAGATTTTTGTGTTGTCGAAAACTTACATACCTGTGTTCGTTTTTGGGAACGTTTGAGTATCACCCTGTATAATCCACTTAATGTTCGGTATAGATTTATTTTGGGACAGATTAAAAGTTCTTAAACAGTTTTCATAGTAAACTTATTGTATCTGTATGAAAATCCATCAAAAAATACCTCCAGAGGAAACCGCTCTCCGTCGTATGTGCGATGTTCGAATTTCTTGAGGTTCACCTTCCGACTCGGACACGATTTTGTCTTCTGGCGTATTATCTGACACCTATAATAAAAAAAAACTAAAATAATATAAATAAATAATTCATAATATCACATATATCGAGTTGGATACTCCAACTATTATTTGTGATTGGCCAGTCTCTGGACCAATCGAATTGCAGCGGTCCGATTCGTTTCTTTTTCAAAAAATCTCTTTGGTATTTTATTATTAGCTGGAGAAACTGGCTGGAGGAAATAAAAAAAAATTACCGGCTCTTTAAGCTCCTCGTGCAACTGGTCCATGAAACACCTTAAAAACTCCTGAGTGTCGTGTTGTTGGTAGCCACGAAACATTGGATGCACCTTCAAGTAGAAAAAAAAGTTAAATTGATTTTTTTTATAGAAGAGGGGACAAACAAGCAAAAGGCCCAACGTAAAGGTGAAGTCGCCCATAGACATGCGTTGCCGGCCTTTTTGGGAGTGGTACGAAAATGACAGTCAAAGTCATTGGTAAAATCACAGAAAGAGACAGAGTGCATCAATTAAAAATAAGACCGAACTTCAGTTCTCTATGACTTATTACCAATTCTCTTTCCAACAGACATGTCTTGCTTTAAGGTAATAATAACACTCACATTTCGTATCCCATACAAGATACCATTGGGTACGACGTAGCCTCTCGTTTTTCTACTCCACATCTCTTTAATTAATTTTTGGTATGCTCTGAAACAATTCATTGCTAACTGAACAACACAACATCTTAATTTACATATGCAGTCACTTGTAAGCTTTTTAAAAAGGCAAACAAGCAATGCTGCCCATGGAGGCCTAACTGATATACTGTCAACCTTTGAGAGGTATATTTTAATAAAGCCATGATACTTAAGTATACAATAAGTAATTAAGGCTAAAATAGTTAGCTTAAATCATAATCGAACATAAAATTGATGCCTGTTGTTAGTTGCCTTTAATAGATATAGCCTTAGTATTTTTTTAACCAAGAAAAACCTTACACATCAGCTAGTTAAATATATCTAAACAATCTAGCCTTAAATGCACAGATAAGAGTATAATGTTTTTTTTTTAATTTCTCCTGCATTATGGAAAAATGCCTCACCGACTCAAGCCAGGCTTCTTATCAGCTGATAGTACGGCAACCGCTGCAGCGCATTCCAGGAAATAAGACGTCAACGGCTGTGTATTGCTCAGTGCCTGTAAGGCTGCGTTCATGTAGCACGTGTTGCCCATATTTTGAAGTCCCACTAGACCTGGAAAAAAATCAGATCATTTTCACTTAACGAAACCATGGCATCAACGTATGGATTCTTAGATATTCTTTAATGAAATCTTGTCGATAATTTTCTTATATAGACCTACGTGCGTTCCAAAATAAATATGTCTGAGAAGATACCCACAACAAACTCAGCCTAATAATAATACATGTTTTTTAATTTTCAAATGTTTTTTTTACTATAAAAAGACTGAATATAGAAACACTAGAATCGTGGAAGCTGTTGTTCAAAAATCATAGTCACTAATGCCAACTCTCATCTCTCAAATTCCTCCTTTAAACTCTTAATTGAATGACAAAGATTTAATAATCTAGATTGAATAATGGTTCTAGCTATATACCTCTTGTCCGACCATCATCATCGTAATCCTCATCATCATAATCCTCGTCGTTGACGCTGATTCCGACAGAACCTAACCGGGTATTAACTGACATGTCCTCTATACTTGTTGAATTGCCACCCAACTGTCAAAAAAAACTATAAATAATAATAATATTTACAGCCCAATGGCTGTGTGCAGTACGTCTTATATATATATATATATATTTATGTAATAATGACTCATTATATAAGCTGCAAAATTCACACTTTCTTGGAAAAGACAGCTATTGGTGAAAATTTTAATAAAAGTATAAAATATTCTTGTTTCAATATGTATAACAAACTCACTTTAGCATGTGCAATGGCCGATTTGATGTGAACCTCTTTCTCGCAAAGATAACACCATATTCGCTCCGTTGATACATTCATATGAACACAATGAAGTGGGTAGGTCTGAAATAAGATACCACATAATTTGACTACATGAACATTAATAATACACACGGCTCAACATTGACAAACAATAACCAAGAAAACAAAACCAGTACTGAGTAAAAATAATTAAAAATTATAACCGTTAAAACATAATATTTAAAATTATAATTAAAGTTTGTGTATAGTCTGAATAATAGTATGTGAAAATTTACATAATAAGCAAGATATTAACTTTGTTATATAATCAAATTTGTTTTATTTAGGTCAGTTAAATTTAACACTTAATACATACATAATGCATGAATGACCTCCACACGAATCCCAAAGGGCTTCTTATCAACATTAATTATTTTATATTGATACAATTTGCTATGACCCATTTCATATCAAACGCTTAAAGTATATTCAGTGGAGAATATAGAAACTTAGAAAGTCATTAGAACATTAAATAATAGTTCATAGTAATGGGCATAAATATTTTTATATGACTTAAATTATTATACGAGTAGATTATAAAAATTTAAACTAAAGGCACTTTCACAAATAATGTGCTACAATAGTCACTATTCTGAACAACTTATATGTAGGTGAAGTATATGTAGATCCTCCGTTATGTTTAGTCCTTAACACAAGCTAAAACCAACTCCAATCATAAGTTGAAGCTAACGGACTATGTGTAAAATGTAATCGATATTTATATTATAAAAAAAATTGTTGAGATCTAGTTTAAAACATATCCTTTCCGTAACATTAAAATCTTACTAACACAAATCTTAATTGTTTAGCTGCCATACTAAGTATGGAGTAAATCTAAACAATTTGGACTTTAGACAGACAATTTTATTGTTGTCACATTTATGAGTCATGTTTTATAACAAAACATTACTGTTATAATTTTTTTCAAAAAAAAAATTGTATGCGTTTATTTCTAGACTAACCTATAATAAAAAAATATGATTATGCGGTTAACTACTTACAAGTATAAAAAACAGTTAATACTTAGGTTATATAGAATCAGTCAAAGGAGTGTGATGGCAAAATATAAGTTATTCTTCGACTGTTGTTTATTTTTAGACCAGCTATGATTAGAGCTTTCATATACCATTAACTTCACTAAGAGATGATTTAAAAAGAAAGGTTATTTAATATGAAATAAGTATTACCTTCTGGTGACTGGTACTATGGTCATTTTTGACTTCTGAGCATCCAATATGCCTGCATTCATTTTGAAGACAAATCCAGAGATTTGGCCCTGAGCATCCACAGTCAAAACAAGTCAAAGACTGAAATTAATAAAATATTTAGTAATAAGACTACTATTAAAATTTACAAATATTTCCGAGCCTCTTAGAAGTTACCTTTGAAGTGTTAAAACTGAATATTTGTAATATAAAAATTTCAATATTTGATTTATCATATATGAAAACATAATTAAATTCAAAACAAACAAATAATTTCTTTTGGAAATAGCCTAAGATATAGTTAGTTTTCCATTTGAGTTTGTGTCAGTGTTAACAAGACTATAGTTGCAAATTTACATTGTAATGTTTAGTAGGTGACTGAGATAATTGCATAAGCCAAACATTAGTTAAGGGTATTTATTAGTTTTATGCCATTTGAGGTTAGGCAAAAACAAAATCAATTAAATCTCACCTCTTTTGACTGCCAAAGATCTTGGTCTAAAACATCAGCGAGTTTATTAAGATGTTCACACGTTACGCCTTTATCCATTTTTATGATATAACCACTTGTAGCTGATAAAATACATGAATTTAAACTGGAGTCAGTCTAATGATAACAGTCAAGTAAACAAACATGATCTATATCACGGTAGCTGTTTAATTTGTGTACAAAACAATGGAGTTAAATACGAAAAAAATTACAACAGTCATTTCGAAAACACAATTAATTAAATTAACTATTATTACTGAATATTTTCTTGAACAACAAAAAAACGTCGAACCAGTGAATAGTGATTAGCGAAAAGTCAAGCAACTTATTATTGATGACAACTGACGAATGACACAGCCTGTTTTTAGATCAAAAATTACCAATTCCGTTGTTCGATACTATTTATGTAAAACAATCTATACAGTTGATTGCATCATAAAATTTATCAGTAAATATAATAACAACATATAAAATCCTATAATTTACACGTATGAAGTATGCTTGTGAATTCGTACATTAAAGGTACGAATAGGTATTTTATGCTAACTAAAAAACACTGCTAAATGATATCTTCTTTTTTTGATGTTATAGTTCCGTGAATACGGTACTAGTAATAATCTTATTACATATAAAGATCACATGTTTTATTAATACAGAATCTCCCAGCGTGATAGTAGACATTTGTAATTATAAGTTATGACATTGACAACAAAATAAAATAGTCATCAACAAATTACAAAACATTAAAAATAAAACAGTCAACAACTAATTGGACATCTCTATAAAGATTTATATATTAAAAGCGGAAAATATTTGATTTAAATATTATCAAACCAAATAGTAAATATTGTATATATTATTATCGATCCACCCCATTACAAATAGTCTAGACTATGTTTTGATATTTTATAGGTGATTCAACTTATTTGTTTGTACTGTTTGAAAGAAAAGGGGATGATGTTTTCTTACATTCTTTTTCAGAAGTTATCTCTTAGATCATGACGTCAGCATCATCCAGCAGCGCCCGCTCTCTTTTTGCAGAATCAAAACAAAGACTTGCAGAAAGAGTTCAAGTCAATATGAACAATATAGCATCACTTGCTAGGCAAATCCAAAGAGGTTCTAAATCAAATGAGGTAAGGAAATAGTGTACTCTTATTTTATTCGCTATATATTAATCATAGCTTAATTGGTGAAATATTTTTTGTTAATCTAAGTTTATCTCAGGTATAGTACTCACATTATAAACCATATTTACCAGTTATATCTGGTTTATCCAAACACTGTATAATTATCCTATAGTAATGGTATTTCATTTTTAGCTATTAATGAAAGCTGCAAGGGATACAGGATGTACTGAACCATTAATGGAGAGCACTGAACAGCATTTGAAGAAAATGCAACTTATTTCAGTACATATGGGTTACCAGTTTGAAAGCATACAGAAATCGGCAGAAATGATTACGGAAATCAATGAACAAGTTGCTAGCTTACATAGATAAATATGAATTTACATCAAATGCTGACAACAATTTTGGTGACACCTCAATGGAACTACAGGCAGGCAGACTTTCTCCTTTATTTAAATAAAAAAGATTTTTGTGTGATATAAATTTGGGAAAATATGATTCTGTCATCCTCACTAAATGTTTATAAAAATAGTTTGGCTGATTTCCACATATCTTGAACACACCTGCATAGCATTTGCTGCTAAGAACAAATAAATTAATATCTTAGTAGGTTCAGAGTTTGTTTTGATCCTAAAATATCTTTTAACACTTGTATGGTGAAAAAAAATTAATCTGAGATTAGGGCCTTCTGTACTGTCAAGGCCTTTATCTAGTAATACAACTAAAAACAATAATCATGAAACATACAGAAATAGGTAACTCAGACCCAAAGAGTTTATAGGTATTTTGTTACGCTAATTATTCTTATTAACAAATATTAATTGTATATAATGAAATAAAAAGTGATCTCATTAAAATTATAAATCCCAAAAACAAATATATGGTGAGTATACTATCAAGATTTGAATTGACTCTAAATAAGAAATATAGTGTTGAATTACCGCAGAATTTCATTGTGTTGTACTTATATACTATTTATTTTCGGTATATATTCAATTAAGTAAACATGTTTTTCAAACTCAAAATATCTTTAGGTCTTTATAAAGACACTTTTGAATCGTCATTTTTTACAGTACCATCGGTTCAGAAGGCAGTTCTATCTACCGAGAAGGACCGGCAAGAAACACGATAGGTGCTCTTTTTAAATTTCATTTGTTAACAATTTCTTGCACAAATAGAAGTAAATCATTGTTAGTAAATATAAGAGCAACAAAAAATAAGCGATCTCTTCCGGGCAACCCACCTGCCAAATTCTAATATGGCATATCTTCGCAATTGCTATGAAATTTTCTAAGGCACAAATTTCAACCGACTCTTATTTACTTTTTTTAATTAATATTGTGGTAATAAATGAATATATAAAAATCAAGCGCAATTGCAATTTGTAGTTGAAATTTAAAAATTACGTGTGTTATTGGCTTAAGATTTGGTGCAAACGGCTCGTGCATAGTTAAATAATTAACTGTTTATTATTACCCAGGTGACTGTTATTTAAAAGGATGTTGCATAAATATCGACAAATATTAGAAACTTATTGCGAATCTATACCTAAATAGATTTAAATGAAATTTGGTTTTATTGAAACAGTTCAAGGTGCGATTTCATGGTATTAGTCGCACTCTGTTAAGCAAAAAAAAAACACAAGAAAATCAATATTAAAGCTAAAATGTTTTAATCATCTTACCTTCCGTAATTACCAGAAGGTGATGTGTCCTTTTTGGGATGCTATAATATTACATATAATGTAAAGAAGTCAAGACCAGATTAAATTAACTAATGAAAACTGTTTTAAAGTCAGCGGTAGTTAATTATTTCAAACTTAATATTGATTTATGTCTAATATAATTACACAATATTCTTAGGCTACGTAAATATTTATTCGTTTTTAATTTTAATTGTTCGTACATTCGCATGCAAAGGTTCTCTGAATAAAAAAATGTCTTCAAATAAAAATATCTATTTTCTAACACTGCCTCCGACATCGATTCCTATAAAATTGCCTTTGTTACATCCCTATTTTATAATATTGATACAAATTTGTCATTTATATTGGCTAGCAACGTAAAACGCGTCACCTTTTACAATCAATAAAATATAACATACTTTAAACAAAACATTAGTTAATCCTAATAAATATCTTTTAATATTCCTAATATGTTTGGTGCTTACAAAAGGTTAATGGCAATGCTTATTTGACCTTTTCTCTATTTATTGTGCAATGTGCAAACCTTGCACTAAAATACGCCTAAGTATGTTATAAAAATCTATACAGTTGTTCCCTGCGGTTTCAGACTTGAGGCCTACGATCCCAAGATGTAGTGTTTCTGTACGAAATGAAGAGTTGAGCTGGGCACGTCGGCCGAAGAACCGATGTGTACTGAGGCAATAAAGTCCTATAGTGGTACCTAAAACAGCCACCGAAGCGTGGGACGGCTCCCCATCAGGTGGATAGATCACCTGGTGCGCTATAATTTCTGATTTTAGAAATAAAGTATTTTGTAGGCCCTATTATATTTTTATATAAAATGTAGGCTAAAAATACTCGTTATACAGTTCTTAATGTTACATACGTTTGCAATGAACTGACACCATGGTAACATGGTGTGTATTTAGAGTTTGTTTTGTAATAAGTCTGTTGGCTAAGCTAGAACAATTTTGAAATTATTTCTGTCAAACAGTGGGAGAATCCTATTTAAATTCGTGCCTGCCATGCCATTGTATCTGTTTGCCCGCTCTACTTAATACACTTTCGTTTTTTTTTTTCGCGACATCCATTATTATTGTATTGGGAACGAGGTTATGCAATCTCACCGCCTTTTGAGTTTTGATATAATTTTTCGTTGCTTTGTGTCTCGTACAATCATATTTTGCCACCAATTCTGACAGTTGACACATTCGAATTCTTATTTGTCTGTGGTACAAAGTTCATTTTCGTCCAAGGAGGTTGAAGTGAGAGGTGGAAAGGTTTGTCGTTCGCTATGATCGTGACTACAGAAGCGCTGGTTCTCTTGTTACGCAAGATAAAGTTATAATTATCTACGTTGAAAGCGCAAAATTAGCGAGTACTTAATATAAATGGATCACAAGTCTTTTCTCACGACTTGTTTTGTATTATGAAGGTTTTAGGTCACTACTAAGGCTACTTTACTAATTTTATTTTCCTTCAATTTATTCAAAACGCCAAAGTAGATTTAGATATACTCAGTTATCCATATTAGTAATGATAATGATGTCACATACATACATATTTGCTACGTAAAATTAATATTGTCAAAGCGAATGCAGTTCTAAGGAATCGCTTTTAGAAATTACATATTCCACCCTCCTATACTTAAAATGTCAGGTGTCCGTATTCTATCTCAGTCAATCTCAAGTCACCTTTTGAATGCTCATATACGTCGAAAATTATTTTATAGAAGAGGGGGCAAACGAGCAGGAGGCCCACCATAAAGGTGAAGTCACTGCCCATAGACACTCACGTCGCTGGGAGCTCGTGAGTGCGTTGCCAGCCTTTAATAGGAAAGTAGGAAATGGAGGGGTAGGGGAAGAGGACGGGGGAGGGGTAAGGATGGGCACCGGAAGATCTCACTCACCGAACGAAGCGCGAGTACAAAATGAACAAAGTCCAATTGCATCACTTTACACCGGTTTTCTGTGAGAGAGTGGTATTTCTCCAGCGGTGCCTGCCCATTCGGCTGAAACTCTAAGTAACAGCATGGCAATCCCACTCGAAATCTCTTTTAAATCGTCTATTTCAAACGCTATAAGTCTATGGAATACGGGACCTCTATAATCACTTTCGATCTTCTTTCAACGTGGGGTGTTATTCTATACCTTGTGGAATAGCATACATTAAAGCAGGAATATTTCAAGTGACTTTTGTTTCTGGTTTTCATACATTTGGCCGGGGCAAGTCTAAATTATTTTAATTATTTGGTACTACATTTTTTTTGTAAATATTCAAATTTGTTACATACGAACATGCCAGCGGTAAATGGAGCGTGCCTGTTAACTTGTTATATGTATTCACGTAACTCGCGTAACAAATATACTTTATATCTTAAATAAAATACATGATAAAACATGATTGGCCTTTATTGTATAGAGGCTCAAAGTTTTAATACAAAGCAATATTAGCTTGAAAATATAATTGTTAAAATATATGTAACTGACATGACATATGGAGTTGATCAGAGGAGTGTAAAAGTTTAAGGATGTATTAAATGTATCACAAAAATTAAAAACAACCCTTAACATTTATAAAGACTAATCCGATATGCTTACAATTACAAAATTACACCGACACGCTAGTTTTATATAGTAGATAAGACATTTGTCATTCCTTTCGATTTTATTAATAAAGTAGAGACTATTAAATTAAATAGTTGGGGGTGTATTAAATATATTTGTATATTTACTTGAATAAGTCTATATTTGCAATGTCCAATCAACTCTTGCGCAAGTCATTATGTGATGATGCAAACAAAAAGTGAACTAGCGAGCGCTTATCGTGTTTGAAGGTATTCTTGTTAATCGCTACACTTAAATTGTCTACTCTACGATCACACGAAATATTTTTTTTATTTTTATTAAGAAAAATCCTAGGTTTTTGGGTAACTGGCCACATCACGTATAAAAAATAATGATGTGAGTTTATTTAGGCCCTATAGATGTTAACCAAATTAATATAGGAATCCATGATCTGTATTTTTTTTCGCTGCCCACTTGACTTGAATTGCAAAATGAAATATAAATATTTTTTTTGTCGTTGTTCAACAACGCGAACATAATCTCGCAATGCATTTTAATTGAAATTTTAATATTTTTTTATTTATAGGACTTTTTTTTACGTAAGAGAATATAATTATACTAAACAAATTAACATAAACATTCTTAATATTAACCTAATGTAAATATAACTTAAACTAAAACAAATTTTAAAAGTTTGGTCCTTGTAGCGGAATAAACCCATAATGCTGGCAGCATTTTGTCGCTGTATCGCGATGGTTATACGCTAAGCGAGAATAGCACCAGCTCTTGGATCACCGGTACTGACTACCAGGCGCCTACTTAATTCCTTAATAAGCGTATGTGTAATAAAATAAATAAAATCCAACAAATTAAACATTATTTAATCCAGATATTGTGAAACGACTCACGGGCTATTCAATGTTTAAAACCAACAATGAAACGTTTTGTAACGTTCACAATGAATTATATTTTATTTCAGTTCTTATGATTTCAAATATTTCAAAGATTTTCAGCTCGTAAATAGTTATTTATTAGTGAAACCTAATATCACGCGCGACCTTACCTTATAATAGTAATGCATCAGCGGTTATCTGTGCCGTATACATGAAATCGTGTGTGTATACGTAATTTTTAAAGATTGTTGTGCGCGCGCGCATTACCTAACATGTAATGGACCAATTGATAATACAATTGAAAATATTTTAATACAGTTGAATTACAAATATTTTCTATGTATATAAGTAAAGTAATTGTTGCGGACCTTGTTTCGCCAATAGACTCCAATTTAGGAACGTTAATTTTTTTGTTTTATATATGATTGTTTAGTTGTTTTTTTTAAAATTGTATACCTGTAATTTATGCACATACATGCCTTGTGTGTTTTTTGTAATTTTGTTCGGGTTATGTTTGTATGTGTGTTGTTGGTGTTGCTTATTAAATAAATAAATAAATAATGAATGCGATAGAGCACTAGCCCGCTGACTCCAGTTATTATTCGTGTTTTTGTCGTATCTATAAAATATTATTATTAAAGGTAAATATTTGCAAAGGTTTGGAACCTTTTTAAAATTAACACTACTTGTTCCACTTTAAAAGGAATGGAAAGTCGGCTTCTCTCTTAGCTTTATTCTATAAAAATATAATGTTTACCTAGGAACTAATTGGTGTTCAAGTCTTTAACCAACACGTGTATACATAGATAGTTAAAATATAAATAAATTATAAGCCGAACGAATCTCGTCTATAGACATCATATTTATTAAATAAATTATTATATTTTATCACATTTTGACAAAATCAGTATTAATCGTATATAACCTGTCTCAAACACAATTGATGACTTCATATAATTTATAGTTTAAATTATTATGTAAAAATGTAGTGTGAGTATAAAGTCTGTTTTTTATAGTTTATATAGTTAAATTCGTTAATGTTTTTATATAGTAATGTTGACTGATAGTTTATGTATTGGAAGTAATTGTTGATATCATTTTAAAGTAGCAGCTGGTTCCAGAAATAAGCTTTAAAGAGCTCTCAACTGTTGAACACCAGATGTGAAGGTGGAACGGATGAAATTTCGGACTCTGCCTCGAATGCTGGTGATACAGTTCAGCTAAACTGACCAGGACCAGAACTGATTATAGCTTACATAAAAATTTATTTCTTGTGGCAGGAAAAGATAATTAACTTGACTAAAAACTATTTATAGAGATATAAATCCGTCAAATTGTAAATGTAACTCATACATATCTAATACCTTTAATTTTAATGTTTAATCTATATATATAGTCTATGCCACACCTATGGCCCACGATGGCCTATGTTTTTAAATAACTTCTGATGGTAGAATAAAGTAGATATTAAGTTAATAAAAGTAAAATGACTACGTATTATACCTAACATTACGTTGTAAAATTAATTTGCGGTTTTGAAACCATATATTACGGTTGATTCTGGGAACCTTTTAAAGTTTTAAGCACAATTAACATTATTTGACGTAATCTCAATAGTTTCTGTTGAAAAATTGGTAGCAGGATATAAATTTAATTTGAATTTTCTTAAATATTTACAATATAGTATGTTCAGGGTTCATACTATATGTATATGTATTATCAGTAACCGTAGAAATTCTAAACACCTGGCATTTTACGTTAAAATTCAAGTTGTCCAAACCAATCTATTTCCCAAAACATAATTAATCCTTTTTTAAACAGAAATAATGTAATTCAAATCATTTTATTTACTTAAGACAATAGTTAGAACAAAATGTTGCTATCTATTAACATTATTTACTTCGACTGTTTGTGTAACAAACTGTAAACAAATGCATATACTTATAATTTTAGGGATAAATTATTGATTTGTAGAAAAAAAATTGAATTGCATTCAACCATCTCCATTATGTATAATGTCACTAATTAAGAGCATAAATATTTGTGTAATAAAAATACTGCAAACCAACGATTAGAAACGATTTTTAATTTTTTTTTTACTAGAAATTGAACCTTGGTCCAGATGTATTACTTATTATTGAGGCCTATATATAAAGGTTAAATAGAAATTTCATCAACTAATTTCAGACATACAATTTCAGGCTCGTTGAACTCTTTTGTACGTTATTAATGTATACTTTCCAAATCGTTGTGTACTGCTTTTTAGCTCTGAAAACAGTGTTCATCTAACATAAAAACTTAAATAGGGTTATTATATGTTTATATTTGGAGTACTGTTATTTATGTTATTACAATTATCACGATTACAGAATATACTTATATCCTTTTTACGTGACAACAAATATTTTTCGCAATTGACATATCAAAGTCAAAATACTTTTGTTAAAAAATATTTCTTTATTTATTTTTTTAAATGAAAAATTTGGTTATTTATTTTAGACCTTACACATTTCCTTTACCTTAATCCCCCAGGCTCGACGTGAACGGAATAGAAAATACCAGTGTCATTTTCCGAAAGAGTACCCCACTGTCCCACCAAGGTTTTATCCATTTGCCCCCACGCATTCGCGATTAGTTCGCTCAGACGAGTCGATCGGTCCGAACGTCGCGACAATAGTTTCTCCGCACGGAAAAATTGTGTCGCGTGTGCCCCTTACCCCAGTGGTACTGTCATACGAAATGGATTATGTGCATGCACCTTTGTGAATATTTTGTGTATTACGGCAGCGCCCCCGGACCACCCTCTTAGCTGACGTCCATACTGTAAGTAAAAGTAAATAAGCTAAATTTCCGTATCTAATTAGGGGTGTCAAAAATTTTCATAAATCATGAAAATCTTTTTTTATTATCTATAAAGTACGTTGAAAAAGATGTTTATCATATTGTTAGGTATAATATTGGATTGTATTGTGAATTCATGTTACAACTTGTGCAAGCGTTATGCAAGTATTATGAGAATTTGAAACTGAAAGTGGTCTTACGAAAGGCTAAGGTGTATCCGTATAGCGTCAGTGTTATGACCTTTTTTATTGAAGTAATAGAGTTCAGTATTTAGAGGTCTATTGTGTCTCTGTTGTTAAAAATAAATCATCGATAAATTAAAAGAAACGAGCGAGTAATTCAATTTTAATTTAATTACATATTAATACCAAAAATACATGACAAAATCTGTTAATTTATAAAAACAGTTTATATTGTTAAATATATTGGTTATAACAAAACCATGACCGAAATTTTATATTACAATTGTAAGTAGCTCAAACTGATAAGTACAATTTACAAAGCAATAAAAAAAAACGTTAAAGCTCACTTTCCTAGAATATTGGTGTTGGTGAAGAAAATGGCCAAAGTTTGTTTAACCTTGAATTACTTAAACAGACATAAAATGACTTGAACGGAACTAAAGCCACATAAGCAAATAACAGTTTTTTTTTGTAACTAAAATATGCGAATAAAATTACTCTGATCGAAGAACTCGTTTAAATATATTTATAATTATTAAGTTATATAAACGATAAGATATAAATTCATATATATAGGGAATATAGAAATGTATTATCCCGAAGCCGAATTCTTTTTGCTTCTCTAATCTCTTCTATTTTCCGTTTTCCTCCCGTACTCTCCTATCCTATCCTTCCTTTCATAAAGTACGGGAATACAACAGAAGTCATGTACATATATTAGTCACCTGCCTCACACTTATTTCATAAAATCTCTGAGCAGGTGACTAATATATGTACACTTATTTCATATAATCCTTAAGTGAAATTTATAATCCAATCCTATGTATTTTTTAAACATACATATTAAGTATTTTTATAAGTACTTTGTAAATCTGTAGATATACACATAGGATTTAAATAAGCAGAATGTACAATGCTTATTTATATATTCAATGTTCACAAGAGTCTATGAAATACACAATCACATCCAGTAGTGTTGGGGTTTAGTTCGGTTTTACAGTATCTTTGTTATTTTTTTTAAATATGTGATCACTGATCAGTCTATACCTCACGCATTGATTCTTGTATCATAGATTTGCTAGTTACCCTTTAGAGTAGAAGGCTTAGTTGAACACATAAAAAATGTCTATTAGTCTACGCAGCCGGATTCAAATCGACAAATCATACTTTTGAGAGGTGCACGCTTGGATTTTTTAAAACTGCTTAGCCTAAATGATATATAATTAATTAACTATATCTTTTATATGTCAACATTTAATACAGAGTTCATCTTGTAAAGATTTCGTTATGCTAATAACAATTTAGTATTTAATTCTGACGTATGGCCATTTGTAATTTTTTTTCATCTTCAATGGAAGTTCGGCAAAAAATTGTCGTTAGCAATCTCCGGTCAGTTGTCAAACCGGTGTGGGACCTTTGAACTTTATAGTTCAAACCTTTATAGGTTCTCTATAATTTGTGACTGGTATAATTTATCTAAACACTTTATAAAGAATTATGTACGAATTTTACATATAAAAGCTTGCTTAGGGATTGATTTTTTATTCCTAATATTATTTTCAATTATACAATATAACAAATATGGTGGTTAGGAATTGTTTTCGATAGATTAAAATCATATTAGAGGCATTAATTAATCTATTTACGCGATAATTATACAAATGAAAATGTTAACTGAAAATTCGCGTTTTTATTTTTAAATTCCTTTATCTACTTGTTAATAAGTTATTGGTATATATGTAAGCGTAATTCGGATTCAAAATTTATTAGATTAGTTAACGATTTAAGGCAAACTACGGTTATTAATCATTAAGGTTTTAACTTGTAATTAACTGTTAATGAACGAGCTAGTTATATCTTACGTTTAACGACTTTTAACAGTTGAGGTGTTATATTAAATGGTGGATTCAGAGGTTGTGAAAAATATAATTTTTTAAAATGCGTTGTATTAAATTAAATTTGAAAACACAACATTACTATTATTTAATGCTTATATAATTACCTAAATATTCGAACTTGAAAACATTAGTAAATGAAATAATTTGTTCTTCATTGAATAACTTGGACAAGGTTTGTTCAGGGTTGTTGGGAATTATTGCGATTTTTTTTAGACCTTTTAGAATATTCTCGAAGGCTTCGATACTAAACACGTCACTCGTGTAAAGTTTACCGGACCTTGTATTTAGTTATATTTTTAATGACTTTTCCCAATATAATTATCAATCGTTGATAGGATTTAAATGATACAAGTATTGAATCATAGTAATAATCATTTAAATGAAGAAATATATATCTAAAATCGTTTTTTTCTGTTTTACGTGTTTTTTATTTTTGTTACCTTTTATATATTTCTATCTACTCAATATCCTTATGATGGTTACCTGAAAGAGATTGCTGATAGCGACAAGGCCGCCAGTTGTTTTTCCTAATTTTAATTGTGTATTTTAAAATATAACAAATAATTTAATTATTAAGACATTGTACTGTGTTATATGATGTATTTGTCTAAAAACCGATCTCACCCGATTTTGATTGGGTTTTGGGCCCCGAATGTTGGGCCAGTTACCACAATAATTTCGTCTTCCTATTATTATAAATAAAAGGAATTCGAAAATTGCTAAAGACACCAAAAAACTATTAGGGGTTTAAACTTGATGCCTGAATTGTATTATTTTTACAACATATTGTATATCTGTCATCTATAGTCTGTGTACAAACATCGGTTATTAATATGTGAAAATTGTTACAAGACAATACTGCGAGGATGCTGCTAATTGTGAAATGGAAAAACGTGTTATCATTAAGCATGTCTTATCAAGGTCTGATATCGTGGTATCAATACAAAAACATCACGTACATTTATTGAGTCACTAAACAGTAAAGATTTGATCGACACAGATTATAAAAAAAAAACTTTATTTATGCATAGAAATTAAATAAATATGTATATTACGCCAACGCATTTCCGATAAGACGAAGAAGATTTCCGATAAGATAAGAAGAAGGAATAAAGTAACTAATATCGTAACAATTAAGGCTTTTGGAAAACCGGTAATTATTGTTGTTTATTAACTAAATGATTTTATATTTATTGGCCAAACGATTATTATTTTATTTTTATATATATAAAGCAGCAGCAGGAGCATATGCTCCTCGTTTATTCTGGCGTCACCCTCATCATTCGCCACTCAATCTGATCCCTGGATATAGGCCACCTATCCTGACCGACATTGGGCTTTCTGCAACCAGTTAGGACCTCAAACTTTAAGATGTCTTCGCTAAAGTATTAGCTATGTTCCAAGCTGGATCTCTTTTAGAGTTTATAGACCGCAATGTACTCATGGTAAAATAATTACGAGCCCGTTGTTTTAGAGTTTACAAACATACATTTCCTCATTAAAATATATGTGAATGACACTTAAATATTTAAATACAATGATAAAATGACATTTAAAGTTTGCAATTAACATAAAATAGTTTGGCTACTTAATTTTATATCTATTTCCATAATTTATAACTTATGATAAAAATAACAAAGTGTTTCTAATTCACATATATTTCATGAGAATGCTACAGACAATCCGTAGCTTTATAACATTAAAAACCTTACATATTAAAACTCTTTTGTGTCTCGTTATATAATATAATAAGTCTTTGATCATTGCACCTACAATTGCTTAGCATCTCCATACACCACATAAGATATTTAGCTCTAACACCAAATATGATATTTAGCTCTGATCCAAAGCTATAATAAAAGAAAACAACATTTTTGAAGGTATCTGCTAACTCTTATCAGTCACTTGTAGTCACAGACTCTGATGAGTCCAAAGGTTACGGAAGCGTGAATTATGACATCTGCTTCAAACACGGCTAGACTAGGTTGCGATTCAAAATTTGCATGGTCAGTTACTGCGTTATAATCAATTTATAATTTAGGTTTTCAAGTATTTATAAATTAGATTTTCACAGTTTGTTTATTTCTCAAGTTGTTGGTCAACGTTAACGGTTGCGTTAACTTTAACGCTCCGATGCACTGACCTACATTTTTAAATCACTAAACAGTAGTACATACGATATCTTTTTGTCATAACATATATATATGTGTATATATATATTGACGCAATTACAACAATCAGTACTAAAATAATTAGAATAATTAAGTTAAGGCATCATTTAATTGTCTATAGTTTAAAAACATAAGTTGAACACTTTCAAGTTTATTACGCTATGAAATGTCAACCTTATTATTTCAATACGTAGTCTGTGAAAGAAAACCAATTGCGGACACGTCATTATTATAAAAGAAAAGATGGATGCATTGCACGACAGCTAATTGTTAAAATAAAATCTGGCATAATCAGAGAAGTGTTGTTTTACGCCACGCGTTACAAATACCCTACGGAGACACATTCTTTCATATCTTTTTTTATATATAATTCCTGTAGGGCATTTTTTTTAACAATACGTATGATACTTTAAACGAATGTGAAAAGGGTGGCCTTAAAGGCCTGCAACGCAGTTGTTAGCGTTACATATATTTTGTCTAATAGTTGTACTATTCTCTATATTAATCAACTATTTAGTACTTATATATCTCATTGCATCATTATATATTATGCTTAATTATCTATTGTCAGGATTATAATACATATATAATAAGCAATATCAACCAAACACAGTAATCATTGTCATAACAGTTGTATTTACTAAAAGTAACTGTTTAATAATAATTTTACAAAAGTACAATCAAGGAATAACACTTACGTTTATCTTCTTTGCCAATCGGACCCAGAATGGCCACTTACTACAGAAATGACAAAAGCTATCGAACATTATTCAAAAATGCTTCTAATCAATTCATTTAACCAAAAAGAGGTTCTAATGAATTTATTTCACAAAAGAGGTTTTAACAAATTCATGTATAATCATATTTAAAGATATGATTATACATCATATATATATAACATCGTCATACTATATGTAACAACAGTATTAACCATATATGTTATATGTATATTAATATGTACCATATATTATACTTATAACACAGTCACGAACTCCCAGCCACTATGGGCGGTGATTTCACCTTTATGGTGTAGCTCCTGCTTGTTTGCCCCCTCTTCTATAAAATCATTCGTTCTTTATAAGTGTTTAACGAAACGTTGCGATCGTTTGTCATTGTATAAACGTGTTGTATACGCGTATGGATGCGTACTTAACGAACGTAACTTGGGATCTTAAATTTTCACCCATTGCATTTCCAACAGCCTCGGTATATTATAACAAATAGCGTACACAAAAGATTCATATCGCACAGACTATGTGCAAATCAAAGGTAATTTGTGAATTTTGACACTGTCCGCCATATTGTTTTACAACTAAAACAACCGCAAAGTTCTGCAAGGCAATTGTGCAATATTTTTACATGAAACAATAATTATTTAAATTTTGTTCGTAATTTCCCGTAACCGTGATTCGCTATGAGAAAACTTTGACGTTTTATGTTAATTATTTTTGTGAGACTATGTTTTTTTTATTTAGACTACATTATTTTTCATTTATAGCGATAATTATACAATAATAAGCAAATTAAAAAAAAACTCACTATTGAACTGTCCCGATGTTTTAGTGATAAAAAATCTGGACAAAGCTGATGTGAGCTCTAAATTGTAGTCTAGTGATAGCTAAATGTAATATTTTTATATTAATACATAACATTTTCAAATAGCTAATTTTAGTGATAAAAAAATCTTTTCAACAAACAAAACATTTGGATTGTATAGTACAATCTCAGTTTTTAATACAATTATTTATTTATTGGTATTCCTAAAGCCTTATTATACACACGATACAATAAAGAACAGCCAAAAAAAAACAAAATTTAACCACAGTTAACTGTTAAAAATCTAAGACAAAGAAAAAGCTTTACCAATTAACCTTTACATAGGAGGCATTGTAATCACAAAAAAAGGAACCTCTAATAGAAAACGTCTCACTTGCTCCTTAAAACATCTTCTAATTAAATAGAAAATGTTAATTTTTGTTAAACTCCAAAGATGACTAAGTTTAATTTAGCTGAGTTTAAGTTTATGAAAATAATATTCCTCAATTATTTAATTTTAATGTTATACAATTACATTTAATAATTATAAATAGGTTAGTTTATAGTTAACTAACTAACATGTGAATATTGAGTTTTGTAATACAAAAACTTAATTAATATTAATTTACAATTAATATTAATATATTAAATTATTAATATTAAAAATATAACAACATTTTGCATCGCTTTTGAAAAGTAAGTAGCTGACAAACTTATCCAATTGCTATTTATTTATATATGTATAAAATAGTCTCTTGTTGATATTTAAAATTTACAAATAACTCTAACACAAAATATCTTTATTTAAGTAGGTCTTTATATAGACACTTTTGAATCGTCAATTTTTACACTACCACCGGTAGTACAAAACTATCTATAGTATTATATAAATTTGAATATTGCATAACATATGTTGTCATAGTAATAGTTAGCTTCTTGCTTTCGCTACTGACCTTTCTGGTAATGTTAAGGTGTTTATTAGCATTTGATGCATATGCAACCATTTGCAACATACACTTTGTATTGAGTTTGTACATTTAATAATAGTTTATTTTTATTTACACTCACCATATTACTCAGATGAGAGATAAAACATTATATACAAAAGCCGGCAACTCACTTGTGAGCGTTGCGTGTCCATAGCGGTTAGCACTTCACACGAAGTGACCCGCCCGTTCGTTTGCCTCCTGATACAAAGAACAAAACATACGGTTTAAGGTGCGGTTTCTTCCAGACCACATAATAAACTGAATAAATAGTAAATTATACTATTAATAACAGATAATTTATAGGTTACTAAAAAATATAAATTAACTATGGTTTGGGCCACACTGGTATTGTAGTATTAACAATACTAACACGATTTGTGAGCCATTGAAAAGCCGAATGCGTAAGGGATGCTTACAAGTGATTGCATGATATACACAACATAACCTCGGGATGCGTTAACTTATCTGAACAAATCATTCATCAATAAATTGTTTATTGTTAAGAACCTTGTTGCCACTAGATGTCATTTGTCTGTGACATCTTATTATTATACTAAATCAAAGATTATAAGAAAGATATTAGAGAAGGGAGAATGGGTGTAATAAAAAGGCTCAGAGACAAACAGGCTAAATGTGATCCGTTATTTACGGGATATACGGGAGTCATAGATATTCCTAGATTTATTTATAGACGATCCATGACACACAAAAATATTAATGTAGTATATATCATATGTAAACTAAAACTGCATTATCCATTGTTACAGTATACTCGATGTAAATTAGAATATAAATTAATGGCCACTTCCGGTTATACTCGTAAATTCACGAATGACCAATAAGATTGATGTCTAGTGCTATATTTCGTACACCGTTACATATCAATATTGACACAACGTGGGGTACGATCAATGAACTTTAAGTGCAACGAACGTTTCGGAACTTTAAATTAATACGCGTCTGTTAAGGATAAAAGTATAATGATTATTAATTGATAGATAACGCGTCTTGTTCATATTGCCGCGTAATTGATGTTTGCAATATATGGTATATTGCAACACATAATGTTTTAATAAGTAAGGTGTTATATTAATGCAACATATTATTTAATTTGATTTTTATATCACATTGGATGTAGTAAATTATATTTCGGTTACTTCTGTTTTTTTCTAGAATTTTATAAATATAATATAAGAGTTAATTATCTTAAAACATATATCATTGTTCATATTATCTGTATAGTGTAAAGAATGCAATCTGTTGTGGGCTTCACTCATAAAGATGGTCCCCAAATTAGAATAGATAGATAAATAATAATAAGCCATGAGGAGCTACAAAAGTAGAAAAATTGAATATATACAATAACATGTAATTGTCATATATAGATAGATAAAGTTATCGTAATTAAATTTCGACATTTTAATGCTGCAAACGTCCTGAATTCCTTAATTTGGAAATCTTAAACAACTTATATATACCGCTTATATACTTTCACTATCATCCCCTGTCAAAAATATATCACATTCTCATGGATAATTATTGATACGCGGCACTTTGCTGAGGCTATTTTGTGAACGGACCTCGGCCAGCAATGGATGCCTCCTAAGCTGGAATTATCATGGTTGTATCTCAGCGTATATATTTCTCTTCTTATATATTATATATGTTATTTAAACGTTAGTAGCTAAAGTTCAGCTCTCAACCTTTGACCAGTAGTTGACACATAATTGTTAGCAAAACCGTTAATAGGCGAAGTAAAGGTCTATGATTTAGTTTGACCGATCCCATTGCCTCAGTAGTGCAATAGTAGTTCTCATAAAACAGTACCATAGGCTCAATGTATTCTTTCTTAGTTTAAACACTCATAACAAAAATGCTTTTACGTACCTGGCTCACGTTAATGCGTTGCCTACAATGCTCCTGTCAGATTATGTCTTGACGTTGTTAAATCTGACATTGTGACATTGTGGGTTGCCTGGAAGAGATCGATAAGGCCGCCTATAGCTCGTATATGTACTAAAATCTATTAACATCATCTACTTCTTCTCTTTAAGTGCTATAAAATGTGAATAAATAAATAAATATTTTTATTCTTTCCTTTTGTTAAATTATTACAAATATAATACATTTATAAGCACACACAAGGTAAAATGCAACACAATGAGAAATAAATTTTACCTAACTTGTGGTAGTGTAAAAATTGACGATTCAAAAGTGTCTTTATAAAGACCTACTTGAATAAAGATATTTTGAGCTTGAGCTTATGCGTTAGTAAAGGCATATGTTGTGAACATATTATTAATTCCCGACACATTACACATGTGTATGACTAGTTTTTGTGAATAGTCTAATAGTCTAACATGTAAATTTTAATGTCAAATACATACATGATTGAAAAAAAACGCTTTAAAATTATGAGATGTCAAAGTAAATATGCATCATACATCACCGTTAGCCAAAGACTTGGGTGTCAATAAAAAATTAGGTCAATGATTACAAATATTTTTCTAGTCGACACAAGTACCACTTGTGTACCTACGCCTAACCTGTCATGTGATATTCACCAAAATAATAATAATCTGTTTACAATATTCACAGACAATTAAGACCTTCCTCCCTTCAAAGGAGTTCTACTAAGATACGAACCAGATATTTTTGGCCCGCGCAGAAGGCATCCATTGCTGACTGACGTTCGTTTTCTAGCCAACAAAAACCCAGTCAGCCGATCACCAGAATTCATCGTTTTCATAACTCTGCACTATAATGTGACAGTGTTGGGAATGATAGTAGAAGCGGTTGTTAGATGTAAGCTAAAGTATAATTGAAGTGTTTTGTGTTAACTTTTGTGTATGGTTATGGGCTTCGGACGTAAGTTAATAAAACAGTTTATGTATGATCTTTATATACATCTATTAACATTATCTACTTCTGTTGTGTTAGTGTAACAAAGTGTGAAATGAAATTTATCAAGTAGAGTTAGGAGAAGTTATCTTCTTCGGATGGCGAGGCAGAATACAAAATTCCACCCGTTTCACCTCGATGATAGGAACGACGGACGTCGTTCCATTTCTTACCATACGCCACCGCGTCATTGCCTTTCTGGTGTGCTGCTTATTCTTCTTTAAAAAATGATTTATAATAGCAATCATATCTATATAACATCACAACGAATTTTAAGGCGAATTATTGCAAATTTTTATGTTAACAAATAACATATAAGATATTTAAAATCTAAATTTACTGATTGATGACGTTTAAGAAGATTGGTGGCTTCTTCTGCCAATTTAAATGGCTTAAGTGGCGTAAACTTAGCTATAAGTAAATTATCCGTGAACAAATATTGTGAAAACGTTTGAAAAATACAATTATATAACTATTTCGTTTAGTTAAAGATAAGTCTTAAGTTTATGGGTGTCACAAACTTTTGTAACGCGAATATTATGGTATGTAGTGTAAAAAATAGATTATTATTGGTATTTTTCTGGTTAAAAAATAACAATTAAGTTTACTTATCGGAGTCCAGATTTAAGTTTGCTAGGTAGGTTAAGGGATGCCAAATCAGATAACTTTTACAATCTTTACTCAACATAAAGTTATGTTATATTAAAACTATAGTCAAGTTTTGTGGATAACAATTATTCCGTACAAAATATTTTCTACGCTAATGAGTGGTCATCAATATAATACAATCACACATTGACCGGTTTCACAAGATTTTCCTGTTTCATTAGAGTTCACCTCAGAGTTAAATATTGCGTCATTATGTTTTAAAATTGATCGCTATATTATCGTGTTTGCTAAAAATCGTGTTTCAAATAAAAGAACATTCACATTCGAAAACATGACAATCTCTACACTCTTAGCGTATATTTTTAAAATTTAGATAAACGACCTTACTTACAGTATAATTTATATATATGTTAGTATGTGTTTAAATTTACAAATTGTAACATATTATAAATTATTCAAAGTCAAAATATGTTTATCCAGTACATAGGACATTTTTGAAATGTCTTAAATGTAAGCGACCAAGCTGTAAAGAAGCAGGCAAGAAACTCAGCTTGGTTCATTTTTTGATTATGTTAATAGAAGTCAAGACAGTTGTTTTATTGCAAAATAGATCGATTCGGTATCGCAATAAACAGCGCGATCAGTCGGACGTGTTACGTCACGAGCCAGTACACTTTCATTCGCAAGACTACGGTAGCTAAGTGACTTAATAAACTTAATGCAAAAGTAATTCTTACACGGTGGATTCAGGGGTAGCATGAACGCTGAACAAAAGATATATTGTATATCGTCGCTTCAACGAAAAGATTTTTTTTTTGTTGCAAAACGTATGTATTGTAAAAAAAATACCTTTAATACTTACATAGGGTTATATATATGTATAAATATAGTATATTTATTAATATTAATTTTTTAAAAATCTTGGTTTGCTGTAGTGTTATTATGTTTTATATATCGAACACTATAAACATAATTTATATGTGTAATATGATATTAGCAAAATGGCGAAAGAGGTCCTGAGGTATATTTAATTAAAAAAGCGTTAACAAAAAGTTTTGTTATCCACGAATAATATGAATATAAATAAAATGAAGCGATTGAATTGGTCACGATTTGCATAAAATTTGATTTTTACCGTGATTTGATACTATTTAAATGTTTTGATATAAAACCTTTTTGATTATTCGAAAACTTGGTGGTCATAAAAAAAAACAATGCGCAATTAGTTTTTTGAAGCTAATAAAACTGTGAAATAGTGTCCACACCTATGACGGGTTCGATTCGATCGAACAAGTGGCTCGTGGCTATAAAAAAAACTCTGATTTATCCTGAATGTATTTTAAGCAAAATAAGCCTGGCTTAGCCTGCTTACGGGATTAAAAAAAACAAAAATATCTTTATTCACATAGGTAATTAGGGTTACACTTATGAATCGTCAATAGAACAAAAAGTTTCGACCCTACATTTACTGTCAGTTCCCGATTAAAGGGCGTAGAGAGGACGAGAAGATTTGTCAAGAAAGAAGATCTGCAACCATCTCACCATTCACCAGGCAATGCGTCATATAATAAATACAATATAAAAATAACCTTAACTTTCATCGGGTGGTCATAGCGAAATAGGAGCACACATATACGTTATAGTGAGAACAATCCGCAAACACACCGACACTAGGATACCAAATTCATATAACTTATGCACGAATTAAATTACTCTATAAAACACTAACAATTACCGCAATGCTGGTTACGCATGACCGATTCTAATATAAAACGAACCGGTAAAGATTACCTAATACGTTGAGTTTCTATTACGTACTTTATTACGATGTCAGTTTTTTTTTGCTGTAGATTTTGTCTTACGGCAAAAACATCACCACCGAGGCACGGCTTTCAACTTTTAAGTATGTAACGTGAGTTAAGGTTAGGAATGCGTTCCATTTTTGAATTTCTACTGTGAACTAAGACTATGGAAATTATATATTCCAAAAACAAGAACTCTACAAAACAATTAGTTATTTTTAAGTATTTTTTTGATTTTACTAGAGCTTAAGCTAAAATCACAATTATGCGCTATTAAGCAAACAAAAAAGTTACTTAAAGGATATATTTTTTTTGATTTAATGGCCCTAATTCCTAAAAGGACACAGTGATCACTTAAAGAATGATAGTTAACCTGGTTATGTTATGGGTATCTCTCTCTTTGCATACAAAGTCTGATTTCTCAGGTGGCTTAGCAGAATTCATTAAAATGCTTGTTGTTATTAAGATATTAGTCGTAAACATCTTTCTTGCGCGATGCACCAGTGTAACGTGAATGTAAATTTTATAAAACCGTTAATTCGGTAACATATTGCCACAGTGAATGGATCTTATAGATTGTATTGTGTTTTTTGATTTTTTAAAAACAAAATACTCAATACATATAAATACAATAAACATCAGACTTAAAACCACTTTGTTTGTTTGATATTTAGCCAATATAAGATATTGCTAATGCTTAAGATAAGTAGGCAGGTAGAATAAAAATTTGAATACGCGTTAAAAAAATAAAATAAAAGTGTTTTTTTTAGGTATTCTGTATATCTTACATACATATATTTGACATGCACTTTGTACAGACTAATTTAAACAGTTAAAATGAACGATACATCAGTCAATTTTTTAAAAGTACTATAGGTATATAGTTAATAATAATCCAATCGTTCTACAACCTCAGAAATTATTCGCACAGATCGAATGCACTACCTCTCTTTTGAGAAGACATTGAACCATTTCGCCAATCTGTTTTTAAACTACTAAGAGTAAATAAAAAAATATACCAATTACTTTGAAGACATTACAAGATCATGATTGCATATTACACACATACATATGTATGCAATCATGCCGTAATCTATAATTAATATTTATAACTGTTGTAATTGTATCTACTATGTTAATGATCATAAAATCGAAGAGGTTATGATCGTAAAATAGGCTTTATGCATCAATGACCTCTATTATGAAACCTATTCGAATTAAGGCTTGTCAGTAATGAACCCGAGTATTCATTATGAATTTAAATCTCAAATTTTTGACTTACTAATACGTAATTATAAAGTGATTGTTGATTTCGTTCTTTAGAGGAAACACACCTTTGGGCATTAAAGTGGAGTAAGTCAGTTATATGGTCTTCTGTCAACTTTATGAGTACTGCGTGCGAGATTTTTTGGTTTTGTGTACTTTCAAATAACTAATTTATAATGTTAGCTCTTGCAAATTTCAATCAACTCGTTACTCATTCAGTAGTTCAGTAGTTAACACCGTATATACCTTGCGATCAATCAGTGATATAACATTTATTCAGGCATAGTACATTAATAGTTGTTGGTTGAATTATAAATATATGTCTAGAGTTTGCACCAAGTAAGGAGCCACCTGCCTGTCACGGTATTTCTGTACCGATACTAAGAGTCCTTTAAGGAAACAGTATACCATTTTCTTAAGGGGCACCAACGCACTGTGACGACTGTTTTTTTTTGGAGGGGGATCTCGCTGTTGGCCGCTGGAGGCCTTTACAGCTCAGGTCTGGATGTTGGCGAGCTTAGCTCAGCCCTGATAAATTTGGTTTGCCGTGTCTTGCGCAAAGGCGTTTCCTGTGAGACTCTGACCTCGGCTTGGGCCGTCATGGGGGGTGCGACCACTGTGCGGCTTCACCTTTATGGTGAAAAATTTATTTACGATCAATATTAAAATTTAACAATCTGTTATTCATAATCAATATTCGCCTTTCCTATACCATAGAAAGTAATTTCGAATGTCATCGAACTCCAAATAACCGTATCATTAAATTCTGTCACACTCGCAACGGAAGTGTATGTACACGCAATGTTTATGTGTGCGGCAATTAGCGTAAACAATTATTTATGAAAATTGTCTGAAAATTGTCTCCTTTGTTAACAGACGAGAGAAATATTATCGAACTCAAACTCAAAATATCTTTATTCAAGTAGGTCTTTATAAAGACACTTTTGAATCGTCAATTTTTACACTACCACCGGTTCGGCAGGCAGTCATCTACCGACAAGAACCGGCAAGAAACTCGATAGCTGCTCTTTTAAAATAAACAATTAATACAAAATTATGTTACTCACAATTCAAATAACTAACCGTTGTAAAGCTTCATCCACTTGTTAACTCCTCAGAAACGGTTCTACTGAATTGTTTATGATGAGGAAAGTTTTTTGCAGTACCTACCATAGTGGAAGAATTCATTTCTGACTACTACCGTACTAATATTTGAATGTTTTAATAATTTGTTTTTTGTTTACAGGTAAGTTTGGGGAAAGGCTTTTTGTAAGTAAAATGTATTAACATTAGGTGCTTAAATTTAATACATATCTATAAATTTGGTTTTTTTTTTACTCAGATGACGCTTAAATGTAGTAATAAAATATTTATAGAACTACATATTTTTATTAAATTCCAATAATCAATTATACATTGTATAGCTATACATTATAAGTCGAGTATGACAGAGATTTTTGAGCGTACAACAAGTTGTTATTGCTAGAGTCTAGAGACAAGCTGTGCGCGTCAAAAAATCACGGAAACTGACGTCTCGGCCTTCTTAGAGTATTGACTCTTACTTATTACTTATTTTTCTCGTTTGCAAACCTGTTTTATTAAATGTACATTATATACTATTATTTCTTTGTAAATGTCATTGGAAACAAAATAAACATCGAATTTAGTGTTCGTAAAATAGTATTTAATTAAATATTGTCATGATACTGTATTTAAATCATGTTATTATAATTATTTCGTTTCCTTTCCATAAGAAGGTCTTCTTGATACGTTTGAATTTTAGAGAAGAATAATCAAGAACGAATGGAATGTTTAATGGGATCTTTATTCTAGTCGCGAAGGGCTATTTGGAACTAGCTAATTAAAGCCTTTTTTATATTAATAATTTGAATTTAAATTAATTGTTCTGGTCCAAAATTTATTATTTATTCATGTTAATCACTGCAGTTAGATATTTGCAAAAGTGAATACAATAAATTGACAACCAAGCTGAGTGTATTGTGGGTTTTACTCAGGGTGCGCAGTGAACCTATGTAAACTTAGTTTTGGTGACGTTCGACAGTGCTTGTCAACAGTCATATGAATAAAGGATATTTGAATAAGAATCGGTAGGTCATAATTCTCACGACAAATAATTAATAATTATTATTGTTAACCAAGATCAACTATTGACAAATTATACTTTCCGAAGAGAGATATCTTGATTTCTTTTTCTCTTTTTGATATTCTTATACACACACACGTAAATTAATTTTATTTATTTACCGCCGAAGCCAAACACATACAATTTGTAACTAAAATTTAACAACCTCTCATATTCGTCAACTATCATTCCTAACTGATTTCCTAAATGATGCATTCAATCTGTGTTTGCCTGTTAAAGTTCAATGGCTCTATAAAGTATTCCTATCGACTATTTCCCACTAATTCTCAGGCTTGACGCATATGACCACAAACAGTTAACCCATTGTGTTGTTACAATGAATTCTGAACAACAATATTCTAGAGTACCCGTATGTTTAAATTGTTTCAAGAATGCATATTAACACAGTCGTCCAATAAATTATAGGATATTCCACCTTGGATTTCTGTTTCCTTGGTTTTATAGACGAATATGTTTTCAGTACTTTGTCTATAAGATTGACATGTTTTGGCATCGCTGTGCCAATAGAACATATGTAGATGTAGAAATACAACATGTCTGTTGATGGTTTTAAATCTTATCTAAAACAAAAACAATATAGTAAGGAAAGAAGATTAAATACGGAATTAATGTTTTGACGTGTATTAAATTTTATACGTATAGATCTGAGCTCCAATGAAAGGCTATCCTATGCATGTGGCAATTATATTGAAGAGCAGATCCAAACAATGATTTGCGACCCGAAAGCTTAAAGCGCAAAGATCGGGTGAAAATTCTTTTTGGAGCTCATATGGAAAATTTTAATGCTTAATTATCGTTGGAAGTTTAAATAGTTTACATAAAAACTCCTTTGGTGTTTCTGGCTGATTATAATGTCATAAATATCTTATGTTTTAGAACCGATATATATTTAGTAGATTATAATAATTGTTATATTATTAATATAGTAACAGTATTTTCTGTTCAAAAATTTAATCCTTCAAATATTAAACGATCTGTGGGAAAATGATTAGGATTAAGAATTTGTTAACTGGTGAAATTCTTTTTCCGAACTTATTTCATAAACTAAACTATAAGCAAATATATAGCTTTTTTGTAATGATACTTTGCCTTTGCCTAAACTTTGATTGATCGATGAAGGATGTACTTATCTTAAGGATGTCTGATAATTTATTACGATGGCAACACAATTGAAATTCGTTCTAATGTAGTTTTTTTTAAGCCTTGGTTTCAGTTAAGGTCACCTGAGCGATGATAATTGTGACATTTTTTTCTATAGGCGATACAAGGTTCAGTAGTAGAAGTTCAGAACAGAAAAAAAAACAAAGTATAAGAATCGCAAGGTCAAATTTATACATAACATTGGCTTTAGTTAATACTATATAATAATAGGATATGAATGCGAATGCATTACTTATACAACCTACCTAGTATTTTAAATGATCTGTTTAAAAGTTGATTGATAAAAATACATGGAACGTCGATATTTAATTAACAATTAAATATCTCAACAACGAAGAACAGGAGAAGTTTTATTTGCAAGCAGTACAATAGTGAGTCTGTATGTTGCCTGGAAGACATCGCTTATTAGCGATAAGGCTACCCGTTCCTCTTATATCTATAAACATTATCTACTTCAACTGTTTTAGTGCAACACTATTTGAATAAATAAACACGACATATTCGTCATGATCTTGAAACAATCACAAGCACCAGACTATTCGGCCCGTCTACGATTTTCTATCAGAATATCCACTGCTCAAGAGTGCTTCGTTAGCTGGTAGGGAACTGGGTCTGCCCCGGGTACCGCCTTAACTAGGTGAGTCTGCGCAGGATGACATGACGTCGGAATGATGTATACAACAAAAAAAACATATTAATGTCGTAGCGATCATAATTGCCGATTTGCGTAAGGTTGCGATTTCCTTTGGCATTACACACTTCCTATTGTTGCGACGTGAGCATGTGGGTTAGGGACAGATGTAATGATAACGTCGTTCGCCAATCTCTTTGCTTAGAAACAATTATGTTTATAGAAAATATAACGTCTTAGGCTTGTAAAATCCAACCTGCTTTTTAGATCGTCGTGTATATAACAATTTCTATGTACAATTAAAGAGATTCCTTAACAAATATATAATAAAAAAATATGTAAATATATAGTTTGTCTATCTATTTATGTTTATCTACATTAAAATCGCGTAGTCTCTTTCTTGGGACACATTTCAAGGCAACCAACCCATGAACGCTGTAGTTCAGAGTACCAGGGCCAGGGTACCAAGCAGCAAGGCAGATCTCCCAGGCTCTGGACCGATCAGGGACGCAAAGGGGCTGGTAGATTATTAATTGGCAGACCGAGAGAGATGGTGGGCTATAGTGTGATGCGGTACATCAGCTTCCCAGTCCACCAAGACTTCTTGGTCACGACCGCCAAGACCGTTACGAATAAGAGATCGTAGTTAATACTAGAACAATACAAATACTTGTTGAAGTAGGATATTAACCGTTGGTGAATAATAACTAGTCGATTATTATCAAATATATGCATCGCTGCAATTGGTTAATTATTTAAATACATCAAACTCCTGGTAAGTTAACGTAAGAACAAAAATGTACCGGTCATATTGCGTAAAAGGAAGTGTGAAATGTCGTTTTGAAATATTGAACGGAATAACGCTGTATAATTTAAGGTGATATTAATAAATTTACGCCCCACCCTTATATCCTTATAAATCAATTTTCAACTCAAATGTTTCTTGAGAATATATATAATCTTATGACTATGACTAGTAGGATTACTGAAATTAAATAAATATCACAAATTTAACACACGATTGGTTAGCCAAGGTTGTATGTGACGGTTATGATTTTTTTGTTATAAGAGAACTTTTTTTATCTAGCCTATTTTCTTAAGACTAATAAATAAATTTGTAGTCTGCATTTATAATTTAAATATCAAGCAGTACTAGAGAAGCTAAATAAGGCTTATTGAAAGTATGAGGAGAATGTATCAATGCATAGGCATTAAGATAATACAAGGTTTAAGAGGTAAAATTGAAATTGTCAATAATCTGAAATTAGCACGCCCAGAGGCGACATTGAAAAACAGTTGTATCTCAGGTATATTCGATTTAGTATCATAACTGGAAATCGTTCACATTATTTATGCAACCGTTCTCATTATATTAATATTATAAATGCGAAAGTAACTCTGCCTGTGTGTTATTTTACGCATTCACGCTTAAACTACTGAACAAATTTCGAGGAAATTTTGCATGGAGATAGACTTAACTAGGAAAGGACGTAGGATAGTTTTATCGAAAAAAAGTATGCAATAGCGATCTTCCAAATTTCTTATATATTTAAACCACGCGGACGAAGTCGCGGACAAATGCTACTAGTAGGAAATAAAAATGGTTTTGTCTATTTTACTAATTGTGAACGTTTTTACTAACGTTTCGTAATAGAATTAACCAGATGCATATTATGCGTATATTACTGACACAAAGGATGTCGACATGATGGTGTGCCTACGCGTATAGCCAAATGCAATCAGGCTAAGCTTTACTTTAAGTATTGGTTAAACATTAAAATCATCCACAGTCACTGTGTTAGTCAAGTCAATACCGTCAAAATAGTCGATTCTCTCTGCTACCGTATAACGCATTTCAGATCAAAATGAAAACTAACCTTACACTTATGAATTGTCGAAAAGTTATAAAAAAATATTATATTTACTGCTAGTTTCCAAAAGCAAGGACGTAGAGTGGGCTGTGACACCATATATACATACCCTGTAATTAAATGGCTTTCGTCAAGCTTGCAAAGCATGGATATACTTCCACATTATTTTCATTAATGTAAAAACCATTCGCAGAGAATTAAATGACACTGTGAGTTTTCTTATTTCATTTAAATATAGCTTAGAATTCACACTATGTATTTATTTTTTTAATTTAAGTAAGTAGGTCGTAATGACAAGGCTGTAGTTCAGGGTTTTTACGTTATACTAAACTTTCTACACAATAAGGTTATATATTGCAACTGGTGACAAGTTTTTGACAAATTTAAAAGAAAATTTTCGTAACAAATTTGCGAGAAAATTTAGATTTTTACTTTTTTTTTATTTTTACTTATGTCACGAGGATCAAACTTTTAAAAATCGTTTTAGTTTTTTGTGTTTTGTCTAATAGTAAAACAATTTTTTCATAATACTAATTTAAGTCAGTCTGTAATTAATAGTTAGTCAACGTTTAATTATCCAGTTGCGTATTAGATAAATACATATTTGTTCCGTTTAAACTTAATGTATACAAATATGAAGCTATTTGATAGAATTATAAATTTACGGCTCGTAAAAATTGCTATATGAAACGTCTCGTTCATGTTTTTGTCTTAAATGTAACTACGAAATACATCTGTATACTCAAGACTACACAACTATAATTAAACTCGTAGTTTTCTGGACGATATCACTTAGTAATAAGTCCGTCCAGTGCTTTTATATGTTCTACTTGCAAAGTGTAAGTACATTATAATCTGTATCATTGGTCTTATTTAAAGGTTGACGTTCTGATCGTACAATATAACTGTTTATATTTTTAAAATGCAAAATACAGGAAACAAGCCGTATTGGAGGTTCATCAAAGGTTAGCCCAATTGAAAGTTACATCACGTATCGGCGAAACGGTATTCGGAATTTTAAATTGACATTTCAAAACCAATTGAGCGGTTAATATCTGTTAAGACTGGCCAATGTGTTAAGCATTTATTTAGGCAATATTTGTCGTAATAAATAGCCAGTTGTCTACAAAGCCACCATGGTAGCTTAGTTGAGTTTCTAAAGTCTAGCGTAATCTATAGAGACTGAAAGCTTCAAAAGCTCGTCCTAGGCACTAGTAGGAACGCAAAGCCACCAAAACCAACTAAATAACAAAAAAATTGTGTCAACTCGGTTGGTGCAATATCCATGACACTGTCGAACATAGGGTTCCAGGTTCGATTACCGGCACGGTCGACAATTATGTGACCAAACTTGTTGGCTGTTGTCTGGGTGTATATTGATTTAAAATATATAATATGTAAGTAATGTAACATAAAACAAGATATACATCGATGACGGGCCTAACTAATCGTGCGTTATATCTTTATAATAACAGATAGCCTTAATAAACTGTTATAAGAATAAAACTAATATAAATAAAAAGGTACATATAGCTGTTTACTATATGCATTACTGCATGGGCGTCTTAGCCTTGCGGTTATTCATACATTACTATATCTTAAATTGTAGTGTCTGTCCTAATATCTGCTTTTTCTTTTAACACAGTATCCTTCTTTTCTTGATAGAGATTCAATCAAATAATATAACACTGAATTTCTGTGTCATACTAACTCTAACACTTTTTTTAAAATTTATTTTACCACATACAGTAAATTAACATACAAATTTCCAGACAAACACAAACCAACAAATCGAAACATTGTCAATAATTAATATTATACATTTAACAATATCAAAAAATACGTCAACTACGTCATCAATATGGGAATATGGCTGTATTTGATGAACATACATTCGATTTAAAAATCATTCGGTAAGACCCCATAATTTGTAAATGTTTGTACAGTGTTACGCATAGATACTGTGCTCACTATTTTGCATTACCACACCTATTGTAAATGGCTTATTAAGCAAGAACAAACAGTGTTGAAGGCTGATGTTTAATGTATGCGATGTGATTTACGTTAACCGTTGTAATTAAACGCAAACAAATCTTTTTTAAATGCGAGGACTTTGTCGCGAGGCTCACGAGTTGTTCTCCCCTCAAACCTCTTAAATAAATCAGTATAGTTTAATATAGTAATTGATATGAATGTTTTAATGAATGAATTCAGAACAATTTTAACAAAATATCGGAATGATATTAGGTGATTACTTTTAGGTGAAATCGTTTAATTAGTTTTTAATCGCTCTCTACGTTGCGTGAAAATTGAGATTGATTTCTCATGGCTTTTAAATAAGTGTCATTACAGGCAGGTATGCCACTATACAATCCCAAAAGCCCGATTTGTCATAATTAGAAAAATAAATAAAAGGACAACGTTCATTACAGGCATGTTTATGTTATACGAAACTCAAGTAATACTATTTAGAAATATTTTCTGTATTAAATAGTTAAGTACTATTGAATATTACAGCATTTAGAAAAAAATATGTATTTCAGTCACACAGACAAACGCTACATTTTGTTGATACTTTTTATTATTGCAACGTCAGAAGCCGTACAGTTATTACATTGTTTTGAGGGAATGACTTCACTTATTAAAAGTGTGATTTTAATACCAAAAAATAACGTTTCAATTAGTGATTTGTTTTAAAACACATATTTACACACTTTTAAATGACATATTATACTATGAAATGTTATCAATGAAATCAAGTTTAAAATGAAAATCATGTCAGACTACAGACAAAAATATGTTTATCACACAAATGTTAACTGACCGGGGATCAAAACGTGACCCTCCGGGAATTCCAGCATCATAGCCATTCCACCCGATTATTTATATAAAAAAACATCAAATAATATGAAATAATGAAAATTGTATTCATTTTCAATTTAGTATTATTAATCTCATAAATATTTAAACTTGTTATCAACTGAATAGCTACAGATCCTATTCTCTGCTTTGTTCTGAGCATATAAATAACAGCGGATAAAGACGAGAATTAGTTTATTTGCAGCTCAATGTTTCCTGCTTTAAAGGTATTGTATTAAACACAAAAACATGACAGAAAGGGTTGAGAGTGTATTATGAAAATACACCCTTCTCAGTTGTTTTAATTATAATTTGTAAAATGTGGCTCAAAATGGGTGAGTTTGGCAAAATATAGTTTGATTTTGGGGATGTCCACGTCGCATTGGCCACGCCACACACAAATACGCCTAAACGTATACGTATATTAACGTGTACATATAGATACATACATATACATATAGAGTTTTGGTAGAATGCAAACGCGACCCCAGTGTCGCGTGGGCCATATGAGTGGCCATATGCGGAATCGTGGGTTACACCCGAAGAATATTTTAGTGGTTACGGCACACCGGTCCTCTGAGTAGCAAAGGTTTCCTGGTTAGTGAGTTGAGTCCCACATATATATGCGTAAAACAGTCGGTTATCAAAAAAAAATGTTCATATAGTTAACCCTAAAACCACTAATTAGTTAAGATGTAAATTGAGAGTGAATTCCATTAAATACAAAGGAATTGTATTTAAAAGCATTATCCAATTGAGCTTAATTAAAATGATTTTGCGCGAAATGTCACTAAGGCGGCGCGCATGCGCAGCTAATACACAGACGAAACGACGTCCTTGACTTTTTTGTTCATTTGCTCACCATTCTCCATTCACTATTCCGTAAATTGAGATTAAATACTCGAGTAGATAAAACGATTTTTTTGTTTTTTAAATTCCAACATGGTGGGTTTGGTTTTTATTATTGCGTAATTCAGGAACCAATTTAAAAGCCACAAAAATCACACGTTTTTTTTATGAAACACTAGGCGAATGCACTGAAAGTCAGTCAGAAGTGTTTTAGTCTTAGTTTTTTAGTCATGTCCGAGATAAAAAAAATCTAAGAAGTTCTGGTATTACCTATTCTAACAACGATTCGCACCCAAAGATAAGAATTACCTAAGCAGAGTTTAACGGTATTTATGCGATGGTCGTTAGACTAAGCCTGTACATACATATTAGTTTTAAAAGAAAACCCTTTTTATATTATATTTAAAATATTGTCTTAAGTCGCGTTTCGTTCGTTCGCGTTTTAACGCTGCTGGCTTGTGAGTCCTCAGGACATCTGGTGTGCTGGTTTCCCATCTTTAAAAAAGCGAACACTAAATCTTTGACATAAGTGTATTAAGTTCACATCGTAATTTCGCAATAACTTTCATTCGTCCAAAGAAAGTAATAATTGGGATTCATACAGTGCTCACAAACGTATTATAATAATGTGCACCGAATCTAAATAAAGCGCTTTCATTTTAGGAAAGTATTTACGTGATTTTTTAGGTTTACACTCATTTTTCACACTTGTTGTAAAGTCGCTATAGACTACTACTCCTAGAGTCCTAAGGCCCCACGTCGGGGCATAGGGCAGATATGACCCTACTCCATTCTGCTCTGTCTATGGCCTTTCGTTTAAGCTCACTCCAAGTCAGCTCCAAGCTCCAAGCAGCTCACCCATATGTTTGGCATCCGCGATGACAGATCGCCACCAGGTCTGCTTCCTCGTTTGCGCTGTCCCTGAGTATAAAGAAATAATACTAATTATAAAATTAAAAAGTTAATGTTTGAATTAAGATTCAACCCTTTTTGTACGACACTAAAACTAAGTTTGCATGGGCTCACTGCTGCAGCTGAGAAGAATCCACAAGAAACTCATTTGTTCTGGTCAATTTAGAAGAAATATGTGTTGTAATGTGTATTATTAATTGCATTACTATGATGTGTATTGACGAAATACAAATGTGTCGTTTCGTAATGTTCGATTTAGAAACGGATTAATATTGCGGTAGTGTTAGCAGGTCCTACATGGTACGGAAGGTATGGGAAAGGGAGTGGAAAGATTTAAGACAGACAAGAAGACGAAGAAAGGCAGAATGTTAATCCTAGTCACCGCAGGTAACGCGAGTACAACAGAAACCTATTCCATCTATCAATTCTCAATGCACTGTGAGAGAGTGCACATTTGAATGAAGCCCGAAGGCACGAAGGCACCTTTACCCCTAATAACTTACCATAAAAAAAAAAAATAACAAAATAATAACGTAAATTCCTATTTTAATGACTTCACCTCGTTATATATCTACTATATATAATGTTCTCGTGTCACAGTTTACGTTCCCTTACTCCTCCGAAACGGGTTGACCGATTCTCCTGAAATTTTGTGGCCATATAGAGTAGGACTGAGAATCGGCGAACATGTATTCTCATGAAATTTTGTAGCCATATTGAGTAGGTCTGAGAATCGGCCAACATCTATTTTTAGAGACATTTTTTTGGCAAAACGACGTCTGTCGCGATCAGCTAGTAATTATCTAAAAGGTCTGGATTGTTCAGAGTATTAATAAATTGTAGCAACGTACTGTATCAAACATAGACTAACGATGGTTCTATTTACAAATATATTCTCAATTATATTAAACGTTAATATAAATTTGAGTAATATCAAAAATGAGATGTGAAAAAAATTTAGCAAATGAATTTTGTCGAATTTAATGAATGAATATTGTTACATAACAGCAGTACCCCCTACTGTTCGTATTAAGCGTTCCTTGACCCTTTGATATAATTCCTGAGATGCCGTTACGAAAAAAAACATGACCAAGTTATTGACTGGTTATAAATTTGGTATTTAATAACTGCTCGATCTATCATCCAATACAGTAGTTAAAAAGTTTAGAATTGTTGACATCATACTGTATATATATTTCTACCCGGGATAGTAATAAGGTGTATCTTGGTAATATTAAGAAAACTATTAAAACAACGGGGTAAAATTATATATTTCTTAAAAAAAATATCCTTAGTCTGACGACCAGGAACTTCAGCTTGTCAAACTAATGTGAGCACGTTAAGCTTCCCTAAACAAAGTTTCAAGTAATTCTAAGTTAATAGGCTAGTTTTAGTAAGTTTACGGTAAACTTATTTAAACTCGGAAACGATTAGCATTACGGTATTTATAAAATAAAAGCGATAATGTTAAAAATAAAATTCAATAAGGAAACCGGACCTTGTACCATTGCATTTTGGGCTTTCCAATAAAAAGTATAGTTTAATTAAAAGGAATAAAGATTACATTGCATCGACAGCATTTTAATGCAAAGTAAGCATTTCCCGCTAATTGGTGAGTGCGATATCTTTGTCGGTATGCCCATAATTGTCACTTGCCTGATGTTTTTTATGCCTCTGAGTCATACGGACGGGATTCTTAAGGGACCGGAGAGGAATTTTATGAGTTGCAACGCCTCTTCCGTATTTACATAAGCGATTGGCGATACTTTTTACTTATTACTTTTTTTTGGGCAAACATCTTTTGTGTAATATTGGTACATCATAAACACAAGATGTGGTGTGATAGCCGTCTGTTTAGTTTTATATAAAAAAATCTCTTTTTATCTGCGAATTTGTTAAGGGTTTTTGATGGCGAACAAATAATTTCTTCTCGTATCTATCTATACGTTTAGCTTTTACTGGCTTTATTATCGTTTATTACCTAAATTAGTTTTTTCTTTCTTATCTTTATAGTTTTCGTACTTCTTGGACTTTTTAAGTGTGTTTTTCCCAATAGGGAAAAATGGTTTCCCATTAATGAGCCATAATAATGGTTTCCCGGAAGAGAATGCTGACAGCAATAAGGCTCTCATAATTTTACTTATTATTGTTTCAAATAAAGCAACGAATTGTTAATAAATAATAGTTGATTTTTGATTTAAACAGCCTTCTGAATATTTCATCTCATTCCTACCACACTAAAACTAAGGTTTCATTGGTTTGTTTTCTCATTTTTTTAATAACGTAAGTCACAATTAAGTAATTAATACAACGAGTAAGTAAACAGTTGCAAAAAGATTTTTTTAAGGTTGTATAGAGTTCAACGCGAGTCGAACATCGACAGCCGTATAATGTTTCACGACATTTGAAAACTTTAAGCAATTATTTAATACTTCAAAGCTAGTGCTAGGAATTGGTAACTTGTTTAACAACTTGAAATATGTATTCCAGAATTTGTGTAGACATCCTATTTCCTGTAATTCCTGTGTATGTTTTAGCTTTCATTAAAATGCAACATTGTTGGTATTTTTCTATACGTTTGTATTGTTTAAATTAAAACAGCCCGATTGAGAAAAAAAACACAGCGTTTTCTGGTAGTTTGACGAATAAGTTTGCTACTCATTAGCTCCTTCTTCTGTAATAAAAGATACGATTCTAAGTAAGTGGAAATATAAATAAATCTTTTGCATAGATGCATTGTACATTTAAATAGTTATGTCATTATTTCCAACATAACATTAATATATGACGGCGGACGTCTCAATTCCTTTGCCAAGGTAAATCAGTTAATTAATATATGCGTATAGAACATTCATCATTTGTTGTTCCTCACATCTTCCTGTTCGAATTATGTTAAATAATTTGTGTCTGTTTAACTTTTATGGTTAAGTTGAGCCTAACTCATCGGAAATCATTGAAATGTTATTCCAAAAATAAGTAAATAATAATAATAAAAATTTCATATTTCATTTATGAATTCACTATAAATAAAGTAATTTTATCAAATATTTATAAAGAAGTAGGTGGTCAGCCTTGTACGATCTGATCTCCAATTCTCTTCACGATATTTGCTGAAGTAAGAAGAACAAAAATGTGCAGAAGGTATCGGTCCTCAACCACCAGGGTTCCGTAAAATGCTTGAAAGCCTCTTTTTGAAAAGTTGTGAACTATTTAATAAGACAATACTTCAATTCATAATGAATAACTGAATTATTATTATAATTACATAATAATAAGACTTCCCATAATAGAACGACCCTCTGGAGATATAGAAATACAAACCTTTAAATACAAGATTAAGCCTACAGCCTTAAATTTACTATGTACATAAGTTTAACTAACGTTGATTTTCAGTATATAATAGTTTTTAAATCTTAAAGACATCTCAAATTTGTTTCGTAAAGACTGACGCAAGAGCGTCCGCGCGGCTGTCGACTGCAATATGTATTTTTGTAATATGACTTTTGTGGATGTCGTAACTTGCTGGCCAATGTGAAATCAATGGTTCGGGCCGGCAACATTTAATCATAGAGTTATGATTTGAATACAACATAATGTTAAATCAGTTATTTATTTACGGCCGAAGCCAAAAAACATATACAAAAAATTTGAACTTAAAATTAAAATCTAACAACCTCTTATATTCGTCCACTATCATTCCTAGCTATGGCAAATGTCACATTCTGGTGCAGAGCTAAGGAAACGATTTGTTAGGGCGATGATACGTGAAATGGTGCTTTGCCGGCGGAGGCTTGTTCGTAAGCGTACCTCAGCCAGCAATGGATGCCTCCTGAGCCGGTAAAAATTATCAGGGGCGTGTAATCTTAGCAATGATTGCAGAATATTACTGCAATCAGTGCCGCCCCTGATTATGTTCCAGGCAAACTTCACTAAGGCAATTTCCCTAGTTATATTAATGTTGTCATAGACACTCACGTGGCTGGATGCTCTTGGACTTTAAGGGAGTGAGAAATTATAAAATAAATGTAAATGTAAGAAAGATAATTTAGATTTTAGATTAAAAGCACAAAAATTATTAACAGTTTAGATATTTTTTTGAGATATGGCATTTCACACAAACCAGCATGGTGTGGGTTTTACCATACACGGAAATACGCGTAAATGTTGCGCCGAAGCAATAAATATTGTCCAATTATAAGGATAAAGGATTCAATTGTGTAATTTTTCATTTTGTGTAATTTATTGATACGTTTAAGATTATTTATTGATTTTAATGTTCATCTTATTATTGTACACTATATTGTCTTGGGTTTATATTTATGCCTTCACATAGTATTAGCGATTACTTGTATGTAAAAAAACATCTGTATATATATTTAATATAAGGCCATAATTCAAAAATAAACCGGTCCGAGAACTCAAACTCGGCAATTGTATAAAAAATATTGATTTTTAGTTCGTTTAAATAAGGATAGTGTCTCCATTTGAGTAATATAGCATATTTTATCTGTGAAACATTTTTAAGGATGCTTCTGTACTTTTGTCATATAAATTTTTCTTTTATTGCGTATTTTTCAAAAAAGTTTTTTATAATAAAAAGTAAATAATAATCTACTTGGTTTTGGAGAACACGCCATCTCTCTTATTAATCTTAAAAAATACAAAAAAAGCAATGAATTATACAAATAAAAAACAATTATATATTATATAAACTTGTTCAAAGATCGGGCTTATTGTATATAAACGTCTTTATCATCAACAATACATAGTTGTGATTCCCTTTTGACCCGAAGGAACTCCATTCAAACCGGTCTCAGTTTTGCACTGTTCCGCGAAGCGTCCGTATATAAGTGCACTGACCTGTTTGTTTGTATTGGCATGAATAATCTATAGACAATTTTAGGGATGGCTGTGACAGCTTTTTACTTTTAAAAATTAAAAGGAGGTTTAATTACACCCTTTTGTTATAAGAAACATTACTTATAAACTCAAACTCAAAATATCAAGTAGTTTATAAAGATACTTTTGAATCATCAATTTTTACACTACCACCGGTTCAAAAGGCAGTTATCTACAGGGAAGAAAGGTAAAGAAACTCGATAGCTGCTCTTTTAAAATAAACATTTGATAATAATGTTACTTACACGACCAATTCAAATAACAAAAGCATTGTAAGCCTACACAAGAATTAAACTGTCCCGATGCTGAGCTTTTGCTGACATATTAAAAGGATCTTGTATTGTTTACTAAAAGAAATTAATTAATTGAAAAGTTTATTATTGATATATTTAAAGGGGTTATTATAACTGATCTTTTGTATTAACGTATTTAAGTTATATTATTCATTCAATAATATAACTGTTTTATAGTAATCAAAGGCGAACATAGGTCATTCTGTTTTATATTTATTTATGGCTACTTTAAAAACAAAAATATATATGGCAACCTTGAAACACATCCCAAACTTAAGAGAATAAATAATAATGGCCGACCAATCAGCACTCCCGCGGGCTGTATGATGCATGTCAAAATCAATAAACTGATCGTAAAAATTATATAGCAGCGTCACTTGTCAAAATGTCAATGATTGACAATTTAGAGAATCTGCTGATTTAAACATCACATGTATGCAACGTCGCTTGTATTTAAAGTTACCCATTTATCAGGTACCTAGCAGGTTCAAACCTGACAAAGTCATTTTATTTCAAATATTATTTAATATTATTAACAAGCACTTTTGAACGTCTTAAAGCTAAGTTTACATGGGTTCATTGTGCGCCTTCAGCTGAGAAGAACACACAAGAAACTCAATGTGGTTGTCATTTTATGGTGACCGTTTTTTACAAATAATTAATATAAATAGTAATGTTTGAACCAGATCAATTATGTCCAAGCATCAGTCATGTCTGATATAATAATTTATTTCATAGAAGGCATTTTCAATAATTTTCCTGTCAATAACAGTTTTAATTTGATTGATAAGTGTTGTATAGCAATCGACTATAGTTATAAAAATAAAGTTTATTTGCGACGACATTATCTTTCTGGTTCCTCTTGCTCATCAGCCCTTCTGCTCCAAAACGCACCAATATATCAATTACTATGTACCTAAAGTGTGAGCATTTATCTAGAATTGTATATTAATTTGTGTAACCTTTGCAATGAGGATGCGACCAGATCCGGTACGGCCGATGTTTTGACATCTGACCATTCAGGGATAGATTAATTTATAGGTAGCATGAGATCCGTGTGTATAAAGAGAATCTTATCGCACCACAATTTGCTACTTAACTCTTTGTTCATACGATTAAAAACATGTTATGTCTGTAACAATCAAAAAAAAAATCATCAGGACCACTTTCAAAAGAAAAATCTGTGTGTGTGTTTTATGTTTCGATTTTTACTTGTTTAATTATTTTTTAAATATGTTAAACACTACGTATTTAATCTCCAGATTGTTGTTAAGAATTAAGCAATCCGTTCAAAGAATGTTGTTTTTTTCAGCATAACCATGGAGGCTTTGCAAGTTGTGTCCGTTCCTTGGCTGTCCACATTAGTGCTTGTCTGCTCTTTCCTTTCAACACACACTCTTGACACTAAGGTAAGATTATTAATGTTGAATAATTTACATATACATAAAAATTAAATATCAAGTATATCTTAAGTAATTTTAATTATATTTGCACTCTAACAAAGTACTGTTCTCTATAAACTCTAAAAATTATATTAATTCTTGAACCAATGTCACATTTTAAGTCGGTGTGTAATATTTAGACATGAATAAATTATTAGAAATCTCAGAAAATTAACTTAATGGTAATATATCTGCGACGCTAAATGTAAATAAAAAATCTTAACAATAAATTTTGTTTCCTTGGTGAGTCGACTTCTGTACTAAATAATATACCGATTATTCAAAATAGTATGGATGTTATTTACTATTTCATATTCGAAGATCAGAATTTCAAATCAATTCGGAGGTTTTTTTTTCTCGTTTTATTAGGAAGGTAAAATAAAATTTTAACCTTCGTTTTTAAAAAAAGTATACCAACTATTGTAAACCACAAAAACGTCTATTGAATTAATATTAACATAATTGTTAATTGAGATCTAACATTTTTTTTGTTTAAATGACGTGAATTGACATTAATTCAATAGGAAGATGCCAAAATGTATTCAAAAAACAATTGTAATGTAGAAATCGACATGTGATGGATTTTCTGACTGTGTTGCTAAAAAAACTTATACATATAAACATATAAAGTTATACAATTTATATGTATGAGTTAAAATATGTGTAGGATTATATATAAAACAGCCTTAATGCAATCTTGTAGATCAATTTCAGATACAGACAGGCCAACAAAATATACAATTATATTTGTCGTAAAATAATAAAAAAATCTATTTAAGTATATTGAATAAAATATTATAGGCACACAGGTGTTCAGTCATAAATATGTTAATTAGAGACAATAAATCCTCCGCTCTTGAAATGAACGAAAAAGTGAAAGAAATTAATAACTTATTTTAGAACTTGAAGAATGCCCGGACTTAGTATGTAAAATCTAGAAAAAACCTTGTTTGTACTTGAATAGAGTTATGTACTGATTTTCTCTAACCGAAAATGAGGATCTTTGGCCTGTCCAAACCAGTAAATGTCAAAATAAAATATTTTTATTAGTACATAGGACGATTTTGAATCGACTTAAGTCTGACTTAAAAGCTCTAGAACTGTTCGTACGCAACCAAGTTAAGAAGAAGCAAGCAAGAAACTCAGCTTTGTTGTTATTTTTTGTAATGATTCTAATACTTGTATTTGGAGCTAGCTGGTGAAAACTCATTCCCAGACTTTCTTATCATCAAAATAATCTGATATATTTTATATCATTATTTTTCTTAACGCTTCTGCTTAACTTAACTGGCTGAACAAAAGGCCAAAACTAATTTCATACAATCGTAGGGGATAACTATGTAAACGCGATTCAGGATCAATAAAGTCATACTGAAAGCTGCATTGCTGTCACTACATGTCTAAATATAATATTTAGTAGCTACGTAGTCAACTTTTAGCCGAATCAAATGTCTTTATTCATTCACTGATTTAATAATAATATAACTAATAAACTTGATATGAACCGTATACAAATCTCGAAACGAGTTGAGATGTGACTCATATGATTAATTAATCTCATCAAATCTTTATATAAAAAGTTAGTGTTTTTCCTAAACTGTTTCATAGCTTCGGTCAAGTGATATATCACACTAATGAACCATTTAATTTTGAGGTACATCGACCTCTGTACCGTTATATTGAAATAGTATCCTATTTGTATAACGAATACTGAGTTAAAGATATTATATATATACTAAGTATATTATATTGCTTTGTCATCTTGTTTGACCACTAAAGAACTACGGTAAAATTTACCCTATCAATGTATGTTTAAAACCTAAGCAATGCCTTAGGTTAGGTTAGGTTAGCAAATAAAAACAATCAATACCAATGAAATCAATCAATAATGATCTATTTATTTGTTGTGAGTGAACTATCGATTTTATAGTGAACTTATACATTTGATAATTTTAATTTATACGTATGTCTATAATTTTAACCCCCGAGACAAAGGATTTTTTCTTTTAAACATATTCTATGTAATTTAACTTTAACGAATGTATTGGAAATTACATTATTCTTTTGTAATGTATTGTTTTTCAGAATCAATAGTCATCGTAAAACAAAAAACAACAACTATTTAATAACATTTATTAATAAATAACTTTCCAAGCCTCAACGGAAATTAGCTAAAGCATACGGGTAATTAAATCAAACATTGCCAGGTACTAGTGAATCAACCCTGACCCGTTCGGTTTCCTTGTCTGAACCGCGCCCTTGACGCCGAGAAAGGTGATTTTAACTGTGATTAAGCCTTTTACTATATTATTTAATTTCAAGACAAGTGATTCTATCATATAATCATTTAGTTATATTCACTCTATATAACTCTTAAATTTAAACATTTTTATTTCTATTAAACATTGCTAATTGTTGCAGACTTTTTAAATAAATCGTTCGTATTCATACAAATACACTACAAATTAAAAATCGAAACACTTTTAATTTCTGTAGAATTTATAACCGCTCTTTTAATAGTAGTGATGTTTTTTTATATAATTAATACCGTCTGTTTCAAAATGTTGCCCCATATCCCATATAATTATTGTCCGAGATGGTTCCTTTATTTTAAGGAATTAGATTCGTATAGCAACCCCTCTATTCAACTGTTACCGCATTACGCAAATTCAATTTGACCGCAAAACCTTCAATTCTGATCTTGGACTGAATTAGGCACGTCCACGAACAATAGCTGTCTCTCTTATTCATATAGTAATAGAGGTGTGAATGATAGAGCAAGGTAGTGCGGTTATTAATTGCACTTTCATGGTTTGCGTGTGAGTTTCATTCTGATTTTGTATTGGTGTCGTATGTTATTGCTGTTTGAAGCGTGATATTCATGTGAAATTTGTAGAAATATAACGCTTTGTAAATTATTCCAAACCAGTTTACGTTTATATGTTTTTTTAATACAAAAGATATGAACCTTTCCTAAACCATATTTATTGTAGACTTTTAACTTATGTTCGTCTGGGAATTTATTAAATGAATATTTCACACTTAATTAATCTACTAATTAAACCTAAAAACTTTTAATATTAAAAATTTAAAATATAACAAAAAAACATAATAATTTATAATTAAATTTTAGTTATTCTTATTTTAAAAGGTTTCGATTTTAGTTTATATTGACTAATACAGGACGGGCCATAATATGTATATAATAAAATTATACTAATCTTCAATTTGGAGAAAAAAGAAAAATGGTTGCAATGCAGAGCGATTTTATACTTTCAAAACAGAGTTTAAAAGCTTTCACGCTATTTAATTACAATTATTTCGGCTTCCGATACTTTGGAAATTAAAATCAATTGGATTTGAAAACATAGAATTTAAGCTACCATATTCCATAAGTAAATCATATCGTATTAGATGATTCTTTATTATTAATTAGTATTTAGGCAATTAAAATTGAACCAATACAAATTTGGATCAATTTAGTGATAATGTATTTTTGCTTTAAATAGGTAAGGTTTTCAATGTAAACGGACCTTGATATTCATAAACCGGTCAAGTCAAAATAGTATAATTATTTTATTGTTAATATGCAATTTTTCTACGCTCTTGCGAAATATATATATTTAATTATATTTGTTATCGTACAATTATCTCATTATTATTACATTAAAATTAATATTTACTATTTAATGATAATATACAATTGGTATTTTGACTCAGACGTTTGTAAGCAAAAGACGGACTTGCATACCTTTATGCTACCTTGAAAGTGACCCAGTATTGATAATAGCTTATCACGCACCCGGAACAGGATATCATTAGGTAATAAAAGATAGATTGATAACATAATTAATACAACTCCGGGACCGAAAACTGCATTTTATACATTAGTACTCTATAATATTATAAATTACAGTTTTCAGTCTAGGACTTTGTTAAAAGTACTTAGAACCGGAGATTGCCTGCCTCTTCTTTAAACGCGAATCGAATATAGTGTAAAAGCTATATAACAAAACTGAAGAGACTGTTCTGTCGTCTGTACTGTCGTTAAATGGAGAGACGAAAAATCATTGTATGGAATACAAGCTAAACAAACCAAACACAATTGATTTCGACGCTTTAGAGTGTTTGTCTTAAATCGAGTGACGTTACGTGGAGCTTACTCTGTATTACTTTTTAGTTTATACTCAAAACCTCTTTTATTTATTAATGGCAGATATACTTTAAGCCACTTAGCCTACTCTGCTATAGAATGAAACGTATTCTTGGGTGGTGCTTTGCGAACCCCGAAGGAACGTTGTTAGGTTTGTGTGGACTGCTGATATGTTTGCTGGGTCGGGTCTTGTAAAGAAGAGTGCATTTTTTAAAATAAAAAGGTATGTTATACAAACAAGCTCAATAAAGTTGTGGTCAGATTACGTATGAATGTATTTAAAAAAGTGTTTCTTTGTTCCCTCGAAAAGGGCAAGGTTAAGAAACTCTGCATTTGTTGACAATATTAATAATAAGACGCTCCGCACGACTTACTTTTTGCGAACATTTATCCGTTTAGAGATTTAAATGCTTTAACATAAATCATTCATTACAATTTACCAAATAAAGTTATTTATGTATTTTTGGTCTAACCCAAAACTATCGATATTACAATCACGTTTTAATGAGAATGACGGTATTGATTTTACGTTATGTTAAAGAAAACAATACAAAAAATGTGCGATTTGCTATAAACGAAAGTATCTAATCGTCTTTCACCTTATGGTAATATAAAATATAGTTGTACGTAGGTAATTATATTTTCACCGTCAACTGAGGATGTCCTGTATGAGCTTGTGTAAGCTCACCTAACAGCTTTCCTTGTTGCATTTAAATACCTAAATTGCATCAAAAATCAAATGTCAAAGTGAAATTTACTGACTTAAAAATTGATCTTCAGATCAGCATTTGAATAGATTTTGTTACGATATAACAAAATAGCTTTTGATAATTGAATTTGAAAAATTAAAAAAAAAAACACTGTAACACATAAAACAGTAAAATTTACTACGTTTCTAGTTTACCACATAAAAATACGACAGATAACAATCAGCTACAGTCTACACCAAACCACAGATACTGCGTATCCATGTATAAGCCTGACGCAATACTCTCGGAAGCGGGAAGACAGTTATGTCACAAATGTTGCGTGACTGACAGCTGTCTTCACACTCCATTTATCCGGCCTAATCGAACAATAGGTTATTAATCTTCGTTTAAGTAAATGAATTGCCAGTTAAACCTTATTAACAATATCTAAACATATCGTTTTACAAAGATTACTGTCTATAAAAATCGTATAGTTTGTATTTTAAATATTTGGAATTCATCAAAAAATATATTAGAATTGTACGCCATTTTGATGCCTTAACTGTTATAAATAACGTAAAGCTAACACTTAAATTTGAACTTAAACGTTCTAAACTGATGATAAATTATTATAATCTTTTGAAGAAAAACTCTTATGAATGAAATTTGAAATACAACTCAGACTTCCGGTTTATTACATTGTAAGAAATGATATTTGGAGCGAAAATATCGGCGATTTACACGACTATTGAAAGAAAAATAAATATTCAATTTCAAACATCAAATCCTAACGGTTCATGTAATAAAACCAGATCCGATATAAATGCCTTCAGTTGGTTACAATTTGTCCGAGATACCGATCTTTGAACATGGACAATTTTATGTAGATTTTATTAACGAAAAATTTAACACATTGTCTTTGGTCAACGCGTGTATTACTCAATAAATTTAAGTATGTTATTGAACGGAAATTAATTGTGAAATTCTATTATGATAAAAATGATTATATCACGGTTGCTGCTGTTTGAAAATAAATGGTTTTGGTTCCAATATTAATTGACGTTAGTCACTGCAGTGAAATAATTGTAAAAACCCTAACAAAAAAGTGACAACCACACAGAGTTTCTTGTGGGTTTCTCTCAGCAGTCAACCCATGTTACCAACTTAATTTTAGTGTCGTTCAAATGTGGTTTTTAATAAGACTATTTGAAATAGTGAATTTTGACTTTGACCGATACTTTTCTTTAACTCATATAATTGCAAATTTATTTCATACATATTCCAATGCTTCGCAGCAATCGTTAGAGCTATATTATAATATACATTGTTTGGCTTAAAGTAGTTTTGTTATATTTAATCTAGTTATTAATAGAATTTGAAAAGCTTATTTCAATTAATTCTTTCAATTAATCAAGAAAAATAATTAAACAGTTTGAATGAAAAATTTACGTGCCACAAATATTTTGTTTGTTTGTATACGTATCATTCAAAACGTGTCGTCTATATGACGAACGTAAGTCTGACGTATGTCTGAAAACGATAAGGACATTTTCCATATTTAAAAACATCTCCATACGTAAATTAAGCATCATGTTTCAACTTTCCTCTTAAAACAATCATAGCTAGGAATATTTATGACAAGAAAATCATTAAAAACAAAATTTGTCATCGTCACGAGAAAAATGAATTTGTCAATTGTTGGCAGCCATGACACAATACAAAGCGCGGTAAAAACGCCCGCGCTTTCTTGCGAGCGTCAAAAGGTTTGCCCTTTACCTATTGACACAGATTATAACAAAATAGAATCGCAATAGTCACGCCTAGGTTTTAAATAATTTTATGAATAAGCAAGTAAATATAGTTTTTTATAGACATCAAATTTAAAAATAAGTAATAAAATAATACTTCGTTTTTTATATTATTATTTTTGTGAATCTCATACGGCATTTGAAACAGACAAGTTATTTATTATTATTGATAATGATATATTCATTTATATGCTTAACATAGTAGGTATGTTGTATGCTTTAGTATCTACTTAATTATTATCATTTTGCCTCAAGCAAATGTGAAAGAAAGTTATTGACAACTTTGACAAGTGAACACGGAAACAGGAAATTGTCTATTGTTTGTTTGTCACTTCCGTTGTTATTTCGATAGTGTCAAGGTCGCAATTCTTTTTATAATTTAATTGTATTTACAATTGACAATTGACATTACTGAAAGTTAGCTGTGAGCATTAAAGTTCTTCAAGTATTATTCAGACGAACACTAGGAACTTGTAATGGTTTTTTATATAACAAAATACTGTCCTTTTGTATATATATCTTATACAACTAGCGGATTAACGGTATTTAAATAGTATTACAATATCACATACAATAAATAGGTAAAATATCAGATTAGAAAATCTACTGGTCGTGAGCTACCTATGTTTAAAAAAATGATCTTAATATAAAAATGTCTAAAAGAAGGTTTTTTGTGATTTTTTGTAAATTTCATATAAGCAATATTCAATTTAAAAACAATTTGACTTTTAATATACAAACACTAATGTGCGATATCTGTGAACTGTCAATGAGCGTATTTATTTGTGACACAATTTTATTGTTGTGTTAAAAACATATTCTATGAAAATGACACTTCCTGGATAATTATCTACATATTACAAAGATGTAAATTATGTTTATATGAGACGAGTGACGCGATTGAGATATATCATGAGTCACACATAATCGTATTGCAAAGTAATCTATCTTTATTAGTTAAAAAATCGGTCTTCTGTCACAAACCTACTTCTATGAAAATACGTTAGTACATTAAGCTTTACTATAAATCTGCTAGTATCCCAGATTTTAAAAGCTTACTAACTTAGTTATATAGAACCTGTTTGCTTCCGAAAAAAAATTAGAAATTTGAATGGTTGGTAATTTATTTATTAATTCGATATTCAATGGAACGAAAGGGATCTGGATAGAGTGCCCCAGTTTGGTGGAGCCTCCACCACGGTGTTTGAATATTATAAAATAATTTAATTAGATAGCATCCATAACACAACCTATATATATATATTGCTTACATTGATGCTTACTGACCTTTTTTTAAAGTTATCCTGTTACTTATTACTATACCTCAATTTGTTGGTCTAATACAATAAGTGGGTTGTTAGCTCACGTTGGAAAGAAAACTCTAAGACGACCTACGGTTATGTAGGAGCAAGTGTTAATTGCATATATAAATCCAATCATACGACCTTACGCCTGAGTGCACGTTTTAACTCAACATAAATTTAAACAATCTACGAATACCTTCCATATTGAAATATCGAATAGCCAATATCGCGATGTTTATTACTCAAGACAGCCTTCCTCATAAGGAAACCAATTTCCTGCCACACATTCCTTTATTGCTGCGAAATTAATGCTAAAAATTAATTGTCTAATAAGATCCGGTGTTCGTGCTGAAAGGTCGAACAGTATGCCAATGACAATCGATCAATCCAATCGATCGAATATAAATTTTGATTGTAGCAAGGTAACTTAATTAGTTACAGTCTCGTTAAGATAATCTGTAATGGTTTGATATATTTTCGTGAAAAGTATGGGTTTATTGTTGGTTAAATACTTAAGACAACTTATTACACCTTTTCTCTACTAAGTTGGCTTGGTGCTGCCGTTGTGCTGGTTAGTCTCTACTTATTTTAAAAAAAGTGAAAAATTTAATAGTACATTAATGTCGTTAATTAGCCAATCAGAGCAGAGCTCTAGCGCTTGGAGGGGCACCTGTACGTCATCTTGTTGTGGTCACCATTTTATGGTTGCCTGAAAGAGATCGCTGAAAGCGATAAGGCTGCCCACCCTTAAAAAATGTAATAGCAATGGACCGCCTCCTTGTTTAAAATATCAATAACTACACATACTACATTTGTCATGAATCAAACTTAGAAAAGACACAATTTAAACCAGTTTATTATAAATTATAAATTAATTTTATTTAAGCCAATAAAACTTAGTGTTTCGTCTAATTAACAAAAATAAGTTTTACATAACATAACCTCAAAACACGAAAACAATACAACATTAAACCGGTTCCCGCGCAATTATACAACAGATAGGTGACGTCACGACGCAAGCGCATGAAAACGAAAGTGATCTGTCAACAGTGGAAGTGATGAACTACATTTAAGTGGTACACTTTAATTACATGTTATCGATATTATGTATTCAAATAAGTAAGTCAAATTATGTCCCATTTTGTAACATATTGTCCGTATTTTGATTGGAAGCCGTATATTTTTATAGGTTTACAGATAAAGCTCTAGTGTTTTTGGGATTCCGCGCGCAGTAACTTTGCTGTACAGAGAAGCTCTAGTAAGCGATTAAAGCTTCGTTAAATAATCCTAGACCATAGACAACAAATAGGCTTTCACAAATGTAACTGGAAATTGAACCCGGTACCCTCTGTTCTCTATAGTAACCACTGCGTTAGCTCTCTATATATGTTCGTTATATATGTATTACATACCAACACTATCTCTTTACATCAGTACGATTATGTGACCTAGTTTAAAACCGTTTAAATTGAGATAAAATTTATGTAATACTTGTATAATTGTATTAAGAACACTTTCATTTAACACAGTGCTCTAGATAACTGCTCGAGTTCAAATTGATATATCAAGACATGCTTAAAATGTTAATATTATCAAGCTTCGTTGCAGAGCTTTTTATAGGAATGATCTTGTTTCTCATATGAATAAAGTAAATTTTTGTTCCCCAACGTATGTTTGTATGTTATTTACAATAAATTACGGCTATGTCTGATTTTATAGAAATTAAAATAAGCCTATTGAGAATCGTATGACCTGTAGGCCAATTTTAAACATAAAATCAAAATTGGAACAGGAAATGAAATTATGAAATTAAAGTCAAAATGTACTACTGACTTGCATAACGACTTTCTATTGTTAATAAATAGCTCAGGCACACAATGAAATAAAGCATTGTACACATTGTGAGAATTTTAAGTAGACATCATTTGAAAGAAACATCAGAAATTGTTACTATACAACAGTAGAAAATTATTAATGATTTGGAAAACTAACTAGCTATTAGTACAAAGGGGTTATTGCATTCATAATATGTAATTCAAATGAACTAAAAGTTGCCAACTCCGTTTATAAAAATAAATATGGTAGAAACAATCATGCGTGTTTCATATAAAGTCCTGTATTTTCTAATAGACTTAGATGCATTCCAGTGTTTTTAATATTAATATTTCAAAGGTTGAAACAATGTTTCAATTTTGTTGCATGTACTTGCTATATAAAGGAGTGGCCGGAGATGCTGATTCGATTGGCGCTCTAATTTTTAATTTTGAATTGACAGTAAATGTCAAATGATACAGTCCAATTTTCATAATTCTTTTGACGTAATAAGTACAAGGAAGTTACCTAGATAATTTTTTACTATATTTCAACTTAATATAAGGTTTTTATTTTTTTAAATTATTTTTATGGAATAGCCCTAATTTCTGTAACTAACTAACTAGCTAACTAAGTAGATATCCTTCTGGTGATTACGATGTTTTTGATGTATTTTTATTATTGATATTACTAAAACAATAAATACTGTCAAACTATGTATTCCCATGATAATGGCTTGCAAGTTGCCATTAACTTATTTTTATTACTGTACAAAATTACTTGACACACTGTATCCCGTTACTGAAACAATATGAACGCATCCGTATAAAATAAACTTTCGATTGATAACGAATTTCTGACAAGATGTCTGTCAGAAATTTGTTTAACAATAGAAGTATTATATAATTTAATCATCTGACAACTTAATATAGAAATTGATTTAGTTCACAGAATTCCATAATTGAAATTTCAAATTTGGAATACGGACTTCACGATTTTTAAAGTAATGAAAATCTATTGCATAAATTTTAACTTTGTACTACCTTATAACTGTAACATTTTTTTGTAATAATTATATTTTATTTAGTCGACATAAATACGGAGTGGGCACTCACTCTCCGTATTTATGTGTCCTCCGTATTTAATTATTTATATAAGAAAATAAAAATTACATAACAATATATAATATACACCGATATACAAGTTCAAGACTAACAATTTGTGTTAATAAATACCGCGTCATAAAACGCTGCAATAGGATTTTGTAGCTAGAATTTGCAAATAAAAAAATACTTATAAAGCGTTGAATTTGCACTGTTCTTTATATAATAACACTTATATTTTACATATCACATAAGGGTGGGTTGCCTGGAAGGGAGCGATGAGGCCGCCCGTTGCTCTTACATGAACTAACATCTCTCATCTCAAAAACGTGAACTGTTTTAGTGCAAAAAAATAACAAAAAAAGTGAGGAATAGGTCAGCAACACCACGATTTGTTTTAAGCGCTCGCAACAATTTATGTAATACGCGTTTCGATCTATCAAATACATTTTGTAATATTCCATACGATACTTTCCGTTGCTGCTTGAGACTTTGCTTAACCTGATTGTTTCAATGGTCAGTGATTCCTAACAGTACATAATTCAGATCAAGAAATTATCACGTTAGTACTAATGTTTTCGTCCGAGTCGATAGCCTCACCGTTAAAAGATATTTTAAAAACAAACATCTTTTAATCTCTTTGTTACAAAGGTTTGATACTTATCTCACAAATACATTATAAATCCAATCCTTGATTTAACGCCAAACTCTCTAAAGCGTCGAATTTGGCTTTAGTTGGTTTAGCTTGTATTCCATATAATGATTATTCATCCCTCTATTTATTGACCACTCTATAACGCCATGAAATGCACAGTCCCTTCAGTGTCATTATATAGAGTTTACATTCCCTTTACACTGATAGTGTAAACACCATTTAACGCGTCTCTAAAGCGTCGAACTTGGCTTAGGTTAGTTTAGCAATGATTTTGCTTCTCTCCATTTAACGAGCAGTCTCTATAACGCAGTCCCTTCAGTGCCGTTATATACAGTGTACATATTCTTCATACTGGAACACTTAAAGGATTCAATTCAATATTTAATCAAACGTTTGTTAAAACATTAGGATAGCAACAATGCTGTGCATTGTACGTTCGTACATTCTACGTCACAGCGTACCATCTATGGCATTAGGAGAGTCGATTGTCTCCTATTGTGTTCAGTGAACATTGTTTAAGAGGTCATTGTTTAGATTCCTTCGTTATATGCACAGTGAAGATATGTCGCTGACGCAAACGTTGTAAATCGAATAAAAACTTCGTTGTTCGTCACTCGGTATTTTTTAACATGCTTTAATAAATAATTATTTATTTAATTTTTATAGCGTTTACATTAAATAGATAGACTTTCTAGTTTCTTTTGGGGCTGAGGGCATCTAATATTTTTTTAAGATTCGTGATTCATTTCGTCTTTCCGGCTTCCTTTACCTCATCTGCCAACCCAAGTGGGTTTGGGACAAGCCCGCTTTTACTTATCTCGATAGGTTTAGATTTCTTCGGAATCCAATTCCTCTTACTATGCCGTGTTCACTGGTCAAGTTGGATTTCGCTGCACCGTTTAAGAAGTTGCTCCTTAGTATGAATAAAATACGGTATAAACATCGGTTAACAATGTTTTCGAGCCGATGCGATGTGTGTAACATCTTATATTTTTTACAAATTTAACGATTTATGTATATTTATGGCTTTAAGCTAGAGTCGAAGAATAAAATGATTATTTTTGACATTTAGCTTTAACATTTACAAAAGCATTGACCAATCACAATCACTTGTCTCCGACATGACTCAAACAGGGAATCCCAGTGTGGAGGCTAGTGACCTATTTATTATAAAGCTTGTATTTTTTTAACAAAAAAACCTTTTTTTATTTAATTTCTATTTTTATAAGTATATTTTTACTTGATTAGCAATTATCGCGTTATGTAAACCAATAAGTCGTATAGATAATTTACATTAACTTGTGAACGTCCTGCCCTATAGAGATGACACTTGACTCATTTGTCAGCGTCATTGTAATTACACCGAATCTTATAATATCATAATGATGATCGTTTTCCCACCGGCATGTTGAGCAAGATTTTAGTAGAGCAAGGTCGTTTTGAGACCGCCAAAAACATTGTGGGCTATAACGTATTGTGTATGCTTTTTATTACGTGTGACGTCTTAAATTTGCTACAATACAAAAATGGCCAATCCAAATAAAAACAAACCAAATGTGGGGTTTTGGTATGGCGCGCTTCATTTCAAATATATCTTTGAAATCCAAAATTAAAGAATACATTATAAGCGAGGAAATGCATTAATTTAATGTTCACCAGAAATTTTCGCCACATATGCATTGTCTTGTATGTATTGTACCTCTTGGCCTCTGATTCTTTGGACTGTTGTTTTATTACACATAAAAATATACGAGACGTGTTTACACTGCATGAAGATAAAACTTTACCAAAACCTGTGCATGCGTTTTTGAGAGAAAAAATATCCATTTGTAAATGTGTCAATAGTTATAGAAGAATTCTTAGCCTGTAATTTTGGGAATATAGATGTTTTGTAGCTATAAAATAAATAAATAAACTCACCTTACATCAAAAAAGTGCTTGTACCTTTGCTGCTTACATAAGGTCGCATTGCTTTATATAGCGCAGCCAAGCTGGTTTTCCTAAGTCACTTTTTCATGTATTTAAATTATTTTATTATTTAAGTACTTTTAATCACTTAAGGGACATATTTAATAAAATAAAAAGGGCTCCTCACGCTCTTTTGACGTACATATAAGATTATATGTGAGATATAAATAATAATTTTTGCATACATATAAGGGTACGTACAGTCATGAACGCATTGTTCTGACTCAAGAGCAAAATCATGGTTAATTCACAACTTTCACATCGAACCGGATTAAAACTCCAAGGTCTTTAACGAAATTATCGATATCGGTCGTTTTTGTGTTAACATCGATTCAGATTAATCAATTTAAAATTGGTTTGTGTTACTTTAGTTTCAAAATAGATTAAGTAGCAAAGCATTTAATCAAATTTATAACTTTATATGAGAAATACTTCCCATATAGTTTGATGGCCAAGAGTTAATAATAATAAAGCCTTTTATTTAAATCAACTAAACCTAAATCACTATTCTTACACAAACTTAATTACATTATTATAATATGTATATTTTGTTTTAATTAATATTCTAATATTTGCTTATTACAATGATATTTGCATGACGAGTTAATATCGTGAACAGTTGCTAAAAGTCTAAGTATATGCGGCTTTGAAGTGAAAAAACTTATTAAATATAAGATATCTAAAGCTTATATAAACAGCAAGAAAACAAACCTAGATTGTAGGTACCATGGCCATCTAGTTCTTTAGAACTTTAAGCTCTAATACAAAGCTACAAAACATATATTCCCACTTACAATTGGTGTTACCTAACATTTCCTATCTGAACTAGAATAGCGTATATGATTTGGATTCTAGGTGTATTGTGGGAAAGTGGATTATGTAAGATTGCCAGAACCTTTGTTATGAGGAAGACTACAAACCTCACTTCGTGATGATTTTATACGGAGATTTCATTTGCTTTAACACTTAAGTACATACGCGTACGGTGTCAACCACTCTGTACTTTATATAAATCAGTAATTGAATTTATTTATTAAGGGCTGAAATCAAAAAACATATACACAAAAAATATCACTTAAATTATTACGGCTTTAAATCTAACAAACGTTATATTCTTCCACTATCATTTCTAACCCTGTCTGAAAGCCACATTCTTTTGCAGAGTTGAGATAGCAATCAATTAGGGTTATCGTGGGCTGTAAAGGCAAGTTCAAAAATCAGCCGAATTAATTGTGCCGTTACGATGACGTCAATATAGTGGCTTAAGAAATCAATTAAATAATTTAATAATAATAATTTTAATTATTTTTTTAACACTTTGTTGCACTAAAACAGTAGAAGTATAATGTTAATACGTATAACAAGAACGGGCGGCCTTATCGGAAATAAGCAAGGGCAACCAAAAAAAATAAAAGAATTCTTATAATACAATTGAACTGGTGCAAGGGGTGCAAGGAATACAAAAAAGACAAATTATGAAAAATTACATATTTAAAAAATATGCTAATTCCAATCCAAAAATATAAATATTACATTACTGACAATAAATGCTTCCGAAGAAGAGATTTAAAAGCACTTCATATTTCTTCATAGATTCCAAACTATGGATAAATTTATATCTAAAACAAATTTAATACAATTATTTTAGATAGTTAATCAATTATAGCAATACATTCCTTAGTTTATCATTTAATATCATATTAATACCTTCAGCTCCATTTTACATTGCAATGAACCTTACATAATGCGATCGAGGTTAGCATCTAACATGGTTTATATTGCACGTGATTTTAATCACTATTACCTTACTATTAACGTTAAGTTTGAATGCGTATAAATGCTAGTGCTATCTTGTGGTGGGAGGTTACTTCCGATTTGTAAGGTATTTCAAAGGCTGACCAGTGACTTTTTACAAGGATAAAAAAAACGTATATTGAATATACCAATATATGACATTTGCACACATTTATTTTTAGTTATTTTATTAATAGTTCTTGTGACTTAAATATGCTGTGAAGGAGCTATCGAGTATTTATAAAATAGTATCTTTCGCCTCTGGCATGGCATACATAAGTTTAATTATGTCAGATGAATAAAAAGTTTTCATACCATCTTTTGTCGCAAAGTTCTCACGAATTCATTCGTATTTTAAAGCCAGTGTTGCCAAGGAGAAATAGATTTTTTGATCGACAATTTATACCAATTGAATAAATCTAATAGATAACCTTTATGTAAAACTTGAAATTGTAAAATTAAGCAATTAAACAAGCAATAAAATGTTTGGCTTATCTTATTATTTTATAGGGTAATATAAAGTTGAATTGTTTCTTTATTTATCAAGTTTTGTTTATTCATTGTTAAATATTTCTTGGTTCTATACAATATTAACGATACACTGAAGGATGACTGATGATGATTTTCCAAAGGGTGAAGTATACGATCCATAGATTAAATAATCTAAAAAAAATCCTCTTTTTAGATATTCGACGTATCTGAAATGTGTGTTATCACTTACTGACCAATTAAGTATTAATACATTCTTGTTATACGCACTAAACATTCGCCTAAACAAAAGACATCAACGCGTATTCAGCATAGTACCGAATGCCTTATCATCAATATTTATATTCCGTTTTATTTGCTTGTAATTTGGTTTGGAATTAATATCTCTTACTCACTAAAAGTATTAGATAACCTTAATATGACTGCATCGACGTTGAAACACGATTCCAAGATTTATCAATGAGTTGTTACATAAAATATAGGGAAAGGATTTGAAGAGTTAGTACTTTGATATTTGTTTGTCTAATAATGCGGTTGTTAAATACTGTATTGTAAAATATAATAAGAATCTTGTTTTATCCGGTTTCTATATATCCTAAGATTTTGAAAAATAAAACATGATTCAATTGACGTACTGAATATATTACATTTAAAAAAAATGTATTGTGTATATCAAAAATTATTTAAAAATTATATAAAATTATCTGAAAAACAGTACTGTTTATAAATAAAATAAAGAATATATCTAATAAAATTATAAGTTATATCAGCAGCGTAGATCATCCAATTTTATCCTTTTTCTTGCCCTTCTATTCTACCCACAGAGCCCACAGTAAGCATATTCTATTTGTTACAGATACACGAACAAATGACAGCCGACGAGCTCCGAAGCCTATTCCACGTGGAGCACCACAGCCTGGTACCAGCGTATCACCTGGTCCACTTGCACCACATAACCAGGCGTTACATCCCACACCTCAACGCTCACACATCATCATCAAAGAAAATCCCACACGAAAAGTCTGATGTGAACGTGAAAACGAGAAATGCAATTAAAGAGGAAATTGGTGATTTGAATGATACAGTCGGTGTAGAGTTTGATGCGAATTTAAGTGATAGTGATGTGCATAACATTGAGTTGGAGGCTTTTGGGAAGAGGTTGAACCTAGTGTTAAGGAGGCAAGAGGGTCTGGTGAAGAAGGATGGGTTGAGGATGTGGAAGGCGCTGACGAACGAGTCGCAACCACATGGTGTGGATTATGAAGAGATGATTACGGTAAGTCACTAAGATATTATGTTGGACTAAAGGTAAAATATTAGATCCACAATATGGCACTACCAGCTTAGACCACATATCTAGATCGCTGAAGGCGCCCTCTGCGGGGACTAGATGAACAGAGGGGACGTATTCATCAGGCTAGATAATCTATAACCTTAAGAATTTGCGTATAATTTCAAGTTATAAAAAGCTTGATGTTTATAAATTATTGTATTTGGTTACACTAAAACTCATTTAGAAAAGTCTTATAATAACTATATGAATATTGTTACCCGTATTTATAAAAAAAACAATTCTAAATTAAAATATACTATTATACATAAAATTTTATACCGGCTGTGTTAAATATATATAAATCAGTTAAATCAGAAATATTTCGAACGGTTTCTGCAGAGTATTGAAAACGTAATTCTAAATAGCTTGATTAATTAAACCATAAGAAGTGATTAATGTGTTTTCACAAATGAATAGCGCTAATGAGACCTTTTAACTTTCCTAATATCCATACGGTACTGAAAAGCGAAACTTAGAAAACACATGGAGAAAATGCAATTGTATCCCTTAAGTTAATGCGTTAGAAGCGATAATTGCGTAACGCGTTGCACATAGGTTTTCAATTGTTCTCAGGAATGCAAAAAATGCACTCATCAGAGAAAGCTTCCCACGTGTTTGTATATTAGATATTCTGAGAAGTAAATTGTGTAATTGTTGTAATACAAACCCATTTATTATATAAGAAACTACTACAGTATAATCGTAGTAGATTTTTTATAATTGCTATGTGCCAAATGTTATAGATTTTCATTATTGATTAATGTTAACTAAACGATTTTTTATTAATTACCATATATTAAAAAAAATATAATTAAAATTAGGTCCAGGGGCCTTGTCGCTCTAAGCGATATCTTCCAGGCAATCATAATAAGGAGTAGCAAGAAAATAAAGTGTAAGAATTGCAAACACTATAGTAACACAAGAACTTGATTTTATTAAAACATCTCAAAGTTTTCCCTGCCGTGTTCACGCATGAGTTAACAAAACCTCTTTATTTTATGTTGCAATTTATGAGTAAAGTTAATTTAATAAAAACATAAACATTTGTTGACTTGAAATACTTATTTACTTATAATAAGAAAGAGCGGGAAATATTTGGTATAATTGATTGCAAGAAGTCGTTGAACTTGCCTAGAAGCCAAGTAACCGACCCTAATATAAATTGTATTTAATTTATGCTGTGTGGCTTAAGGGACTCGGCCTTGCGACATCAAACACGCCCTGGCCGGCCATTTCAACTATTTAATTGTGACTCACGTAAATATTGTGACATTACCAACGTCTTAATAGTCTTTTGTTTTGTTGTCCGTTAGTTATTGATTATTATTTATATATTTGAAAGTGTATATGTGTAGCATTTGTTTGACTGACGTGAACATAATATGTAAAAGTGTAGATCACTTCCCTATGCAAATGTAATGAAATTGATCCATTGTTTTCATTCGGAACTGATTTTATAATTTTTACATAATTGTTTCCTGTATTATGGCGGGTAATTACATAATTTGGCCATTTTTATCGAGATAGGGCGGTCTTTAAATGGGTTGATCGTGGTTGACATAAAAAAGTTGTTTTTTGCATTACATCGCAGTAGGATTCTTGGACTAAAATCTTAGCTTATGTAATGCAGGAGATGCGGTGTCAGCCTTACACGACAACCAAGAACATAGTGCATTGCTTTAATTCTATTTTTTGTTTAAACTGTTACAGCATTTTAACTACTTAGAAATTTTTGGCTAACTAAAAATAATTAATATCTGAAGCCTAAAATAAATTAAAATTAAGAAACAGAGGGCAACACCTTTTTCTTAATTTTGGTTTATTATACATAAGCCATCTTGTTTTCTTAGCTTTTTATTAAAATTTGCATTTACTATGGAGAGAGTTCGGAGGAGTTGTTCGGATTAATACATGCAGCTGAATTCCATCTTCGGACATCTAGGCAGAATACGAAATTCCACCCGTATCACCTTAATGTCTGTCAATCCACCACTGCGCGTTTCGTAAGACATTTCTTACCACGCACCAAGACATTATGGAACCAGGTGCCCGCCACGGTATCTCCGAACCATTACGACTTAGGGTCCTTCAAAAAAAAAGCGTACCAATCCCTAAAAGGCCGGCAACGCACTCACGAGCTCCCAGCCACATAAGTGTCTATGGGTGGCGACTTCACCTTTATGGTGGGCCTCCTGCTCGTTCACAACAACTCTGCCATAAACCGATTTTCCTTTCGTATTTAAACCACGCGGACGAAGTCGCAGACAAAAGCTACTAGTTATTAATATATTGCGATGAAACTCGCAAACAAAATAGCTAGTGTACTTTTTGCCGTTTTTCTTATAAACAGGAAGTCGCATGAATATTGTCTATGATAATTGCCATAATGTAAATATTATAATAGGTTTTCCTTTAACTGAATGAACATCATTACAATATTATATGATCTCATGAATAGTATTGGTACTTCCCATTTAAATTCCACTATTTATTAATATTTTTATAGCTCGGTTGTGGTTAAGTCAATAAAAGGGAAGTTCTGAGCTGTTTTATGTGGTGCAATTTAGACAACATACTCGTATATATACATACACATATGGGATGCAGGAATGGAGAAGTATTCTTTGTCTTTAGTCTATGTCTTTTAGCGGTCTATGTGGAATAAATGAAAAATATACAAACGCTTTCTATTACAATTTCACTATTAGAAAAACTCCTTTCGCGTACTGTAACTGGCTGGTGATGTTTACATTTTAACGTAGATAATTCCAAATTCAAATTTGGTTATCACTTATTTTTTTATTATAAATGATTGAATCCAATGAAGGAGTTCTTATTTAAAATTTACTACAAAAAGTAATACTCAATGTACCGAATATTTTTGGTCCTATATGTAAGTGCATATATATTTTTATGCGTGTTCGAGATTTTCATAACTTTTTATAGAGAAATACCATATGAAACGCGTGACTTACTGATAATAGAAGATGTTTGATAAACAAATTCGTGACGTGATATAATCTGTCACAATGTAATAGAAGCATTAAAATTCCTTTGACATTAAAAAAAATCATAAGCCAGCTTAAGCTATTTAAAAAATGTTACTTAAAACTAATGTAATTTAAAATATTTTTTCAACTCAAATGAGTATCATTGTTATTTTTAAATCGAACATAACAGCACTGCAAATAAGCTTATACAGCGTATAAATTAGGAATATTAAAGATCGCTTCCAAATGAAATATCTCCATCTAAAAATCAATCATGTAAAGAAAACTCTTTTTATATTTTTAAATCCTCACGAATATAACATTACTTGTATGAATACGTCTTAAAACAATATTCCTTTTAACAATGTCTGAAACTAGCTTCTATGATCCAGGCTCGGCCTCGATGCTAAATTAATACAATTAATTATATTAATCCATTTACATGTTAGATAAGCTTAAGATAAAGTTATTTTTGGTTAAAAATATACTATTAATTTATTTAACATTCTCGTGAATTTAGTTAACATACGAGAGTTTGCAACATACTTTTTATTTGAGAAGAAACATATGAGACTTAACACGAAAAAATCTCCTGGTTTGCTTAAGAAATTATTACAATTCTTCTTTCAAATATCAGCGTCAGATTACGGTACTGTGACGTTACACGATGCCAATTTATCCAAAGACAATAACTTTAATACAAGTATTTTCGCACATATAAATCTTATAACAATGTCAGATTCAGGCTCTGTCAACAAATCCGCATTCCAGAGTTCAAACTCTATTCTATGATATCTGTACTTTATTACCCAATACAGAGTAAAGACATTGATCGATAAAGTGTTATTAATTTAACATAATCATATAAATCGACTGTAATTTAGTATATCAAGGAATTTAAACAAATAAGATGTTTGTTTGAAGTTTGGTAACTGCTATCGTAGTTTCAACAACTCTGTCAATCAAATAACTCTATTATAACTATTTTTAATAAAAAGAAGCCTCACCATAAAGGTCGAATTACCCATAGACACACTCATAGACTAATAATTTCATTATATTTTCCTCATCAAATTGTATTCAAACTCAAACTCAAAATATCTTTATTCAAGTAGGTCTTTATAAATACAATTTTGAATCGTCAATTTTTACACCATCACCGGTTTGGAAGGCAGTCATCTACCGAGAAGAACCGACAAGAAACTTGATAGCTGCTCTTTTAAAATAAACAATTAATACAAAATTGTGCTACTGACAATTAAAATAACAAAGCATTGTAAGGCTGGCTACTCAAGATTTGAACTGTCCCGATGCTGAGCCAATTGCCGACACATTAAAGGGATATTGCATACATTAGTAGCTGAATTGACAAATTTTATGTAAAGTATTAAAATGTTTTTTAATCGTGACTATTTCACAAATTTTCTTATTTAAGTATTTAGGGGTTTTATTTATTTTCGTTAATTACATTATCTTAATTTCCTTGAATGCCTACACGAAAGAATCTCTTGGTCCCATATTTTAAATTGCTCAAACAGCCCTCTTCTGCAGTTCAAATATATCACAACCCCACAAAGCTGTATATCACTCATATTTCTCTTGTTCACGAAGCAAAACTTAAGTCATTATGGTGTTAATTTGAATTTTTTCGATTGATTAACCAGGTATCATTAGATAAATAACTATTAAGTATTTCAACCCACAACCACAAAACCACAAAAGGTTTGAAGTTTTTAAATTACCATTGATGAAATTTACATATTTTACGCACAAGCGTTAGTTTATCCATATTTTTATTTTTCATTGGTTTCAGTGGGGCCCGTAAACTATTTAGCCATTAAAATAAATCATATAGTTATTTATAATATGGCCTGGTAGTAAGTAACGGTGACCTAAGAGCTGGTGCTTTACTCGGTCAGCGTATAAGCATCGCGATACAGTGTGTAAATGACGCCATAATTGATCTGCATATTTCTTATATGATTATGAATAACTATAGTGCCCATAACTTACCAAAAAAATTTCATTAGAAATGGAAAGTCGTTCCGAAAGTTTTTCCGAAAAAATGCATGTTTTGGGTGATTTCTACGCATCTTTAATCTAAATATTAACAATTTAAAATGTGCTTCACTCTTGCATACTAACCGCACAATTTGAAATCTTAGTTAATGACTCACGATGTTATAATTCCCACGGTTCGAGAAAGGTATGTTCACGCCCAAAATGTAACAATTGCTGGGTGGTAAAAGGTACACTTAGCATTAAGGGTAAACAAACTGAACATAACAAATAACGATTTGAAAACTCTAAACTGGTGAGTTTTCCATTGAAAATATAAGAATTTTCTAAAATTGATATTTGATTATCTCTCTCTCTATTTGTATATATATTGTAAGTAAGAAACCAAATTTTATAAGCATACACAAGGCAAGATGCAACAACACAATAAGTTAAGAGAATATACCTTACGGCTAAATTAAAAAAATACCTTTTTAGATTCAAGGATATGAAAAATCGATTTATTTACACTTTGTTACACAAACAGGAGTTAATAAATGTAAGTACATGTTAGTATATATAGAGGAATGGGACTTATCGCTAATAAGGTGATCCACCATTGTTGACTGATTCAAAAATACACACAATCTCATAAGAATCGAAGAGCCGTTTCGGACGAGCCGTGACACGAGAATTTTGTGAGATACATATGTTTTGACATTATATTTTACCTTCTCATTGATAGTCAGGCGATTATAGTTATTTATATTATTATGCACTACACGTCATAATATGAAAACTGTTTTCTATATTGCACGCTGCATTTCCAAATATAACAACTAGAATTCCAACGAACAATACCAACTCTCGTTAAGATTCCCGACTATTGTTTAATGATGTCTCTTCGTATTAAAATACACATTCCTTTTTAAAAAATCGATTTTCATTTGTCATTAATTGATGTATAAAAGGGCGTACCTTTCCCTTTAAAGACGCCAACTCACTTTTAAGGGGCGGTGGTTAGCACATTCAAAGTCATAGTCAAAATATCTTATTCATTTAAGGCACATAGGACCATTTTGAATCGTGTTAAATCTAAATGATCCTACGCCTCTTCGTACGGGACCAAGCATTGTTCCTTTGAGTTTAAAATGGTTTAAGCTTACTTATTAAAATTACGTTATTAATCTGTTAATAAATGTTTTGCAATGTCCACTACATACTCTATACTGTATACAATCTATTGATAGCACTAGGCCAACACTGCTTCTGTTAAGTGTATAACAATTTCTTTCTTATTTTAAAACATAAATTAAAAGTTAAACATATATTTCATTTATTTATTTAATAAGGCACAACAACAACACACACACAAACATAACTAAAACAAAACTACAAAAACACACAAGACATTTATGTGCATAAATTAAAGGTATGTACAGCTTTGCAGGTATGCATAGAAAATAAATACTTGCCAAACAACAAAACAATTATATTATTATACACAGAATACAACAACTTAAATAAAATTTACGAAACTAACTCATTTTGTTTAAAATTTGGTTTTAGTTAACTTTCGGTAGGATTAATGTAACATGTTTTTATAGGAAGGCGAGGAAGACCTGGGTGATTTGTATCATGATGACGAGAATGGTGCAGCTCTGCTGATCAGACGGCATCCAAAACATGGAAAACTTGTTGTGGTAAGTGCATAAATAAATTCGAATTTATTTAATTATAAACAGTTAGTTACAAAATTTCAAGTCAAAAGAGTGACTATTAGTAATGTTATAGAAAATTAACAATAGCAAGAATTCAAGTCAGGAAAATCATTGATGAAAAAATTTCATGGCACATACGTACGATTTGTAAATTCGTTTGTTTTTCAGTTAGTTACTTTTAACAAGTTGTTAAATGTATAAATAAATATTGACATCTGTTAATCATTTAATTAAACACAGGGTTATAATTCGTAACTAAAAGCATTTACCTAAGCTTTTATAACAAAAACTGTGTAGGTAACTATGTTGACATTATTTTCCACTGTGTTGTAGTTCGGATTGAAAACGTGTTTGAATTAATTTCGAAAACATGTTTGGTTTAATAGATTCACAAACGTCCTTCAAAACGAAATAATCGTATATCTTATCAAAGCGTAAAATCTATTTCACATAAAATGATGGCAGAGTTGTATACTTAGAAATGTTCAATTGTACTTATAAAGTTATACTTACAAAGACTGTATGTAACTCTTATAGTGCCGACGTGGACATTTTTGGCCACAGCCTAAGTATGTTTAAAAATAATATAACTTGTCTGTTAATCTTATATTTATTCATAAATTCTGTACTTTTTCTTGTCTTTAATTTGAAGTCTATTAATTATAGCCACTCTTTTAGTTGACAGACTTTTATGTGTCTGAAAAGTTGTATATGTGTGGACTAACTAACTTAAAAAAAAATGTTAATTATTATGATATGAAAGTTCATAACAAAATAATATATTATAAGCATCAAAAGCTATGAAAAAAGCGCGTATCTAACAACGGTGTGACGTTTTAAACAGCGAATTTATATACCGTCACGAGTTGAATTACAATTGTAAAAGCATCAAAGATTATAGAACATGTCATAATGTTGCACGTGTCAATGTCAAGTTGGGAATGTCGAGATACGCGGGATTACCTGGACATGACTAAAATCCTAATCAGAATCACAAATATGGACAGATTTATGTAGACAACAAAAAACATAGACAACAAGAGTTTTTTTTATGATCAAGTTTTTTAACTATAACACTTTCAATTAACATATAAAGAAAGAAAAGGTTGTCCCTAATTTTAATGAGACATTAAAAAGTTTAAATAAGCACTTATAGACAATTACTTATCTGTAGATAAGACACCACAGATAATATATAATTTCCGTTTCTAAACGTAATTCGTGGTCATATGATACAATGGCCAAGTAATATTTTCCCGGCATTGTAATGTGTTTCGCAACCGTCCTTAATCCACTTGCGGCCCATTGTTTTATGTTGTATGGATATTGTATGATGCAGATCATATTCGTGACTTTAATTTATTACGTATAACATACACTTTTTTTAAATAACACTAGTAGAGGTGGATGATACAATTTTTGAAATTTCAGCTCATTAACTCTAATTCATCAATAAATTCAAAATAGAATTTGTGAATTATTAATCTAATATATATAATAATAATAACAACTAAGCTGAGTGTCTTGTCTGCTTCTTGTCAGCTTGGTCGCGTACGAACAGGCGTTTTATTTAGATTTATGCCGATTCAAAATCGTATGTACCTGACAAGACATATTTACCAAATTGCGGGGCAAATTATCGTTAGCAACTCAATTTATGGATAATATAAACTAGGAATTGTGTTATACTATAGTTGTAACAAATCTTACTTAAAAAGATATGAAAAGTTTGATCGAAATAGGTTGTTTATCTATTAACTTTTCTCTTGTCTAGCAACGAATATGAAACAAATTAATCTAATATTAGGTAGTAAATAATGTTTTACACAATGGTGACGTTTTGAAAATCAACCAATAGATCCTATAGTTTTCTGTCTACAATCGAACTTAATCGTGTAAGAATTGACAAGACAGCTTTAAATTAACGATAGTCTGGCACAGATAACCACAAAAGCGATCGTATTATGAAATAACAATACGTTTGCTTGTGCATGAACAGCTTTATTTATTAAGAAATCAACAGAAATAATGAATGAAAAATCTGTGATTTAAAAATTCAAATGATCCACAGGAAGGCTCAATTGGTCATGATCTGGTGATAAGACCCATTCCTGAATCCATAACCGCACCTGACGATGAAATGTTCCTCGACCCGAGTAATATGGCTGACATGGTTTCCATAGATACAGGACTGCCTCTAGGTAAGACTAACATAGATAAGTTACGGATTTTTAATAAATTGTTAACTAGAATAAATTTCTATTGGTTTAGACATAATTACTTAAACTGTTGTTAAATACGTAAATCTTATTTATGTTTAGTTAAGAGAAATAAGAGCTCCCAAGAAGACATCCAAAAGAAGCTGCAAGGCGCCCAACATATCATCATCAGGCGAGAGCCAGAGACTGGAGACCATCACAGTGATTATGGTAAGTGAAAATAATCCAAGCTCGACCTTAAATATTCATAAATAAGTAGCGACATCTATGAGCGCGACCAATAATATGTTATATCACTACATCAGCCTGCAGAAAGAAGTTTTCTCGACCCCTGAGAGATACGACCATAGCCAATGGAAAGCCTTCGGGCAGAATCCAAAGAAGAGATACAGTGTAGTATTATAGTTGTGTTGAGAGTTCAGACGTCTTGCTGCCACTGAACCTCTGAATTTATAATAATAGCTAGACATAGCCTACAAAGAAATGGTAAAATAAATAAAATTTAAATTACGAATTCTCAATGGAAAAATTCAAACGAATTAACAATAAAAAATAGAAATTAGCTATAAATAATTAAAATAACATTTATTTATCAGTTGTTAAGGGAAATTAAATTAGGAACACATTTGGAACCAGCTAATGGAATATGCAAATGTCTTTTCCTAATTACCAACCGAAGATAAATAATAAAATTTAATGAACACGTTTCACTGCCATCTAGTGGGCACGTGTATAGTTTATATGTATTATGTACTGGCGAAGGACGTGGTTTTAAGCGGACTTTATAAAACAGGTGATAAACACGATGTATCAGGTAACTCGCAAACACACATACAGTAGATAATAGTTTTTAAGCTATTTTTAAACAGGATTATATATGATAAACAACATAGTAAAATCCAACGATCACATATTTAATGCAGAATATGTAAAGGAAGCGCAAGTTAAGTTTGGCCTTCGGTACCTTAATTTTCCTTTACATTACGGCATGATGGGGGGTATATTAATATATAATTATAATTATTGAAATATGTATGGATGGCTAAATCTGGAGCCAGTAACAGGGTCACAACTTGAATAAATCCGTCATAAAACAATCAATCATATTAATAGTTTCTTGTTTAATTAACAGAGCTGTTGCTCAGCTAAAGTGTCACATATTCTTGAAATAACATATCACAAAGTTGAGGAAAATATTGAATTTCAACCAAAATTATTCATAATATCCTAAAAAATAAGGCCATTTTGAAGAAGTTCGCTACCACCATTTTACCTAAAACAATAAAACTGTTTATTTGTTTAAATTAATGTTTCCTAATACAAACACGTATTAATTAGTATGATAATTGATTTTAATAAAAAAATAACTGGGTTTAGTTTCTTTAAATTAGTGTTATTGCTTTAAATACAAAAGGAATTTGGAATGTCGGCTTATAAATGGAAGAGTTCTGGTGAAATTTTCATACTAACTTTCCTCCTCATATAAAGTATTTTTAGTCTTTCCTAATGTTAAGTCAATCTCCAAACCAAAGTTCATCGAAATCAGTTCAGTAGTGTAAGCGTGAACGCGTAACATACATACAGAGCGAGTTACTTTTGCATTTGTAATATAAGTATGGATTATACCCAAACAAACAAATTTAAACACAGACATAAATACCCTTCCAATAAAGTGCAATCTATTTACTGTTTAACAAAAAAATATTGGACCCAATTAAGTTTTGATGCAAAATTTTAAATGCCACTAAAATGTAAAAATCAAAACTTGTTTTTCAATTCGCGCGATTCATAATTACTAGAATTACGGCTGCTGTGTTTTCCAGTTTTTTAATTAATTTTATAAATAGATGCCTATATGTCTGACTTTAAAATTGGGGCCCGTGGTTTTGCTTAACGTTAAAACTGGTTCTCATTTACTTATTGGCTAAAATTTTAAAGAGCATTGTGTTTTTGGGTGACTTCAGTCGAGTTATGACTTAAATATTATTGAAATGTATAAATAAACAATTTATAATTAAATAATTTACATTAAGTTAAATATTTTTGTAGAAGATACATTCATATTCAAAACCATAAGCTGAACGGGTAAATGGAATAATTAATATTTATGTCGGTCACTTAAAGTATTTAAGTAATTAGTTGGACTTATGTCGACAAAGAGAAAAAGGCCGGACACATTGAAGCTTTTTTAAGCACTTATAAAGCTTCAGTATTTCCGGCCAAATGGTTTCCAAGTTTTCAGACTTTTTTTCTAAATGCTATGATAAATAGCTCTGCGCGAACATTAGGCATAGTAACCCCATCTCACGTTGTCTTTAACATACAGGGAATTGCTTTGACAGTTGAAGCGTGCGAAAATACAATTCTAAAGACGTACTTTTAAATTCATTTGTCCAATTAAAAGTGAAAAATGTCTTACCCAATATTAAAAATATTTTAAGCTGTAAGTTAGACATTTTGACGAATATTAATTTCAATTTAATACGAATTACAAATCAATAAACTAAATTACGTTAAGTCTCAGGAGTTGACGATTTTTTCTGTGTTTATCCTAAAATAGCTCTTAATGTTAATTTAATTAAGTAGTTCTGTAAATAATATAATAAAGTTACATGTAATATACCTATACGAAGTTAATAGCTATAAGATTATTCAAATACAAACCATTGTGTTTATTCATTCATGACAGTCTTTTCCGTCAAAATCTATCAGCGAACGTATTCCAATGACCGGTTACAAGAGGTCATAAGGTTGTCGACATTACGTCATGATCATTATACATTCACCAGACACGACATAAACTTGATAATCCATAATTATAGAAGTCTGGGAAAACCAACTAATTTAATTAATTCAAAATTAAAATCCTTTCATTGTTTGATTTGTGATAATTCATAACATTTTTATTATAATATTATCACGGGCTTTGATTCCGGAGAAGAGAATAATTTCGTGTGACAAAAGAGTTGTCTTTCTGACACTTCATTTGTCATGTTAGTTAATCTTGAAATAATTACTAGATAAATAACTTTAGTACGTTAGTCACGAAAGTTACGTAAAATGATTTTAAGTGTAACAAAATACAATTAAATACGTTTTGTCTTTCTTTAAATGCGACTTAATATCATCTAAGGCACAAAAACAACATGCTCAACCAAACAGACTTCTTGACGTTCGTATTATATTAAAAATAAATATATATTATAAATGATCATGATTTTAACCTATGGTGAAATCACATAACTTTCATATAGATTCTTACATTAATGAATCGTTGAATAATTATAAAAAAATGACTACAATTACATTTACTACCAGCTTCCAAAAGGCGTAGAGCATATGACGAGAACTGGCAAGTTATCCGCCTTTAAATCGAGTATGTTCTACAGTACAGTTGTAAAGTACTGCAACCATTCCACCATACACAAGCGAATATAAATCTCTATATATATACAATTAAAAAAACCTATACTACCAGTAGTTATGTTAATTAAGCACACATTTACGTTATAGTGAGAACAACACAGTAACTGATTAGCACTATAACACAAATTCAAGTCCTACCACCACGAGCACCTTGCCTGACCAGCCATCGCACCAGGTTCAAGCACACAATGAAATAGATTTTAAATTTTTAAGCCGTGTCTTGTCTACTCGTATGTCCACGCGACATTCCCATGAGCTTTCCAACTATCCATTTATAATTCATTTATTCATTATGTCGGACATAATTTTATGATGATTAGATTTTTTGTAAATATTTTATCGGTGATAATTTGTTAAAAGCCGTTCACCTTGACGCTTGTCAACGTTTATGATAAAATGATGATTATTTGAATTAATCCAGATTCGTATTTCATATGATAAATATTATAAATAGAAAAAAAAAGTTTATAAAAAAATCGTATTATTCAATGCTAAAATATGAAACAGATAACACTTGATTAATTTAAAGTGGGATACATGTAGCTCAGCTACTCAATTAGTCTACTGCGCAGAAAGGAACTCATATTATATATTATCAGGTTCTATTTAGTAACATATAGGGCTATATATAACAAAATAAGAAACTATGAATATATAAAAATAATCTGCGATTTACACCTGTTATTCTCATATTTTTTAACCGCAAGCCCGACCCTTACATTTTTACAATAAAACGAATATAGAACAGGTTTTCTACAGAATACATAAATAATACTTTGCTAGCGCCATTCGCAAATGCCAGATTATCAATATTAAAAAAAAACAAAATAACAATTCTTAAAGCACGTAATGGGAATGGCTTACACGGTAAATACTACAAAATAAGTTCATAATATTTTAAAACGTTGTCAAAAATCATTTATACTTGTGGTCCTGTAAGGTCGCCAACGAACTTTTGAACAATGAGAACTCGTGTGAGTGTCCATGGGTGGTGAATTCGCTTCTTAGGTATATATACTTTACAAATTTCTAAATGTATTTCTTTTACAGCCTTCATGGAGCCAGATCACCTCAGTAAAAGGTTTAGGCGGCGACGTTCGACAGAATCTCACAGCCGGCGGAAACGGGAAGCACCTTACGTCATCTACCCGGAAATACTCGTCATTGTTGACTATGACGGATACAGGTATAAATAATTTATGGTTCACGTGACTTGTATTGGCCATAAAATGTTCAGTTTTTGAGTTCATCTTGAACTTTTAAACCGTTTGTTTATTATAATTTCTTATTTATGTAAAAAAAAATATTATAAAACAGCCACATCGCATTGGAATATTAAATTGGGACTTTTTAATGGCCTTCGATTTCCAATAACCATTAATTATTGTAATGTACACTTTAATGTACCAATATTTAATCGAAACTTGATTTTCAAATATCAAATTTCACGTAACTTGAATGAAAAGGATAATATATACAGTGTAATTTGAAAATTATTATGAAATCCTCATAGCAAAGTGTTTGACCTCATTTGAATTTGGAACATGTGTATTAAATGTCATAATATTATGTGGTTGCTAAGTGATAAGTCTCCACTAAAAATAGACGGTAGGTATTATTAATTGTTTTGACAGTTTTACTATTATTTTATTTACTATAAAATTTTTAGTTGTGAGGCCAGAAATGAGTCTGGACCCAAATGTTGCAATATTTTATTTTTCCTAGTTTCTATCCACAATCACCCTTATATCTAATATCTAAATTTCTCGTGTCACAGTTTTCGTTACCTTACTCCTCCGAAACGGGTTGACCGAATCTCCTGAAATTTTCTGAGCATATTGAGTAGGTCTGAGAATCGGGCAACATCTATTTTTAGAGACATATTATTTTGGCAAAACGACGTTTGTCGGGATCAGCTAGTATGGGCTATAATTGGATTGTTTGTTACAATATTTAAATAAATAATTTTTTTCATTGAAATGAAAGATATAAAAATAATAAATATCGCTATTAATTACAAAAATATTTGGTAACAATTTATGCCTCTGATGTATAGACTATACGGCTAGCACCAAGACAAGAAAAATGACGCAACTTTTTATTAAGAACGGTCATTTTGCATTACTGACATAGAGCGGAATATTAATACACATTCATTTCCAGGTTGCACGGTGGAGACAATTTACAAATAAAACGATACTTTGTTTCATTCTGGAACGGTGTCGATCTTAGGTATAAACTACTCAAAGGACCCAGAATACGAATCTCGATCGCCGGTATTATTATTTCCCGGGTAAGTTAATGTGGTTTTTTAGCTTGTATCTTAGCCTTATATTTTACTCATTGAAATAGGTTTTGTGAAAATTCTATCGTAAATAAAAAATAAATATCGTATAAACAATTTTGTCGTAATGAAATTAGGCTTAATTTAAGTAGTCTGGATGAAGACAGTTCTTCTTTCGGTAGATAACTGCCTTACGAACCGGTGGTAATGTAAAAAATGACGATTCAAAAGTGTGTTATTAAAACCTACTTGAATAAAGTTATTTTGAGTTTAAATTGACATGAGCTGAAGACTGTAATTTTATATGAAAAAGCTCCTCATATTTATAACTAAACTTTGAGTTAAATCAGAATATCTTATAAATAAAACAACGTTATATGAATATTTATTTTTAAACAGAGATAGAAATGCGTCTTTGATTGTTTTATTGGGACGTCAATTGAAAGTGGACCATTTCATCTGTTTCTATACAGAGTTCGTCAAGAAAGTTCTTTTTGGACTTCGGATAGCCTTCCAGTAATGAGTCAATCATTTCTGAACAAATCCTCTTGCGTTTTCTAAAATATAATAAATTTAATCTCCTTAGATTATTGCAAAATCTCTGATCACGATTATAACTTTTTTAAATATTTTATTTATTTATTTAATGAAATGTAATTAAGACATGCACTTGACACATTGCATAGATAAATAGAAATAAAACAGTGGAAGGTATAGGTGAAAGAAAAACATTTTAAAAAAATTCAAAAAATAAAAGTGACTTGATATTTAGCGTTTCGAGGATCAGCAATTTGCAATTGCAGCGAAAAAAGGCCAAAAAATATATATTTAGGAAGAATGTATTGTTATCGAGAGATATTAGAGAGTTCAATAAAAAAATAACTGGCAATTATAATATGCCACTAAATATTTCTTCTACCTATATTCACGCAGATACGTGTCATGCTGATTAAGTATGGACTTCTTCTCTTCAGGACTCAAAACTTCGACGGAATCTCGAAGTGTTGCCAGTTTTTTCTCTATTATTTCCACATTTTTTGTGATATCTTCTATTTGCTGCTTGGCTGATTCTGATGTTGGTGTTGCTAACAACATTTTTAAACTATTCTCTGTTGTCTTTAATGTCGTTTTATCTTCTTCTAAATTCTTAGTTACACTTTTTATCTTGACATCGTAATCTGTAGAAATATAAATATTATATTTACGAAACTTAATGAATTATGAACATTGTTATTTTTATTTTAAATCGTTTGACTTAAATACTATATCAGTATTGTTAACATATATATTTAGTTTTGTGACATAAGTTTCTTTATTCTTTACTGCTTCATAGACTAATAAAGTACCAATAGTAGCTCAGAAGACAAAACAAATTTGAAGTATTACCTTCATTATCACTAGCTCCATCAATATTACCGAGCTGTATCGCTACATACACTTTTTGTTTACCATACAATTTGCATTTAATTTTTCCCGCCTCACTTAAAGCATCAAGAGTTTTTTGTATTACCGTTTTGGAAAACGCGCCTCTTAAATTCACGGTAACATCAGCACACGAATATGGGCGATTTGTATCTTCTAAATACTTTAAGACAGCTTCACTAGCCATTATTAATTGTAAACAAAAATAAATCAACAATTAAATGACAAGTCAAAACAGCGGGCATACAAAGTACAGATAATAAAAGCGCGGGAATCGAGACCGCGTCAAAATATAGTAGGGTCATAGATAATGCGCTCTATAGTTTATGATCTAATTTAGATTTTTATGAAAAGCGCGGGAATTGTTTTCGTCTTAATTTCTAATGTAAACTTTATTCTAATATTATTGGTCCATAAATATTAATATTGTAATTTCTATACCTCTATTTCCGTTTAAATTAATATCCTATCATTTAATATACTTACGTGATCAGGATATAGATACTTTGTGTAAATTAAATAGCATAACCATTGACAGAACTTCAGTAAGCATCGTAATCTTTCTTTTGTGTAATAATGTTAAAAGAAGGAAATTTTATCGTAATGTTAATTCGTGATTGTCAACACATCTTCATTAGCATAATAGATTGCTCGTAAAATACCTAAGACGATGACATCATGTTGTGACATTATTTTAATTATAAAAAACTGCATTTTGATTTGCTTCATATTCAAATCATTCGTTTATCATCAATAAATTAAATGTATTATTATAACACATTTTAAATGGGAGGATTTTTTTGATAGTTGTTAAGTTTTAGAACATTTATTTGTTATCTGTAGCAAATAAGCGACAAACAAATGCACACTTTTTGACCCCTCTCTACTGCCCGGGTTACATAATAGTATAAATTTATTATTTTATAACTTTTCATGAGGATGGTGGAATATTTAAACAGCGCTATTTTTTTTATTAGGGTCGTGATGCGACACCGTATCTCGAAAGAAATCGAGTTGGTCGTGACGCAATTGACTCTGCCGCAGCGTTGACAGATATGGGCAAATATCTGTTCAGGGAGAGAAGACTGCCTGTATACGATATTGCAGTTGCCATCACTAAGTAAGTTAAATTAAACAAGTATCAAAGTATATGTAATATCTCAGTTAAAAATGTTTTAACTTGAGTAGGAAATACATTACAAACAATATTGATAGCCTGTAAAAGCTAAAATAATTAAGGAAACGTTTTATTTACTGTATTTGCAGTCGGATTTCCCCTATATAAAATTTAGCTTCCTGCTAAGATCTACAGTGCCAACTCTATCAAGATTATTATGATAAAATTGTTTATATGATTTTATTTAATGATTTTTAATATAATTAACAGCTATTAATTATAATATTTCCTTCTTTGGCCGCCGACAGGACAAGCGTAACGTTGTAAGTATAGTGTAAGTATCTTGGCGCCATTAATCGTGTCGTTTCGTCAGTTGTCACTTAAGTTTTCAAAATTCGAACGTATATCATTCGAAGGAGGTTATGTCAACATGAAATGAAGACACAAAAACTGATTTTACCAACAGGTATGACATGTGCCGGAGACGCAAGGGTGGTCGCTGTACAAAAGGCACCGCTGGTAATTTAATTTTATACCAAAAAGGTTTTACAATGGCGACTGGTTGACATTCAGCATTAACCGAGGCTTGACAGTGACATAATTCGGCTTGATTTTTTAATGTTCGAGGTTAAGGACGGTTATGGCGCTAAAGCAACCACAGGCAATATTTTCTTTTTACGACTGTAATTTCCATAAAATAGAATATTGCCTATGATTTGCATAACTTTACACAGATTATGCTTGCACAATTTATTAGGTTGCCAAGATGACGAGTTCGTGTAACAAGACGATTTGTTAACATTTTACATAGTTATATTTGGGTGGATTTCAGACTAGACATGTGCAGGAGACAATACGCGAACGATGCGTGCAATAGAGGGACAGCAGGTAGGCGTGTGCGAAATTTATTATATATCCCAAGCACGCCTGTATCACCGTTTGTCCCTTACCTAGATCACGTTTATCACATTGGTACCCATTACCTGTCAATCCGTGATCATACGCACCTTGTGAATAATCTGTTCTTAACTTTTTGTCTCTTCATTTATTACTTTAAACTTGGACTTTATTTGGTATAGTCTACATTACACTACAATATACCTTGTATGATTCATCTGTGGTCCAAAACGATTACACGACAAATAGTTTTATTAACAAATATGTCAATTTAAAGTACAAAAAATTAAGAAAACAATTCTAATTTCAATATGCTTTTTTTTGTAAATTCGAAAGGTAAATAGTATTTTCATCTTGTTGGTATATATTACGTTTCTGGACAATAATGTTTAAAGTAATAAATCATAACTCGTATCTCTTCACGATCATACAGTAGTTTTCATGTACATAGACAAACTTGTCGTAGATTAGTCATCTGTCAATATCATTTACGATGTCGTACAAGGCCCTTCATAAATTCGATGAGTTCTTTAATGTTAAAAAAATCTAAATTCCATTTTTACTTGTATTTTGATAATTACTTGTCAAAATGTACTTCGCCAGTATTGACGTCAGTTAAATGAGTGATCCCTAGTTACAAAGGGGCAAGTTACAATGTCTCTAAATCAGTTTATACTTTTCGATTTTCTTTCTGATTCAATGTAAGCAGTTTACATACAGACTTTAGAGACATACATTTAAAATTATTAAAAATGCAATGTAAACTCTATATAACGATACTGAAGGAACTGCATTTTATGGCAGGTATAAAGAATGGCCGCTAAATTGAGAAGAAAAATCATTGTTTGGAATACAAGTTAAACCAACCAAATTCAATTGATTTCGAAGCTTTTGTCGTTTAATCGAGTGACTTAATGAGTAGTAGACACTGTATTGTTAATTTTAAAAAAAATGAATTTTATTTCAACAATTGAAATATCTAAAAAAAAAGTTATGGACCTTTAGCGTTCCACACAGAGCTGATTAATGTAAATATTTATTAATGACGTTTGAAAAACGTGTTAGGTAACTCAGCACACATGAAAAACGTGTCTGCGAGTGTTAATTAGCACCATTAGATAATACGTTAAAATGTTTTAAGACATTAGTTTTCACACTAATATCGGTGACAGAATTTGTCAAGACTTGCGTACACGTCAAACAAAAGCCCTGCTACTTTCTACTAGATAAACCAATATTTCTTACCTCTTACTTACTTAATTGACGTACACAAATGATCGCTACAATTCTATGTGGAAATAATATTTAATATACATTTACAATGTATAAAAACAATACGATCTTGTTAGGATTTTTTTTGATATGGGCGAGCAGGCACTTATTGCACTAAGATTTGAATCTTAATTACCAGAAATATTTTGATTAATTAAAATAAAATGTAATCCGATAAATAAACAATATACAAAATTACGGCCAAAATGGTAATGACATCAAACCGCAACAAAAAAACACCAATAATTGGTTTTAATATTGGGCGTAATGTTATTCATACACAATATAATACACATTAATATAAATACCATATTTTTGTACGATGTACAGACATTATAATTGTTGTCCAAACAAACATGACATATATAGACATTTGTGACCTCTCACTATCCTCGTCTGCCATTCTATAAAGTAGTCTTTCAATATGTAATATATAACATTGATAGAAATAGATATTTTCACATAAGTTGTGAAATTTTAACACATGACACACCCGTGTAACTAATATGAAAGAATGCTAAATCACCGACGACTTATCTAAGCCGACATCGATTCGGTTACACGTCACATTTATCAATAATAAAACTAAAAATCTCGAATAGCGTTAATATTATTAAAAGACACAATTCTGTCTTTGATTTTTCTAAGACAAGAGACAATTTGATGCGTTATTATATGGCTTAAGAATACATGAAGGAAGCCAATGATAAAAGTTACGTAAACAAACACTATAACTATAGTAAAGTTCACAATTTCAACATGTTTGCTTTAGCTTTCAAAAGAACATCCCATCTTCTCAGTTCTCATTCGTTGCGCAAAGGCATACCTCAGCAAGGACAGCGATAAAAGCTATGTATAAATTATATGTATCAGTATGTTAATTGAAATTATGTATACATAACAAACGATTATAAAATGTAAACAAATTCAAACAAAATATATTTATTTTTGTGTTAAATATTTGGTAAAGCATGTGGCCAGAATATAGTGGCTTATATACTAAGTACTAACAATTTTATAACACACTGCAAAAAAAATCAATTATATTTTACTACCAAAAATATATACTTAAAGTACGTACGTATGCGAAGCGTGATTAAGAATACGATTTTTTTTATTATTTTATTAAAGATTTTCTATGCCTAAGTCTATGTATAAGTGGGTTTCACAAAGCTTACTTGTGCTTAAAGGTGACGGGACTTATATGGCTTTTATGACACTTGCATGATAAGACATTTTATAAACCATCTGAGTAAGTATTTTTCAAATGTTCTCTTTTCAAAATCACTCCATGTCATAGACCTCAAAACCCTCTGTTATCATAGACTATTCCCAACCTAGACCTCTACAGATCTTCCTGAACAAATATTACTATAATCTATAGCCAAAAATACGGTAAAGTTCTAAATTAAAAAAAAGTTTGATTATTATTTTGAATGTTAAATGTAATTTTTGTAATTGAGTGCACATTTTTAACTAAACCATCGTGAGTGGACTAGACCTGATTATTTAAATTGTAAATGTAGGCGAAGGTTTTAATCTGTTTTTATAACAGGTTTTGCGTACGTCGGAGGCGCATGTGTCGTCAACAAGAGATTGGAAAAAGTGAATTCGGTTGCCATAATCGAGGACACTGGTGGTTTCTCTGGTATCATTGTCGCTGCTCATGAAGTTGGGCATTTGTGAGTAAAATTTTAATAGATATAAAAGAAAACACGTATTGTTACAATTTTTAAGATATATTTATGTAACAAAAAATTCGTGTTTCCAGATTGGGAGCCGTTCACGATGGAAGCCCACCGCCGTCATACCTCGGAGGCCCAGGTGCTGAGAAGTGTAGATGGGAGGACGGTTTTATCATGTCAGACCTTCGTCACACTGAAAAAGGTTTCCGCTGGTCACCGTGTAGTGTTCAGAGCTTCCATCATTTTTTGAAGTAAGGTTTCTCTTATAATTACTATATTGCTTTCTATTATAATATCTTATATACCAGACCAGACCTGAATTTTCAATTCAAATTTCATGTATTTTTAAACATAATTACTTTCAGCGGTGATACGGCAACATGCTTGTATAACTCGCCTCATGAAGATGACTCCCTGCCGAGGGTACTTCCTGGACGACTTCTCACATTAGACGCACAATGCAGGAAAGACCGGGGAACTAGGTATATGTCGTAGATATATCGAAGAATCGATCACTTCATGAAATTATTAATTATGTGTAAACTCTATATAACGGCACTTAACTGTGCAGTGGTCGTTAAATGGGGAGAAGAATACATGTGGCCAATTGATTTTGACGCATTAGACAGTTTGTCGTTAAATCGAGCTACGTTACATGGACTTTACGCTGTATTGTTGACTTGTCACATATGATTACATTACTTTTACACAATTTTCATATTTACAAATTTTGATATTTGAATAGTTTTTATGTCGATACAACATAAGTGCTTATGTATAATTTAAGTAACACTCAGTGGATGTAGTCAGAAACAGAGAACTAGTAGTGACTATTTAAGTATGACTTGAACAATTATGAAGTGCTATTTTATTTCAAAATCCCGGTTTCTTTAATTTTCAGTATGCATTATTTAAATAATGCAATTATTTTAAATGTTTACAGTGCGTGTTTCAAAGATGAGCGTGTCTGCGCACAGCTGTTCTGTTTTGACGCAGCCAGCGGTTACTGCGTGGCTTACCGTCCCGCTGCAGAGGGCTCCCCTTGTGGGGACGGACAGGTTAGTCAACTATTATTGAACGTCTTTTTTTTAAGTTAACCTACCATTTTATTAAGTGAAAACGGTGAAAAGTTTTTCCAGACATATTTTAAAATGGATGAAAATGTGGTTTTAAATGACGACGACATACATTTTCTATTCTCATTTGTTTTTATAATATCAAAATCTTTGCAACAATTATTTTAGAGTCAGGATTTTTGGACCAACCATATATAACAAGATAACACCAACCAAACACACCAACCTGTATAGGTGTTTTCCAACCTTGTTTGTGCCATGCCCCACTGTATTTAATCTAAAAAAAATATCCCCATACATAACTTTGAACACTATTTTTTTTCGTTTAATTTGTCATAACTAGCATTGCATTTAGATAGCCCAATACCAAAGTTCTAAAGCCGTGTCGAGGCCTTTTTCAATAGCCGGGGGGGGGGGGGACTATATTATGCCCCCTTGTGGGCAATTTGATACTATAGGACACGTACAGTATACGGGAAGAATTACGTCACTTTATTATACGCCATTACGGATCACTGGCCTCATAATAAATGTAAATGAAAGTAAAATATTATTAATCCGTGACAACTAATTCCTGTTTCACAAGTAATATGATATAATTATGATGCAATTATTATGCTTGACTAGATCCTTTGCACTGTTACACCTAAGTTATATCATGAATAACACGATAACTGTATATCGTAAGTCCGAACCAATAGGACTTAAGGTCCTTAAGAGCGTACCTCCTAAAAGGCAGCGCACTCACGAACCCAGCCACGTGTCTATGCTTTGACTTGTGCCTCCTGCTCGTTTGCCCCTTTTACTATAAAAATGCATTTCAATATCAGTAAAACATAAATGTCTTTCATTTCATTTCAGTACTGTATAAACGGGCGTTGTATAACTGAAAACGAGAATATAATCCCGGATTACTCTCAGCACACGCCAAGTTACATCCGACCTGAGACCAGCCCTTTCTACGGGAATGTAACAAGGTAATTTGTTTAAAAGACAAAACCATTAAGAATTAAAAAAAAAACAATTCTTATAAATGCAACACTACAATAATAATAGTTTTATTATACGTTTGTAGTTTAAGGAATTGTACTATTAAAGAGACCATTTGAATTTAATAACTAATTAATATTTTTACGCACATATACAGTAGCGAAGATACAACACAGCCATTCGTACCCAGTACAGATCCACCCTACCAACAGAACCATTACAAATCACCAGAAACAACAACCACAGAAAACCCATACCAATATTACTTCTATACGCAAGAGCAAAAACACACTGAAAAAAGTACAGAAGCAACAAAATTCCCACCATCGCTGAACCTATATTCCGTATCCACGACAAGGAGTCCATACGATTTCCAAGACTTCTATTCGCGAACCACAGCGGCACCGAAACGGGGCTTCTTCAGCAAGGATGACCTTGAGAGCTATTTCTCTAGGACAACGAAGAGCCCCTATCAGGACAAGGGTGTCCAATCTGTGTTCAAATTTGGGACGTACTATTCACAAAAGTCCTCGGATAACTCAATAAGACCCGATGCGAATTTGCAGCAAGTACAAATTGAGCCGGCGAGATTGGTTCACTCGTTTCAGGGGAATTTTACGGAGCGCGTATAATGTACACTTGGTAAGGATTGATCATTAAAATGGATCATCTTCTTGAGTGGTGTGAATTGACGTCTCCAATGGTATAGGCAAATGGCATTTATCTTATTCTAGCTTAAAACAGCTGATAAACTATACATTTACAATATAACATTTTAAATTTCATTCCAACTAGTAAAGGACAGAATACAATTTGGACGGTAGAAAATAAAAATAGTTTCTGTAGTTTCATGTTAACAGAAACCCTCTTATGACAGTCGAAATCACAAATCAGACATTAGAATGTTTATAAAAGAAAGTAATCTTCTAGTCCTTACAACCCTATATAAATACATCGAATATTTTTAATAGCTAAAACAGTTTTACATTATATAAAGGTCGGGTTGTCTGGAAGACATCGCTTATTAGCGATAAGAGCCCCCGTTGCTCTTATATGTACTAACATCTATTAACGTCATTTACTTTTACTGTTTAAGTCCAATAAAGTGTAAATAAATATTTTTAGAGAACTCTCAAATAGACATTCCATATGCCATTTGTGTAATATACACAGGAGACCCAATCTCACTGCTGTCACCTCTTCACGCGAGAAACCATCGGAACATCAATCACAGAGAATGTACAATCACGAAACAATGTGCATACAACGGCCATCAACCATAAATTCTGTACATAATCAACATTTGAACTTCTACTCTATCCTGTGCATGAATTTACCGACCATTTATCCGACGACTGAATCATTTTCTTTATGACTAAGATGGCCGACTGATTGTCAATATTTTGATATATTAGTGACTAGTTGTCAGAACTTACGTAAATATTGACAATTGCAATAGGCCATTTTGGTTTCACATAAGGACTTTCTTCTTGTGACAAATTTATAAATAGACACACAATATAATTAAAATAAGCAAAAAAATGTAGTTAATTATTGACACAACTATATATATTCAAGTATGTTTGGAATAAAAAAATTGTTACACTATTAAATGCAATTTGCACAGACTACTAAATAGTTTTTAACCAAATAACACACAAACATTTAAATGTTTGTGTGTTATTTTTCAATAATTTGTTATAATTTTTAGTAGCCATCACTTGATGTAGGACATGTAATTTTATTTAAGGGATATAAATCAAACTTTTATGTTTCAGTAGCCGCCATTAGCAAATCGAGCGGGAAACATAACTGAAGACTGCTAGCTGGATGACAGATGATATGGCACGACAACGCCTTGTCTATGATAAACCAGCCCTTAAGTTTGCAGATTGTGAAGTGTTCGCACATAAAACTTGAATATTACTCAACAAATCAATCACAGTCCTATTAAATATAGCCTTGTCTATAATTGATAAAATACAAAACAGATATTTTTTTCTTGATATTTAATTCTATAAAATAATTGTAATCAAATATTTATCCAAGAACTCCCAAGTTACAACGTCACTGAAAAACTTTAAAAAATTGAACTGAGCGTTTAAAAACCTTCAGTTGGTTATTACCTAAAATTTCTTAATAAAAGTCAGTTAAGTTTTGTTGTTTATGAAAAATAATTTATTTTAAAAATAACGACTTAGTCGAAAAATAATTAACAATTTACCAGGCTGTACAGTCTTAATCCATAAAACTAATATAATTTTACGTATAAATTATTCTATCAGCTAAAACAAATTGTTTTTGGGTCGATTTATTTAAAATTTCAATACTTTAAAATATCCTAAAAATTTGGGTAATATTCAAAGTTCAGCGGGTAAAATGTGTGTAACACTAGTTTGTTTGAAACGTGTCTGAAAACTCCCAGACATTGTTGTGTGTGATATTACAATGTGATTGTGTAATGAACTATTAAGTACATTAGTTTGTAAATAAAATATGAACAAGATCAAGGAATAGCTGTAATAATTAAGTCTATGGTATTTCGTTTAAATACGGTTGTATAATAGTATTTTTTTTTAAGTATAAAAAGAAACTGCCAACAAGTGCCTTTTAAGAAATAGTTTTATATAACTTAAAATATTGTGACATTAAATGGTGAAACTTTAAAAAGGCCGCGTGGTTTCATTTATTTATATTTTTTTCTGAGCGACTGGATCGCACTGTTTCTTATCATCCGACACTTTGACAATGTACTCCTTGCCATTGTTGACACAATAGTCTGTAGTTTTTGTTTTTCATAATTATTTATGTCATAGATATTAAAAGTTACCATAGATTAGTTTGGCAATTAAAAATGTTACTTGCCAACTATTTATTATTTTCTATTTATGTATTCTTTCGTCCTATATGTTAAGAAAATAATACAAAATTAATTATAACAACGACTTTTATTCTACCATCACCAAAATATATATAAATTGACATACATACAACTTAAATAAAATATTGCAAATGAAGCTTAATTTTAAATAAAAGCTTGTTTTGAAACAAATGAAGGTTTTATACAATATACAAATGTAAACAAAGCCCTTAATTACTTTTTAGATGCGACAAGTATTTATTAAAAAACAAATTACATTTCAATCCCATTTAATAATATATATTTTTTTAAATTTAATGTAATCAAAACAAATATAATAACTTAAAATAGTGTCATTGTAAAAAAGATATTTAAGACAGTTGCCAACTGTGTTAAGACCTCAGCCGTACCTTAAAATCTAACTTGTCCTAACAGGTAATCTACTGGAGCCAACATTTTTAACCATTAGTTTAGTTAACATACCAACGGATAGACAAAATATTAAGCCAGCCGGCATGAACTTCCTGCCATTGTAATATCTGAAACAATAATTATTGTTACAAAAGAAAAATATGCAAGACACTCGAATTAAATTCACATTGATTATGTATAAGTTACTTAATTTTTTTTTGATTATCAGCCCCTCTAGGCAAAAGGTATTAATTTAAAATGTATGATATTTGCTTTCTATAAACATAGCAAAATGATATTGGATATAATGCTAAAGCTATTTGTCTACTGGGACAGGGCAAGGTAGGTGACCTCGTGAGCCTAATTAAAACTAGTTCTGATGTATTTAAAATTAGATCCAACCTGTTGCGATGTTTTTATGAAAGATGACCAGAATACAGTTTTATTACAATATTGAAGATAAAACAAGATTGTATGATAAGTTGTCTTTTATTATTTTTATCATAAATACGCCGATTCTTAGACCTACTCAATATGCTCAGAAAATTTCAGGAGAATCGGTCAACCTGTTTCAAAGGAGTAAGGGAACACAAACTGTGACACAAGAATTTTATATATTAGATGTAAGTTTATATATAACATATAAACTCATAATTGAAATTGTTATAAATTTAAACCATGAACTAGTTTTCCTCTACCTGTATCCCATTAATCCACCCAATGTAGTCGTAGTGCCGAGCATTAATGTGTAATTTGAGGGATCTTGGGTTAGCTGGTATGCACCAACACCTGTAAGAGTAATAAGAAATATTTAAACTGTCCTAGATAATTGGTTTCTCCTTAAGTTACATTACAATTATGATGGCATGCTGTTGCCATCATAAGTTATTTTGACATGTTTCTACAATTTCTAATAGAAATCTGTCTATTCATTTGGCAATACACACACAGGCTTCCTGGCAAAGTGGTAAGTGCCAGGTTTGCCCCATATCATGTAAATATCGTAATTTTATTAATACTGCAAAACCTAATAGTAAATATAAAAAAATCAGAGAATAATATCCAACAACAGAGGGAATATCCCAAGATTTAAATAGACAACCTCTATGCAACCTTAAGCCTCTAATGTAAAATTACATGCTAACTGTTGATATAAAAGTGATACAAATATAATATGATTTTATATATAATAAAATAAAATATTTTTCTTAAAATCAGAAAACTGACCTAGGATTGATCCAAAAATTATGCCTGCACCCAAAGATGGTATGGAACCTGAAAAAGTATCGCATTAAAAAATGTAATCGGTTTCAAATAATAATATTTAATCGCTTATTATAAAAAAAATGCATATGAAATGATAATTTAGAATACAAAATTCATTTAATCTATTAGATTCTCGAAATTTTATATCTTATCATTGGGAATGTTAATAGGTCACATCTCCACTATTTAATATGGTCTTAAATTATTTGTGCAGGTTACCATATTTGTAATTATCAAAAAAGTAAAAGGCTTTTTGATGATTAGAAAAACTCGTAACTACTAACCTGCCTTAGCATAACCCATAATGCCTCCTGCGGCAACAGTTGCGGCATACGCAAATCCTATTATATCAACACCCATGGCTGTTTAAAATACACTGTTTCTAATTATACACCAGTACACCCAGACTTTCTATATAAGTGCTTAAATTTTAAGGAAAATATGAAACACAAATGATAAGTGGTACCTAATATCTTATCAATATCAATTCCACTGTCAACTTCAACTTGTGCTGTGATTGTGTTAATGACAATCAACATTTGTAAAAAATGCGATTGACTGCTTTCCGCAAACTTTATTATTTTTTAATAAGAATTTTTAAGGAAAAATATTGTTTGGTTGATATTAATAATTCGAACATACAAATATTTCAAATAGTCTAATGGGGTACTGGCAATGACCGTATGTCATCACAGTATAGCGCGAAGAAACGCAAACTTTAAAGCAGTGTGTAAAACTTTTAAACCGTTAAAATTAAAATTATAACTAGCTGTATTATTTGTAAAATGCTAAACATAAACTATTATTCTCTGCACGTATACGCTGAATTCAAGCAATCAACATTTTAATTTAGACTGTGTTGGTGTATATCATTTATGGAATTCTATTGCTCTGTTAAAAGTCTGCCAGCTGACTGTTTGTCAAAATCTGAAATTCTAAATGTATAAATCAACTGATGTACAATAAAAAAAATTGTTATTTTATTTTCTTAGCTGATCTTTCATAAATTTTAGGTTTAACTTGTTAACATACAAGTATGTAAAAAATATACAAGTCATTATTTCGTAATAGTACCAAAATACTGCGTCATGCTTATTTTAACAGTTGATGGCTGATAATTCATTGGTCAAATCGCTTTGGTTTTTCTAAATAAAATATGCTATAAAGGGTGGAGTGGTGTAGTTCAGTTTTACAGTATTAGCGGTTGTCACTTGTCGTTGCATGTTAAGATACTTGGGCTGAATATTAAAAATTCAAAAATGCCTAATATGTTAAAAAGTGCGTCTAAAGTTACTATAAACACTGGGAATGTGTTGAATTTAATCGATATCAAAAAGAAAGCTGGTCAGAATGTCACTGAAGAGGTTAGTTTTTAGAATTAACTAAGATACATTTGTGATATGGTTAATTACATTCTATAAATATTTCCTTATTCAGCTAATAATTTAATCTGAGTATGTCACTTGTATTTTTTTTATGTTTAATCAACTAGAATATAAATATAATGCATTCCCAAATTAACCTGATTGTAAAATTCCAATAATGTTAAAAAGGAAGCAAAATTTTTATTATAAAATATAAACAAATCATAATTCAGGATAATGTTGGTATTATATTCCAGTACCAATACTGTTTTATTAATCATTTCTAGTGGTGACTAAAATTACCATTATTCCTTAAGAGTTTAGTGTATTTATTTATGTACCAATTATCAGCACATAATATATTTCTTAACAAAGTTAAAACTTAACATTTTAGCATTCCATACTTTAACTTACTTTAAATAATAATTTAAACCTTGAGCTTTATTCATTACAAATATTTCATCAAAATTATTTCAATGTACAAAAAGTGACAAGTAAGACAAAATAAATGTGTTGTGTGAAAAATATTAAATAAAAAAATTGATTAGTTCAATATTCACTATGCTGGGTGTTGAAGGAAATTTCGACTTCTATTCGTAGTCAGCATATATGTGATAATAGAATACAAGGATTT